>CM077153.1:106638921-107366707 GCA_039583875.1 Platanthera guangdongensis
TCGGAGTGTCATCCAAGCTAGTTTGCTTTCAGCTTTCACCTGTATCTTCAATGAGCACACTAGACGTATTGCTTTGTAGCAAGCTCGTCTCATCAAATACACATGTCGAGCGATCTCGACGACTACCCGGAACGATCGTCGACACGGGTCGACACGCCCTGCGACACAACCGTGTCGCAGGCCGTGTGCCCACTCTCGACGAATCGTCGAGTAAATCACAACGACTTCGCGGCTAAGTGTCGACACGGGTCGACACGCCCTGCGACACGCCCGTGTCGCAGGCCGTGTGCCCACTCTTGACGAATCGTCGAGTAAATCTCGACGTCTTCGCGGCTAAGTTTCGACACACGCTTGACACGCCCTGGGACACGCCCGTGTCCCAGGCCGTGTGCCTGCTGCCAGAACCCAAACTGGCCCAAAACGTCCCCCTTTTGCTCCTTTGAGTTTCGGGGCGTTACACGTACACGCCCCCCTTAGGCATTTTGCCTAGGCATGAGACTAACGTGGCATCTGTGGATAGAATTTCAGCTGATTTCTGGATTGGGTTGAAAGTACATTGGCGTGACTTTTTGTTTATGGGCTTGACATCTGGGCTTGTATAACCTTGGGCTCGTGAGAGGGGCGAGAGGAGCGGAAGAGGGGAGTGGGACCATGCGGTCCACTCCCCAGAGGCGAGACGGGGCTCGGCTGGGTAGCCGAGACGTCTCTCGCGGTGGGGAAGGCTCTTGATGACGAGCTGGCTCTCGTAAGGCAGGAGACCTGCGAGACGAGCAGGTAAGCTCATCCCTCCCGCTGGTCAATTTCTCACTCGTCGTATGAGGAAAAAAGATGTTTTTTACCTTCTTACCCCCAGGGAGATTTTACTCTTCTACCACTGGTAATTTTACTCTTTTGCCCTTGGTGGTCTGCGTATAGCCCTTCAGAACAGTGGAGTTTGGCTGTTGACAGACCCAGCCCAGGGTATTTGGGTAATTTCAGGTCGGTTCAGTTTGGTTATTGGCTGGTCAAACTCAAAGGCCTATAAATAGACCGATAAGATGCCTTGAACAGGTTATTGAACCATTCCATCTTCTTCCTCAGAGGCACCTAGCTCAGCATTGGCTGGGGAGGGGGAGAACTTCTGATTCTTCTGGTTAAGAGGTGGACCTCCGAGCTGAGACCCTCGGTCTATTTTTGGTCCTGTTACTCACATCAGGAGGGTGGTTCAGGAAGAGTATGTGTGTGCTGCAACTTCAGGTCCGAACTCTAGGCGAAGTCGGGTTACTGGCTTCAAACTTTTTGGTGCGGTGAGCGTAGACCGCAGCTTACACAGAAGAATCTCAAGCTATCTCATAGTGGGAGGACATGGAGAAGGAGATGGGGATGGGTCAGAGAACACGAGAGGATTTGTTGGATGGGAGGAATTCATGGCGTCTATCAATGGCATTATGGACATGTTTCAGGGGATCTCACGGCTGGTCGATTGCTCGATACTGTTAAGTCAGGAACCTGATCTCGCGCTACAGTATGAGCTCGTCTCGGCAAGAGTAGGAGAAGATGACCCCTGTAGGTGGCCCGGGAAGGAAGTGATGGTGGAGGGAGGCGGGCGAGACCTGGCAGAAAGGGAGTTGTTCCCAAGCCCTGCGAGTGCCATCTCGCCAGGAGACATTGTTGCTCGTGTGGTGGCGGCGAGACCAGTTGTGAGAGAGTCCCTATTCTGCGAGTTGATACTATCAGCTCCAGTCCTAGAAGGGTTCAAGGAGCAATAGATGAACTACTATGTGGGAAAGGACGATCCTCTCCAGCACTTGCAATGGTTCGAAGATGTGATTTCCATTAGAACGATGACGAACGCATTCAAGTGCCATCTGTTCGCCATCACCTTGAAGGATATGGTTAGGGACTGGTTTCATCAGCTCCCTACAGGCTCGATATACAGCTTTGAAGACCTATATAGAAGGTTTTAGTTGCGCTTCTTAACTTCGAAGAAAAGGAAGAAGAATCTGGAGTCAATTTTTTTGATTAAGCAGAGGGGGGATGAGTTCCTGGCCCAGTATGTATGTAGACAGGTTCCAGGCAGAAATCTTGGATATTTAGGAAGTGCCTGGATTTTCCCTCCAGATGGCCTTCACCATTGGACTACGAGAGGGATTCTTCAAGATGAGCCTAACTCGAAAGGCGCCACTATCGTTTGAAGAATTGATGAAGAAGGCTGCGAAAGAAATAGCCATGGAGGCAGCAAACCCGGACTTTGCTAGGAAGTTGGGAAGGATGATGGAGGTCGAATAAAGAGAACCGGGAGGAGGAAGACAGCAAGAAGGTAGAAGAAGAGAAGAGCCAAGGGCACCGACGTACCAAGAGATAGGATGGAGATAGCAAGGAGGCCCTACCCAAGGGAATCGAAGAGGTTTTACCCAGGGGGAAGAAACCAACAAGGAGGACCCGGAAGGTTTAACAAGCAGGGGTGGGAGTATGTTCCTAGACCACCCCTACCCCCACCATAACAAGCTATGGCCATCGGCCTAGGGAGAGGTAGAGGCAGAGAGAGAGGAAGAGCGGGAGCGGGAGTTGGAAAGAGGAGGAACCCTCAGGAGGGGAGACGAGGGGATGAGGTAGTATTGCCATATTGTGACTTCCATGAGGAGGAGGGTGACACAACGACAAAATGCCTGAAGTTCATGGAGATGAGAAGAGCTAGGGGAGCAGGGGAGCGGCAGATGCCGGTGCGGATAGTGGAGGTGAAAGGGACCAGAGAGGAAGACTGGTGTGTGGACCGAGCGGATGTAGGGGACCGAGGTGGGATCAGAGTGATCCATGGGGGAGTGGTGATTGAGGCTGCCCATCGAGCCTTCATACCATATACCGTCGGAGTGTATCCTTCATAAGGCAAGCCCCTCCCTTGACGAGACGATAACCTTCTCTCAAAAATACATGTCGGACCATGAAGACCCCTTTTGTGATGTGCTGGTGATCCGGACTGCCATCAAAAAGTTCACGATGTCGTGGATCCTGGTCAATAATAGAAGCTCGGTAAATGTTATCTTCAAAAAAGCATTTAATGAGATGAGGTTGGAAGCCCGAAGGGTGCTGGCAGCGGATGGTCCGTTGTTCAGATTCTCAGGAGAAAGGAAGTCGAGGGGGAGTGGGACTCCAAGTCACCCAGGGGGGCTATCCAGGAATTGCCCTTTTGTCATTATGGATGCCCCCAGCAGTTTCAACACCATTTTTGGGCTCCTGTTGATAAGTGCTTTTAGATGTGTCCCATCCTCTTTCCACCAATGCCTGAAGCTCAACGCCGGAGGTACCCAGATAAGAGTACGAGGAGACCCAAAGGCGGCCAGGGAATGCTATTTGACAGTGGTGAACACCATCTCTTGGCAGGGAGAGGCCGAGGAGATGGGGAAGAGGATGGAACGATGGCAGCAGGAGTTCGGAGACGAAGTAGTGGAGGAGAAAGAAGGAAGTGAGGTCGAAGGAAATGGAGAAGTAAAGATGGAGGTAGGTATTACGGTGGAGCCGGAAATTGCGGGAGAGAAAGGAGGAGAGAAGGAGTCGAAAGAAGGTGGAGGGAGGAGGAAAGAAAAAAGAAAGATGGAGGAAGCAGGAGAGTAATCCAGGGGGGAGCCCGACCGGAGAAGAGGAGGAGTTCCTTACTGGAAGGAGGAAGCACCAGAGAGGTAGAGGTGGAGAAGTTTCGGGAGGAAATGGTTGTGGCTATTACGGAGCACGAGGAAGCGAACCATAAAGCCGGAGAACGGGTGGATATGTTGGGGGAGAAGGAGAAAGAGGAGGAGCCATCAAGGCTGAAGGCGGTCATGGAGGTGTTGGAGATGGAGATCCTCACCAAAGAAGGGAGAAAAGAGCAGGCAGAGGAGCCTCAGTGTGAAAGCTCAATCCCAACTAGGAAGGTCCCTATGTGTTGAAGGAGGTCCTGAAGTCAGGAATGTACCACCTCCAGGATATGGACGGGGTACCCCTTGATCGTGCCTGAAGTGGCAACGACTTAAAAAGATTCAATCCATAATCTTCTTTCATCTTTCAAATTTGTGCTAACCTTTTGATATATTGGAATCACAAGTGTCTTCTTTCATGGCATGGGAGTGAAAAGAATGGATGGCCAGACCCCGAGAAGACCCGCTGTCCAGGTTCTCACCTAGCTGGCAGGATTGTAGGCTCACTCGATGGTTGGAGGTAATTTGAAGAGGAGACCCCGAGCAGACTCGCTGACCAGGCTCTCACCTAGCTGCCAGGGCTGTAGGTTCACTCAGTTGTTGGAGATGGTTTGGAGAAGAGACCCCGAGTAGACCCGCTGACTAGGCTCTCACCTAGGTGGCAGGGTTGTAGGCTCACTCGATGGTTGGAAATTGTTTGAAGAGGAGACCCCGAGCAGACCCACTGACCAGGCTCTCACCTAGCTAGCAGGACTGTAGGCTCACTCGGTGGTTGGAGATGGTTTCGAGAGGAGACCCCGAGCAGATCCATTGACCTGGCTCTCACCTAGCTGGCAGGGCTGTAGGCTACTTGGTGGTTGGAGATGGTTTGGAGAGGAGACCCTGGGCAGACCCACTGACCGATCTCTCACCTAGCTGGTAGGACTGTAAGCTCACTCGATGGTTGGAGATGGTTTGGACAGGAGACCCTGAGCAGACCTGCTGACCAGGCTTTCACCTAGCTATAAGGATTGTAGGCTCACTCGTTGGTTGGAGATGGTTTGGAGAGGAGACCCCGAGCAGACCCGCTGACCAGGCTCTCACCTAGCTAACAGGGATGTAGGCACACTCAGTGGTTGGAGATGGATTAGAGAGGAGACCTCGAGCTGACCCGCTGACCAGTCTGTCACCTAGCTGGCAGGACTGTAGGCTCATACGGTGGTTGGAGTTGGTTTGGAGAGGATACCCCAAGCAGACCCGCTGACTAGGCTCTCACCTAGCTAGTAGAGTTGTAGGTTCACCCGGTGGTTGGAGATGGTTTTGAGAGGAGACCCCGAACAGACCCGCTGACCAGGCTCTAACCTAGCTGGTAGGGTTGTAGGCTCAATCGCTGGTTGGAGTTGGTTTGGAGAGGATACCCCGAGCATACCCTCTGACCAAGCTCTCATCTAGCAGGGTTGTAGGCTCACTCGGTGGTTGGAGATAGTTTGGAGAGGACACCCCGAGCGGACCCACTATCCAGGCTCTAACCTAGCAAACATAGTTGTAGGTTCACTCAGTGGTTGGAGATGGTTTAGAGAGGAGACCTCGAAAAGACCCGCTGACTATGATCTCACCTAGCTGGCATGTCTATAGGCTCACTCAGTGGTTGGAGATGGTTTGGAGAGGAGACCGCGAGCAGACCCGCTGACCAGGCTCTCATCTGGCTAGCTGGGCTGTAGGCTCACTCGGTGATTGGAGATGGTTTGGAGAGGAGACCTCGAGCAAACCCACTGAGGAGGCTCTCACCTAGCTGGCAGCACTGTAAGCTCACTCGGTGGTTGGAGATGGTTTGGAGAGGAGATCCCGAGCAGACCCGCTGATTAGGCTCTCACCTAGCTGGCAGCACTATAGTCTCACTCGGTGGTTGGAGATGGTTTGTAGAGGAAACCCCGAGCAAATTCGTGGACCGGGCTCTCACCTAGCTAGCAGGGCTGTAGGCTCACTCTATGATTGGAGATGATTTGGAGAGGAGACCCCGAGCAGACCCGCTGGCCAGGTTCTCACCTACCTGGCAGGACTGTAGGCTCACTCGGTGGTTAGAGATGGTTTGGAGAGGATTCCCCGAGCAGACTGGTGACCAGGATCTCACCTAACTGGCAGGGTTATAGGCTCACTCGGTTGTTGGAGATGGTTTGGAGAGGAGACACCGAGCAGACCCGCCGACCAGGCTATTATCTAGCTGGCAGGGTTGTGGGCTCACTCGGTGGTTGGAGATGGTTTGGAGAGGAGACCCGGAGTAGACCCGCTGAACAGGCTCTCACCTAGCTGGCAGCACTATAGGCTCACTCGGTGGTTGGTGATGGTTTTGAGAGGAGACACCAAGCATACCCGTTGACCATGCTCTCACCTAGCTGGTAGGGCTGTAGGCTCACCAAGTGGTTGGAGATGGTTTGGAGAGGAGACCCCGAACAGACCCGCTGACCAGGCTCTAACCTAACTGGCAGGGCAGTAGGCTCAATCAGTGGTTGGAGATGGTTTGGAGAGAAGACCCCAAGCAGACCCTCTGACCAAGCTCTCATCTAGCTGGCAAGGCTGTAGGCTCACTCGGTGGATTGAGATAGTTTGGAGTGGAGAGCCCGGGCAGAACCGCTGTCCAGGCTCTAACCTAGCAAGAAGAGTTGTAGGCTAACTCGATGGTTGGAGATGGTTTAGATAGGAGACCCCGAGCAGACCCGCTGACTAGGATCTCACCAAGCTGGCAGGTCTATAGGCTCACTCGGTGGTTGGAGATGGTTTGGAGAGGAGACCCCGAGCAGTCCCGCTGACCAGGCTCTCATCTAGCTGGCAGGGCTGTAGGCTCAATCGGTGGTTGGAGATGGTTTGGAGAGGAGATCTCGAGCAAACCCGCTGAGCAGGCTCTCACCTAGCCGGTAGCACTGTAGGATCACTCGGTGGTTGGATATGGTTTAGAGAGGAGACACCGAGCAGACCCGCTGATCAGGGTCTCACCTAGCTGGCAGGGCTGTAGGCTCACACGGTTGTTGGAGAGGGTTTGGAGAGGAGACCCCGAGCAGATCCACGGACTAGGCTCTTACCTAGCTGGCAGGGCTGTAGGATAACTCTGTGGTTGGAGATGATTTGGAGAGGAGACCCCAAGCAGACCTGCTAGCCAGGTTCTCACCTAGCTGGTATATGTTGTGGGCCCCGGCCGGACCTTCTAGTATATATTATATGAACATATGGGGTTGTTATATTTTTGGTATCAGCTGTCTTGGTATTTCCCTCTCGACGTCGTGGTCGACTTCTTTTGTGGGGTGGCGAGCACGTGTCTGTGCAATCCACATTAACACGTTTGAACTCCTGAATGTCCATGATAGGAATGTTGAACTCCTGAATGTCCATGATAGGAATGCAAATTTTTTGTGTTTGAGGAACCTGCGCGTTCCTATATTTTTGCTTACTTATGTAATTTTCTGAATGTAGGCGACGAGTGCGATGGCATGGCAGCAGGAACCCCAACACTCGATGGGAAGCATGACATAAACTGTGGTACCGACATCTCCTCCATCGATCAAAACGGCGCGACTGATTGCCGTTGTAGTTTTTGCAATGCTCAAGGCTCACCATGAGGGACAGGTTCAACCCTCTGATCCGGTAATGCATCCCATGCCGGGTAGTGAACTTGAGCAGGCGGCAAGGGGAAGTGCCTCAACTTTGTCGGTGAACGTGTGTTTGAGCCAAGGAGAGGACACAGTTGAGGACTATTTTCATGCATTTGTTGCAATGAGACAACAACCCGAGTTTGTGTTTGAAACCGTGGGGATGAAGATCAATCGGTTTTATGATGGGCTACGTCAGGAACTCCGTTTCTTGTTGATGGGTCCTAAGTTCTTGGGATTCCAACCACTGGTGGAGGAAGCTAGACTGTTGGAAATGGACTTGATGAGAGCCCAGTAGATGCCTGCGACCAGGAAAGTGCGCACTGAAAGGGTTGGGAAGTCTGCTCACCGTAAGAGGCAAAGACTCAAGAAGCGTACTTGTTATGCTTGTGGGTAGGTAGGACACATCGCTCGTGATTGTTGGGATGGTGTGTATCAGCCAAAGAAGGAATACAAGTGTTATTCGTATGGTAAAGCAGGACATAAAGCCCGCGATTGCCGTGTTGGCTCGTAGCAGGCAATAAAGGAGAAGGAAATGTCGACATAATGATGTACATAAATAATTGGTCTCCTCATGTATGGTGGATTATGCATGTGCTATATGTACAGTAGGCCGTTTTGGATGATAGTTCTATGATGGAGTTTATGTTATATCACTACCATACATGAATGTGTGGAATCAACGTGTTTGTACGATAGCTGTGAACATGACTAGATTGTTGATGTTTTATGCCATGGGGACACTTTTGCCCAACCTTGTCAAGAGTCGTTGACGTCTGGTTGAGCAGGAAATCAGAGCGTCTTATTTGGAGACAGAAAAAGCAGTGGTGGAGTCCTCTGCGTCCTAGGAGAAATCCTAAGTGTTACAAGTGCATGATAATCGTATTGCTTACTTTTTTTGCATCTTGTGTATGTTGCTTGTGTGTGTTACGTGCACCACAGGCTTTGCGAGGATTCAGAACACGCTGACGCAAGCACTGTTTGATACGGATGCTGCGTATTCTTTTCTGTCTAGCAAGTTTCTAGCGCGGCTTGGGATACCTAGTCGTGTGAAGACATATAGCGTAAGAATGGTGTTGCCAAATGGCTGTTTGATGCTTGCGGATCAAGCTTGCGGTGTGGCGGTCCAAATAGGAAGTCGGGATTTCGGTTTAACTGCATTTGTATTGCCGATATCAGAATTCGACGTGATATTTGGTATGGATTGGCTTGCGAAGTAGCATGCCTTGATTGATGTTGTTGTCTGCACTCCAAGTCTTGAAGGCTATTCGAAAGGGTGCGGAGTGCTACTTCGCTCTAAGTCAGGTTGTTGAGCGAAAGGCCAGTGTGTGTGATTTTCCGATTGTGTTGGAATTTGCAGAAGTGTTTCCCAAAGATCTCACTGGGCTACCACCCCAGCGTGAGATTGACTTCACGATCGAGTTGGTGACAGGTACGAAACCTGTGGCCCGCTCGCCATATCGCGGCGCGCCAAAAGAAATGGCGGAGCTAAAAGTACAACTACAAGAATTGATGGAGCAGAGTTATATACGCCCAAGTAGGTCTCCTTGGAGCACCCTTGTGCTTTTGACAGTGACTTGCGGTTATGTATTGATTACCGCGAACGAAATAAGCGGACCGAGAAGAATAATATCTGATTCTACGGATTGATGAGTTGTTTGATCAGCTAGTAGGATTGTCCATCTACTCGAAGTTGGACTTAAAATCTGGTTATTACCAATTGAGAATCCGGGAAGAAGATATTCCCAAAACCGCATTTGGAACAAAGTACGGGCACTACGAGTTCACATTCATGCCGTTTGGACTGTGTAATGCGCCCTCGGTATTTATATACTTGATGCACAGACTATTCCGCGAGTACCTGAATCTGTTCGTAATAGTGTTCATTGATGATATCCTAGTGTACTCGAAATCGGAAGCGGATCATGAGAAACATTTGTGGTTGGTGTTGACTAAATTGAGGCAGAATCAGCTCTATGGCAAGTTCTCGAAGTGCGAGTTTTGGCTATCGTCGGTGGCTTTTCTGGGCCATGTGGTGAGTGGAGCGGGCATCACTGTGGATCCAGCGAAGATAAGGGCCATAGAAGAGTAGCCAGTGTTGTCTTCAGTGGCCGAGGTCAGGAGCTTCCTTGGACTTGCGGGCTAATATCGAAGATTTGTTGAGAATTTCTCGCGGATCGCTTTGCCGCTAACCATGCTGACGCGAAAAAGAGCAGAAGTTCGTTTGGTCTCCAGAGTGTGCGCGAGCTTTTGAAGAGCTGAAGAGTCGGTTGACCACGGCGCCTGTGTTGTCATCGCCACGTGGTACCGATGGATTTGTAATCTACAGTGATGCCTCAGGAAGTGGCTTAGGCTGCATAATTCTGTAAAATGGAAAGGTGATTGCTTATGGCTCACGTCAGCTGAAAGTGCACGAGCGGAACTATCCCGTCCATGATCTTGAGTTGGCGGTGGTGATTTTTGCACTAAAGCTATGGCGACACTACCTTTATGGTGTGAAGGTGGAGATCTAAACAGATCACAAGAGCCTGACTTACAGATTGGAGCAGAAGGACTTGAATATGCGACAACGAAGGTGGTTGGAGTTCCTCGGGGACGACACCTTTGAGATTCACTATACTCCCGGGAAGGGGAATGTTGTCGCAGATGTATTGAGTCGGCAGACTCCGGCAAGAGCAGCTTGGTTGCAAAAGCATGATGAACGTCTCATCCAGGAGCTGGAAGCGTTAGAGATATCTTGTGTTGACAAGAATGCGACCGCCAATGCATGTCTGAACTGGACCGAGGTGCAATGTGACCTTGCAGACCGGATTTGACGAGCAATGGGGTTAGATGAAGATCTCTTACGCTATGTTAATGGGGGGCCTGAGGGCAAATTCTCCTGGAATGATGGTCTTTTGCAAAAAGAGGGCCGTTTGGGCGTCCCGAGTGTGGGTAAATTGATGGAAGAACTGATGTATGAAGCACATTATACAAAGTATTCCATTCACCCCGGGATCACGAAGATGTTCAATGATATGAAAAAGCTATTCGGGTGACCAGGGCTAAAGAGAGATGTTGCCCTCTATGTGGCCAAATGCCAAACATGTGTGATGGTGAAGGCGGAATGCCAAAAGTCGGGTGGTTATTTGAAGGCGCTTCCGATTCCAGAGTGGAAGTTTGATGATATTTCCATGGATTTTGTGCACGGGTTGTCGAGATTTCAGCGAGGAAATGATTCCATCTGGGTGATTGTTGACCGGCTAACTAAGTGGCATATTTTCTCCCGAACATGCGGGCTGATTCGGTCGAAAGTTTGGCAAAATTATATGTTGACCAAAGTGTGCGGCTGCACGGTGTTCCTCGGAGCATCGTAAGTGATCGAGATGGGCGATTCACGTCAAATGACTGGAGGCTAGTTCACCGACTGTTGGGCACGAAGTTGACATTCAGTACGGCCTTTCATCCCCATACGGATGGCCAAACTGAAAGAACCATCAGGACTATGGAGGACATGCTTAGGATGTGCGCCCTAGACTTCGAAAAATGAAGGGAAGATCAACTCGACATGGTGGAGTTTGCTTATAATAACAGCTACCAGGCGAGCATTGGGATGACACCATATGAGGCTTTGTATGGACGTAAATGTCGTACTCCCTTGGCTTGGGTAGCGGACGAAGCTCGAGTTTTAAACGTAATGAATACGATGAAGCAAATTCAACCATTCGTGCTATTCGAGAGAGGCTACTCATAGCCCAAGATCGTCAAGCGAAGTACTCCAATGCCAAGCACCGGAACGTGGAGTTCGCCGTAGGCGATTGGGTCTACTTGAAGATCAAACCCTTCAAAGGCATATCCCGGACTCGACGTTTGGAAAAGTTGAGTCCAAGATATTTGGGTCCTTTTGAAGTGGTTGAGCGAGTCGGGGAAGATGTGTATCGGCTAGCTCTGTCGGCGGACTTGGGTGGCTTGCACGATGTGTTTCATATCTCCGTGCTGCAGAAAGCAGTTAAGGATCCAGCTCAAGTGATCACGGATGATCGTGTGGCGGTGGAGTATGGGCTAAAAATGAGGGTTAGACCCAGTCAGATCGAGGATCGAGCCGAGAAATAGTTGCAGAACAAGACGGTCGGAATGGTTAAAGTCCGATGGGACAATTGCGGCCGTGAGGAGCTTACATGGGAGCGAGAGCAGACCATGCGAGCTGAGTTTCCTGAGTTATTTTTGTAAAGTAAACAACTGTGTTGTAGCATGCCAATTTTAATGTTATAACATTTTGCTTGCTGGTTGCCAACCTGTATACCAATTTCGAGGACGAAATTTCTTGTAGGAGGGGGGGTTGTAACAGCCCAATTTTCAGCAGGCAAAATTTTGGGTGACACGGACTGGGACACGGTCGTGTCCCAGGGCGTGTCCCGCTCGGGTTCGGTGTCAGGTCGACGAAATTCTGTGTTCAACGAATTGAGCTCGACGATTTAACAAAGGCTTCGTGGGCTGGCAAAATCGTCGAACGCGGAATCGTCGAACGCGGAATCGTCGAACAAAAATCGTCGAACGTTGGGCCAATCGTCGAGCGCTAGGCCAACTCGACGATCGCTGCCTAATCGTCGAACGGATATCGTCGAATGCGTTGAGAGTCGAGCGCAAATCGTCGAAAGTGCTGTTTGCCGATCGCTGGTGAGATCAACGATCGCTAGCAAGCTCGACGATCGATGCCTGATCGTCGAACGCAGATCGTCGAGCGCAGACCTGTGTCACAGGCGTGACATCGCTGACACGGGAGTGTCCCGTGGCGGTGACCTGCTTTGGGGATAAGGCGGGTTGAGCGCCGCTTAGAGACACGGCCCGTGACACGCCGGCCCGTGACACGGGCGTGTCACAGGGCGTGTCGGACCCGAAAAGCGGTTTTGCGGGTTTTTCGTGGCCGTTCATTTCCTTCAGCTGAGATCCAAAGGCTGAGCTTCTTTCCTACTTCCTTAAGGCCGAAAACAGAGAACGTATTCTCATTTTGTTATTGCCATCATCTTTCTAAAAGTTTAGAAAGAGAAATGGAGAGGAAGGAGGAGGATGAAGAAGAATGACTGCTTGCTGGTGGAGCTTGAGATTGTCAAGCTAAGATCCGAGGCCATTTTTGCGGAGGAAAAGCTCTTCCTAGCCAGCTAGGAAATTCATGGCACCAAAGCGGTCTTCAAGGGTAACGACCTTTCTTCCTAGCCATGTGAAGGCTTCCTTTTTGGCATATGTATGTGATTCCCCCACCAAAAAGTGGCTGATTTTGGGAGTCTTTGGGTTGATTCATGGAATCCCTTTTGTTGGTATATAGATCCGGAAATGGAGTACGGAATAGGCATGCTATGTGAAGCCCATCTGGATAGGTTGGTCTGGATTGGTGATGTTGCATACGAACTGGAGAAGACTCCGTGCTAAACGCGTAGTTTAGGAGTCGACGGGTTGGACCTGTGAAAGGAAGTAGCAGGAAGTACTAGAGTGGTAGTCCACGAAAATACCCGTAGAATGCTTGTGGTGCTTGTGCTGATGGGTTTGACCTGTTAAAGGAAGTAGCAGGAAGTACTGGATTGGAATTCCAGGAAATACCCTTTGGAATGCTTAATGTTCATGGGGAGTCCACCTATAAAGCGAGTAACAGGAAGTACTGGCATAGTTGCCAGGAAAGACCCCTGACATTTGTAATATTTGCGACATCCACCTGCGAAGAGATTATCAGGAAGTACTGGTGTGCCCAGGAAAGACCCGCTAATGTTATGAGAGAATGGGTGTAAGAATTATGCCCAGGCTTCAATGCCAGAACAGGATCGGTGAGACCAACCCGCTCCTTTATTTAGCCGCGAGTACGCTGTACTCGGTGATGGCAAGACGATTTGAGCAACGGGGGGTTGAGGATCTGACCTGCGTTATGTCCGTCCGACGTGAGACTAGAAGGTGCGGTCTGTTGGACCGCATAACAAGAGTCTTAGGCCTACATGTCGTGATACAATGGGGGGCTGCGGGCCATCCGGGTCACTAAGACTATAAAACTCCGGCTGCACGCCATGGAGTAAATGTTGTGTACATGAAAGCACATTATATGAGATATATTGCCATGCTTGTGATATGATATGCCTGCAGGAAAGATTACCGCTGCCCCGAGAAAAGGGGTAGGTTCGTTATAATTTGGTCAGCTGATTGCTGACCGTTGCCTCTGTTTGCCACCCTTGGGTGGAATGTCCCTGTGCAGGTGCTAGAGAACCGAGCGGGATGTATAAGGGTTGAAGTCCCTACTATTTTTGCTGCTGCCGCTGTTAGCCCTCGAAGTCTAATTTGGATACATGTTATGTTTTCTTTTGATGTGGCTGGCCTGCGTGCCAATGTTTGGGCCACTGGTTGAAAGCCTTGTAAGGCCATAAGGCCAACTCTTTATGTGTTTTGTAAGACATTCCTATAATATATAAAATGTGGAGTTTTCATATGTTGGAAATTCAAGAGTGGAGTTCAAGTGTAGTATTGTAGGCTTCCGCTAGAATGAAATGTGTTATGTGCGCTGCACTACTCTTGTATCACTCTGTAGCTTCATCGTCTGTTTTGTGGTATATGTTGTGGGGCCCCGACCGGACCTTCTAGTATATATTATATGAACGGATGGTGTTGTTACAGGAGGGCTGTGCATGCTTACTTGGGCTCTCGACTTACTTTTAGTACCGCCTTCCACCCGAAGACCGACGGACAGGCCGAGCGGACCATCCGAACCATGGAGGATCTACTCTGCCTATGCATATTGGATACGGGGAAGCCTTGGGAGAGGCTGCTACCATTGATCGAGTTCTCCTATAATAATACCCACCAGGCTAGCATCAGGATGGCTCCATATGAGGCACTTTACGGGAGGAAGTGCCGGACACCGCTGTCTTGAGTTTCGGATGTGGATACCAAGGCTCTTGGCTCTGATTATGTGAAGGATACGGAGGCTCAGGTTTGTTTGATCAGGGATCGGCTACTAGAGGCCTAGAGTAGACAGGTGAAGTATTATAATGCTCAACACCGGAAGGTGGAGTTCCAGGTTGGAGACAAAGTTTTATTGAAGATACGTCTGGTATACGGTGTCTCTCGGGTGCGGAGGCACAAGAATCTCAGTCCTTGATACATGGGGCCATACTTGATCCTGGAGCGGATCGGCCCCTTAGCTTACCAACTGCAGCTACCACCTGAGTTGGGTACCCTACACGACATCTTCCATGTCTCTTCCTTACGAAGAGCTCTCCTTCGGCCGGAGCAGCACGTTACTACTCCAGCCGGTCTGATAGCGCCTGACAGATCCGTTAGATTGGAGCCGATCCGGATTGATGATACAGATGTCCGTTTGTTGAGGAAGAAGAAGGTCCCTCTCGTAAAGGTGTTGTGGTCCAACCATGGACGGGAGGAGCACACCTGGGAACCGAGGGATCTGATGATGGAGCAACACCCGGAGCTGTTCACTTCAGGTATACTTTAGTTTATGCGTTTAAATTTCTTATAATTCTTGCAAGTAGAACCCCGTAGACCCAAACTTAAATTTCGGGGACGAAATTATTTTTTTTTGTTTTTAGGATTTGTAACATCTCATGTTACTTCTAGACCCCCTTAACTTAGATTGGGTTGGGCATAGGGTGGGTGTTAGGAAAAATTAGCTAGGTTTGACCCTAGGTAGTGGGTTGTAGCCATGTGGGGCCCACTATAGGGTCAAGTCAAACTAGGTCAAACTAGCCTAAATATGAACCCTATGTCACGACCCGCATTTTCTCCGTATTCAAAAATACGTCAGAGTATAGAAAATACGCGTCGTGATGCCACGCCATGCAGGGGACAACTGCAGACGCTCAGGCAACCCGTCCTCACATTTATTTCATGTAAAAGATTTATGAAATTAAGTTAAAAATAATGCATATAAGTTATTAGAGTTAATGATCGTGTCCCTCGGTCTGGTGGACCACTAGTCCATAGGTGAGAAAATATATAAGTTTTACGCGGCAGAAAGAAAAAAAAATACTGAGTTGGTTCATTTATTAACCTATACGAGAGTGAAAGTCTAGTATCTTAAAATGATGAAGACTTCTATATTTAATATATATATATATATATGACTCTAGAAGCGCTTAAAAATAGTAGACTTGGCAGTTAAAAATCATGTCATGCCAATACTCCAGAATACAGTTTTGTATATTTTAAAATTACTAAATGCATCCTAACATAAATCCTTCTCAGAGAGTAAGAACAAACAGGTAAAAAGTAACAGCAGTAAAAGCAGCAAGAAGTCCACCACAGAAAAGTAAAAGACTATGGGCGTCAACAACTGACACGAACCCATAGTAAAATCTGGCAAGTCTAAACAAAGTCAACTGCCTCAGGATCAGAGCATTAGTAGATTTAGCTGACCTTTTATAACGGTCCAGGCCCATCAACATGGGACCCAGCTGGAACCGCCGGCCAACCAGAGTCCAGACCCGGGCCCACTACTGGTAGTCAGCCTATCACATTCAAGCCTACAGTATATGCACCCCAACACCTCTCCGGCCTGTTTATCAGCACGGTAGGTTGTTGCCACTGGGTCTCGAACCCAGGACCTTGATTAGAGAGCTTTCCGCCACTCCCTCATCACCAATTGAGCTGCAGCTCAGTTGGTGATGAGGGAGTGGCGGAAAGCTCTCTAATCAAGGTCCTGGGTTCGAGACCCAGTGGCAACAACCTACCGTGCTGATAAACAGGCCGGAGAGGTGTTGGGTTGCATGGCCTGCAGGCTTGAATGTGATAGGCTCACAACCAGT
Source organism: Platanthera guangdongensis (assembly GCA_039583875.1). NCBI lineage: Eukaryota > Viridiplantae > Streptophyta > Magnoliopsida > Asparagales > Orchidaceae > Platanthera > Platanthera guangdongensis. The sequence continues at coordinate 106,654,966 of CM077153.1, forward strand.
AGTGGGCCCGGGTCTGGACTCTGGTAGGCTGGCGGTTCCAGCTGGGTCACATGTTGATGGGGCTGGACCGTTATAAAAAGTACACTTTTTATTGTAACGTCCCTAGTCGATACAACGTGAAGGTGCCACGGCTCCGCTCTAGGCGACGCTACCGTGCTGCAGCCCAAGCACCCCAACCCCTCTCCAGCCCACTGGCGGGTTGTTGGTGGTCACAGCCTCCCTTTGATGAGCGAACTTGACAGTTAAGCTGGGTCGTACGGGGACTTCCCAGGAGGTCACCCATCCCAGTACTACTCTCGCCCAAGCACACTTAACTATGGAGTTCCTTCACTTCTCATCACCAGTTGAGTTGCAGCTCAGCTGGTGATGAGGCGTGGTATTAAAGGCTTCTTATCAAGGTTGCAGGTTCGAGACCCCGTGGCAGCAATGCACCGTGATGATAAACAGGCCGGAGATGCTTTCGGGTGTACGGCCTGCAGGCCTTGTAGATTCTGGCTGTACTACCGTGGCGCCATGGGTCCTCCACGACTACTGGTGGGCCGGGCGGCGCTAGGGGTCCTCCCTAGGTCGTTACACCCTAGCCACACCATGACCCCACCACATTGCCCTAACCCAAAAATAATCTAAGTGTACCATAGGGCATGTCATTAGGTCAACCCTTTGACCCTAGTTGACCAAAGTCAACCATGGCCCTAATTTGGTCAAAGCTATACCTATAGGCCCAATTAGCCCAAGTAGGGCACCACATTGACCCAACCTATGTTGGGTGGTGCCATTAGACCCATGACCACCAAGTGGGGTCAGCCCACTCATCATGGTTGATCAAGTCAACTCAAGGTCAACCTAGTCAACATAATTGACCTAAAGGAGAAAATGAGGGCTAAGCCCACTCCCCTTGGGCCAAGCCCACCAAACTTGGCCCATTATCAGCCCAAGTGGTCAAAGACCAGCCCTACCCCTCTGGTTTTGGAGAGAGTGAATGCATGGGGGCATTTTGGAGAATTTACCCAAAAGAGGAGAGAAAAGATGAGATTAAGAGGAGGAGGCCACTTGGCCTTGGCTCCTTCTGCCCCAAAAGGTGCTGGCTGGCCTCCTTAGTAAATTCCAGCAGAATTTTGAGCATGGTGGCCACCTGGCACCATGGGTGAAGCCTCCAAAGCCCCAAACCGAGCTCACCTTGGAGTTATCTCCACAAATAGCCCTCCCCAGCTCAAACTGACCACACCATAAGCTTTAGTGAGTGGAATCTGAAAGTGGGGATAAGATCTACCTTAACTCTAGAAGGGGGTGGGGGGTGAATAGAGTTTATTAAAATAATTTTCTGTTTAAAAACTATTTTGCAGTGGAAGACTTAATTTAAATATAATGTGCTTGCAGTAAATAAAAATAATGAAAGCAAGAAATAAAAACACAGCACACAGCAAACAAAATATAGCAACTAGAAGACACAAGGAGCTATAGTGGTTCCCCAATCAATCTGGGTACATCCACTCTTCTACCACCCTAGGTAGGAATCTACTGCAGGATGATTTGATCAGGTGTCCTGTGCACCAATGAGATTTTGATAAGGTGCTCAAAAACCAAACCAGATTTTTTGATCAGGTTTCTTGCCACCACTGAGTTTTGACAAGGTCTCAGAAAACAGCACAAAACTTTTGAAGGGAGTTTTGAGAAACCATTTTACAGCAGAAAAAGAAAGAGGTGAGATGTTCTTCTCTGCCAACAGTCTGAGAGAAGACTAGTGGATGATGTTGTCAAAGCTCCCCCTGAGATCTGGAAGATGTTCAGGAAAAGAAGATTTGCACTAGGGTGATAGGCCTTCAGTAGAAGAGATCTCCAGCAAAGAATGATTCCAGCAGTTGCTGAAATGTGTAGTGTCTGGAGTCTTGATGGATGAAGCCTTTGAACACTTGAGTCAAAAGAGATCTAGAAAATTTTCTGTATGTTGATCTCCTTTAGTGATGTGTGTTCTGAAAAGAATTCTGTCTGTATGTGTCTGTGACTGTTGTAATTGTTGTTGGAAGAAACAAAATGACTATCAAAAGAGATCTAAAAAGAATGAATTGATTCTCTGTCTCCAAGATAGCCGTTAGCCACTCATTAATGACTTCCTTAAATGAAATTTTGTCTCTGGAGGAAAGTCATAGAAAACATTCCTTTAAAATTCCCTTGAAACTTTCTCCAGATTAATTGAAACGGCTACAAGATCCTTGGAATAAATGCTGGGAATAAATAAGATAGAATTCCATAACTGTCTGAATTTGAATCTGAGAATCGTCGATCTCTCCAGAAAATCGTCGACCTGAGCTCAACTATCGTCGTCCTGAGCTCAGAGACTGGAACTAGACTGGAAACAGAAATCGTCGATCTGAGCTCAACTATCGTCGACCTGAGCTCAGAGATTGGGAAAACACCTAGAGACAGAAACGTCGATCTGAGCTCGAAGATCGTCAAACGGAGTTCGATGACTCGTTGAACTGAGCTCAGAGATAGTCGAACGGAGTTCGACGATTCATCGACCTGAGCTCGATGAAAGTGACTTAGTCTCCTGAAATTGAATATCTGATCTGAGGGTCTTGGGGGCAGCTTTCAAGCCTAATTTTCTAACCCTAAGACTCAATCTAATTGACCTTAAAAACTATACAAGGAGGTCAACACACTTTTCCTAAGGACATAGTGATCCTTGCCCAAATCAGTAATACGGTGTTCCAATAATCTCCCACTATTTGGGTTAGGATTACTATTTACATGACATAGGAAATAAAAGCATACAATGCAGATATGAAATCAAAAACAACATTGCAGAAACACAAATAGAATCACATCAGAAATTCAGAATAGATAACATTGTCAGCTTACATGATCATTCCTTTTCCTTGCCCTTTTTGAGAACTATTTCTCTGTTAGGGTTAAGAGCTTCTTTCTTGGATCTTCTGTCATCATCTGCACCTAGAAAAGTTTGAAGTTTTGCCCTGGGGACTACACCTTCTGGGTGCAGCTTCATATAACTTTCTGAGTCAAAGAATTTACTGGAAGAGTATCTTTCAAGTTCTTTCTTTCTCTGTTCAGATAGAGTGGTGAATTGTGATGTATCTCTTCCTTGTTCTCTTGCCTTCTTAATTTGATCTAGTGCAACCAACTCTTTCATTCTTGCTATCCAGGAATTAGGATTGTTCTCTGGGTCTTCAAATGGAACAGGAGGTTCATATCTGTTTGAAGAGTCATCAGGAGTAGCTCTGGAAGAAACTGGATCTCTTAGCTTATAAGGGAAAGGACCAGATGTGGTGTCAATGGGACCTTGTCCTTCCCTATGATAAGGATGCTGCTTAGAATATCCTTTGGAATAAACTCTGACTTCTCTTTGATTTCCCCTATACTGTCCTCTTCTGCACTGGTAGCCTCTTGATTGATATTCTCTTGATTGAGATCTTCCTTGAAATTGAGATGTGCTTTGACTCTTAGCAGCAGATGACTGAAAAGCAGAACTTCCACCAGTACCTGCATCTGGTGAAGGAGGAGGAGCAGGAGGATTGAAGTGAGATGAACCTTTATCATATTTCATCCTTTTCTTCATTGCCTTTAGTTGATTCCGGGAGAACTGCATCCATGGTTCTGAGATTGGACAGTCATGCAAGATATAGTATAGAATATCATTTGTATCATTAATTTTTTTCCTGGGGAACTCTCTTTAGGGCCTTGCTTCTAGCTTTCCTCTTCCTTGCAATGGTTGCAGAGGAATCATCAGAATCAGTTCTAAATTGATCACTATCTGAGCTCTGAGGATTGTCATATTGTTCATCAAGCCTTTTGATGGAATCTCTTTGTTGTTGGGAAGGAACAGAAGAAACAATACCAGCAGCAGTAACTGGAATAACAGATTCAGAAATAACAAAAACAACAGGCTCAGAGTTATTAGCCTCTGTCATAAGCACATCAGCAGAAACTAAAACAGTATCAGCAGCAGCAGTAGGAATAACAGAAACTGAAGGAGCACTGTCCACAGTCTTAAAAGAATTGATATAAGCAGATATTATGCTGGGCTCATAGCTAGAAATAGGCACAATGGCCTTAGTACGATCTTCAGTTTTATGCTCTGGAAGATAGCTAAGGTAAGCAGTATCAAATTTTGACAGCAGTGACCTGAGTTCAACTGTTATAACTGGAACTGGAGCTGGAACTGGAATATCTGAAGCAGGAAACCTCTCTACTTCATATGGCATCTCCCCCTGCCTAGATTTAGTAGAAACTGGATCAAGGCACCCAACAGAAGGGATTGCCTGAGGAGGATATAAGGAAGAAAGCTTGTCAGATAACTCCTGAACTGAATTCAGAAGTGGAGCTAGGGAGGTCTCCAGCAGGAGTGATAGCCTTGAAGCTAACAACCCATAGAGCTTATCTGCTATGGCTGATAGATCTACTTACTCAAGTGGTGCTTGAGTAGATGTAGTGATGAGAGTGGCAGAGATGGACGGAGAAGGAGCTATAGATATGGTTGGAGATGATGTGAATGTGGATGGTAGAATTGATGGTTGAGGTATAGTAATGGTGGAGATGGAAGTTAATGGAATGGAGATAGATGGACTGAAGGATGGTTGAGCAAGGATTTTTGTAGTAGTTGTTGATATGATGTAGAAGAAGATGGTGGCTCAAGGGGTGAGGAGGGAGAATCATCCATATAGGAATCATCTAGGAGAGTGAAAGATGGAATGTTGAGCAATGGAAGATCTTCAGTGGATGTTGGTGTTGGCGAAAGAATTGAGTTTGGAGATGGAATGGATATGGGGGATGAAATTGAGATGGTGATGGTGGAGGTGAAGATTGTTGAGGTAACAGTAGGTGGAGAAGGTGGAGATGAGGAGGCAGGCAGTTCTTCTGATGTGGCAGTTGCATGAGGGGAAGTGACTGGATCAGTCCTGGTGCTTGAAGATGAGATGACTGCAGAGGCTTTGCTTGGCTTTGCAATTTGCTTGTCTCATTTGCCAAAGAGGGTACAGGTTAACCTCTTAGAGGCATTGATATGCATCCCATTGGAAACAAGCAGCTCAGGGCATCTGTTATGAAGAAATAGCCCTAGAATCCTTCCAAAGTTGACAAAGTTCTTATTTATTTTCTTCTTAATTAGGTCAAAGAAAATTTCTCCCCAATTCAACTGTTTCTTATCCACCAAAGCACCCATTAAATAGAATTGATACCTAGATATGGTATCATGGGCAGAATGTTTTGCTAATAGGACCTTGCCAACAACATCTGCTAGAAACCTGTATTCTACTGATAGATTTTTCTTAAGCAGCTTGTTAGGGTTTGCTGCTGAATGACCCATCCTGTCAAGCATACTTGCAAACTCTTCTCCAGACAACTCAAGAGAATCTTGACCAGTACTTAATTGGAAAACTTATGTTAATATAGCAGCAGTAAGAGATACCTGATGTCCTGATATAGTTCCAATCACTGTATTTTGATCTTGAGTGTGAGCAGTATACACTCATTCCTTGATTTCAACTGCAGCCAGTTTTATCCTTGTGGTCATGATGTGTACTAGCTGTTGATCTTTAAATAACTCCAGAATATCCTTCAAAATCTGATCACTGTTTTCAAATGAGTCCATATCAATGTCGAATCCAGTGTCGAATTTCATTGCTGCCAAAAACTACAACAGAAACATCTATTTTTACCTGCAAAAGTGAACAAACACAAGACCAAGTGTAGAAAAGTTTGGAGGGAAAGGGAAATTCTGTAGAGAGTATGAGGGCACAAAGGGAGAACAACGGCCGAAAAATGAATTTTATATTAGGGTTCGACGCAGAAAAGGAAAGATCGTTGAACTCCGTTCGACGATCTGGGCTACTAAAGGAATCTGAAAGGTCTTCAACATCGTCAATCTCCGTTCGACGATATTGGAGAGCGTCGAGCTCCGTTCGACGATCATTAACCGGAAGAAGATAGCTTAGCACTATCTGGAAAGCGCTGAACTCCGGTCGACGATTTCTAAGAAACGTCGATCTCCGTTCGACGATCTTTGGGAAAAACGTCGAGCGCAGTTCAGAGACCAGAAACAACCTATAGACACTAGAAAAATCAAAATGTTTGCCTATTATTGGTCAAATTTTAGAGTTTTAAAATCTTGGGTCTTATTTTAAACTTCCTTCATCCAATATTCCTAACTGATTCAGGAAGAATGTGTGTTTCTTTTCATCCAATGGTTTGGTGAAAATATCTCCCCTTTGCAAGTTAGTTGGGATATATTGAAGTTCAATTTTATTTTTCTCAACATTGTCCCTTAAAAAGTGATGCCTAATTTCTATATGTTTTGTCCTACTATGGAGGACAGGATTTTGTGCTATAGAAATAGCACTAGTGTTATCACAGAAAATTTTTGACTTCTCTAAGTTGTAGTCATATTCTAGGAGCTGATTCTGAATCCACAAGATCTGTGAGCAACAACTACCTGCAGCCATATATTCAACTTCAGCAGTTGATGTGGACACAAATGTTTGTTTCTTGTAAAACCAGGAGACAAGTCTGTCACCAAGAGACTAGCAAGTTTCACTGGTGCGTTTCCTGTCTATTCTGCATCCAGCATAATTAGAATCTGAAAATCCAGTTAAGTTAAATGCTGAGTCTTTTGGATACTAGAGACCTAGATTTGGACAACTTTTCACATACCTAAGAATCCTTTTTACTAAGGTTAAGTGTGACTCTTTAGGACTCACTTGGAATCTAGCACATATGCATGTAGCAAACATTATGTCAGGTCTACTAGCTCTAAGGTACAATAAAGAGCCAATAATTGATCTATATGTTGTCTGATCAACAGGTTTCCCATGTTCATCAGCATCTAATACAACATTAGTAGGCATAGGTGTTTTCATACATGATGCTTCAGACATACCAAATTTCTTAAACAATTCTTTTGCATACTTGGTTTGAGAGATGAATATGCCTTCAGCATGTTGTTTGACTTGCAATCCTAGAAAGAAGGAAAGCTCACCCATGCTACTCATTTCAAATTTAGAATGCATTAGGTTGGAAAACCTTTTGCACAGATTTGAATCAGTAGAACCAAAGATAATGTCATCTACATAGATTTGTACTAGTAAGGTATTGGACCTATGGGTTCTAATAAAAAGAGTTTGGTCTACTCTACCCCTTATAAAATCATTTTTTAGAAGAAAGCATGCTAGGGTCTCATACCATGCTCTAGGAGATTGCTTTAGACCATATAATGCTTTATGCAATTTGAAAATATAATCAGGATGAGTTGGATAAATAAAACCTGGGGATTGCCTAACATAGACTTCTTCCTTGATGTCTCCATTGAGAAAAGCACTCTTTACATCCATTTGATATAGTTTGAATCCTTTGTGTGCTACATAAGCTAAGAACATTCTTATGGCCTCTAGCCTTGCAACTGGTGCAAAGGTCTAGTCATAGTCTATCCCTTCTTCTTGAGAGTATCCTTGAGCAACTAGCCTTGCCTTGTTCCTTACAATGATTCCTTGATCATCCAATTTATTTCTGAACACCCATTTTGTTCCAATAATGGAGTGATCCTTTAGCCTTGACACTAGTTCCCAAACTTTGTTCCTTTCAAATTGATGTAATTCCTCTTGCATTGCAATGATCCAATGTGGATCTTGTTTTTCATCTTGAATGGATTGGGGCTCAATTTAAGAAAGAAAGCAGGTGTGCATCAGGTTTTGGTTGACCTGATTTCTGGTTTGCACACCAGCTGAGATGTCTCCAATCCCTTGGGAGATTGGATGGTCTCTTGATGTTACTAAATCAACAGGGGGTGTTGATTGTTCACCAACCTGTGTTGTTGTTTCCTCTTGTGGAACAACAACTGGCTCTTCAAGAAGATTCTCTCCAAGATGTTGAATATCTTCTTCATCTTCACTGCTTTCATCCTTTTGTATTATATGTAACCTGTCCAAATTTTCAGCAAGAGAGTGTACCTGCAAATATTCTATGGTAGAAGCATTCTTCTCCTTAAAAGACATGTTAGATTCATCAAAGGATACATGAACAGATTCTTTAATTTTAAGAGTTGATTTGTTATACACCCTATAAGCTTTACTGATCATGGAGTATCCCAGAAACACTCCTTCATCAGCTTTAGCTTGAAATTTTGCTATGTATTTATTGTCATTATTGTGAATGTAACAAATGCAACCAAAAATTTTAAAATAATCTACTTTAGGTTTCTTCCCTTTGAGTAATTCATAGGGAGTCTTTCCCTTCAGCTTATGTATCAGACTTCTATTCAACACATAGTTGGAGGTGTTCACTGCCTCTGCCCAAAAGATAGAGGAAGATGAGCATCTGACAACAATGTAGTAGCAGATTCAATAAGGGTTCTATTTTTCCTTTCAGCTACCCTATTTTGTTGAGTAGTTCTAGGAGCTGAGAAAGTGTGCCTGATCCCTTCACTCTGACAGAACTCTTGTATAAGAAGAGAATCAAACTCTGTCTCATGATCACTTCTGATTAGGGCAATGTGAGTATTGAACTCACTCTGTATACATTTAAGAAACTCTGTCAAACACTTAAAGTTATCAGACTTCTTCCTTAGAAAGAACACCCATGTGAATCTAGAGAAATCATCTACAACTACTAAAGTATAAGATTTCCCTCCTAAGCTTTGTACTGTAATGGGTTCAAATAGATCCATATGTAACAGATACAAAATCCTAGGTGAATCACTCTTATTAAGTGACTTGAAGCTATTTTTTTTTGCTTGCCTAATTGACAAGCCCTGCAAAGTCCTTCCTTCTTGTAGGGGCTAGAAAGTAGTCCTCTAACAAGGTTGTCCTTGGATAGCCAAGCAATGGTTCTAAGGTTTATATGTCCTAATCTTTTATGTCATAGTTCATTAGTTCTACAAATGGAATTGAACAAGCATATATCTACCTTAGTTGAAAGAAAATCTACAAGATAAATGTTACCTTTCTTTTTACCTGTCAACACATTTGTGTTGTCCTCTGATTTGATTTTGCATGAGGATTTGTTGAAAGTCACTTGGTAGCCTTCATCAGCCATTTGACTGATGCTAATTAAGTTGTGCTTCAGTCCTTCCACATAAGTTACTTTCTTAAATGTGACTGAGCCAATCTGGACTACACCATATCCTTTTGTTAGTCCAAAGTTTGAATCACCAAATATTACTTTGGGTCCAAGTTTGGCTTTGAAGGATGTGAAATTCTCCTTGTTTCCTGTCATGTGCTTTAAGCACCTACTATCCAGATACCATTGCTGGTTTGATATTGGATAGGTCTTCACCTGCACATAAAATAATTTATTTGTTTTTGACCCAGTTTACCTTGTGCCTAGGTTGATAACCGTTAAATTCTGAAATAAAAGACATCTCTGATTGACTCTAATAGCCTTCAGGATGATATCTCCTGGGAGGTATTATCCATTCAGCATAAGGGTTAACCCTCTGAGATGTATAACCTCTAGGATTGAAGTTTGATTTACCTTTGAAAGATTTTTCAAAACTCTGAGCTCTGTTCGACGATCTCTGAGCTGCGTTCGACGATCTTGGGTCAGATCGTCGAGCTCCGTTCGAAGATCGACTATGCCAGAGTTCAGAGTTCAGGGTTCATTGCTTTGGCATCTGCAACTTTCCATTTTTTTATTTCTGCATCTGTTCCTGAAGGAGGTGGAACAACACTTGTACTTGTATTTTCTTGGGGTCTTGGACACACTGTCAAAACAGAGTTAAAAATATCTTCATCAATAGAATTCATGTACAATCTTATCCTTGCCTTCCAAAGTGCAAACTTAGATAGATTGCACACTGGAGGTATGGTGCTAGCATAATCTTTGTTCTATGCCATGGTTTTATATAAGGATAAATATAATACAGATAATAAAAATAGGAGCCCTCTATAAAGGATGATCTTATCAGAGATCTTTTGGTTCAGGTGTTAGCCTGTAGGATAACCAATCTGGTGATTTTAACCAACCTCCTCTGATACCAATTGAAAGTGGGGATAAGATCTACCTTAACTCTAGAAGGGGGGTGAATAGAGTTTATTAAAATTATTTTCAGTTTAAAAACTATTTTGTAGTGGAAGACTTAATTTAAAAATATGTGTAATGTGCTTGTAGTAAATAAAAATAATGAAAGCAAGAAATAAAAACACAGCACACAGCAAATAAAATATAGTAACCAGAAGACACAAGGAGCTATAGTGGTTCCCCAATCAATCTGGGTACATCCACTCTTCTACCGCCCTAGGTAGGAATCCACTGCAGGATGAGTTGATCAGGTGTCCTGGGCACCAATGAGCTTTTGATAAGGTGCTCAAAACCCAAACCAGATTTTTTGATCAGGTGTCTTGCCACCACTGAGTTTTAACAAGGTCTCAGAAACCAGCACAAAACTTTTGAAGGGAGTTTTGAGAAACCCTTTTACAGCAGAAAAAGAAAGAGGTGAGATATTCTTCTCTGTCAACAGTCTGAGAGAAGACTAGTGTATGATGTTGTCAAAGATCCCCCTGAGATCTGGAATAGGTTCAGGAAAAGAAGCTTTGCACTAGGGTGATAGGCCTTCAGTAGATGAGATCTCCAGCAAAGCATGATTCCAGCAGTTGCTGAAATGTGTAGTGTCTGGAGTCTTGATGGATAAAGCCTTTGAACACTTGAGTGAAAAGAGATCTAGAAAATTTTCTGTATGTTGTTCTCCTTTAGTGATGTGTGTTTTGAAAAGAATTCTGTCTGTGTGTGTCTGTGACTGTTGTAATTGTTGTTGGAAGAAACAGAATGAATATCAAAAGAGATCTAAAAATAATGAATTGATTCTCTGTCTCCAAGATAGCCGTTGGCCACTCATTAATGACTTCCTTAAATGAAATTTTGTCTCTGGAGGAAAGTCCTAGAAAACATTCCTTTAAAATTCCCTTGAAACTTGCTCTAGATTAATTGAAACGGCTACAAGATCCTTGGAATAAATGATGGGAATAAATAAGATAGAATTCCATAACTGTCTGAATTTGAATCTGAGAATCGTCGATCTCTCCAGAAAATCGTAGACCTGAGCTCAACTATCGTCGTCCTGAGCTCAGAGACTATAACTAGACTGGAAACAGAAATCGTCGATCTGAGCTCAACTATCGTCGACCTGAACTCAGAGTTTGGGAAAACAGCTAGAGACAAAAACATCGATCTGAGCTCGAAGATCGTCGAACGGAGTTCGACGACTCGTTGAACTGAGCTCAGAGATAGTCGAACGGAGTTCGGCGATTCGTCGACCTGAGCTCGACGAAAGTGACTTTGTCTCCTGAAATTGAATATCTGATCTGAGGGTCTTGGGGGTAGCTTTCAAGCCTAATTTTCTAACCCTTAGACTCAATCTAATTGACCTTAAAAACTATACAAGGAGGTCAACACAGTTTTCCTAAGAACATAGTGATCCTTGCCCAAATCAGTAATAGGATGTTCCAACAAAATCGAGTGGAGAATGAGTCCTGGAGCAGAGCTTTTGGTGAAGAATCAAGGTTTTGAGCAGGAGATCGCCGGAGCAGCTCAACCATGGCCAACCACCGCCGCACTCGCCGTCAAGGCTTGATTCAGGTCCGTTTCGCCGCCTCTCTACCCATGCTAGCTTTCTAGATCCTTTAGGAGAGATATCGAGCTCAATTGAGCCCGATACCATGTGAGGAAATGGAGATTTTTCCGAGCTTTGCTTCTTGCTCGGGTTCGCCGGAGGATCCAATTCCGGCGGCCTCATCGCCGGGAATCGCTTGCCACCACCTCAGTGAAGTTGGTGGCGACATCCCCGGCGGTGGTGGTGGCTTAGCTGGCCGGAAATAGCCGGGCAAGTCGGCCCAGCGGAAATCGATCTGGGTCGTTGGCTGATTGGGGATGATGACCAGATCCTGTCCATTTTACTTTAAGATTCGTGATCAATCAGTTAAATTAAATCAAATTAAAAACTATAGAATTTATTATATATGTCACACTTATATAGTGATATTTCAAGCTATCTGTAGGCCTCTTAGAGGCATTTTTAGGATATGAACCCTAAATGCAATTTGTAGCTTAATGTCTTAACTTTAATTTGACATCTTAAACATCAAATTCGGTACAGTATATTGGGCTGTAGGTCAGTTTTCCTACGACTGGTCCTATGCAAGGATAGAATTTTAAATTGATCCCCAAGCCAAACCATTAACCAAACTGAACCCAAATTGTGGGTGCATGCATGATTATGACATATGTTGCCCCTGACAAAAATTGAGAATTTTTGGGAATAAACTTTCTATAGTTTTTGCCTAAATATCAAAAAGTAAATAAATGAAATAAATGGAGTGTTATGGCTCCAAATGGCCCCAAATTTAGGTGGCATGTCAATGGGAACTATACATGTGCATGGTAAAAATTTCAGCACATTTAGACCAATGCATGTTGGGTAAACTCACTTGCATGTGTTGGTTATGTATAGGCTTGGGGTGCAAAGAGCCAAATTTGAAATGTTGTGTATTAGACCTATTTGGAACATCCAAAAAATCATGGTATTGATTTCAGAGCCTCATTAGGGTGAATTATATCCCAAATGTAAAAATAATAGGACTTTTTGAAAAATAAATGTAAAAATAGGTTTATCATTGAGTTAAAATCCCCAATTTTGTCAAGGTCAATATAATGTTAGGTTTAACTCTTGAAAATTTTTATGTCTCTGTTTGAGGAATTGTGATAGGCATTATGTGGAAATTACCTTTATACCATCATTATACTTAATTAGAAAATTGATGAAAATACTAAGTTGAAAATTTTGGAAAATTTCTCGGTGATATATATGAGTATGAATAAACTTGTATAATTTTCTCAGCATTTTTAGATGAATCAGTAATTTTTAAAACCTCATAATGGCATTTTGGTAATATATTTAAAAATGAAATTTTGTAGTCCTTGTACCATGGAAGTTCATGAAATTCTGTCTTTAGCCTTATTTTAATATGTATGTTGTAATGTTCTTGGAATTTTTAGTAATGAACTCCTTACACTTCATTTGGAAAATGACAATTATGTGAGATTTCTATTAATTAAGGAATAAATGGAAATATTTCAAGGAAAATTAAGAATTTTGATAGACAACAATATTTTACCAAGATATAACTCAGGAAAAATTCCTTAGGTCAATGGATTATAATTTGTGATACTTCGTGTATTAAATGACCTAGGGGATTAATTAAATGATTTAATTAAAGGCCTTAATTACTTAAGAAAATAATGAAAATCAATAGGCTCACTTCATTAGTCCATACCATCCTAGGATAAATAGTTAGGGGCAGCTGGCCCAAGGAATTGGAAGTTCTATTTCGGGGTGGTATTAGGTCATGAGTTGCGCATAGTGTAAGTAGGTCATGCTATAAGGACCACCGGGGGATAGATCAACAGATGAGCTAGAGATTACAATTGGAATATGACCTGGTGGGTAGTGTTGTCTTAGTGACAAGAGTAAAAGTGCAAGCTCTTGGATAGCAACTAGAGTGGAGGCCGGCGGAAGACCGTCGCCCTTCTGAGAACACCTTAAGTCATTAGGACCACTCAAGAGTAATAATGAGAGCAAAGTACAGATAAAGGGTAGACATCAATAAAAAGTAAATATCCTTGCGAAAGGGAGCTTTGGTCGTAATCCCATCGTAGTTTCTAGTGTCCCCGAGAGCCCTTCACCGGGTATACCCTGGCAGTCCTGGGATTAACCTTAAATCACTAAGTATAATAACCCGTAGACAAGAGTAATCTAATAGGTTAAGACATTGTGGTTCATTCTCGCCCGTGACAGGTTTGAGGGATTTTGAATAAAGGAACTATTGTGCGTTCTCACCCGAGATGGGTTGGAGGGATATATGTTGCAGGCTCACCCGTGAAGGGGGTTGAGGGATTCAGGACAGGTTGGTCCTGCGAGCTGAAGTCTCGGGATGAAATACTTGCATGTGCATAAATTTAGTGGCGGGTCATGGGGTACTGGCAAATCATCACACTGATGGCAGTACGGTGAACCAGGCGGGTGTGAGGGTTTGAGGGGCCAGTGGGTTGTTTTACACTGCGGTCTGGAGGACGATCCCCGATAATGCACACCCGACCCAACAAGACTGATGTGTTATCAGCAAAGTACGTATGTATGGACTCTAGAGTGCACCTAGGACGTGTACAGAGGCGTATGAGAGGGGTCTAATGTTTGGTAGTGTGCATACCGGCCTAGAAGTGGAGATGCCTGCTCTGCTGCTGGCGTAGCCACAACGGTGGTACCCGAGAGTGAAGCTAGCTCTCAAAAAGTGGGAACTAAAGGTCTATGATCACAGAGTCATTGTGTGTGAGTTGCACTTGCCTGTTGCATAAATTGCATCATAAACATTCATTAATATTATGTCATACGCTTCATAGATCCTTATCATATAAATTAGTATGGGCTCTTTTATATGATAAGTTAAATTTCCTGGAAACCTTAACTTATAAATTTGTATGGGCATTTTTATAAGTTAAGGTACGTTTGTGATGGTAGTGTAGTGGTAGCATAGCTTTATTTTTCTGCTCTTACTTTCAGTTCTTTACTTACTTGTACTGTACATCTTTTTACTTTCGTGCTATATACATAGATCTGCTAGTGTAGATTTACTGCTCACACTCTAACTTGGTAGCTTAGTTTTCCTTGTCATCTGCTTCCTTTTCTTACCCCTTGATTGTCCTCCGCTTCGTCCTCCCGCACGGTGCCTAGGAGTTGCGGTGCGAGGTGCGGAGGAAACGACTTAGTCTTTTTGACTAATGGTCGGTGACCAAACTATTTTTAGGATCTCGAGGAGATGGAGCACCAGCACGACCGGCACGACGATGTGACAGGGTGTGAGGAGTTGATACCACCTACTACTACTACTACAGCGCTACCTCTGGTGGGATGAGTACGAGATTAGATGATTAGGTTCCGCTGTTTTGATATTTTGAGAGGAGAGTTTATTCATATGATGTACTGGGCAAAAGCCCTTATAACTCTTCATATTTTATTCTCATTGTGGACTGCGTACTCTTTCATTCATATATATATGATTTGTACTTTGACTGTGGACTAGTTGTGTTGTAATCTGCTATGTTTTACTTCTATTTCTCATATTGGCCTACAGGTTATATGATCGTACTAGCCGGCAGAATCGGCGTGTTGCGGTGTCGACTAACCCGAGAGTTAGTGCCACCGTAAGACGGCGGTTCTGGGCATAAGACCGGGACCCTCCTTGGTAAGGGGAGGGGTCTTACAACCCAGGGTTTGTGGAATGCTACTTTTTCAATCGAGGTCTGCTCTAATGCCACTTGTAAGACCCCCATTTTTTTCTTTTTAAACCTTGGTGTCATAGGCCCAGAACCGCTGCTTTGTGGTGACACCATCACGCCTGGGAAGGTCGTCACTACAAAACGCCGATCCTACCGGCCATATCGATCACATAATATTTGTAAAAGTAAGAGAGTACGTGAAATAGAACTCTAACACAAGTCCACAATAATCACATATATAATAATAATTCTCCATGAAGGGAGAGTCCACAACAATAATAATAAAAATACTGGAAATAGGGCTCATGCTCGATACATCAAAGTCCTCACTATATGTCACTCATCGCGGAAGCAAATCTGTAACAACTACTATCAAACGAAACTCACTGTCCCAGCTGTCTGAACTTCGGTGCTAGACTGTCCTGTCTCCAAGCGCGCCGACCTCCAGGGCTGCACCTCCAAGCTGGGCTCCATGATGCCCTAAAATGATTTGGTCTGAAAACCATTAGTTTAAAAGACTAAGTCCTATCATCCCCCACCCTTCCCCATGGCTCCTAGGCATCGTGTATAGAGGAGGAAAGGGAAGCTCTGAAGATGGAGAATAAATAAAGCAGGTGACGGTGGAACTATTCTAGCATGAGTATATAAACAGAGCATGTATTTGTAAGCAGTAGTATATGAAAGGTAAACTAATAAACTGGTAATCTTAAATTATATGAATGCCCATACAAACTTATAAGTTAAGGGGTCTTTTGCAAGGTTCCCATCGCATAAAAAGTCCCATACCGATTTATACGCTAGGGTGTCGGTTTTCAAGCAAGTAATCTATATAGCCATAGAATAATAACCTGAGCTTATAAGCACGCTCACACAAGCTTATACACTAAGGGGTCGTTTTACAGGGCCTATTATATAAAGCATCCCATACCACTTTATACAATAGGTGTCGGTGGTTATATGCAACGATGTTGCTATGTCATGCAGGTATGCCATGATGTGAATATACAAGTGAAACACACTCACCCGACTATGTGCACATAGACCTTTAGTTCCCCCTTTCTGGAGCCTAACATCCCAGGATACCTCCGTAGTGGCAAACAGAAACAGTGGTTTGGGCCTCGCCAACCTCTAAAATGGTAATTGCACTACGAGTCAGACCTATCGTACGCCTCAAACCCGATGCACTAAGCGGAGCTCCTGCATATACTTGCCGGCAAGTCCACCGAACTTAACTTAGCGAAGTGCAAAACCACACGTGCCGAGTCAACGTATTGGCGTCAGTGCATCGTGTAACGCCCCCACTCGTCACATGGCATATAACGGTGGGTCCGGCCGAGGCCCCACGCCATATGTCACAGACAAGCGGCGGAATTACTTGTGGAAATCAAAATCTACTCGTATCCTAACTCAATCCATTCTAGCGCAGTATTTTACGTTAATATGAACTCAATTCAGAGAATTTCCACTACTTTATAAACTCCACATTTATATATCCAAATCAGGAATGTATACAACTCACACACGCTGGCCTTAAGGCCTTACAGATTTCTCTTTGCACAAATACATTTTCGTACATCGGCACGCAGGCCGGCCACACATGAAATCCAACCACGATTCGCACGGCCTTCAAGGGCTGTTGGGTACATTGGAAAATGTGTACCAGATTTGAAGAAGCCTCACTATACTCAATGATATACATCAAGGTGTATTTGATGTGTTTTGAGTTTATATGTGCAGGTTAACTAATTGCAGGAAATGTAGAAAATTTCTAAGTCCATGTGTCAACACCTAGAGAAGCAGTGTCGACACTTATGAAGGCTTGTGTCGACACTGAAGAAAAGCTGTGTAGACACTTGGAGTAAATTGTGTTGACACCAGGAAAGGCAGAGTCGACACCAGAAGAAATGTGTCGACACATACAGGCAGTGTCGACACACTGTGAAGAATTGTCAACATAATCTGTGTCGACACTTAGAGGCAGTGTCGACACCTAGAGAATCTTAGTCGACATCAAATGTGTCGACACCAAGAGGCAGTGTCGACACACAGAAGTATTTGTCAACATCAAGTGTGTCGACACACGGGACTTGTGTCGACACACAACAAAGCTTCAACAAAGTTAAAGTAAAGAAGTACTTGTGTCGACACAAAGGGGATGTGTCGACACTCAGCAAGTATCAACAACAAAAGAAGTTGTGTCGACACAAAGGAGATGTGTCGACACACAGCAGAATTCAACTAAGTTTTAAAGAAGAAGTACTTATGTTGACACACTCAATCAGTGTCGACACATTCAACAGAAGCAGTGTCGAGAAGCTTTTATAACAACACAAGGAGTTGTGTCGACACCATCAAGGCTAGTGTCGACACTTAGTTCACTTGTTTCGACACTTAGTCTATTTGTGTCGACACATAATGAAGATCAGTCTCGACACTTTCAGACAGAGACAGTGATTTCAAGAAGTGACTGGATGACTTGACGGCTGCCATTTCAACCGGTCTACCACAACTGTCAAAGCTGTCAGAAGGTTGTCAGAAACCGGATCAGCCGGTTACCATGGAGAAAGATTATATAAATGCTTTCTCCTTCAACAGAAAGAGTAGATCACAATTAAGATTGAAGATCAATCACAACCAACTAACAACAACTAAGAGAGAAGTAATTATACAGAAGATTTTCGACAGAAGATCTAGAAGAAGTTGGAGAGAGAGCTCCATCTAAGAAGAGCAGTTGTTGAACCAGGCTGCAAAGAAAGATTCAGATTGATATATGGATCTTAAGTCAGAAGCTGATTGAAGAATCAATTTCTCAAGAGTTCAACCCTACTGAGTTTAGATTCAAGAAGCTTTGAAGAAAGCTAAGAGAGGTTGATCTCTGTAAAGTTCTTCCAAGAACTCATCAAGAAGCCAGCCAACCCTTCTCTCTCTATCTGGGTTGTGGTTAATTACTTTGTAAACTTTATTTTCTGTAGGATCTTGTATAGATCTGAGCTGTAAGTGCCTGAGTTGTAGGAGACAGTGTTCTCTGAGTGTAGACCTTGGTGAAGGCTGAGGTAGGGCAGTTTGCCTGAGTTGTAGGAGTGGGGACACTCTGAGTTGTAGGAACCTATTTGGGGTTCTGAGCTGTAATTTCTGAGTATCTGAGGAGAAGTTCAGAAGTTAGGCCGAATCTAGTATACTGCTAGATAGGCGAAGGGGGAAAGTGGATGTACCCAGACCTTGGGGAACCACAATAAATACTGTGTGCACTCTGTGAATGATTGATTCTGTGATTGCTGTGCTGATAGCTGTAGAATTTGCAATTGCTGTTTAAAATTCAGAACTGATTGTCTGCCTTTAAAGCAAAAGAAAAATTACACCTATTCACCCCCCCTCTAGGTGGTTAGGCACTATTTCTTTCAAGTGGTATCAGAGGGAGGTTGCTCAAAGAAGGACTTAACAGTCAGAGTGAGATCCTTAAGGCAGATTTAAGAATCAAGAAAGAATCAATAAAATGGGTTCTAGTGAGAATCACAAAGAGCTGGGGTCAATGAAATTTCCAATATGTAGAAAAGAGATATTTAGCATATGGAAAGAGAGGGTCAGACTCTTTATGGAAGCTTCTGGCCCAAGGATATATATTACAGTCAAAGAAGCCCCATATGTGCCAATGAAGATATCTATTCTGGATGCAAATCAGAAAACTCCCAAGGACTTTTATGAAATGACTAAAGATAAAATCATCCTGGCCACTATGGACAAGAGAGCCCAGAATATCATTGTTAGTGTCATTGATGATTCAACATTTCAGAACTTGATTCATTGTAAAACCTCTAAAGAAATGTGGGACACATTAATAGTCTATATGGAGGGATCAAAGGAAGTAAGACAAGATAGGAAGTCAATGTTAAATCAGGAATATGAAAGCTTCAGACAAGTAAAGCCTGATAGCATTACAGAATGTTACAAGAAGTTCTATAGGATAGTTAATGAGTTGATGTCCTATGGAAGAGACTTCAGTAACTATGAGCTGAATGACAAGTTCTTAAGATCCCTGACTAAAGACTGGGACACCAAGATTTGTGCCATTAGGGAAGTGGCCAAACTTGCTGATATACCTCCTCCAACTTTGTTTGGAAAACTGCTATCTTATGAGATGCAGTTAATGGCTAGAAAGAAGGAAGAGAAGAATACTAAAGTGGAGCATAAGGAAAAGTCTGTGGTCTTCAAGACTGAAGCCACTAAAAATTATAGAAGCAAGTTTCCATCTCCGCCTAAAATAATTGCTGAGACTGTCACAGATAATTCAGTGAGCAAGAGTTCTGATAGCAGTGAAAGTGATGAAGACTTTGCTGCTTTTACTAGGCACTTTCAAAGATTTCTAAAGAAGAGGCAGTGGAAGTCTAAGCCTTCCACTTCTCAGCCAAAAGATGACTACTATCAGAAGAAGAAGTCATCCAGGAATGATAGAAGCAGGTCCAAGTCAAGCAAAGCTACATCTTCAAAGATTGTGTGATATTGCTGTAATAGACAGGGACATGTAGTGGTTGACTGTCCTGAAAAGAGGATGGAGACAGCTGACAAAAAGAAGACTCAGGTTAAGAGCAAAAAGGAAAAGTCCTTTGTTGCTAAGAAAGATAAGAGTCTGACAGACCAGTCATCTTCAGAAACAGAATCAGAAGTTGAAGCCTACATTGGATTATTTGCTGAAGAGGAAGAAGATGAGTTCATGCAGCTAATGAACTCAATTTATGAGCATGAAGACCATCAGTGCAAGGGACTGATGGCTATATCTGAGGGATACAAGATCCAGGATCAGCCTGGACGAAGTAAGGTACAAAGTTGTTCTTCTAGTTCAATTTATAGTACTGAGTCAGAGTCAGATACATCTGCATCAGCTGATGTGCTTGGGTCTGAATCTGAAGGAGATATTCATCAGTTAATTGATGAATATAGAGACTTGTTGCAGGTCTTGAAGAAAAGCAAAACCTTGGCCAAAACTCAGGCAAAGGAGATTGCTAGTCTTAAGTTGGCTGCAACAGATTCAGAGAAATTACTGGATCAAAAACTGAATGAGATTGCCAGATTGAAAAAACATAACTGTTATTCAAATGGGCACAATCAATTTCAAGAATGATTAGATTAGAAATCTGGAGGTTAGACTTCGGAAGGAGAAAGAGATTGTGGCTAGCTTTTCTAAACCTAAATCTATTTTATCCTTGATAGATGAGTTTGTACCTCAAAGGGGTAAGGCTGGATTAGGGTTTTAAAAACCTGCCTGGACTGCTAGGTCCAAATCTAAGGGCAAAGCCCCAGCACAAAACAAGAAGCCCGCTGTAAATAATTCAGCTAGGGATGTACCTAGACAAAGGTACAACAGGTTTGAGTGCTGGTGTTGTGGCAAGGTAGGCCACTTTGCCATAGATTGTTGGCACAATTCTAGTGTCAAGGAGAACAACAGTCTGCCTGTGAGAAGAACTACAGGCAGATTTGTTAGATTTCAGGCTAACATGAACCAAGGACCCAAAACTCATTTGGGTTCTAAGGTTAACTAGTCTTTATTGCAGGTGAGTCCAAGTGGCCATGCCCCAATATGGTACTTGTACAGTGGATGTTCCAGGCACATGACTGGAACAAGGGGGTTGCTGAAGGACTACACACCTATCATCGATGGCCCTAAAGTTACCTTTGGTGGTTCAGAAAAAGGAATCATCAAAGGCTTTGGTAACCTTTCTAGTAACCAAATTACTATCACTTAAGTGGCCTATGTGAAAGGTTTGAAACACAACCATATTAGCATAAGTCAGCTGAGTGATTTAGGATATGACATCTCATTTGTCAAGAACGGTGTCATATCAAAAGGTCAAGTGATCAAAAGATCATTCTGATAGGATATAGGAAGAGGAATGTTTATTGTCTTGACTTTGTATGTGAGAATAATGTTTCTCCTATTTGTCTTGTAGCTGATGAGAGAGTCTCACATTGTGTTAAATAGCACAAGAGGCTAGCTCATCTTAACTATAAGACTATTGGCCAACTCTTTAGCAAAGAGTTAGTGAGGAATGGTCCTCAGGTTAACTGTATAAAGGATGGGATATGCTCAGCTTGTCAAAAAGGCAAGCAGACCAAATCCACCTTTCATAGACTTGAAAACAAGGATTCAGTGAGGTGTCTATACCTCTTACATATGGATCTATTTGGTCCTATGCCAGTTCACAGTCTAGGTAGGAAGGTCTACACATTTGTGGTAGTAGATGACTATTCTAGATATTCCTGGGTGTTCTTCCTAAGACAAAAATCTGAAACCCCAAGTATCTTATATAGTTTTGTTAAACAAATTAAGAATGAGTTGGACAGTACAGTTGTCAAAATCAGAAGTGACCATGGCACTGAATTTCAGTCTGAAAGTATGACAAAACTGTGTGAAGAATTTGGGATTTTTCAGGAATTTTCCTCACCAAGAACACCTCAGCAAAATGGTATTGCTGAAAGGAAGAATAGAACATTGATAGAGGCTGGTAGAACCCTATTGAATGACACTTCTCTCCCAGAATATTTATGGGCTGAGGCAGTAAATACTGCATGTCATGTGATCAATAGTGCTACTATCACCAAGTGCCACAAGAAGACTCCCTATGAGATTGTGAAGGGCAGAAAACCAAATTTATCCTATTTCAGGATCTTTGGTTGCAAGTGCTATATACTTAGCAATGGCAAGTCTTATCTAACCAAGTTTGCTGCCAAATCCCAAGAGGGGATCTTTGTTGGGTACAGCAACAATAGTAAGGCTTATAGGGTCTACAACTTGGTTACTCAAGTTGTAGAAGAGTCTGTACATGAGGTCTTTGATGAAACAAGACTCATTAACTGTGAATTGTCAAGTAGTGTTTGAAGCTCTATAGGTATAACTGAGAGGATGGACAAGCTTACCATTACAGAATGTTCTACTGCAACTCAGAAAGTGGAAGATGGTGGCTGCTGTCCAGGGGGAGTACAAGACTCTCTAGATGCAGAAGAAGACTAAGAGGTGCAGCTAAATGAAGAGTCTGGAGGTGTACAACCGGAAGACAGACTACCTCCGGCAAATAGATGCTTAAAGTATCATCCAGCCAATTAGATAATTGGTGATCCCAGAGAAGGAGTGCAAAGAAGGAGCAGGAATCTGAGTACAATTCTTTACTCCAGTTTCCTATCACAAGTAGAACCAAAGAAATTTGAAGAAGCAGTTCTAGACCCTCATTGGATTGATGACATGCAAGAGGTGCTGAATAAGTTCAAAAGATGCAAGGTCTGGGAGCTAGTTCCTAAACCAAAAGACCACAACATCATAGGAACTAAGTGGATCTTTAGGAACAAGTTGGATGAGAATGGAATCATTATAAAGAATAAAGCTAGACTTGTTGCAAAAGGATATAGGCAGGAAGAAGTTATTGATTTTGATCAAACCTTTGCCCCAGTAGCAAGACTGGAAGCAATCAGGATGTTCCTAGCTTATGCAACATATCAAGGTTTCAAGGTATTTCAAATGGATGTAAAGTCAGCTTTCCTAAATGGAAATCTAAAAGAAGAAGTTTATGTAGAGCAGCCCTCAGGTTTTGTTGATTCTCTCAAACCTGAATATGTTTATAGATTTAGGAAAGCATTGTATGGGTTGAAATAAGCCCCAAGGGCTTGGTATGAAACCCTGTCTAGTTTCCTCATTGAGAACAAATTCTCAAGGGGGAAAATAGACAAGACTCTATTCCTTAGGGAATCTAAAGGAAAGATTATCCTAGTCCAAATATATGTAGATGACATAATATTTGGGTCTACTGAAAGTAATCTATGCAGAAAGTTTGCAAAACTTATGCAAGGAAAATTTGAAATGAGCAGTATGGGGGAACTTAAGTTCTTCTTGGGTCTCCAAGTAAGACAGACTGAAGATGTCCTATCCATATGTCAGTCTAAGTTCACCCTAGAGTTAATAAAGAAGTATGGTATGGAATCATCCACTACCATGAGAAATCCTATGGGGTCAAGTGTGTCTCTTAGCAAAGATGATGCAGGAAAACCTGTAAATGAAACTTTGTATAGAGGGATAGTTGGCTCCCTTCTATATTTGACTGCTAGTAGACCAGATATCATGTATGCTACATGTGTCTGTGCTAGGTACTAAGCATGCCCTAAAGAATCTCATCTGACTGCAGTCAAAAGGATTTTGAGATATCTTAAGGGCACACCTTATCTAGGCCTTTGGTACCCTAGGAATGGAGATTTTATACTGACAAGTTATTCAGATGCAGATTTTGCAGGTTGTAAGGAAGATAGAAAGAGTACTATAGGAACCTGTCAATTTCTAGGTGGAAGACTAGTGTCTTGGAGCAGTAAGAAGCAGACCAGTGTGGCAATCTCCACAGCTGAGTCAGAATATATTGCTGCAGGAAGCTGCTGTGCACAACTTTTGTGGATTCATCATCAGCTAGTAGACTTTGGTATTCAAGTAAGTAGAACACCTTTACTTTGTGATTCTACAAGTGCAATTTCTATAGCTAATAATCCTGTCTCACATAGTAAGACTAAGCACATAGAAATTAGATAGCATTTTCTTAGAGAACATGTAGAAAAAGAAGACATTTCCATAGAATATGTTAAAAAAGATAATCAGATTGCTGATATGTTTACTAAGCCTCTTGATGAAACTAAATTCAATAAATTTAAAATTGAATTAGGAATGTAGAACTTAGAATAGTTTAAAAAATTGGCTAAGTAAAATAGTGTCGACACACGGAGTTGTCTGTGTCGACACATAGAAGTGGTGTCGACATTTCAGAGAAATGGTGTCGACATATCTAGACAGTCAGTGTCGACACTTTAGAGAATTAGTGTCGACACATACAGAGTAAGTGTTGACACATCCAGAAGTGTTGTCGACACTTAGGATTAACACAGAATTCGTCGAGTGAAGTATCGACAAATCGTCGAACGCAGATATATAAGTGTCGACACATCATAATTGGTGTCGACACATATAAGTCAACACTGTTGTCGAGACTTACGTAGTCTGTGTCGACACTTTTCAACAGTGTCGACACATTTAGAGTATTTTGACGCGCCTTTTCACCTTCGTTTTTTAGAAAGGTATAAATAGGTCTTCACCATTGTTTGTCGACACGCTCTCAATAGTTTCGAGACCAAAACTTTGTGTCGACATCTCACTCCTCTAAATTCAAGATTTCTCTAAACCCTAATGGCGACTAAGCTCGAGGAGAACGTCAATGAAGGTTATGAGCTAGTACGACATGCCTTTGACGATGCGGAATCAGAAATTAAGGAGGTAGTAACCCTAATTACAGAGAATGGGTTGGAGTATCTAGTTTCTGAGCAAACCAAGATTTGGAAGAAGGAAGTACTCGAATTCTTTGGTGCAGCTACACTTGATGAGACTGGACTCAAGATTAAATCCATGGTCCATGGAGTAAAAGTAAAACTCACCCAAAAGAGTCTAAGAAAAGTTCTACATCTACCAAGAACTAAAGAGGAAGAAGATGTACCTACATCTAAGATAAGGGAGGCACTGTAATGGTGTGGACTAGATTCAAACATGAAGATTGGTTCAGTTTTTAACAGGAAAGGCATGAACATGCTATGCAAGTTCTTGTCTGAAGTAGTGGGAAAAGTGATTATGAGCAAACCAGGTGGGCATGATAGGATATCAACTCAAATGTTCAGTTTAATGACAAGGATCATTTTCAACCTAAAAACTGATTGGTCAGCAGTGATGTTTGAAAAGATTAAGGAAATCTGAAGAAGCCCAATCTGGGTAGGATTATGAGTTTGTACTTAGCTGGAACTATTCCAGAAGTGATGAACCAAGCTGCAGGTTCTAAGATAAATCACATGAGTAGAATGGATGTTAGGATTATCTCAAGGTGGGATAGGTGTTAACAAATGACATGCCTACTCCAAATAAGGAAGTA
This sequence comes from Platanthera guangdongensis, assembly GCA_039583875.1. Taxonomy (NCBI): domain Eukaryota; kingdom Viridiplantae; phylum Streptophyta; class Magnoliopsida; order Asparagales; family Orchidaceae; genus Platanthera; species Platanthera guangdongensis. The sequence goes on from CM077153.1 coordinate 106,680,171, forward strand.
CCTCCACAGAAGAAGAAGAAGAAAGCCATAGTGGCTCCTGAATCATCCAGTAGCTCGGAGGAGCAAGTAGTTTTTAGTTCTGATGATGGAGAGGCTGGAAATAATAGAAGGTCACCAGTAAGGAATGAAGATACACTAAGGCAGGGGTAGCAACCATCTGCTAGCCCCATCCACCTGGATTCACTCCAGGGGGAGCCTCAACATGTGGAAGAGTCAACTCACTTGGATAGTGAACTGACAACTCAAACAATCCTAGAGCAAACTGAGTTAAAAAGTCAACCACAAGATGTTGTCATGGAAGACACATCAGTTGCTGATAATGCTCCAGAGATAAGAAACTCTCCAGTTCCTTCTCAACAGGAGTATACCCTAGAAGAGTTGTTCCCTGATTTGCTAAAAACTGATTTTGAGGGAGAGAAAGCAGTTTTTGAGGGGGAGAAGGTAGATCTTGAGGGGGAGTATATGAGATCTTATGAGGAAACTGCAAGGACTGATGAGGAGCTGCCAAGGACTGAGAAGGAATTGCCTCCTAGTCCAAAGGATAGAGTTGATATAGCTAGTACCTCAGAATCTGAAGATGCTGCTGAGGTTCAAGCAAAGAAAAGGAAGCTCATGGTCTTCAAGAGAAGAAGCCAGAGTTACAAGAAAGCATTGCAAACGGTGGCTCCACAACCTTCCCCTACAGCTGACTACAACTCATTGTTGGTGGACTTGCAAGTTATGTTGGATGAACAAAGAGTAGCAATGGAGAAGTATATAGATGAAACTCACAAAGATCTCCAATTCTCTTTAGCAACAGATATAAAATCTATAAGATTTGAAGTAAATCAAAATAAGAAGGAGATGACTGACTGCTTTCAAAAAGGTGGAAATGTTGTTGTTTACCTTGCCACTCACCAAGAAAAGATCAAAACACAAGTGGATGATATGGCTGTAAAACAAGGATATGTTCTTGAGAATCAGATCAGAATGAATGAAAATCTAACTGAATCACATAATGTGATAGTAACTGAAATGAAGACTCTTGCAGCTGCTCAGACTGAAGCAAAGACTGCTGCCAAGGCGGAGTTTGACAAGCAATTACATGAAGAAATAGTTGCTGTAAAAACTGCTATTACAGATTCCCAAAAGACAATTTCAGGACAGCTACTGAAATTAAAAGCTTTCTAAAAAGATGGAGTCAATTTTATGGATGAATAAGTCAGATTCCAAAAGGATGATCTCAGAGATCATGTGGCTAGAGAAGTCATAAAGGGGGAGAGGGTTTTAGTTAAAGCTGGATCTAAACATGCTAAATGGATTTCCAATAGCATCAGAGCCATACTTGGATATCCCCCCCCCTGTGTGATGATGACAATGTTACTGAATCTGGAGTGCATCCTGCAGATTTTGGAGGTGAACAAGCTGAAGTAGCTCAAGTCATCTATCCTCATACAGATTTTAAAATGATACATCAAGAAGTCCAATCTATGTATATCCCTCCTGAAGGAAATCACAATGTGATCATTGAGAAAGTAGACAAGCCTATGTCAGAGGCATCTTTGAAAGAGCAAGAGGCTTTATTGTCTAAGAAAAGATTCAGAGAACAGGCTGAATTAAGGCCAGATTTTGAGCAGTGGAGCCCTACTTCTAGAAATATCATTCTAACTGCTTGGAAAGCTGCTAAGGACAATACTATAGAAAGGGGTAAATGGTATTCTTAACATGAGTGGAGAAAGCATGAAGCCAGGCAAGAGGCTATTGTATAGTACAGAAGAAAGGCTAAACTTGGGAAGCTACCTCCTAATGCACAGGAGCTTAGCAAGTATTTCCCTAAGCCTTATCATTATTTTGAGAGACAAAAGATAAGGGCTGAAGAACTAAAAAAGAAAGATCTTAAAGGCAAGAAGCCAGTTGATGACATTGATGCTCCAGTTCATGTAACACACCGGAACTGAAAAGAGCGACGGGGGACGTTTTGGGCCAGATTTGGAATCTGGTAGTAGGCACACGGCCTGGGTCACGGGAGTGTCCCAGGGCATGTCAGGCTGGGTTCGACGTTTTTGTCGAGAGGTCGACGATTTTGGAGTCGATGATCGTCGAGCAGAGAACACGGCCTGCGACACGGGCGTGTCGCAGGGCGTGTCGAGCCCGTGTCGACGATCGACCCAGTGTGTCGATGAATTTCGCTCGACGAAGTGTCGAAACATGGCACACGGCCTGCGACACGGGCGTGTCGCAGGCGTGTCGACCCGTGTCGACACTCGTCCCGGGAGTCGACGAATTTTGGTCGACGATGTGGCGAGACAAGGCACACGGCCTAGGACACGGGCGTGTCTAAGGCCGTGTCGGGTGTCGACAAGCTTCACTCGACGAAGTGTCGAGTGTCAAGACAGTGAACATGGCCTGGAGCCCAGGCGTGTTCAGGTAGATACGGGTTAGGACACGGGCGTGTCCAAGAACCCGTGTTGTTCTCGGGTTGTTTTCGGGATAAATCGATGGGGACACACGGCCGACCACACGCCTGTGTTGGTTGGAACACGGGCGTGTCAGGTCGAACAAGAGCGTGTCGGGTGCCCGTGTGTTCTTCCAGGCGAGTCGATTTTGGCGGCGAATGAGGGACACGGCCCTGGACACGGGCGTGTGCCAGGCCGTGTTCGGTCCAGATTGTATTTTCAGGCCTGAATCAAAGCCGTTCGTTTCTTTAATCTGAGATCCAACGGCTGGGGGTTGTTCCTGAGGGGATATACACGATATTGGACCCTCGAAACCCTCATTTCTTTTGAGTGGTTATCTTTCTAAAGTATAGAGAGAGGAGAGCCAAGGGAGGAAGAAGAAGCTAGATCCAGCCATTGGAGGAGCTTCGAAGCTCCAAATCGCGAGCCGACTTCGGATCTACGGAGGCAAAGAGAGTGCGGTGATTTTCATCCACTTACTTTTCCATGGCGCCAAAAAGGAATGCTAGGGTAACGATTCTCTTCTTGAGCATGTTAAGCTCTCCTTCTTTGCATAGGAAGCCCGCTCTCGCGAGTTTGCGTTGAGTTGGAGGCGTTCCTTCGGGTAGATATGTAAAGTCCCCGCTGTGTAGAGTCCATAAACGAAAACGGACATAGGCATGATGTGTGAAGCCTATCCGGACATGTTGGTCTGGATCGGTGATGTTGCATTGCATAAATGCCGGAGAAGACTACGTGTGAATGTTTGTTTTCAGGTTTTTCTACGTGGTAGATTGCAATAGGGAGCCTTGGGGATTAACTCAAAGGTACACCCGAAAAACTGGGCAGATGCGTGATCCTTCCAAACTTGTGGGCCTGGAGCCAATATGAACATAACTGGGTTATGTGTTGTGTGTAAATGATTTGGGACTTGGGAGAAGTTTGACCCGCGCATATGGTTTAAATTAACGTTGCGGTGTGAGCAACGGGTCAGGCGGAACCGTACCCTCTCTATGTCGTTCGGTTAAATAAACCTAAAGTTAACGTGGCACTTGCCGTTGGCATAGATTGAGGGTCTTAGGCAGTGGCCAGAAAGACCAAATGCTCACGAGAGATTGCTGACCTGGGGACGGTGGTGAGTCGGCAGGCTTAGACTGTGATCATCGAGAATGTGCCCTGAGAGCACGGGGCGTGTGGTCGTACGTGCCAACGCCTTTGTTTTGATGTAGTTATTTACTGCTTGGTTGAGCTAATATGACGCAGGGAAGGAGCATCGCCGCCCCGAGTTAGGGGCGGGATCGTTATAATTTGGTCAGCATGGCTGACCGTTACTTTTGTTTACCACCGTGCGGTGGATTGTGCTTGCAGGTGCTGCGGGACCAAGCGGTCAATAGCGGGCTAAAGCCCAAAGTGCAAAGCCGGCGCTCGAAGGCCTAATTAGAGTGTTTTACTTTCTTTTGATCATGTATGGCCGGCATGTGTGCCGTGGTATGGAAAACATGTAATATGAAGTAAACCCTTTTTGTAAGGCCTTAAGGCCAATATTTGTGTATGCACTACATTCCTATTTGGTGTTAGTGGACATTCATGCTTTTGAGCAGGGTTCTTTATTGCAACTTATTAAACTGCTTCCGCTAGAATGCTCTGTGTAGGACGTTATGATTGGTTGGATGGTTTCCATTGAGTAACCACCCGGTCTGTCTGTGGTATATGGCGTCGGGCCCAGGCCGGACCTACTGCTATATGCCATCTGACGGATAGGGGGTGTTACAATTTGGTATCAGACTACTGGTTTTGGTCGTGCTTAAAATGAATTCGTGGAAGAATTCTTTTTAAGGGGTGGTGAGCACATGTTTGTGCGTCATCGTTATAACAACAAAAGAACCCATGAATGTCCACTTAGGAATGACAATACACATGTTTGGCGAACCTGCGTGTTCCTATATTGCTGTTTGCAATTTTATTTGGTCGCTTAACGATGTTTTGTACCACTATAGGTGACCAGAAGCGGTGATGGACTGCCAGAATGTCCGGTTTCTGAGGAGTATAGTGCACCCGGTGAGGTGTTTGAGAACCCTCCTTCGTATGAAACCGTAAGAAGGATCGTTGAAGCAGTGTTCGCTGTGGCGAGTGCACAACATAGAAGTAATGTACAACCTTGTGCCCCTGTTGTGGCCTCAACAGCCGGTGGCGTGATGGAGCAGATGACTTTTGGTAGACCATCGGGGCAGCAGCTGAATATGCATTTAGTGCAGGGAGCGCACACAGTTGATGAATATTTACAAGAATTTCTTATGGTAAGCCGCTACCGATGCTTTGAGTGGGATAATGAGCAAGTGACAGTCGATAGATTTTATAATGGCCTGCGCGCCGAGTTACGAGTTCTATTGCTTGGACCAAGGTTATTGGGATTCCGAGCCTTGGTGGAATCAGCTAGATCCTTGGAGGCAGATTTGAGGAAGACTCTCCCGATGCCAGCGACCATGGTATCGAACTATGCAAGCCCCATAGGAGCTGTATCCGGTAGAATGCTGGAGAAAGGGGCTACGACATCGACTAGCAAAGCTACTTCCACTTGTTATACTTGTGGAAAGAAAGGAAACTTTACCCGAAGGTGTTGGAAAGTGCTCAGAAGACTAAGAAAGTTATGTCAGGAGCAGTTGAGGACTTTAGTACAAAGGAAACAACATTTAAAACGCCGAACACCTTAAAGTCTGGTTATCGTAGGTGGTATAAGAAGGCTAGGACTTTAGGTCTAGTCCCTCCTTTCGGTGCTTCGGGGGCATCTACAGGCCAAATGTCGGGCGCATGTTATAACTGCGGGGAGTCGGGGCACTATGCCCGTGGGTGCCTAAAGCCCAGAAGAATGCACGCCGCCGTGAGGACATGTATGGTTTAAAGTTATAGCAGCTTAGCCTTAAATACTTGTCGCCCTTGTACGTGTTAACTTAGAATTACTTGTGCTAAACTTTGTTCTGATTTTTGTTTATCCGTCAAAAGCACCGTTCGTGTAAACGAAGCTTCGCATTCCTTTATTTAGGAACTATATTGTGCGTAGAAGTACCTCCTTCGATGGGAAGAGACTTATTGGATGTGTTATGGTCCAATGGTGCTCATTGTGCGCGGGTAGAATCTGTTGCGCTTAGGTGTGTTCAGGGAGACAACACTTTGACTTACAAGTGTGGTTACTACCGCTAGGGGAGCTCGACATGACATTTGGCTTGGACTGAATCTCAGAGCAGCCAACCTATATTGATTGCGGTCGCAAGGAAGTCAAGTGGGGAGTAAGTCATGAGATGACTTTTACGGACTTGAATGGGTCGAGCAAGTCGTTGGTGTCTGCTCTTCAGGTGGTGAAGGAGGTTCATGCTGGTGCAAAATGTTTCGTTACACTATTGGAGGTTGCAAAGCAAAAGCCTATGTTGTATAGTATTTCGGTGGTATCAGAGTACCCTGAAGTTTTCCCTAGAGATCTTCCTGGAGCCCCGCCTCAATGGGAGATAGGTTTTACGATTGAGCTAGTTCCAGGTGCAAAGCCTGTGTCACGATCTTCGTATCGCCTAGCGCCTAAGGAAAATGGCAGAGCTGAAGGTGCAACTCCAAGAGTTGTTGAAGCAAGGGTACATGCGTCCAAGTTCTTCGTCTTGGAGCACACCGGCCCTATTTGTAAAGAAGAAGGATGGGAGCTTGAGACTTTGTATTGTATTTCGGGAGTTAAATAAGCTAACGGAAAAGAACAAGTACCCAATCGAAAGGCTCGATGATCTTTTTGATCAGTTGGTCGGGTCGACGGTATACTCAAAGTTGGGTCTCAAGTCTAGGTACTATCAGCTGCGTATAATGGAGAGTGATATCACAAAGACATCGTTCAATACGAGATACGAGCATTATGAGTTTACGGTCATGCCGTTTGGGCTGACTAATGTGCCGTCAGTTTTCATGGATTTGATGAACAGGACCTTCAGGGACTTCTTGGATCATTTTGTGATCGTCTTCATCGACGATATCTTGGTATACTCGCAGGGTGACGAAGATCACTTCAAGCATCTTCATTTGGTTTTGGAAATGCTAAGGAAGAATCAGTTGTATGCCAAGTTCTCGAAGTGCGAGTTTTGGTTATCCTCAGTGGTGTTCCTCGGTCATATAGTGAGTGGAGAGGGTATTGCGGTGGATCCGACGAAGATTGTTGCAATATGGGAGTGGCCTGAGCTTTCTACCGTAGCGGAAGTCCGGAGCTTTCTGGGGCTTGCAGGCTATTATAGGCGCTTCGTAGAGAACTTCTCGCGGATAGCGTTACCTCTCACTACTCTGACGAGGAAGGAGCAGAAGTTCATTTGGACGCCGGAGTGCGTGCGCGCTTTTGAGAAGTTGAAATGTCGGTTGGCCACGGTGCCTGTGCTGAGTTCGCCGATTGGGACCGAAGGATATGAAATTTATAGCGACGCTTAGGGCAGCGGTTTGGGTTGCGTGGTATTGCAACACGGAAGTATGATAGCTTATGGCTCGAGACAGCTAAAGTTTCACGAGAGGAATTATCCGGTCCATGACTTGGAGTTAGCGGCCGTGATTTTTGCCTTGAAGTTATGGAGGCATTATTTGTACGGTGTGAAGATTGATATCTACACCAATCTCAAGAGCCTAAAGTATTTGATTGATCAGAAAGATCTGAATATGCGGCAGCGTAGATGGAAGGAGTTCCTGGGGGACTATACATTCAAGATCCACTACGTGCCTGGTAACGGTAATGCGGTTGTGGACGCGTTGAGTCACCGAGCCCCAGCTCAACTCAACTGGCTATCGATGTATGATGAGCAGTTGGTGCGGGAGTTAGATGCGTCAGAGATTGTTTATGTGGATAAGCAATCAAGTGCTGAAGCAGTACTTAATGACTGGCTGATCTGATTCGGCAAACTTTGGATATGGATGTCCAGATGAAGCAGTTCATGGTAGAGGCTCTGGATGGGTCAAGTTCCCAATTCGTTGTGGAGGACAGATTGCTTTGGAAAGATAGTCGTCTGTGCGTCCCAAGTATGGGCAATTTGCGGGTGGAATTGTTGTACGAGGCACACCATACTAAGTACTCAATCCACCCGGGGAGCAAAAGATACCGCGATGTCAAGAAACTGTTTTGGTGGCCGGGTTTTAAGAAAGATGGGGCACTCTACGTGGCGAAGTGCCAAACTTGCGCCTTGGTGAATGCGGAATACCAAAAGCCAGGAGGATTATTGAAGTCCTTGCTTATTCCAGAGTGGAAATCCAATGACATCTCTATGGATCAGTTAACAAAGGTGTCACATTTCATTCCGCATAAGAAGGATGATCCGTTGGAGAAGTTGGCAAAACTGTATTTGGAGAATATAGTGCGGCTTCACGGTATGCCTAGAAGCATCGTGAGTGACCGAGATGGGCGGTTCACGTTCAATGATTGGAGGCTTCTGCAGCAAATGTTGGGAACAAAGCTAAAATTCAGCACAGCCTTCCATCCGCAAACAGATGGGCAGACCAAGAGGGTCAATAGAACTATGGAGGACATGCTTCGCATGTGTGTCTTGGATTCTAGAAAGCAATGGGAAGACCATCTTTATTTGGTGGAGTTCGCATACAACAATAGCTACCAAGCGAGTATTCAAATGGCTCCCTCCGAGGCCCTATATGGTAGAAAATGTCGCACGCTGTTACCTTGGATAGAAACGGGTTAGTCAAAGTTGTATAAGCGATTAGAAGTGGAGGATACTACTTCGTTGGTGCGTACCATTCAGGAGAGGTTGCTTATCACTCAGGACCGGCAAGCGAAGTACTATAATGCCAAGAAGAGGAATGTGGAGTTCACTGTGGGCGACTATGTGTACTTAAAGATCAAGTCGTTCAAGGGTGTCTCGCGGGTGCGGTGATTGAAAAAGCTAAGCCCGAGGTACATTGGGCCGTTTGAGATTTTGGAGCGAGTTGGCAAAGCAGCCTATCGGTTGAAGCTTTCAGTTGAGCTTAGTGGTTTACATGAGGTATTCCATATATCGGTGCTACGGAAGGCGGTGCAAGAGCCTGCGCAAGTGATCACGGTCGAGTAAGTGCCGGTTGATAGCGGGTTGACAACGAAGGTCGAACTCGTGCAAATTGAGGACTAGGAGGTCACGCGGCTACGCAATAAAGAGATCAGGATGGTCAAGGTCCGATGTGACAATTGTGGCCGAGAGGAGCTCTCTTGGGAACAAGAGCTGACTATGCTTGACGAGTACCTGGAAGTGTTCCGCTCAGGTAAAATTTAATTTTGGTACTTGTCTTTCCTTTATATAATTTCGTGGACGAAATTCTTTTAAGAGAGGGAGAGTTGTAACACCCCAAAACTGAAAAGAGTGACGGGGGACGTTTTGGGCCAGATTTGGAATCTGGTAGAAGCCACACGGCCTGGAACACGGGCGTGTCCCAGGGCGTGTCAGGCTGGGTTTGAAGTTTATGGCACAGGGCCCGCGACACGGGTGTGTCGCAGGGCGTGTCGACCCGTGTAGACACTCGTCCCGGGATTCAACGAATTTTGGTCGACGATGTGGCGAGACAAGGCATACGACCTAGGACACGGGCGTGTCTAAGGCCGTGTCGGGTGTCGATAAGCTTCACTCGACGAAGTGTCGAGTGTCAAGACAGTGAACACGGCCTGGATCCCAGACGTGTTCGGGTAGATACGGGTTAGGACACGGGCATGTCCAAGAACCCGTGTTGTTCTCGAGTTGTTTTTGGGATAAATCGATGGGGACACACGGCCGACCACACGGCCGTGTCGGTTGGAACACGGGCATGTCTGGTGGAACACAGGCATGTCGGGTGCCCGTGTGTTGTTCCAGCCGAGTCGATTTTGACGGCGAATGAGGGACACGGCCCTGGACATGGGCGTGTGTCAGGCCGTGTTCGGTCTAGATTGTATTTTCAGGCCTGAATCAAAGCCATTCGTTTCTTTAATCTGAGATCCAACGGCTGGGGGTTGTTCCCGAGGGGATATACACGAGATTGGACCCTTGAAACCCTCATTTCTTTTGAGTGGTTATCTTTCTAAAGTATAGAGAGAGGAGAGCCAAGGGAGGAAGAAGAAGCTAGATCCGGCCATTGGAGGTGCTTCGAAGCTCCAAATCGCGAGCCGACTTCGGATCTACGGAGGCAAAGAGAGTGCTGTGCTTTTCATCCGCTTACTTTTCCATGGCGCCAAAAAGGAATGCTAGGGTAACGATTCTCTTCTTGAGCATGTTAAGCTCTCCTTCTTTGCATAGGAAGCCCGTTCTCGCGAGCTTGCGGTGAGTTGGAGGCGTTCCTTTGGGTAGATATGTTAAGTCCCGGCTGTGTAGAGTCCGTAAACGAAAACGGACATTGGCATGATGTGTGAAGCCTATCCGGACATGTTGGTCTGGATCGGTGATGTTGCATTGCATAAATGTCGGAGAAACTCCGTGTGAATGTTTGTTTTCGGGTTTTTCTATGTGGTAGATTGCAACAGGGAGCCTTGGGGATTAACTCAAAGATGTACCCGGAATACTGGGCAGATGCGTGATCCTGCCAAACTTGTGGGTCTGGAGCCAATATGAACATAACTGGGTTATGTGTTGTGTGTAAACGATTTGGGACTCGGGAGAAGTTTGACCCGCGCATATGGTTTAAATTAACGTTGCGGTGTGAGCAACGGGTCAGGCGGAACCGTACCCGCTCTATGTCGTTCGGTTAAAGAGACCTAAAGTTAACGTGGCACTTACCGTTGGCATAGATTGAGGGTCTTAGGCAGTGGCCAGAAAGACCAAATGCTCACGAGAGATTGCTGTTAAAATTCAACAAACCGCAGACGCCCCCTTGGATACCCTGCTGAAAACTCAACAAACCGAAGGAGAATACGCCCACTTATATGTTGAAAGTTTTCCCGGATCGTGGAGTTAACAGTGGTTATCTCAACAAAGCAGTAACAACCAGCAACACATGCAGCACAAGCTTCTTTATTGATCAAGAGCAAACTTCTTTACAAGGCGAGACATACATGGCGAGACAAGCTTCACCAAAAACCAACACCGGGAGAGCAGAGACAGTTACAAAGACAAGAACCAAAAACAAGCCGCGCGGACTCACAATCAAGCCGCCGACCTACTGCTGTGGAGTCCGCTCAGTCCGCCAGGTCGCCAGACCGCAACCCAAGCCGCGCGGACTCACCCTTGCTCCAATGCTTAGCTCTTCACCGCCGGTCTGCACGCCGCCAGACCGCACAAGCTGCGCCACCGAATGGAACAGTCCGCCTGATGCAGGCGACCTCCTGAACCCCGAACCAAGTCGCCAAAGAGAAGACCGCCTGGTCGCTATCCGCGACCTGCTGTTTACCGCCTGTTGCTTAACCGCAGAGTCCGCACTGTCCCTGACCGCAATCAGAGCCAAGTCCTGGCTTTCCAGCGCTATCCGCACAACCTGCACAGCACAACCGGGTCAACTCAATCCGCGCGGACAAAAAGTCCAGGCCGCAGCAACTTACGCGAGCTCAAACACTGTTCACTTACTTCGGTCTAGGTTCCTCTCTTAATTCTGATGTGACATGGGTCCTATTTATAGGCACGACGATGAGTATGGTCACCGCCCTTCCCGATAGGATCACCGCCACAACCCGCAGCAAGAACTTATGTGTCCGCCAGCCCGCGGACACACATGCCAGTTCGCCGCCTTGTGCAGATAGCCAGTCCGCCCCAGCTTCTCCAAGCCGGACTCCAATATCCAGTCCGCCTTGCCGCCAGAGACCAAGCCAGGACCACCACAGCCGGACTCCACAAAAGCCGTATCCGCCATTCTGCGGACAAGGCATCAGCCCGCAAAACCCGACCCCGCAACCGCGCCATCAAGGCACCTGCCGGACTCAGCGGATACCCAGCTATCGTCCGCATATCCCAAGTCCATTACCTCATTGCCAAGGCACCTCCGGACTTAGCGGACACGCCAATCCAGTCCGCTAACAGCAGACTCCAGTCCGCGACTCCTGAGTCCATTGCCTCATCACAAGGCATCTCCGGACTCAGCGGACTCCAGCTCCAGTCCGCACGCTCCTGCACGGGCAATCCTCCAGTCCGCATATCCCCAAGCTAGCAAACAAGGCAAAGCACTTCTACTACGCTTGGCGGACTGAGAAACCAGCCCGCGCTCCACTGCGCGATCTCCCCGGACTGAGCCACCTGGACTTGGTTCAATTCCCACCAAGTCCAGCCCACTGGCCGCAATGGCCAGTCCGCACTTACTGGCGGACACTGGATCTAGCCCGCCATACCGGGCGACCTCCAGTTCCTGTCCGCGCTGACCGGCGGTCTCCACGGCTTCCACTTGCCGCTTCACTAGAGCAAGACCAAGGCATCTGCCAAACCGGTCTGCCGAGCTCCAGTTCTTCAGTCCGCTTCAAGCCGGACTCCGCGGATAACATTCCTATCCGCCCGGTTACTTCCTGGGAGTAAACCGCCTGCTGAGCATACACTGGCCTGTCAGACCGCCGCTGCTGTCCGCGCAGTCCGCGCGAACAGACCGCCCAGGCCGCCACAGAGCAAACCGCCTGCAACATCCCTGCCGACCTAGCAGTCCGCCAACCCAGTCCGCGTAGTCCGCGCGGATAGGTTTCCCAAGCCTTCCATTCATCCACTTTCACTTCACAGAATTCAACACTCCCCCTTGAAGTGAGAAGTGGTGAATAACTCCAGCAGCTCCCGTAACCTTGCACCTGGTCCTTCCGATAGCATCTACGAAGAGATGTCCAAGACATAGTCCTCGCCCCGCATATCATGGACCATGAGGGAGCCCTCCAGCATCTCCCAAAAGGAGCCATGCTTCCCTCTGCCTTCTTCAGCTTCAACCTCCACTCATGCATCAAAGGAGAATCACCAACTTCCTTGGATCCAGAAGCCCAAGCCTCGTTGCCTCTGAGAGAAGTCACCTCATCAGACTTGGTGTCAACCACCTCCTTGATTCTAGTGGGGTCATCACAGCCAGAAGTCCCTTGCTCGACCTGAGGGCTACCAAGGAAACACGGGACCAAGTCCGCCGTGTTCCCTTCACTATATCGAGCTGGTGGCTTACTGATCCTCTTCGATCTCCGAAGAACCTGATCATGGCTAACCACCTCCGCTGCTTTTGAACCAGCTCCGTTTCCGGGCAAACCCGGAACAATGCTCCCTTTGCTCCCTGAACAAGACGCCTCCTTACTGTAATCAAGAGCACCTGGAGCAACGCTCCCCCTGCTACCTGAACCAGAAGACTCCCCTCTTGAACATGAACTGCCTGGAACATCGCTCCCCTTGCTTCCTGAACAGGAAGCCTCCGCCTTTGAGTCAGAAGGTCCTGGAGCATCGCTCCCCCTTCTTCCCGACTCTGACGCCTTTGCCCCGGAGCTAGAACAACCTGGAGCACCTGGTGACTCAGACAACTCCACTTCCATAGCAGCAGCCTCCTTCAGCCCACCATCTGACCTGCTTATCTCTAGCTCCACATAAGAGCTACCCCAATACGGCGTCAACTCATCGAAAACAATGTCTCTCGACACTATGAGTTTCTTCGTCGCAGGATCCATACACCTCCATCTTCTTCTCTGCTCATCATACCCTACAAAGACTAGCTTTGTTTTGAGAGCACCCGGAGAGTGTAAATAGCAGGTAGATCCAAACACCCGAAGGTGCTTCACTGAGGGCTTCACTTCGAACATTAGCTCATAAGGAGTCTTCATTATGATCGGACTAAGAGGCATCCGGTTGATGACATGAGCAGCACAGGCCATTCCTTCCGCCCAAAGAGCCTTCGGAACGCCTTTACTCCGAAGCCAACACTTGCAGGTCTCCGTTAACCAACGGATCATCCGAGCTGCAACACTACCCTGTTGTGAAGTATGTCCACAAGAAAGCTCCATCCGGATCCCTTGCTTCCTGCAAAAGCGTGAGAACTCGGTTGAGTCAAACTCACCACCGAAACCTGTCCTCAACACCTTGATCCTCCGGCCAAGCTGGCCTTTGACAAGCTTCTTGAACTCCACAAACAAGCGTACCATGCTGGACTTTGTCTTCATAAAGTATACCCAAGTATACCCAGAATAGTCATCAACCAATATCAGCATGAACCTGCTGCCTCCAAGACTGGCCGTGACGGTCGGTCCCACCAGAGCACAATGGACAACCGCCAATGGTGCATTACTCCTGGCTTGTGCTTGTCGACCATGAAGCGATAGGCTCCACTTTCCTGACATCCCGCACACCCCCGACCATCGCCATAGGATGACAATCTAGGCAAGCCTCTTACGAGTCTTCTTTCCGCCATTGCTTTCAGCTTGTCCATCCCTACATGTCCCAGTCTTTCATGCCAGATAGCTGCACTATCAGTGGCATCCAGCCGATCAGATCCAGAACTAGTTGAAGTCCCAACTACGTTCTTCTCCTTCCTCCCTACCTGAGCAACGTTCGCCGAGAGCAAGGTAACCTTGCACTCCTTCCGAAGATGACCTTGCTGCTTGCATTTATAGCACCGTGGTCCTTCCTTCCTCTTCCTATCACGCCTAGGAGAAACACTCCTTTCTTCCTGATATGAAGTAGAGGGACCATCATCAGCAGCAACCTCCTTCACCTTCTTCCTGAACAACCCATCAAGGGAAGTCCAAACCTCCGCAGCTGACCGACATCCACTGATGTGGTCCAAGAGCTCCGATGAGATCACCTGCTTGAGAATAGACTCTGCTTTCGCATTTGCCTCCTTCCAAGCTCTCATCGCCTCAGCATTGCCAGCAGTATCCTCTTGTCTTCCTGCTCCGCATACAACCTCCCAAAGGTCCTCGCCAAGAAAAAAGCTCTTCATACAGGACTTCCACCGTTCACAGTTCGCCTCTGTAAGAAGATCAATACCAAGACAACTTGCATCCTCCACTGCCATGGTTCTACCACTGGTTTCCTCTTCAGAAGAGCAACTACTTCCATTGAGCACTGCTTGACCACTCCAACAACCTCCCTCTGATACCATGTTAAAATTCAACAAACCGCAGACGCCCCCTTGGATACCCTGCTGAAAACTCAACAAACCGAAGGAGAATACGCCCACTTATATGTTGAAAGTTTTCCCGGATCGTGGAGTTAACAGTGGTTATCTCAACAAAGCAGTAACAACCAGCAACACATGCAGCACAAGCTTCTTTATTGATCAAGAGCAAACTTCTTTACAAGGCGAGACATACATGGCGAGACAAGCTTCACCAAAAACCAACACCGGGAGAGCAGAGACAGTTACAAAGACAAGAACCAAAAACAAGCCGCGCGGACTCACAATCAAGCCGCCGACCTACTGCTGTGGAGTCCGCTCAGTCCGCCAGGTCGCCAGACCGCAACCCAAGCCGCGCGGACTCACCCTTGCTCCAATGCTTAGCTCTTCACCGCCGGTCTGCACGCCGCCAGACCGCACAAGCTGCGCCACCGAATGGAACAGTCCGCCTGATGCAGGCGACCTCCTGAACCCCGAACCAAGTCGCCAAAGAGAAGACCGCCTGGTCGCTATCCGCGACCTGCTGTTTACCGCCTGTTGCTTAACCGCAGAGTCCGCACTGTCCCTGACCGCAATCAGAGCCAAGTCCTGGCTTTCCAGCGCTATCCGCACAACCTGCACAGCACAACCGGGTCAACTCAATCCGCGCGGACAAAAAGTCCAGGCCGCAGCAACTTACGCGAGCTCAAACACTGTTCACTTACTTCGGTCTAGGTTCCTCTCTTAATTCTGATGTGACATGGGTCCTATTTATAGGCACGACGATGAGTATGGTCACCGCCCTTCCCGATAGGATCACCGCCACAACCCGCAGCAAGAACTTATGTGTCCGCCAGCCCGCGGACACACATGCCAGTTCGCCGCCTTGTGCAGATAGCCAGTCCGCCCCAGCTTCTCCAAGCCGGACTCCAATATCCAGTCCGCCTTGCCGCCAGAGACCAAGCCAGGACCACCACAGCCGGACTCCACAAAAGCCGTATCCGCCATTCTGCGGACAAGGCATCAGCCCGCAAAACCCGAGCCCGCAACCGCGCCATCAAGGCACCTGCCGGACTCAGCGGATACCCAGCTATCGTCCGCATATCCCAAGTCCATTACCTCATTGCCAAGGCACCTCCGGACTTAGCGGACACGCCAATCCAGTCCGCTAACAGCAGACTCCAGTCCGCGACTCCTGAGTCCATTGCCTCATCACAAGGCATCTCCGGACTCAGCGGACTCCAGCTCCAGTCCGCACGCTCCTGCACGGGCAATCCTCCAGTCCGCATATCCCCAAGCTAGCAAACAAGGCAAAGCACTTCTACTACGCTTGGCGGACTGAGAAACCAGCCCGCGCTCCACTGCGCGATCTCCCCGGACTGAGCCACCTGGACTTGGTTCAATTCCCACCAAGTCCAGCCCACTGGCCGCAATGGCCAGTCCGCACTTACTGGCGGACACTGGATCTAGCCCGCCATACCGGGCGACCTCCAGTTCCTGTCCGCGCTGACCGGCGGTCTCCACGGCTTCCACTTGCCGCTTCACTAGAGCAAGACCAAGGCATCTGCCAAACCGGTCTGCCGAGCTCCAGTTCTTCAGTCCGCTTCAAGCCGGACTCCGCGGATAACATTCCTATCCGCCCGGTTACTTCCTGGGAGTAAACCGCCTGCTGAGCATACACTGGCCTGTCAGACCGCCGCTGCTGTCCGCGCAGTCCGCGCGAACAGACCGCCCAGGCCGCCACAGAGCAAACCGCCTGCAACATCCCTGCCGACCTAGCAGTCCGCCAACCCAGTCCGCGTAGTCCGCGCGGATAGGTTTCCCAAGCCTTCCATTCATCCACTTTCACTTCACAGAATTCAACAATTGCCATCCTATGGACGGTGGTGAGTCGACAGGCTTAGACTGTGATCACCGAGAATGTGCCCTGAGAGCACGGGGCGTGTGGCCGTACGTTCCAACGCCTTTGTTGTGATGTAGTTATTTATTGCTTGGTTGAGCTAATATAATGCAAGGAAGGATCATCGCCGCCCCGAGTTAGGGGCGGGATCGTTATAATTTGGTCAGCATGGCTGAACGTTACTTTTGTTTACCACCGTGCAGTGGATTATGCTTGCAGGTGCTGCGGGACCAAGCGGTCAATAGCGGGCTAAAGCCCAAAGTGCGAAGCCGGCCCTCGAAGGCCTAATTAGAGTGTTTTACTTGATTTTGATCATGTATGACCGGCCTGTATGCCGTGGTATGGAAAACATGTAATATGAAGTAAACCCTTTTTGTAAGGCCTTAAGGCCAGTATTTGTGTATGTACTACATTCCTATTTGGTGTTAGTGGGCATTCATGCTTTTGAGCTGGGTTCTTTATTGTAACTTATTAAACTACTTCGGCTAGAATGCTCTATGTAGGACGTTATGATTGGTTGGATGGTTTCCATTGAGTAACCACCCGGTCTGTCTGTGGTATATGGCGTCGGGCCCCGGCCGGACCTACTGCTATATGCCATCCGGTGGATAGGGGGTGTTACAGTTCAAGACAAGATTCAGTCTGGCAAGGGCATTGTCATCAAAGAGCCAGAGCAGCCATAGAATAGAATTTTCTTAAGTTTACAACTTTGTAATCATCTGTGTTGAAATCCATGTAAACGTTTGATTAAAGAAACTTTTGATAGTTGAACAAATCCTTTATGAATGCTCATTGTGTTAGCATTATAATTTTGTGATAAAATATTTTATATGATTTGTTTCAGTAATTACCCTATCATATAATGTTGTTATACATCATATTGTGTATTTTTTATGTATGGTGTATATCATTGACTAAGGGTTATGACTTCTCCAAATAGGGGGAGATTGTTGGGTACATTGGAAAATGTGTACCAGATTTGAAGAAGCCCCACTCTACTCAATGATATACATCAAGGTGTATTTGATGTGTTTTGAGTTTATATGTGCAGGTTAAGTAATTGCAGGAAATGCAGAAAATTTCTAAGTCCATGTGTCGACACATAGAGAAGCAGTGTCGACACTTATGAAGGCTTGTGTCGACACTGAAGAAAAGTTGTGTCGACACTTGGAGTAAATTGTGTCGACACCAGGAAAGACAGAGTCGACACCAGAAGAAATGTGTCGACACATACAGGCAGTGTCGACACACTGTGAAGAATTGTGAACATAATCTGTGTCGACACTTAGAGGCAGTGTCGACACCCAGAGAAGCTTAGTGGACATCAAATGTGTCGACACCAAGAGGCAATGTCGACACACAGAAGTGTTTGTCAACATCAACTGTGTCGACACACAGGACTTGTGTCGACACACAGCAAAGCTTCAAAAAAGTTAAAGTAAAGAAGTACTTGTGTCGACACAAATGAGATGTGTCGACACTCAGCAAGTATCAACAACAAAAGAAGTTGTGTCGACATAAAGGAGATGTGTCGACACACAACAAAATTCAACTAAGTTTTAAAGAAGAAGTACTTGTGTCGACACACTCAATCAGTGTCGACACATTCAACAGAAGTAGTGTCGAGAAGCTGTTACAACAATACAAGGAGTTGTGTCGACACCATAAAGGCTAGTGTCGAAACTTAGTTCACTTGTGTCGACACTTAGTCTATTTGTGTCAACACATAATGAAGATCAGTCTCGACACTTTCAGACAGAGACAGTGATTTCAAGAAGTGACTGGATGACTTGACAGCTACCATTTCAATCGGTCTACCACAACTGTCAAAGCTGTCAGAAGGTTGTTAGAAACCGGATCAGCCGTTACCATGAAGAAAGATTATATAAAGGCTTTCTCCTTCAACAGAAAGAGTAGATCACAATTAAGATTGAAGATCAATCACAACCAACTAACAACAACTAAGAGAGAAGTAATTATACAGAAGATTTTCGACAAAAGATCTAGAAGAAGTTAGAGAGAGAGAGAGAGCTCCATCTAAGAAGAGCAGTTGCTGAACCAGGCTGCAAAGAAAGATTCAGATTGATATCTGGATCTTAAGTCAGAAGCTGATTGAAGAATCAATTTCTCAAGAGTTTAACCCTACTGAGTTCAAATTCAAGAAGCTTTGAAGAAAGCTAAGAGAGGTTGATCTCTGCAAAGTTCTTCCAAGAACTCATTAAGAAGCTAGCCAACCCTTCTCTCTCTATCTGGGTTGTGGTTAAGTACTTTGTAAACTTTATTTTCTGTAGGATCTTGTATAGAACTGAGCTGTAAGCCTATTTTATAAAGGCTGAGTGTAGGAGATTTAGATCTCTGAGTGTAGGTCTTGTTGAAGACTGAGTGGTAGGGCTTTGTGCCTGAGTTGTAGGAGACAGTGTTCTCTGAGTGTAGGCCTTGGTGAAGGCTGAGGTAGGGAAATTTGCCTAAGTTGTAGGTGTGGGGACACTCTGAGTTGTACGAACCTATTTGGGATTTTGAGCTGTAAGATCTGAGGATCTGAGGAGAAGTGCAGAAGTTAGGCCGAATCTAGTACATTTCTAGATAGGCGAAGGGGGAAAGTGGATGTACCCAGACCTTGGGGAACCACTATAAATACTGCGTGCACTCTATGAATGATTGATTCTGTGATTTCTGTGCTGATAGCTGTAGAATTTGCAATTACTGTTTAAAATTCAGAACTGATTGTCTGCCTTTAAATCAAAAGAAAAATTACACATATTCACCCCCCTCTAGGTGGTTAGGCACTATTTCTTTCAAGGGCCTTTAGCAGCAATCCTTCCATTCTGCTCATTTCCATTCAAGCACCAACATATGCAATTAGCCATCCAATCCAAACAGAAAACAAAGTAACGGTCAGCATTAGCTGACCACTTATAACGACCCTACCCCTTACCCAGGGCAGTGGTTTCTTCCCTGTATGCATTTTCATCATTATATAGAGCACTCTACCAATAAAAATCACATCACAAACACTGGTATCCACCAGACGCTCTGTGCACTCAGGGCACCTTATTGGTGTACCGGATATACCAGTCATACACTGAAGATCGAGGCTCTTCACTTGTTGGTTGGGCGGTTCAATCTTAGTCCACCAATCTCACTATTAATGACATCCCGTCCATACCACTTAGAGGTACTACCTTGCAGCATCCACAAACAACCAGAGTAGATCGACCAACCCTATGTGGTGTGGCAAGCCGGGCTTATCAGGGCTCCCCAAGCATTACCACCAATCGACCCCTCACCTATTTCTGATCGACCCACACCTGCGGTGCAGCAAGTAGGGTACACCTCACTTCCTCCCTAATATTGCCACCCATCGATCCTCAATAATACAGATCAACCCACACCATGTGGTGTAACAAGCTGGTTTCATTCCGCGTTTCCCCCAGACATGCTACCCATTGACATCTCAACATAACCAGGAGCTTAACCAAAGCCTCCCTACATCCATAACCATCATTACATAGCATTCATTCATCCAATACACAAAGCATATATTTCATATCATCAAATCCACGGAGTCTTCTCCGGTTTACCCATGATCATCACCAATCCAGACTAATGGTCCAGATGGGCTTCACACAGCATGCCATATGTCGTACTTCACAATTCCAGCTCTAGATGCAGACCTAACCACGGAATCGCTTACGATATCCACCTCTTGGTGGAGGATTCCATGCATATGCATAAAGAAAGGCAAGAAGGAGATCGTTACCCATGAAGATCGCTTCGACGCCATGAAGTAGCTGGATGGAAGTCACCGCCTTGGCTTTGCCTTCACGAATCCATTCTCAGATCTTCAATCCGCACTCCGCAGCTCCTCCAACCGCTAGCTTGCTTTCTCCTTTCCTTCCCTTGCTCTACCTTTCTCTTTCTCTCTCTTGAAATGAGATGAAGAAGAAGATGAAGATAAAGGCGAATTGCTCTCAGTTCTCGGCCATATAAGCACCTGATAGAGCCCAGCCCTTGGATTCAGGATAGGGAAATGAATGACCACAAAATCTATGAAAAATCGCCTTTCGGCCCTGACACGCCCTGTGACACGCCCGTGTCATAGGGCATGTACCTTAAGCGGAACACGAACCGACTCATTCTTACTTATCTACGACAAGGTGACACGCCCATGCCACGCCCGTTTCAGCCTAGTCACGGCAGTGACACGGGGCGTGTAACCCACTCGAGACCTACTCGAGAGGACTTACTCCAGATAAAACCAACTACTCGAGTACCCAGATAGGACACTCCCGTGTCATAGGGATGACACGCCCGTGTCCCCCCCCCCCCTTTACTCGAGTGCTTTTACACCTACTCGAGAGAAAAGTGTCGACTGCTCGACACAGCGAGACACGCACTGTGACATGCCCGTGTCACTGGCCGTGTACCCCATACTCGACGATCATCGAGCGCAGTTCGTCGATCAAAACTCTAGTGTCGACCAAGGGAGGACACGCCCTAGGTCACTCCCCCTGACACGCCCGTGTCACGGGCGTGTACCTCCCAAAAATTCGTCGAACAAATTTCGTCGACCATGCGCCCATCTGCTCAACCTGAGCAGGACACGCCCTGGGACACGCCCGTAACCTAGGCCGTGTCACCCAATAGTTTCCTATTCTTAAATTTGTGCTGTTACAACCCTCCCCTCCTTCAAGAAATTTCGTCCACGAATTTGCACAGAAAACAGCAACCAAACTATTATAACATCAAACGAATATGTTACAATAACTTTTGTACTGTACAACCTCCACATGTGCCAAATAATCCACAGTTTCAACTAGTGATCTCGAGCCACAAACATTCTATAGACCCTCAAACAACATCGATCAATCACTGCCATTGTACCAACATTTCAACATGTAACACGACATATTCACATCACCTTATATACAACATTATATACACATATATCCTGGCCTTATATACAACATTATTCACACCACTAAAGTGATACAAGTCATTACTCTTATTTCCGCTCAGCCTCTCGATTTTGCATTTCTCGCGTAAGAGCCAAATTAAACACTCAAGGCTGAATTTCACCAATTGAGCTTTGAGGCTCTTGTACTTCCAAATTATGCAATTGAGGTTGCGTCCGGGATGTAGATGATTCGACCACTGCTTTACCCTTGTCTTCATACGACGCACCTATCTTGTTCTCACTTCCAGAAGGGGTCTTCCAACAAAATTTAGCAATGTGTCCCTCCTGCCCACAGTTATAACAGATACGTGTATCAACACGTCCTTGCCCATACGTTGCCCCCGAAGAAACAGTCAACGGAGCTGATTCAACAGGTCGAAACCTTTTCTTTTCTCATCTTCTAAACTCCGACTGCTCCAACTGTGGTACTTTAAACTATGGCTTTTCCACTTCCAGTCTCTTTTTCTCTTGGACTCGCTGCAAATCTTTCTCCAGGGCACGGGCCGTATCGACCAACGCTTGGAAGTCTTGGTTCACTGAACTCGGGAGTACTAACCTCAACTCATCCCGCAGTCCTTCATATAAGCGTTTCATCTTTCGCGCTTCCTCCGCGAAGGTAGACCCCGCATATCTCCCCAGTTTGGGAAACTAATGCAAGTACGTATCAATATCAGCCTCGCCCTGCACCAGGCATTGAAACTCATTTTCCATCGCAATTCGCTGCGACACCGACACATACTTGGCGCGAAACAATCTGGAGAATTCCTCAATTGAAACTTCCGCTAAACCTCGACCTTTGCCTACACACTCACGCACTTCACGTGCATAAAATACAACCCTAGTGGACATTCGTGAGTTCAATTATGTTCTCTCCTCCCAAAAAATCTCAACCTGGTTCTGATACCACTTTGTAACACCCCCACTCGTCACATGGCATATAACGGTGGGTCCGGCCGGGGCCCCACGCCATATGTCACAGACAAGCGGCGGAATTACTTGTGGAAATCAAAATCTAATCGCATCCTAACTCAATCCATTCTAGCGCAGCATTTTACGGTAACATGAACTCAACTCAGAGAATGTCCACTACTATATAAACTCCACATTTATATATCCAAATCAGGAATGTATACAACTCACAAACACTGGCCTTAAGGCCTTATATATTTCTCTATGCACAAATACATTTTCGTACATCGGCACGCAGGCCGGCCACACATGAAATCCAACCACGATTCACACGGCCTTCAAGGGCCTTTAGCAGCAATCGTTCCATTCTGCTCATTCAATTCAAGCAGCAACACCTACAATTAGCCATCCAATCCAAACAGAAAACAAAGTAACGGTCAGCATTATCTTACCACTTATAACAACCCTACCCCTTACCTGGGGCAGTGGTTCCTTCCCTGTATGCATTACTATCATTATATAAAGCACTCTACCAATCATAATCACATCACAAACACCGGTATCCACCAGACGCTCTGTGCACTCTGGGCACCTTATTGGTGTACCAGATATACCAGTCATACACCGCCGATCGAGGCTCTTCAATTGTTGGTTGGGCTGTTCAATCTTAGTCCACCAATCTCACTATTGGCGACATCATGTCCATACCACTCAGAGGTACTACCTCGCAGCATTCACAAACAACTAGTGTAGATCGACCCACCCTATGTGGTGTGGCAAGTCGGGCTCATCGGGGCTCCCCAGGCATTACCACCAATCGACCCCTGACCTATTTCTGATCGACCCACACCTGTGGTGCAGCAAGTAGGGTCCACCTCAATCCTCCCTAACATTGGCACCCATCAATCCTCACTAATACAGATCAACCCACACCATGTGGTGTAATAAGCCAGGTTCATTCCGCGTTTCCCCCAGACATGCTACCTATTGACCTCTCAACATAACCAGGAGCTTAACCAAAGCCTCCCTACATCCATAACCATCATCACATAACATTCATTCATCCAATACACAAAATATATATTTCATATCATCAAATCGACGGAGTCTTCTCCTGTTTACCCATGATCATTACCAATCCAGACTGACGGTCCAGATGGGCTTCACACAGCATGCCTATGCCGTACTTCACAATTTCAGCTCTAGATGCAGACCCAACCACAAAATCGCTTACGAGATCCACCTCTTGGTGGAGGATTCCATGCATATGCATAACGAAAGGTAAGTAGGAGATCGTTACCCTTGAAGATCGCATAGACGCCATGAAGTAGCCGAATGGAAGTCACCGCCTTGGCTTTGCCTTGACGAATCCGTTCTCAGATCTTCAATCCGCACTCCGCAGCTCCTCCAACAGCTAGCTTGCTTTCTCCTTTCCTTCCCTTGCTCTCCCTTTCTCTTGCTCTCTCTTGAAATGAGATGAAGAAGAAGATGAAGATAAAGGGGAATTACTCTCAGTTCTCGGCCATATAAGCACCTGGATGGAGCCCGGCCCTTGGATTCAGGATATGGAAATGAATGGCCACAAATCTATGAAAAATCACCTTTCGGCACTGACACGCCCTGTGACACGCCAGTGTCACAGGGCGTGTACCTTAAGCGGTACACGAACCGACTCATTCTTACTTATCTACAATAAGGTGACACGCTCATGCCACGCCCGTGTTAGCCTAGTCACGCCCGTGACACGGGGCGTGTAACCCACTCGAGACCTACTCGAGAGAAAACCAACTACTCGATTACCCAGATAGGACACGCCCGTGTCATAGGGATGACACGCCCGTGTCATAGGGATGACACGCCCGTGTCACTCCCCCCCCCTTTACTCAAGTGCTTTTCCACCTACTCGAGAGAAAAGTTTGGACTACTCGACACAGCGGGACACGCCCTGTGACACGCCCGTATCACAGGCCATGTACCCCATACTCGACGACCGTCGAGCGAAGTTCGTCGATCAAAACTCTGGTGTCGACCAAGGGAGGACACGCCCTAGGTCACGCTGTGTAACACCCCCTATCCATCGCATAGTATATAACAGTAGGTCCGGCCGGGGCCCGACGCCATATACCACAGACAGACCGGGTGGTTACGTATGGAAACCATCCAACTAATCTCAACGTCCTACACAGAGCATTCTAGCGGAAGCAGTTTATAAGAGTTGCAAACAAGAACCCAGCATAGGAGCATGAATGTCCACTAATACCAAAAGGAATGTTATACAAAAATACCCAAAACCGGCCTTAAGGCCTTACAAAGTGTTTCACTTGAAAATTACATGTTTTACAAACCACGGCACGCAGGCCGGTCATACATGAATAAAGCAGTAAACCCTTCTACTTGGGCCTTCGAGGGCCAGCTTCGCAAAAAGGGCTTTAGCCCGCTATTGACCGCTTGGTCCAGCTGCACCTGCAAGCAACAAACCACCGCATGGTGGCAAAACAAGGCAACGGTCAGCAATGCTGACCAAATTATAACGATCCCGCCCCCAACTCGGGGCGGCGATGCTCCTTCCCTGCATTTCATTAGCATAAGCGAGCCATATATATATAACCATAGCCATTACATCACAGACGTTGGCTCGTACGGCCACACGTCCCGTGCACTCAGGGCACATTCTCGGTGAACCGGTCGATGTCATGTCAATTAAAGCCATTAACATTCCGGACTAACCACTGCCACTTAGACGGCCAAACCTATGAGCAATTTGTCTTCTTGGCATGGGTCACGTCAGTTTAAGCCATTGACCGCCGAAGACTCACATCTATGCCAACGGCGAGTGCCACGTAACATTAGGTCTCTCTAACCCGAACGGCATTGAGCGGGTACGGTTCCATCTAACCCGTGCTCACATCGCAACGATAATTTAAGCCATTTGCGCGGGTCAAACTTTCGCCGAGTCCCATTCTAACGCAAGTCACATAACTCGGTTATGTTCAAGTTGGCTCTCAGGCCACCAAGTTGGCAAGATCTCGTATCCGCCCAGTTTTCCGGGTGCACCTTTGGGTTAGTCCCCAAGGCTCCCTGCTGCAATCTACCGCGTAGAAAACCCGAAAACAACCAATAGCACGGAGTCTTCTCCGGCCTTATGCAATGCAACATCACCGATCCAGACTAAAATGTCCGGGTAGGCTTCACACATCATGCCTATGTCCGTTCTCGCATACGGACTCTAAACAACGGGGACTTTACATATCTACCCGAAGGAACGCCTCCAACTCTCCGCAAACTCGCGAGAGCGGGCTTCCTATGCTAAGAAAGAGAGCGACTCATGCTCAAGATGAGGATCGTTACCCTTGAGTTCCTCTTTGGCGCCATTGAAAAGTAATCAGATGGAAATCACCGCACTTGTGTTGCCTCCGTGGATCCGGAGTCGGCTCGCGATTCGGAGCTCCGAAGCTCCTCCAATGGCGGGATCTAGTTCTTCTTCCTCCAATGGCTCTCCTATTTCTCCAAGGACTTGGAGAGATGATAAGGTATGAAAAGTGAGGTTTTCCAAGTCAACTCACGGGTATATCCTCTCAGGAACAACCCCCAGCCATTGGATCTCAACCTAAGGAAACGAACGGCTTTGATTCGGGGCTGAAATGCCCAATCTGGACCGAACACGGCCTGGCACACGCCCGTGTCCAGGGCCGTGTGTCGCATTCGCCGTCAAAATCGAATCTCCTGGAACCTCACACGGGTATCGAACACGCCCGTGTTCGAGCTGACACGCCAGTGTTCCACTTCACACGGCCGTGTAGCCGGCCGTGTACCCCATGATTTTTCCCCATTTTCAACCCGAGCACTGCACGGGTTCTAGGACACGCCCGTGTGGGGTTCCACGATCACCCAAATGGCGTCGTTCCCCTTTTTCGACCTTGGCAAACCGTGCACAAAGTCCATAGAGATGTCGTCGAATTTCCACTCCGGAATAGGCAAGGACTTAAGAAATCCTCCCGGCTTTTGGCACTCCGCCTTTTCCAAGGCGCGGGTTTGGCACTTCGCTGCGTATAGCGCCACATCCTTTTTCAAACCCGGCCATCAACACAGTTTCTTCACATCACGGTACAACTTCGTGCTCCCCGGGTGAATCGAGTACTTGGTATGGTGTGCCTCGTACAACAACTCCACCCGCAAATTACCCACACTTGGGACGCACAAACGACCGTCTATCCGAAGCAATTCGTCCGCTACGACGAATTGGGAATTTGACCCATCCAGAGCCTCTACCATGAACTGCTTCATATGAGCATCCATATCCTAAGCCCGCCGAAAACGATCAGCCAGGTCATATTGGACTTCAGTCCAATTCAGAACTGCTTCAGCACTTGATTGCTTGTCCACACAAACGATCCCCAACGCCTCCAACTCTCGCACCAACCGCTCATCATGCACCGATAGCCAATTGGCTCGAGCTGGGGCTTGGCGACTCACCGCGTCAGCAACCGCATTCCCTTTATCAGGCGCGTAGTGGATCTTGAATGTATAGTCTCCCAAGAACTCCATCATCTACGCTGCCGTAAATTCGGATACTTCTGATCAATCAGATACTTCACGCTCTTGTGACCGGCGTAGAGATCCATTTTCACGCCGTATACAATTATGCCTCCATAGCTTCAAGGCAAAACTCAGGGACATACGCTATTACGCTTCCGTGGTGCAGTAGCACGCAACCCAAACCGCTGCCATAAGCATCATTATAAATCTCATTGCCTTCGGTTCCACTTCGCGAAGTCATCACAGGCGCCGTAGTCAACCGACAATACAACTCCTCAAAAGCTCGCGCGCACTCCGGCGTCCAAAAGAACTTATGCTCCTTCCTCGTCAACGTAATGAGAGGTAACGCTATCCGCGAGAAGTTCTCCACGAAGCGCCTATAGTAGCCGGCAAGCTCCAGAAAACTCCGGACTTCCGCTACCTTAGCAAGCTCAGGCCACTACCGTAGCGCAACAATCTTCGCCGGATTCACAGCAATACACTCTCCACTTACTATATGCCCGAGGAACACCACTGAGGATAGCCAAAACCCGCACTTCGAGAACTTGGCATAGTACTGAATTCTCCTTAGCATCCCCAACACCAAATGAAGATGTCTGCAGTGATCTTCCTCACTATGCGAGTACACCAAAATATCGTCGATAAAGACGATCACGAAATGGTCGAAGTACTCCCTGAAAGTCTTGTTCGTCAAATCCATGAACACTGACGGCGTATTTGTCAGCCAAAACGGCATGACCCTAAACTCGTAGCGTCCGTCTCCTGTACTGAACGTTATCTTAGGGATATCTCTCTCCCTTAACTACTTTAGAGTACGGCGTTGGCCTGACCAACTGATCACAAAGATCATCGATCCTTGGGATTGGGTACTTGTTCTTTGCCGTCACCTTGTTGAGCTCCCAATAATTAATACATAGCCCCAAGCTTCCGTTCTTCTTCTCACGAAAGAGGGTCGATGCGCTCCAAGGCCAAGGACTTGGACGCACATACCCTTGCTCCAACAACTTTTAGAAGTTGCACCTTCAGCTCCGCCATTTCCATTGGCGCTAGCCGACAAGGAGAGCGTGACACAGGCTTTGCACCTGGTACAAGCTCAAACATGGAATCTATCTCCTGTCGAGGCGGGGCTCCAGGAAGATCTCTAGGGAACACATCAGGGTACTTCGATACCACTGAAATACAATCCAATGTGGGCTTCAGCTTTGCAACCTCCACTAGTGTAAAGAACAGTTCTGCTCCGGCACGAACCGCCTTCACCACCTGAAGAGCAAACACCAACGTCTTGCTCGACCTCTTCGAGCCCGTAAAGGTCATCTCACGACTTGCTCCCGGCTTGGCTTCCTTGCTACCGCATCTATATTGGCTTGCTGCTCCGAGAGCCAGTCCATACCAAATATAACGTCAAACTCCTGATTCCCAATCCAAAGCTAAGCGCAACAACGTCTACCCGCGTACAATGAGCACCATTGGACTATAACGCATCCAATATGTCTTTCACCATCGAAGGAGGTACTCCGACACACAATATAATTCCTAATAAAGGAATGCGAAGCTCCCTAAACGAACGGTGCTCTCACAGATAAAGTAAAGTCGCAACAAAGCTTAACACAGATAGTTATAAGCTAACATGCACAAGGGCGACAAGTATTTAAGGCAAAACTATCTTTAAACCATACCTGTCGTCACGACGCCGTGCTTCCTCCAGGGCTTTAGGCACTCACGAGCATAATGCCCCGGCTCCCCACAGTTGAAACATGTGCCCGGGGTCTGACCCGTAGTCGCCCCAGAAGCACCAGAAAGAGCTTGACCCGAAGTCCTAGGCTTCTTATACCATTTACGATATACAGACTTTGAGGTGTTCGGCACTTTGAATGTCGTTTCATTTGCACTAACATCCTTGACTGCACCTGACATAGCTTCCTTACCCTTCTGAGAGCCATTCCAACAGTCTCGGGCAAAGTGCCCTCTCTTTCCACAAGTATAACAAGTGTAAGTAGCTTTACTAGTCGATTTCATAGCCCCTTTCTCCAGCTTTCTGCCGGATGCAGCTCTTATGGGGTTTGAATAGTTCGATACCATGGTCGCTGGCATCAGGAGGGTCTTCCTCAGATCTGCCTCCAAAGATCTAGCTGATTCCACCAAGGCTCGAAATCCCAATAACTTTGGTCCTAGCAGTAGAACTCGTAACTCGGCACGTAGGCCACTATAAAACCTATCGACTGTAGCTTGCTCATTATCCACCTCGAAGCATGGGTAGCGGCTTATCATAAGAAATGCTTGCAAATATTCCTCAACTGTGCGCGCTCCCTGCACTAAATGCATATTCAGCTGCTGCCCCAATGGTCTACCAAAGGTCATCTGCTGCATCGCGCCCACCGGCGTTGAGGCCACAACAGGTGCGCAGGGTTGTACATTTCCTCCAAACTATGCACCCGTCACAGTGAACACCGCTTCTATGATCCTTCTAACGGTTTCATACGAAGGAGGAGGCTCAAACACCTCACCGGGTGCACTATGCTCCTAAGAAACCGGACATTCTGGCTGTCCAGCACCGCTTCCGGTCACCTATAGTGGTACAAAACACCGTCAAGCGACCAAATAAAATTGCGAACAGCAATTATAGGAACACGCAGGTTCCTCAAACACGAGTATTTTCATTCCTAAGTGGACATTCATGGGTTCTTTTACCGTTATAACGATGACGCACACAATGTGCTCACCACCCCTTAAAAAG
The DNA here is from genome assembly GCA_039583875.1 of Platanthera guangdongensis. Taxonomy (NCBI): domain Eukaryota; kingdom Viridiplantae; phylum Streptophyta; class Magnoliopsida; order Asparagales; family Orchidaceae; genus Platanthera; species Platanthera guangdongensis. The sequence goes on from CM077153.1 coordinate 106,709,603, forward strand.
AATTCGTCCACGAATTCAGCTTAAGGCCGACCAAAACCAGGAGTTTGATACCAAATTGTAACACCCCCTATCCGTCGCATAGTATATAACAGTAGGTCCGGCCGGGGCCCGACGCCATATACCACAGACAGACCGGGTGGTTACGTATGGAAACCATCCAACTAATCTCAACGTCCTACACAGAGCATTCTAGCGGAAGCAGTTTATAAGAGTTGCAAACAAGAACCCAGCATAGGAGCATGAATGTCCACTAATACCAAAAGGAATGTTATACAAAAATACCCAAAACCGGCCTTAAGGCCTTACAAAGTGTTTCACTTGAAAATTACATGTTTTACAAACCACGGCACGCAGGCCGGTCATACATGAATAAAGCAGTAAACCCTTCTACTTGGGCCTTCGAGGGCCAGCTTCGCAAAAAGGGCTTTAGCCCGCTATTGACCGCTTGGTCCAGCTGCACCTGCAAGCAACAAACCACCGCATGGTGGCAAAATAAGGCAACGGTCAGCAATGCTGACCAAATTATAACGATCCCGCCCCCAACTCGGGGCGGCGATGCTCCTTCCCTGCATTTCATTAGCATAAGCGAGCCATATATATATAACCATAGCCATTACATCACAGACGTTGGCTCGTACGGCCACACGTCCCGTGCACTCAGGGCACATTCTCTGTGAACCGGTCGATGTCACATCAATTAAAGCCATTAACATTCCGGACTCACCACCGCCACTTAGACGGCCAAACCTATGAGCAATTTGTCTTCTTGGCATGGGTCACGTCAGTTTAAGCCATTGACCGCCGAAGACTCACATCTATGCCAACGGCGAGTGCCACGTAACATTAGGTCTCTCTAACCCGAACGACATAGAGCGGGTACGGTTCCATCTAACCCGTGCTCACATCGCAACGACAATTTAAGCCATTTGCGCGGGTCAAACTTTCGCCGAGTCCCATTCTAACGCAAGTCACATAACTCGGTTATGTTCAAGTTGGCTCTCAGGCCACCAAGTTGGCAAGATCTCGTATCCGCCCAGTTTTCCGGGTGCACCTTTGGGTTAGTCCCCAAGGCTCCCTGCTGCAATCTACCGCGTAGAAAACCCGAAAACAACCAATAGCACGGAGTCTTCTCCGGCCTTATGCAATGCAACATCACCGATCCAGACTAAAATGTCCGGGTAGGCTTCACACATCATGCCTATGTCCGTTCTCGCATACGGACTCTAAACAACGGGGACTTTACATATCTACCCGAAGGAACGCCTCCAACTCTCCGCAAACTCGCGAGAGCGGGCTTCCTATGCTAAGAAAGAGAGCGACTCATGCTCAAGATGAGGATCGTTACCCTTGAGTTCCTCTTTGGCGCCATTGAAAAGTAATCAGATGGAAATCACCGCACTTGTGTTGCCTCCGTGGATCCGGAGTCGGCTCGGGATTCGGAGCTCCGAAGCTCCTCCAATGGCGGGATCTAGTTCTTCTTCCTCCAATGGCTCTCCTATTTCTCCAAGGACTTGGAGAGATGATAAGGTATGAAAAGTGAGGTTTTCCAAGTCAACTCACGGGTATATCCTCTCAGGAACAACCCCCAGCCATTGGATCTCAACCTAAGGAAACGAACGGCTTTGATTCGGGGCTGAAATGCCCAATCTGGACCGAACACGGCCTGGCACACGCCCGTGTCCAGGGCCGTGTGTCGCATTCGCCGTCAAAATCGAATCTCCTGGAACCTCACACGGGTATCGAACACGCCCGTGTTCGAGCTGACACGCCCGTGTTCCACTTCACACGGCCGTGTAGCCGGCCGTGTACCCCATGATTTTTCCCCATTTTCAACCCGAGCACTGCACGGGTTCTAGGACACGCCCGTGTCCTTGCCCGTGTCACCTTGACACGCCTGGGCCCCAGGCCGTGTACATGGTCTCGACATTTCGTCGCCTGCAGTTCGACGACTCGATGCCACGGCCTTGGACACGCCCGTGTCTTAGGCCGTGTGCCTTGTCTCGACGATCGTCGAGCGAATCTCGACGACTTCCCCGGGACAATTGTCGACACTGGTCGACACGCCCGGCGACACGCCCGTGTCGCGGGCCGTGTGCCCATTTTCGACGATTCGTCGAGTATAACTCGACGACTCCGCGGCTAAGTGTCGACACGGGTCGACACGCCCTGCGACACGCCCGTGTCGCAGGCCGTGTGCCCATTCTCAGCGAATCGTCGAGAAAATCTCGACGACTTCGCGGCTAAGTGTCGGCACACGCTTGACACGCCCTGGGACACGCCCGTGTCCCAGGCCGTGTGCCTACAGCCAGAACCCAAACTGGCCCAAAACGTCCCCGTTTGCTCCTTTGAGTTTCGGGGCATTACACGCCGCCTGACACGCCCGTGTCACGGGCGTGTACATCCCGAAAATTCATCGAACGAATTTCTTCGACCACGCACCCATCTGCTCAACCCGAGCAGGACACACCCTGGGACACGCCCGTGTCCCAGGCCGTATCACCCAATAGTTTCCCATTCTGAAATTTGGGCTGTTACAACCCTCCCCTCCTTCAAGAAATTTCGTCCACGAAATTGCACAGAAAATAGAAACCAAACTGTTATAACATCAAACGAATATGTTACAACAACTTTTGTACTATACAACCTCCACATGTGCCAAATAATCCACAGTTTCAGCTAGTGAACTAGAGCAACAAACATTCTATAGACCCTCAAACAACATCGATCATTCACTGCCATTGTACCAACATTTCAACATGTAAAACGACATATTCACATCACCTTATATACAACATTATATACACATATATCCTGGCCTTATATATAACATTATTCACATCACTAAAGTGATACAAATCGTTACTCTTATTTCCGCTCAGCCTCTCGATTTTGCATTTCTCGCGTAAGAGCTAAATTAAACACTCGAGGCTGAATTTCAACAATTGAGCTTTGAAGCTCTTGTACTTCCAAATTATGCAATCGAGGTTGTGTCCCGGATGTAGATGATTCGGCCACTGCTTTACCCTTGCCATCATACGACGCACCTATCTTGTTCTCACTTCCAGAAGGGGTCTTCCAACAAAATTTAGCAATGTGTCCCTGCTGCCCACAGTTATAACAGATACGTGTATTAACACGTCCTTTCCCATACGTTGCCCCTGAAGAAACAGTCGACGGAGCTGATTCAACAGGTCGAAACCTTTTCTTTTCTCATCTTCTAAACTCTGACTGCTCCGACTGTGGTACTTTAAACTCTGGCTTTTCCACTGCAACTCTCTCTTTCTCTTGGACTCACGGCAAATCTTTCTCCAGGGCACAGGTCGCATCGACCAATGCTTGGAAGCCTTGGTTCACTAAACTCGGGAGTACTAACCTCAACTCATCCCGCAGTCCTTCATAAAAGCGATTCGTCTTTTGCGCTTCCTCCGAGAAGGTAGACCCCGCATATCTCCCCAGTCTGGGAACTCATGCAAGTACGTATCAATATCAGCCTCGCCCTGCACCAGGCATTGAAACTCGTTTTCCATCACAATTCGCTGTGACACCGACACATACTTGGAGAGAAACAATCTGGAGAATTCCTCAATTGAAACCTCCATTAAACCTCGACCTTTGCCTACACACTCACGCACTTCACGTGCATAAAATACATCCCTAGTGGACATTCGTGAGTTCAATTATGTTCTCTCCTCACAAACAATCTCAACCTGGTTCTGATACCACTTTGTAACACCCCCACTCGTCACATGACATATAACGGTGGGTTCGGTCAGGGCCCCACGCCATATGTCACAGACAAGCGGCGGAATTACTTGTGGAAATCAAAATCTAATCGCATCCTAACTCAATCCATTCTAGCATAGCATTTTACGGTAACATGAACTCAACTCAAAGAATGTCCACTACTATATAAACTCCACATTTATATATCCAAATCAGGAATGTATACAACTCACAAACACTGGCCTTAAGGCCTTACAGATTTCTCTTTGCACAAATACATTTTCGTACATCGGCATGCAGGCCGGCCACACATGAAATCCAACCACGATTCGCACGACCTTCAAGGGCCTTTAGCAGCAATCCTTCCATTCTGCTCATTTCAATTCAAGCATCAACACCTGCAATTAGCCATCCAATCCAAACAGAAAACAAAGTAACGGTCAGCATTAGCTGACCACTTATAACAACCCTACCCCTTACCCGGGGCAGTGGTTCCTTCCCTGTATGCATTTCTATCATTATATAGAGCACTTTACCAATCACAATCACATCACAAACACCGGTATCCACCAGACGCTCTGTGCACTCTGGGCACCTTGTTGGTGTACCAGATATATCAGTCATACACCGCCGATCGAGGCTCTTCAATTGTTGGTTGGGCTGTTCAATCCTAGTCCACCAATCTCATTATTGGCCACATCCCGTCCATACCACTCAGAGGTACTACCTTGCAGCATTCACAAACAACCAGTGCAGATCGACCCACCCTGTGGTGTTGCAAGCCGGGATCATCGGGGCTCCCCAGGCATTACCACCAATCGACCCCTGACCTATTTCTGATCGACCTACACCTGTGGTGCAGCAAGTAGGGTCCACCTCACTTCCTCCCTAGCATTGACACCCATCGATCCTCACTAATACAGATCAACCCACACCATGTGGTGTAATAAGTCGGGTTCATTCCACATTTCCCCCAGACATGCGACCCATTGACCTCTCAACATAACCAGGAGCTTAACCAAACCCTCCCTACATCCATAACCATCATCACACAACATTCATTCTTCCAATACACAGAGCATATGTTTCATATCATCAAATCTACGGAGTCTTCTCCTGTTTACCCATGATCATCACCAATCCAGACTGACGGTCCAGATGGGCTTCACACAGCATGCATATGCCGTACTTCACAATTTCGGCTCTAGATGCAGAACCAACCACAAAATCGCTTAAGAGATCCACCTCTTGGTGGAGGATTCAATGCATATGCATAATGAAAGGTAAGTAGGAGATCGTTACCCTTGAAGATCGCTTCGACGCCATGAAGTAGCCGATGGGAAGTCACCGCCTTGGCTTTGCCTTGACGAATCCGTTCTCAGATCTTCAGTCCGCACTCCGCAGCTCCTCCAACAGCTAACTTGCTTTCTCCTTTCCTTCCCTTGCTCTCCCTTTCTCTTTCTCTCTCTTGAAATGAGATGAAGAAGAAGATGATGATAAAGGGTAATTTCTCTCAGTTCTCGGCCATATAAGCACCTAGACAGAGCACAGCCCTTGGATTCAGGATAGGGAAATGAATGGACACAAAATCTATGAAAAATCACGTTTCGGCCCCGTCACACCCTCTGACACGCCCGTGTCACAGGGCGTGTACCTTAAGCGGTACATGAACCGACTCATTCTTACTTATCTATGACAAGGTGATACGCCCATGCCACGCCCGTGTCAGCCTAGTCACGCCCGTGATACGGGGCGTGTAACCCACTCGAGACCTACTCGAGAGGACTTAGTGGAGAGAAAACCAACTACTCGAGTACACAGATAGGACACGCCTGTGTCACAGGGATGGCGCGCCCGTGTCACCCCCCCCCCCCCTTACTCGAGTGCTTTTCCACCTACTCGAGAGAAAAGTGTCAACTGCTCGACACAGCAGGACACGCCCTGTGACACGCCCGTGTCACAGGCCGTGTACCCCATGCTTGACGATCGTCGAGCGCAGTTCGTCAATCAAAACTCTGGTGTCGACCAAGGGAGGACACACCCTAGGTCACGCCCCTGACACGCCCGTGTCATGAGCATGTACCTCCGAAAATTCGTCGAATTAATTTCGTCGACCACTCACCCATCTGCTCAACCCGAGCAGGACACGCCCTGGGACACGCCCGTGTCCCAGGCCGTGTCACCCAATAGTTTCCAATTCTGAAATTTGGGCTATTACACATCGACCCTCCAATACCGAATACCCATCACCTTATAATTCATGCACATGAAATCTTGATGTATCACCACCGAGCTATAGCTCCCCGATGTAACCTGTCCGTCACAAATATCTACCAGGCCAAAGCTCCCTGGACTATCCCATCCATCACAATGAACAACCGAGTCAAGGCTTGTCGGGCTAACCTGCCCATCACCAAAACCACCGAGCCTACTGCCTATGTGACCCAACATAACTTCCTGAGACACCGAGGTGAGTTAAAGTGAACCCCTAGTTGTACCAGTTACTCTTGCAATTTATTTTGCCTACAGTTTAGGTTAGCCTAGGACTGCCCAAGGCATACAGCATGAAGGGTTTTCGAGGGGACTAGGAACTACGATGGGCTGAAGCCCAGAGCTCCCTTTCGCAAGGCACTTACTGTTATTATTCAATACCTGATTCCCGATCCCTTTTTATATTACTCTGAATCTAACCCTAGTGTGCTTTTACCCTCTCTCTCCCTCCATAGGAAAGACAATCTTTCGTCGATCCCGAGCACCACCTAAACCTAGTCGACCCAACACTCTGCTCATCCTAACTTCCATTGTCATACTCAATTTCCCTTTACCCAGACCAGCAAGCCACTAACCCAAATCCATATGCTCAGTTCAATTGCTATCTGACTTCCTGTAGTCTTACTACATGCAAACAGCCTATGCTATATGACGTACATGATAGGAGGTACTCCAAATCTTCATCCAATAACCTTAAGATAATTAATGGGGGCCTATCATGACATATTTAGTCTAAATCCAGAAACTTGGAATTTTTCTAATTAAACAAAAATTTTATTTATTTCCCCTAAAAATCCAAATGCCCTAGTTTTCAATATGAAGTGGCTTTTATATTCATGCAAAATGCTCCACAAAATTATGATAAATACCAGGCAACTAATAGAGAGTAAATTTAAATCTCCCATTTTTTTTCAAGGTTTAGGTCTCTGATCCAAAATTTTAAATGTAAACACATATTTATCAATTAAAGAAACAAGTGCTGCAAATAGAGATCCAAAAATTATGAGAAAATTCAAGCATGACTGAAATGTCCTAAAAACACTCCTGACCAAGTTTCCAAATTTTCCAGTGAATAATGGACTCTAATTTTAATTTTGATCAATATCCCTATTTCATAAATTAAAGAAATAACTACAGAAGTTATACCCATAAAAATTATGATAAAATTTCCTCATTGGCATATTGACCTAAGAACACCACTGAATAAGTTTCACAATTTTGTAACAAGCATTGGGCTCTGAATCTACTATTGAACATATTTGCATATTTATAAGCTTGTGAGGTAAGTACTGAAAATAAACATTTAAAAATTAAAATAAAATTCAGGTATGAGCATAATGATCTAAAACTTCCTCTACCCATTTTTTATAATTTTCCAGCAAAGAGTAAGATCATAATAAACAAATGTCTACCAAGGGCTAATCCATGTACTACAAAGGAGGTGCTAGAATTATTGTTCCAAAACTTCCAACAAAATTACCAAAGTCTCATGTTAACCCTAAGAATACAATACACAAGTCTCACCACTTTTAACAGTGTTTTGATGACCTAACTTACATGTATAATTTTGTGCCCTAAACTAGGGTTAGGGTTTTGAGGGGTTCAACAACCTCTAAATTCCATAATATTTCTACCAGAGGACCTTCACTACACTAGAGTCCTTTTCACCAAGTTTCAAGTCATTTCAAGGTAACTTGACCCCTTGATCTTCAAACCCTATGTTTGCACACATAGAACCTACCCTAGGTTCTAGGGCTCCTCCCTTCAACTTCCACCCAATATCAGTGGAGGGGGGTATTTTGTGTGCTATTATGGCTGAGTGCTAAGATCCATCACCTTGGATGAGGTTGGCCAGCTCAAGAGCACTTAGAGCACTTAGCCCTAATTTAACCTAAAAGGGTCAACCTTGAGATACACTATTACCCTATCAAATAAGACCCAAAAGGGGTGAAATTTTTACCAAAGCCCTATAGTATTCCCCAAGATCACCCACCAAAATTTGGAGGGCTTTTGAGGTGTTTAAGACACCTAATTAATTTGTACATGATTTATTAAATTTTTCCAAAAACTATATAAAAATTATCACCAAAAATTCCCATTATTGGTCAGGACGTAGGTTTAGGTAGAAAGACTCCCTGTCCAAATCTTAGGTCATTTGGACAAGAGATGAAGTGGGAGCACACATTTTAGTCTCTGAGTAGGCCTAGGTATAGACACCACCAAATTGAGTGCTGAGATCTAACATGGGCTCCAAATTGACTCAAATAAATTTTAAAATAAACTATACATCCAGTCCTACAAACTTCATGTTGACCACTTTCCCTGTACATGCCTCTAAGTATTTGTAATTAAATTCCAAAGGTGACTGATAAAAGGAGGCAGAATATACATTTAATAAATAAATAAAACTTGATCTTGCACAGATCTTAAAGCATCATCCAATGGGTCCTGGGTTTCTTCTTCCTCCAGCCGACGACCCCGATCTCACCATCCTGGAGCAGGTTCCAGCCCTTTTTCTCGGCCACCCGGCCACCTCCCTGGCCGGCCACCGCCACCACCACCTCTGTCGAGGTGGTGGTAGTCGCTGGGCGGTGGTATAGCCGCCGGAGGGCACTATTTCGGTGAACCCGACAAGTTGAAATTTACCCAAAAACCAGGAATTTCCTTCACCCGATCGGGCTCAATTGAGCCTGATGCTTATCCCTATTAATTCCTATAATCTACCCACGGAAGGAGCAAGGGAGGATCTTATTGGAGGCTTAAAGTCATGTTGATCGTTGGGTTGCCATGGTGGTGGTGCCACCGATCGGGTTTCTGCAACAGCACAGTGGAATGCCCCGTCTCCTTCCGGTGAAGTATGTAAATGACTACCCTGAGTCCAGTGGTGCTTTTAAGATCATGAAAGGGGGAAGAGGAAGGGCCAAGCACTAATGTCCATTAATGGACTTCAATGAAGCTTTCGGCCACGAAGAAACTTACTCTTTCTTTCCACATGGGAATGTTTTCCTTCATGCATACCAGTAACTTCATACAATACATGTCTTTGCTTCTGTCCATGGTGCATACGTGGAATCTCTAAACGCTAGATCAGGGATCTTATTCAATGTTGTAACCTTATCGAACAAAACTCCCCTCTGATACTAATTAAAAGTATCTAGCGTCTACCTAAATCAAATAGAGGAGGTGAATATGTGATGTTTATGTCTTTTCGTGGAACAAATTTTTTTTTAAAAAAACATGTACACAAACACAGAGATTTATAGTGGTTACCCGAGTTGGGTACGTCCACTTTCCTGCCACGCCTATCTCCCACGAAGGGGCAGATTCAGCTAATTCACCTTTCTCAGATTACAACGAATCTTACACCTCGAAGCCGCAACTCCGACAACTCAGAGACGACGCTCGTACCCCTCAGAGAACAACCTTTCCTACAACCAGATCTACAACCTCGATCCACAAACCGATCTACTCACTCGATCCACAAACAGGTCTACAAACTCTGAGAAATAATCTCTGACAATCAGTAAAAGAATATTACACGATACAAACGATTACAAGTCTTCTTACTAACATTTTTCGAGAAAGTAGATCTTGAATTTTGGAGAACTTGGAGAAATGAAATCTTGAAGACCTTGAATCGTGAACCTTGAATCTTCTAACAACTAGATTTGGAGGAGTATAGATCGTGAGAGAGAGGGAGAGAGAGAGCAATCCAGTCTTGAAAGTTGAAGAAGATGAATCCGTGCACACCAAGTAATCGGCGACCGATTGGAATTTGTAAATCGCGAGGAGTCGGCCGACAATTTCTCATTTTGGAAAGTTCTTGTTAATTCAAAAAATTAGTAATAACACAATTAGTATGGAATAAATATATCCCTAGGTATTTATAGAGATCTTCTTACCAACGGTATAAAGAAATTTTCCAAAAACCAAACCTAAAAAGCAGTGCGCATGGCTGAGACCGAATCCGAGACTGGTTTTTGAAAATTATTTGAAAAATGACCGAAGCCAAATTCGTCGAGTATCGTCGAGTATCATAATGATACTCATCGAATATATCTTGATATACGACAAAAATAACTTAGCCAAATCATCCTAGGCTGGCTGGTCACTCAACGCCATGGCGAAGAGTCATACTCGACGTATCTGTCGAGTTTAACCTAGCATACTCGATGAATTCGTTGAGTATAGGTTAACTGCCTCAACACACTCAAAGTCGTTACACTCGATGCCTCGAGTTCACTTAACACCATAGGCAGCATTTGACAAATGTCATCGAGTTAACTCAACGCACTCAACGTTTTGATATTCAACAATTAGTACTTGGAAAAAATCTAGAGAAGTAGCGTCAACTGGTCTCGATGAATTCGACGTCTATTACTTAGCATATTCGATGAATTCAGCGAGTATCGTTAGAAACATTTGTCAAATTCGATCAGTATGCACGACGATACTCGACAAATTTGGCTTAAAAGAATTTTCACTTCTCTGGCAAAATAACCCTACGTATAAGAGATTAATTTGATGGGTATTGGTAGTTATACATGATGAATTCGACGAGTATCAAGCTGATACTCGATGAGTTCGACGAGTAATCCAAACCATACTTGATGAATTATACTTAGGAGAATTTCTATCTCTCTAATTCTATGTTTTGACCATTCTTGAGCCTTCCCTTATACTTGTGATAGAAGTACACCCCAAAGAGTGATTACATGTGTTCCAACAGTTTGGCCTACACAATGAGGAATTTGTTTACTGACCCACTGTAACCTGACATTGGTGTGTACTTAGCAATGAAAACCCGCATGTTCATAACTAAACTAGTGATTGATTATTTTCGCATCGGGTCCGAAAACTTGATGCGGTTAAAACTCCAAAAACTAAGTTAGTTCACGCGGCGCCCCGGGCGGTTTTATTTAAGTAGAAAAGCGGATTTGGTTTTATTTAGAAAACGGGGCGCGCATATTTATTTATTTGGATATAAAAAGTTTTGTGATCGAGTTTTAACGAAAGGAGGCAAGTTAACCTATCATGAGTAGTACAAATAAAGCGAGTTACAAAGGAATGAAAAGTTTTACAATCCTAAAGAGCCTAAGTTAAAAGAAATCAAAAACCACTTCTATAACCATTTTTATAGTTTTATAGGAATTAAAATAACGAGTACGGAAAATCCTAACACTAAACTAATCTAAATAAACAAAACTAAAACATAAAAAGACAAATCTATACTCATACACGCACACACCCGTATGAAAATAAATACAGAAAAAAGCAAAAGAAAAATAAGATTACAAAGAAGTAGGTTGTTTAGATTCATTCCAAAGCCAAACAAAGAGATGAAAACACATTTTATTAAGTTAAAAAAATGAGTTACAAAGGAACGAAAACGAAAACTAAGGAGAGGGGGAGAAAATATCCCTTACATAGCATTTGGAACTCATCCGAGCAGCATAACACCTTATACAAAATGGCCCAAAAAGTGGAACAGGAATACATATAGAACACTGGTATTTATAGAAGAAAATTTCATGGATCACGCCCTCTGACATGGGCGTGTCAGGGGGCATGTTAATATTGTTGAAGATTCGATCCGGCGAGGTGACGGCTTGGTTGACTTCAGGGAGGACGCATGTCGGTATCGCGTCATTCACACCCCAGGTCACGGGCATGACGGTGGGCATGTCAGGGAGGTAGAACTGGGCGCGGGACGCGTCGAAAAGTCGTCGGCGTGGTCTTGTCGGCCAGGTGGAGGAGTACACGTGGCGGTCACGCCTGTGTCTCTGTCTACACGGGGCGTGTTGGGTTGGTCTCTTCGAATGTCGAGAGCGTTGTGTCGAGAGAGTTTGTTGAGTCTGGAAGTTGTTGAGCAGAAAATGTCGAGAGCAAGTGACACGGGCATGTCGGATTGGCTGACACGGGCGTGTCAAGTTGGTCGACGAACGTCGAGTGCGTTTTCGTCGAGCGGGAAGCCTTGATCGTCGAACGGGAATGACACGGGCGTGTCGGGTCATTGGAAACGGTCGTGTTGGATCGGTCGACAATCGTCGAATGTAAAATGTCAAGAACGGTGACACGGGACTCGGTCACGGTCGTGTTATATTTGACACGGGCGTGTGTCCGGGCGTGTGTCCGGGCGTGTCATGATTTTTCACCATAAATTGCTGATTCAATGGAAGTTGACGTGTCACGCCGTGGTCACGGGCGTGACCAATATTACACGGGCGTGACCTTGCCAATTTTTGCACTTTTTCTTGAAAATTTCAGGAAACAAAAATAACTTAAGTTAGAATAATTTTTACAAAAAAGAAACAATTTATTAAAGAAAATTAAAGAAAAATAACGAAAAGAAATGAAAACAACTTAATTAATGTACATAAAAATAGGTATATTTAAAACTCATCAAATACCCCCATACTTAAGCTTTTGCTATTCCAGAACAAAAGTTGGAGATGAAATTATAAGAAATTAAAGAAATCCTAAGTTTAGCTACCGCTTGAATTAATTATAAGAAAGATCAAAATAAAAATCCGGGATACTAGAGTTAAATCCTAATTTATGAAAATGTTATAAATAGAGGAAGAGTTTCAAAAAAACTTCTAGATAAAATAAATAGAAAGCAAAAATTTATTTTTGTTAGTTTAACAAAGATGGATTGAAATTATATAAAAAACTTTAGCTTAAAAGAAGTTAAAGGAAATAATGCAATTTAAAAATTATGCTCTCAAAAAATTTTAAATTAATTCTAGAATCATTGAAATAGGCTAAGTGGTTTAGTGGTTTATGAAGAGGGCTTGGACTTAGAGGCGAGATAACTTTTTCTCGAACCTCTATATATTTTTTCTTTTGAATAATTAGGAAAATAAAATCTTATTTTCCTAACATATAATTTTTTTTCTCAACTTCAAAATAATAAAATTAACCCAATGTATATGTATAGGAGTAATGAATTTTATCCTCTTACTCCGAACATATAATCATTTTAAATTATTGGTTGCCTATGTTTACGGAACGAAATCTTATTCTCATTGACATATGATCTTTTAAGGGATAAAATAGGGGTAATCATGCCAAGTACGACATGAAAAACAGGTGGTGGGATTATTATTTGTTTTTCAAAAAAAAAACTAGATTTTAATAAAAAAGTTTTGAGAGCAACCTTTTTAAAATGAACGTTCCGATGTTTCTAAAAGCATGAAGTAGAAATAATTGAAATCCATGGTTGTTATTTTCTAACATAAAAGACGAGCTTCTATTTATAAAAATTAGAAGTGGTGAAAAACAAGTTCCCTATTATAAGGAAAAGACATAAAAAATTCTTTAAAACTTAACCCAGACACTTAAATCTATCAAGATATAATTAATAAACGAATAGTAAACAAAGGATAAGTAAAATATGCATATAAATTAACTCAAAACTAGATTTTTGGAACGCAAAAAGGGTTAAGATGTGGTATATTCGATTTATTTTGTTACATAATTTCACAAAATATTTTATTGAATTTTTTTAGGGTTTTTATCAGTTTTTGGAATTTTGATTATTATCATTTTTAGGATTTTTAGAGTTATTTTCTTTTTTTAGGATTTTTGGACTTTCTAAATTTTTTGATTTTTTAGTGTATTTTGATAAGTTATTTATAAGAAAGAGAAGAGAAAGAAGTGTTAATTACAAAAAAGATAGTGGGGAAAGAGAGATTTTTACAAAAAAGAGTACAAAGTAAAAACTCGAATGCCTGTGAACAGACTCTTATTTAAGGGGTTGGTTCGATAAGTCGAACGCCGCGGGCTAGCTAAAAAGGAGAGCTTTTACAAAAAAAATAAGAGAGGGGGGGGGGGGAGATTTTTTTTGTTTGTTTTTTTAAAAAGAAGAAGAGAGGGGGGAAAGAGAAAGAGTTTTTACAAAATTATTTTAGAAATTAAAGTAAACAAAATTTTTTTTTTGATTTTCTGTTTTATGGTTTTTTTTTTTTGAATTTTTTGATTGTTATAAAAAACAATGAAAATTTGTTTGAGGTTTTGATTTTTTTAATTTTTTTTGTATTTTTTGGTAAGTACAGAATATAACAAATGCAGAATATGAAAACACCACCATACTTAAACCCAACATTATTCCCAATGTTGCAATCTAAGTATGCGAAACGAATAATTTACAAAATAAAATATGTATAAAAATTAAAAGAGAGGGTAGAAGCTTCCCTTAGATGAGGTCGTGGATGCCCGGGTTGATACCCTGCATTATTAATAACAAAAGAAAGAAAAATAAATGAAAAATAGAAAAGATAAATTCTGCGAAAAGTGTGCATGCGGTAGGGGTGGCAAGTGTGTGGGTGACTTGCAGTAGCTAACGTCTTAGCTATATGAGTGCGACAGAACTGCGGAACCTAAGCGCGCACAAGAGTGAAGCGCACCGAAGCGAAACAAAATAAAAGAAGTCAAAATAAATTAAGTTAAACAAAACATATATAATTTAATAACAAATTATTATATTATATTTGTGTTTTTAAGTAGGTTTTTTTTTTGTTTTTTGTTGTTTTTTTTGTAATTGTTTTTTGGGTAGGTTTTGTGGGGTTTTTATGATTTTTTTGTGATTTTTTTAGTTTTTTAGATGTTTAGTTTTTTAGATTTTTAGAGTTTTGAGTTTTTTGGTTTTTTTTAGATTTTTAGGATTTTAGTTTTTTTTAGGATTTTAGTTTGTTTTTTAGTTTTTAGGATTTTTTATTTTTTGGATAATAATATGATAATAATTTTTTAGTTGGAAACGACGTCATTTCAAAAAAATAAATTTTATAGATAGTTATATTATAATTTTTTTAAAGTTTTTTTGTGTTTTTTTTGAAGTGGTATTATTATTATTATTATTAATTTTTTATTTATTTATTTTTTTTTTGTTGACCATTTCAAATTTTCGTTATATATACAGATATAGGTAAAATTAATAGATTTCCAGGGTTCAAAATAACGACTCGAAAAGTTCCCCGGCAACGGCGCCAAAAACTTGATTGATTATTTTTGCATTGGGTCCAAAAACTTGATGCGGTTAAAACTCCAAAAATTAAGTTAGTTCGCGCGGCGCCCTGGGCGGTTTTATTTAAGTAGAAAAGCGGATTTGGTTTTATTTAGAGAACGGGGTGCGCATATTTATTTATTTGGATATAAAAAGTTTTGTGATCGAGTTTTAACGAAAGGAGGCAAGTGCACCTATCATGAGTAGTACAGGATATTTCGGGTGGAATATCGAGGTCGTATTGTTCGGGGGGTTAGTTCGATTATTTCTACTCTTTCCTGGAGTGAACTATTATTTTACCGATAATTACTTGTCGGGTATTATATATATTTAAATAGAAAATGAAAGCTTAAAAAGAAAGCAATAAGGTGGAGTCGATGAAAAGCTTAGCGCAGCGTTATCGAATAAAATTAGAACTAAAATATACTTTTAATAAAAAGAGATCCTAAGTTTCTAATTAATTAAGGCAGAGACTTGGTCGTGGAGGTTCCACTAAAATGAGCTCACTTATCTCTAGGACTATCGCTCACCTGAACGCTAAGACTATTCGACCGGGCTCTCGTCCGACAAAGGATTCCTCTTAACGCCCGCATTACGCTAAGAACCCCGCTATTGGGTGGGGAACCCAATCCGGTAGAGTTGGTGCGCCTCCTCTCTCGAGGGTTAGTGCAGAACTCTCTTTACTAAGGGGTGATCGGTCCATACGCACGATCTCTCAGCTAGCTAGTGTATGGACTACGGAAATAGGCCCCACACATCGATTTGTGGTCCTACGCGTCGTAAACCCCGGGCAAACCTTAAGTAATTTTAATTAATTAGAAAATAAGGACCTTTAATTATTTGAAACTATTTTATTTGTCCCAATCCTCTTTGATACTGAGGGCTAAGAACGGTTAGCCACTCATCGGAATTGGGACGGTAGTGGTGAAAGCGATAAAGAAAGCAGTAAATGAAAGCGATAAAAAGAAAGTAGGAAAATAAAGCAGGAAATAAAGCAGTAAATTGCAAGTCCTACTCAAACGAGTAGGACTGAAATGAAAATAGTAAAGTGCGAGTCCCAGCGCAAATGCGTGGGCGGGAGAAATGAAAGCGAGTCCTACTCAAACGAGTAGGACAAAATAAATGCAACGCACGCACACTCGCGACAGAAATTAAAACTCACACACACACAAATCCTACTCAAATGAGTAGGAGAAAATAAATGCGGGTCCTACACAAACGAGTAGAACTAAATAAATGCACCCACCCTACTGAATTGAAAATGCACACACACTACAAGAAGTTAAAACACACTCACTCGAGATGAAATTAAAATACACACACACACACTCTACTGAATGAAATAACAAAAATGCGTCATTTAACTCTTAATGAGTAGGCGGAAATAAATGCTCATACATAAAAAATTTGAAAAAAACTAAGTTATCGAAAAATTAGAATAACTACATTTCTACCACGAGAATGCGGTAGAAATGCATAAAAAGTTAAAATAAAAATTAAACGAGCCAGAAAGTTTTGCAAATAAACGCAAAAATGGAAGTTATCGAAAAATTAAAACGAATACATTTCTACCGCTAGAATGCGGTAGAAATGCGTAAAAAGAAGACAAAAAAATTAAACGGACAAAATTTTTAATTGAAAATCTAAGTGCTTGAAAAATTAAAAGTGCTATATTTTCATTCTTATAATTTTATAGAAACGCTTAAAAAGTGCAAATAAAAATAAAAGAGAACGAAAAGTTTTACAATCCTAAAGAGCCTAAGTTAAAAGAAATCAAAAACCACTTTTATAACCGTTTTTATAGTTTTATAAGAATGAAAATAACGAGTACGAAAAATCCTAACACTAAACTAATCTAAATGAACTAAACTAAAACATAAAAAGACAAATCTATACTCATACACCCACACACCCGTACGAAAATAAATAAAGAAAAAAAGCAAAAGAAAAATAAAATTGCAAAGGAGTAGGTTGTTTAGATTCATTCCAAAGCCAAACAAAGAGATGAAAACACATTTTATTTTGTTAAAAAAAACGAGTTACAAAGGAACGAAAACAAAAACTAAGGAGAGGGGGAGAAAATATCCCTTACATAGCATTTGGAACTCATCCGAGCTGCATAACGCCTTATACAAAATGGCCCAAAAAGTGGAATAGGAATACATATAGAACACTGGTATTTATAGAAGAAAATTTCATGGAACACGCCCTCTAACACGGGCGTGTCAGGGGGCGTGTCAACACTGTTGAAGATTCGATCCGACGAGGTGACGACTTGGTTGACTTCGGGGAGGACACGTGTTAGTATCGCGGCGGTCACGCCCCAGGTCACGGGCGTGACGGTGGGCGTGTCGGGGAGGTAGAACTGGGCGCGGGACGCGTCGAAAAGTCGCTGGCGCAGTCTTGTCAGCCAGGTGGAGGAGTACACGTGGCGGTCACGCTCGTGTCTCTGTCTACACGGGGCGTGTCGGGTTGGTCTCGATGAATGTCGAGCGCGTTGTGTCGAGAGCATTTGTCTAGTCTAGAAGTTGTCAAGCGGAAAATGTCGAGAGCAAGTGACACAGGCGTGTCAGATTGGTTGACACGGGCGTGTCAGGTTGGTCGACGAATGTCGAGTGCATTTTCGTCGAGCGGGAAGCCTTGATCGTCGAACGGGAATGACACGGGCGTGTCGGGTCATTGGACACAGGCGTGTTGGATCGGTCGACAATCGTCGAATGCACAATGACGAGAGCGGTGACATGGGACTCAGTCACGGTCGTATCATATTTTACACGGGCGTGTGTCCGGGCCTGTCAAGCGTTTTTCACCAAAAATTGCTGATTCACTGGAAGTTAACATGTCACGCCCTGGTTACGGGCGTGACCAATATTACACGGGCGTGACCTTGCCAATTTTTGTACTTTTTCCTGAAAATTTCAGGAAACAAAAATAACTTAAGTTAGAATAATTTCTACAAAAACGAGACAATTATTAAAGAAAATTAAACAAAAATTACGAAAAGAAATGAAAATGACTTAATTAATGTATATAACAAAAGGTATATTTACAACTCATCAATTAGCATATCAAACATAGTCACAATTCATCTTAGCTTGACTGGACCCTTCTTCAAGTCAGGGTTATTGTGGATACAATACCCAATAGTGCCTGAGTTGTAGGATTCTTTGGATATGAGGTAGGGCCTTTGGGGCTGGGCTATAGGAGAGTCATTCACTCTGAGGTAGGGATGACCTCCCAGCCTGAGTTATAGGGCCTTTAGGCCTGAGGTAGGTGATATTTGGATCATTGAGTTGTAGGGTCTTGTGCATGAGCTGTAAGTCTTGGAGGAGACTGAGAGATCCAGCGGGATCTGAGGTGTAAGATCTTTAGAGCTGAGTTTTTGGAGGAGACCCTTGACTAACAAGAAGTTAGAAAGGTGAGAGGGAAAGTGGACGTACCCATAATCTGGGGAACCGCTATAATTTTTGTATGTGCTTCTTATGTTGTTTATTTGTTGCATGTTGTGTGTTTCTTGAAAGCAGAAAACTACTAACTCACAAAGCACTTAAAGAAGGAAAATAAAATATAGTCACAAGAGACTAAGAAACTTATTCACCCCCCAATAGGTGATTTAGCTATCCTTTGAATTAAAGTCTTTCAAGTGGTATTAGAGGGAGGTTGTTCAAAAAGGACTTAAAAGACTTAGTGATCTCCAAGGATAGCTAAAGGGTTGTTCTTATGAGTCTAGGAGTGAACCATAAGGAGTGGAGCTCAATGAAGCTTGAAGTCTACAGAAAGGGAAAGACCTATAATGGGCTATTGGCAGCTGTTGTAGATGATGAAGACTATCTTATTATAAGGATAGGAATCAGAGCCCTGCTGTCCTCTATGTTCAGTGACAATAATACAAGTGATGTCTATCCAGATGCAAGAATATACATTAGGGCCCCTCTGTCACATTCAGGCAGTGATTCAGAGGAGGAGGAGGAGGATGGAGATGACTACATAAGTTATGGGCTAATAGCCATGACAGAAGAAGAATCCTGCCAGTATCAGTGTGGTCCAGATTAGGTAAATTACCTATCTAGCTCGTCCTCAGAATCTGATTATGATACCAGTCCAATCTCTGATGCTTCCACATCAAGTGATGTTGATGGATCAGAATCAGAGGATGATGTCAATGAATTGATTGACAAGTACGGTGCACTTCTGGATGTCTTCAAGAGGAGCAGGAAGTTTGCCAAAAAGCAAACTAAGAAGATTGACTCTTCAGCTAGCTGCTGCCCAGTAGGCTGAGACAGCAACCCTGCTGGATCAGAAAGCAAGGGAAGTTAGCTATCTGAAAAATATCGCTCTCATTCATATTGGCACTATTAAGGACCAGAACAATCTCATTATGGACCTTGAAGAGAGGCTCCAGAGGGAGAAAATGACTGTGGCAAGATATTCTAACCTAAGTACTGCGCTGCACTTGATAGACTCTTTCTCCTAACAAAAGGGTGAGAAAGGGTTGGGATTCAAGGGAAGCACAAACGTTGACCAGTCCAAAGTAAAAGGCAAAGCTCCTATTCTACCACTAGCTTCCAAGCCTACCATTCGTTTTAGAAAAGATCGGTTTCCTTTAAACAAGTATGACCAAGAGAGCATCTATGGCCACTGGAGCAATAGTACATCCACATATGTGAACAAAGATATTCACAACAATGGTGGAAGGTATAGTAGGGGAATGAGTGCCTTTAAGGCTCCCCATGAGGAAATCCAAATGGCCCATCACTGACTATTTGTCTTTGGTACCCCAGCCCCTACTCTCAAGAACAAGGCAGTAGCCTTCACTGAAGATCTTCCAGCAAAGACTCTAACCAAGGTTAAGTCTGTTGTAGGATAGATCCAGCTATCTCTAATACCATAAACAACATGTCGCCTACAAAGAAGACTACTGTAAATGGTGGTCAGAGCCAGCATAGAAAGACTGCTGAAAGGCTCACCTTCAATAAGATCCTTGTTGTAAGGAACTTGAAGAAGGCTGATGCACCTCTTTCTTCTGTTCAGTCAGCAGCTAACCAAACTATAGGACCAACATAGAGAAGAAGATATAACACTCATGAGTGTTGGTGTTGTGGGAAAGTGGTGCATTTTACCTTAGATTGCTTCCATAATCCTACTATGCCAAGAGTTAGAGTTAGTCTTCCTGTCAGAAAATCTATAGGAAGACAAGTTCAGTTTGAAGCTAACAAGAACCTCTGACCCAATTCATTTTGGTATCCTAAGGTAAAGTAATTTGTTTTGTAGGATTGTCCCACTGCCCTCACCCCCATGGTTACTTGGACAGTGGTTGCTCCATGAATTAGACTGGAACAAGGGGTGTCCCAAAGGAAAAAATGCAAGGGTTGAGTTGAGATTCCTACTGAACTCCCTGCTCAAGAAGAGGTGAATGTCATAACCTCCCTGATAAGCGTAATAGGGAAGTACACAATGATAAAGAAGAGAATGTAAGGGAGATTGGAAAAGCGAGGAGGAAACATGTCATTTCCAAAGAAGTTGGCTGACTTCATGGAAAAGCTATATCCACTACTGAGTCGGACTCATACAAGGAGGAAGCTTAATCTAGTCTCCACTATATAAATATATATACATTGTGTTTATATGTTGCAGGTTGATCTAATCCCTGTAGGTAAGTTCAGTCAGATTGGACTAATTTTAAGAGCATCAGCTGTGTTCGGAGTTCGCTCAACTAATGCAGCAAAATTGACAATTTGAGGCTAAGTGTCAGGAATTAATCCCAGCGGTTGATCATAGGTCTTGTTCTCAAATAGGTATGCGCCTCTTCCACTTCTAAAAGAAAAAATAAAACTATAAATAGGAGGAGTTGTGCATAAGATAAGCCATGATGTTCCTTGCCATTCACTACACGAGTCCGTCGAGATGATGAAATAGTTTTACTTGTTCCCAGAAATTCGCGACAGAGATGGCTCATAAATGTCAGGATTTTCTGTTCGAAGGCAGCGAACTTGTTCGGAATGGCATCAAAGACGCTCACGAGGAAGTACAATTTCTTTTACATCTACTCCAGGTCACTGACCTAGAATACATTCTATCAAAGCCTTGCTTGAAAGGGAAGCGGGAGGTTCTGGAGTTGTACTCGAATGCCTAGGTCGACTCATCCTCCAACAAAATCAAGTCAGCGGTTAGAGGGACAGAGATAAAGATGACCCCAAGAAGGTTAAGTAAGGCATTGTAGTTGCCTAAGATCACATAGACATATGAAGAAAAAGACTTGGATCAGTCAGACATAAAATCATCCCTCAAGTGGTATGGTCTGTATAAACACACCACTGGCTCTATTCTCAGGAAGGAATGGAACTTGTGAGGTAAGTTCCTAGCTGATGTGATTGAAAAAGCCCTGTTATGGAAGACAGGCTCCCATGAGAAAATATCTAAGAAAATGTTTGAGCTCATGGCCCGGGTAATTC
Source organism: Platanthera guangdongensis (assembly GCA_039583875.1). Taxonomy (NCBI): domain Eukaryota; kingdom Viridiplantae; phylum Streptophyta; class Magnoliopsida; order Asparagales; family Orchidaceae; genus Platanthera; species Platanthera guangdongensis. The sequence goes on from CM077153.1 coordinate 106,731,053, forward strand.
TCTCCAAGAGGACTGATTGGGGAAGAATTCTTTTTGACAGAATAGTGGAATGCTTGGCTGAGCCAAATCTAGGAAGAATTCTCCAAATCTGGGAAGAATTCTCTCCCTATACATGCTGAATAGTGTTCCAGGGATCCTCAATGTGAGGTTACGAACCAAGAATCATCACATGAGAAAAATGGACATAAAGATGATAGATAGATGGAACGGGGTCCTTCAGCCCCATAGCCCATCTATTGCCAAGAAGAAAGAGAAACAAGCTCCTGTACCAGAAGAAAGCACCACCAGCATTCATCTAAACATCGTGAAGAAGAGCTATATGATCCCAACCTGACTTACTCAACTGATTAGTCCAGGAGGGACACGAGCGCCCAGGCCTCCATATCTAAGGATATAGTTGAAGCAAACCTACCATCATCTGAGGAAGCTGGCCAAGTCTCACAAGAAATTGTTTACAAAATCTCTGTAGTGATGGAGGGGGAGACCTCCAAATTCCCAGCTACTAATGATTCTACTCCAACACCATAATTTCTTCATAAAAACAGTCCACAAAGTGAGGGGGAGACATATCAGGATCAAGTAATGGAGACTATAGTTACTGAGGGGGAGAAATCCCAATGTCCTTTTTAGGAAATTTAGGATACTATGAATGAAGTCTTTGCTACTGCTATTGTTATTCTGCATGTCACTAAATACATGTCAGTAGTTGAGGGGAAGATTCAACCTAAACTCCTCGCTCAAGGTCTAGTGTATGATGTTGACTCCTCTACATCTGAACCAAGAGAGCACATTCTTTAATGTACAGTATAGGTGTCTCTGATGACAGGGCAGAGATAAACCAGAACAAGAAGCCATCTGTGATGAAGGTACATCTGCCTGGACAGATCAATTGCCTCCTATCTTTCTAGCTAAGCTGAGAGGCTTGATGGATGAACAAAGGAGAACTCTAGAGACCTTTGTTGATGATGCCCTTAAAGAAATCAGAAATGTGTTGTCTACAAAAATTAAGTCTATCAGATTTGAAATCAATCTTATGAAAGCTGAAACTGTAAAATTCTTCACTAGTGCAGCCCCAACAGTTGATTACACTATGGAAAAACTTGATGAGGTCTGCAAAAATGTTGTTACAATCATAGAAAATTAGACTATTTAATCTAACAACATGGTTTTGTCCACAATGATGATAAAGTACCGTTAGATCAAAAAAAGACTACTATATTCATAAAGATGGATGCTTGCACCAAACATCCATCTTAATCATCCGCTGTTGGTCAAGAACCAAGTTACAGCTAGTGTAAACCATCTTGAATCTGAAAGTAACAAGGACAACCTCTATCAAACCAAAGAACTGATTGAAGAAGTCAAAAAGGGGAGAGGGAGACAATTAAGGCCAACACTAGGAATGTTGTGTGGGACACAATTGTCATAAGGGGATTATTCGGTATAGAACCAGTTTAGTATGATAACATCTCTATGTTCCCCACATAGATTCAAGAATCCCTGAATGCAGGCATGTCTGCTCAGTATGTTGAAGAAGGTGCTCATTGGGTGTAAGTCCTTTTTTTTCTTCGCCTCTGCTTCTTATGCCAAGAATCACCATTTTGCAGTGACACCAATATTTGGGAAGCTCGCCACTACAAAACGCTGATCATGCCGGCAGTAACGATCACCAAAGAAGTTGAAGTACATAGTTTAGAACTATTAGCTCTAAGTCCACAATCACATGTAGTGTAAAGAATGCTGAATAACAACACAATCCATATAAAAATGAAATAAAAATGGAAGCAGTAAAGCAACAAAGATAAAACAGGCTCTTGACTGTTACATCATGTCCTCACTACAATGCTCTGGCGGAAGCAAACTATACTAATCACTCACGAATCCTGAGGCTGGTGCTCCTATACTAGACTAGCCCACCTCCATATGCACCGTACTCCATTGATGTTGCATCTCCTGCTGCTACCTGTCTCCCATCCGGAGCCCCTGAAATGTTTGGTCCACCGACCATTAGTAAAAAAGACTAAGCCTGGTTTTCCCCACACCTCCTCCAGTGGCTCCTAAAAAGCATGCTGGAGGAATGATAGGAGAGCTATGATGGTGGAGAGTGGGCTAGCACGTGACAGTGGACCTAATCTTGCAGTTATATTATATTATTCATAGTGCTATAAAAAGAAATGAATGCTATCAATACTAAAGTAATAGAGCAGTAAAGAGTAGAAGTAAAGTGCACCATAAAAGAAATCTAACAGTTAACCATAGAGAAAGTAACCTTAGCTTATAAACATGCCCACACAAGCTTATAAAATAAGGGGCCGTTTTACAAGGCTTAACATATAAAAGGTCTCATAACAATTTATACGTTAGCGGTAAGGGTTGAAATGTGATGATGAAATGATTTGATATGTTATGTGTGTTGATCGTAAAGATTCATACAAGTGCAACACACACACACACATGAATCTATGTGCATAGACCTTTAGTTCCCCCATTTGGAGTTAGCTAAACTCTTAGGTACATGTCGTCGTGGCAAATGGAGGCAGTAGGTTGGGCCACCCCACCTCTTAGGTATCTTCCATAAGAGTGTTAAGTTAAAGTTTTACCTGAGCATCTGCAGTTATTACCTACTGACGTGACATCATGACGCGAGTTGTGATAGTTGGTGTCAATGGGATTGGTTGTTTGACAATTGGTCGAACTGCTATCTTAGGTTGTGTTAGTTGTCTAGTTTCATTTCATACCCACACCGACGTATCATCAGTACATCTTGGCCGAAGCATGAACACTACACACATAAGCATGATAAGAAGTATATGGGGCTTATTTTGTAGTATGAGATGCATAATATGTATTTGTATATGGATTTTCATAGGAGGCAACAAGTGACTGTTATGTTGTATGGTATGCATAACAATCATCACATGAATGCGCATTAGATTTTGATTTTCAATGCATGCGACATTATGTAGTATGAGATGCATAATATTTCAAGTGTACGCCACTCATAACATGCATTAAGGCCTCTTTAGATTGCATAACACAACATTCATGACATGACATTGCATTAGAACACATGTCAAGCTAAAGATTTTCATGATGACATACGTACACACAAGGTCTTGAGTCAAAAGGATTGAGAATTCATGCATTCATTATTTAGGCACATGAGTCAGTAGTATGACAGTATATCATCCTAAGTTTAGGCATGCCATCATGAATGGAATTCTCATAGCAAGTTAGCAGCTTAAGTAAGTATTTGTTCATGTATGGTCTGAACTAAGTTGTGTAGTTCTAGCGATAAGCTAGTTTTTGATTGGTTGTTAATTGTGTTATTAGAATGTAGAGATGTCCTGCGATGAGATAGACTGCACAATCTGAGGGTGAATCGTCTAAAGCTCAGAATGAGGGTGTGATAGAAGGACTGCGATAGAGAAATGAGGCCCTCTCTAGGCAAAGGTTGGAGATGCAGTCGCAGATCCAGGCCTTATTGTTTGTGGTTTTCGGGCAACCTATTAGATTGCAAGCCCCTGCAGTGGGTCAAGTCATTCCTGTTCCTCCTGCTCCTCTGGTGCCCCTTGTACAACCCTGTATCTGGCGAGTGGGATCGCTAGGAACCAGACCGGCCGGATTTATTTTCTCAAGTCTTAGGCGAGCACCAAGGGGGCCAGATCTCGGGAGCCACCAGCACGCCCAGCCGAGCCCGGCTAGTGGCACGCGAGTAGGGCCATGCAGGTCCGCACTCTCCGAGCTCGGTGTAACACCCCCTATCCGTCGCATAGTATATAGCAGTAGGTCCGGCCGGGGCCCGACGCCATATACCACAGACAGACCGGGTGGTTACGTATGGAAACCATCCAACCAATCTCAACGTCCTACACAGAGCATTCTAGCGGAAGCAGTTTAAAAGAGTTGCAAAACAAGAACCCAGCAACAAGCATGAATGTCCACTAATACGAAAATAGGAATGTTATTACAAAATACTCAAAACAAGTCTTAAGGCCTTACAAAAATGTTTCACTTGTCTGTTACATGATTTACAAACCACGGCACGCAGGCCGGTCATACATGAATAAAGCACTAAACATTTCCATTCGGGCCTTCGAGGGCCGGCTTCGCAAAAAGGGCTTTAGCCCGCTATTGACCGCTTGGTCCAGCTGCACCTGCAAGCAACAAACCACCGCACGGTGGCAAAACAAGGCAACGGTCAGCAATGCTGACCAAATTATAACGATCCCGCCCCCAACTCGGGGCGGCGATGCTCCTTCCCTGCATTTCATTAGCATAAGCGAGCAAAGTATATATCCATAGCCATTTCATCACAGACGTTGGCTCGCACGGCCACACGCCCCGTGCACTCAGGGCACATTCTCGGTGAACCGGTCGATGTCACGTCAATTAAAGCCATTAACATTCCGGACTCACCACCGCCACTTAGACGGCCATTCCTATGAGCAATTCGTCTTCCTGGCATTGGTCACGTCAATTTAAGCCATTGACCGCCGAAGACTCGCATCTATGCCAACGGCGAGTGCCATGTAACTTTAGGTCTCTCTAACCCGAACGACATAGAGCGGGTACGGCTCCATCTAACCCGTGCTCACATCGCAACGACAATTTAAGCCATATGCGCGGGTCAAACTTTCACCGAGTCCCATTCTAACACAAGTCACATAACCCCGTTATGTTCAAGTTGGCTCTCAGGCCACCAAGTTGGCAGGATCTCGTATCCGCCCAGTTTTCCGGGTGCACCTTTGGGTTAGTCCCCAAGACTCCCTGCTGCAATCTACCGCGTAGAAAACCCGAAAACACCCAATAGCACGGAGTCTTCTCCGGCCTTATGCAATGCAACATCACCGATCCAGACTAACATGTCCGGGTAGGCTTCAACCAAAATGCCTATGTCCGTTCTCGCATACGGACTCTAAACAACGGGGACTTCACATATCTACTCGAAGGAATGCCTCCAACTCTCCGCAAACTCGCGAGAGCGGGCTTCTTAGCAAATTGCTGTTGGGTCATCGTATTAACAGTAAAACGAACCCATGAATGTCCACTTTGGAATAAAAATACTCGTGTTTGAGGAACCTGCGTGTTCCTATAATTGTTGTTTGCAATTTATTTGGTCGCTTAACGGTGTTTTGTACCACTATAGGTGACCAGAAGTGGTGTTGGGCCGTCAGAACGCCGAGTTTCTGAGGCTAGTAGTGCACCGGATGTTGCTCCTGCAACACCTCTGTCGGCTGAAAATATACGATTGGTTGCTGAAGCGGTGTTGGCCGTGATTAACGCGCAGCCTGGAAGGCAAGCGCAGCAGCCCGCTCCTGTGATGGAGCAAGTACCTCTGCAAGAGGCTGAGCCGAGGAGGGTGGAGCAAGTGATTGTGGAACCAATAGTGCCAAGGAGGGCAACTGAGAGGCAGCTGAAGCATGTAATGAGCTTTAACCCTCCGCTATTCTCGGGGTTGGGAACCCCATCTCAGGCTGAAGACTGGCTCTCCAGGGTGAAGAGAGTCATGACAGCGACAGAGACGGAGGAGTGGCAAATGACCACCATCGCTACGTTCCTGCTAGACGGTGAAGCGAGGTTGTGGTGGGAAGGTTTGGAGCTGCACTTACTGAGAGGTAGGCAACTTTGTGATGTCTCGATGGAGGAGTTCTCGAGATTATTTTTGGCTCGATACCTCCCTTCGACGCAGAAGATAGCGTTGGAGAATGAGTTCCTGAAATTAGTACAGGGTGAGAGGAGCGTGGATGAATATCTCCACGAGTTTACGCGGTTGAGTCGTTATGCTAGCTCCACCATCATGGATGAGGAGCGCAAGACTAATCGTTTTTATGAAGGCCTGAGGGATGAGCTGAGATTATTACTGTCGGGGCCGATGACGTAGGGTTTCTTAACCTTGGTCAATACTGCCCGGTCCTTGGAGAAGGACATGAAGAGCGTGCAAGCGAAGAAAAGCTTGGGTGAAAAGAAACCTGAGTTCAGAGTGCCGACTACTTCAAAGTCCGGCTATCGGAGGACTTTCAAGAAGCATAGGACTTCGGGTCCAGCTCCTTCTGGCGCTTCTGGGGCGACTACGGGTCGGACCCCGGGTGCGTATTTTACATGTGGAAAGACGGGGCATTTCGCCCGTGATTGTTGGAGCGGACGTCCTAAGTCCGAGAGGAGGCCGGGAGCCACTTATGAAGAAAAGGGAAAGGCGGTGGAATCGACCGCATCCCATTATGCTCCGGCCCAACCAAGGGTCTACAATCTTGGCCAACAGGAGGCCATTAAACAAGCTGACGTGGTGACAGGTACGGTTTAATTTATAGCAAGTCAATTCCTTTATATGCTTGTTATGCACATGTTACCTTACCACTACTTGTTTAGGATTTGTGTTGATTTGTGAAAATCCGGCACGAGCACTCTTTGATACGGGAGCTTCACACTCCTTCTTGTCCGAAGGATTTATATTACGCATCGGAGTCCCTTCTTCGATGGCGAAGGATAAGTTGGATGTGTTGTTGCCAAATGGGTGTTCGATGCGAGCGGATAGGATCTGCGATGTTAAGATTCGTATTGGAGAGCAGGAGTTTGACCTGTGGGCGTCTTTACTTCCGTTGGTGGAGTTTGACATCATATATGGCATGGACTGGCTCTCGGAGCAGCAGGCCCATATAGATTGCGGTAGCAAGGAAGTCAAGCTGGGAGCAAGTCGTGAGACGACTTTTACGGGCTTAAAGGGGTCGAGCAAGACGTTGATGTCTGCTCTTCAGGTGGTGAAGGCGGTTCGTGCCGGAGCAGAACTGTTCTTTACACTAGTGGAGGTTGCAAAGCCGAAGCCCGCGATGGATTATATTTCAGTGGTATCGGAATACCCTGATGTGTTCCCCGCAGATCTTCCTGGAGCCCCGCCTCAACGGGAGATAGATTTTACAATCGAGCTAGTGCCAGGTGCAAAGCCTGTGTCGCGATCTCCGTATCGGCTAGCGCCTAAGGAAATGGCGGAGCTGAAAGTTCAACTACAAGAGTTGTTGGAGCAAGGGTATGTGCGCCCGAGTTCTTCGCCTTGGAGCGCACCGGTCCTCTTTGTTAAGAAGAAGGACGGAAGCTTGAGGTTATGTATTGATTATCGAGAGCTGAACAAGCTGACTGAGAAGAATAAGTACCCGATCCCCCGGATTGATGATCTCTTTGATCAGTTAGTCGGGTCGACGGTGTACTCGAAGTTAGATCTCAAGTCTGGGTACTATCAGCTGCGGATAAGGGAGAGTGATATCCCGAAGACAGCGTTTAGTACGAGATACGGGCATTATGAGTTTACGGTCATGCCGTTTGGGCTGACTAATGCGCCGTCAGTATTCATGGATTTGATGAACAGGACGTTCAGGGAGTACCTGGACCATTTCGTGATCGTCTTCATCGACGATATTTTGGTATACTCGCAAAGTGAGGAGGATCACTTCTGTTGGAACACCCTATTATTAATTTGGGTCAGGATCACTATGTCTCTAGGAATCTGTGTTTGACCTTCTGTATAGCTTAATAGGTCAATTAGAATTGAGTCTAATGGTTAGAAGTCTAGGTTTGGAAGCTGCTCTGAAGACCAAGTTTTTCTAGAGACTAAGTCTAATCGTCGAGCTCAGCACGACGTTTCGTCGAACTCTGGTCGACGATCGTCTAGCTCAACTTCTGTAGATCGTCGAGCTCCATTCGACGATCGCTGAGCTCAACCTCATAATATCGTCGAGCTCCACTCGACGATCTTTGACAGAGTGATATTCTATTCTGGCACAGAGAATAAAAGACAGAATGTTTTTGAATGAAAGAAGGTGAAATACAGAGATTGACAAGAATAGGACACACAACTCAGTATACAGAGACTCTTTCAAAATTTTCTGTCAAGAAGAATTCTGAAGAACACTCATCAAAGAGATCAAGCAATCTTCAAATCTCTTCAGCTCTCAAAGTGTTCAAGGCCAACATCATTTCAAGACTCCAGACTCTCAATATTTCAGCTTGCTGAAATCATCTTGTGCTGGAGATCTATCTTTGAAGGCCTATCACCCTCAGCAAAGCTCATCTTCCTGAAGATCAAGGACTCAGGGGGAGCTTTGACATCAATCCACTTAGTCTTCTCAGTTGATTGAGAAAGAGAAGACTGCCATAACTCTCTCACCCCCACTCTGTAAAGGGTTTTTCAAACTCCCTTCAAAAGTTTGAATTTGTTTTTTGAGCACCTTGTCAAAAGCTCATTGGTGGCAAGACACCTGATCAAAAAATCTGATTTGGTTTTTGAGCACCTTATCAAAAGCTCATTGGTGCCCAGGACACCTGATCAACTCATCCTGCAGTGGATTCCTACCTAGGGTGGTAGAAGAGTGGATGTACCCAAGTTTGGGGAACCACTATAATTCCTTGTGTCATCTGGTTCTGCTTGTTTTCTTTTTGTTTCTGGCCTAGATTCTCTTGTGCTTAGTCTCTGCATAGCTTAGTTTTGTGATTAGTTTTATTTTTGCTTCCCTGCTCACACTCATTACAACAATGGTTGTAAAGCTTTGCAAAAGTTTCTCTTTGTGTTTTAAAAGCACCATATACTCTATTCACCCCCCTCTAGAGTATATCAGATCTAGTTTCCCTTTCAATTGGTATCAAAGCGAGGTTGGTTAAACATACCATACCTGATTGGTTGTACAGGCTAACACCTGAACCCAAAGATCCCAAACTAGATCTGTTTTCTTTTATATTTTATTATTAGATTTTGTTTGCACAAATCATGGCCCAAAACAAAGATTATGCTAGCACCAGACCTCCAGTGTGCAATCTGTCAAAGTTTGCACTTTGGAAAGCAAGGATTAGACTCTACATGAATTCTATTGACGAAGATATTTTTAATTCTGTTTTGACAGTGTGTCCAAGACCCCCAGAAAGTACAAGTACAAATACTGTTCCACCTCCATCAGGAACAGATGCTGACATCAAAAAGTGGAAAGTAGCTGATGCCAAGGCTATGAACATTCTAGCTCAGACAATGTCAGATGACATTTTTCAAAAGGTAGTTGAATGTAATTCAGCCAAGGAGATTTGGGACAAGCTCTCAGAAATAGTTTCAGGCTCAGCTGATGAGAGAAAGGACAGAAGATCCCATCTCATCTCCCAATATGAGAACTTCAAGAAGGGAGAGACTGAGTCAGTGGGAGACATGTACAACAGACTGAGTCTAATTGTCAGTGAACTGAGGACATTAGACAAAGAGATCTCACTGACAGAACTTAATGACAAGATCCTAATGTGCTTTCCCAGCACTTGGGATTCAAGAATCTGGCCAATTAAAGATGCCAGAAGTCTGAATGAGATCACCACTGAAGCCTTGTTGGGTAAGCTCAAATCTTATGAGCTACTCATCAAGAACAGAGAGGAAGAACAGAAGGCTGCTTCACCAGCCACAAGAAAGGAGAAGACCATAGCATTCAAGGCAACTGAGGATCTGCCTGAAGAAAAAGGAACAGGCAATGATGAACTTCTCAGCTTGTTGGCCAAAAGATTCTATAAGATGGCCAGAAAGGACTTCAGAAGAAGATCATACAAGGAGCAGGATAAGCCAAGGTATGACAAGTCCATTGGCAATAACAAAGACATTATTTGCTTTGGTTGCAGGAAACCAGGGCATATAGTTCCTGACTGTCCAGAGAACAAGAACAAGGACAGAAGGGGAAGAAAAGAGAGAAGAAAGGAGAAAGACTCCAAAAGGAGTGGCAATAGCAAACCTTCTTTCAGCAAAAATAAGCATACAAGGAAAGGGTTTGTTGCTAAATCCTGGAGTGAGACTGAAGAGGAGTCAGAAGCCTCTTCCAGCTCTAGTGATGATGAGGATGATGCAGAGGAAAAGGAGTTTTGCATGATGGCAATCAATGCCTCACAACACAACTCAGAGGAAGAGGAGTCAGAGTCAGACTCAGAGACTCAACCTGAAGAAGATCAGGTAATCAGCTCTTTTGATTTTACTTCAGAAGATTTTAAATCTAAATTTAAAGCACTATGTTTAGACCTGCTAAAGTCTGAGAAAGAGATCATCTCTCTCAGAACTCAATTATCTGAACAAAATGTTTTAAAGTCAGAAAACCTCAAACTCTCTCAGGAGTTGGAGAACTATAGGGGACAGATAGCTTCACTGAAAAGTGAGCTCTCTGAGGCCAAGAAGCTTGAAGAATCTCTCAATGGGAGAAGCATCAAGCTGATGGACATCACAAGCACAGTGAACTCAAGATTCAACAGTACACTGGGCTTGGGTGCCTCATCCAGCCAACCTATTATTCTGACAACTCCCATCAAGTTCATTTCTGACAAGGGAAAGGGAGTTGTAGAGGTTGCCAGGAAAAATTCTGATCTGCCTCAGAAAACTAAGTCCCAGCAGAAATCGTCGAACGGAGATCAACGATCGCCGAATGAAGATCGACGATCGCCGAACGCAGCTCGACGATCTCAGGACAAATCGTCGAACGCAGATCGACGATCTCAGCCAAGATCGTCGAACGCAGGTCGACGATCCCATATACCTGACCTCAGCCATAGTCGACTGTCGAACGGAGCTCGACGATCTGACCCACGATCGTCGAACGCAGCTCCAAGATCGTCGAACAGAGGTCAGAGCTCTGGAAACTTTTTCAAAGGCAAGTCAAAATTGAATCCTAAGGGTTCTTCGTCCCAAACCTTCAACCCTTATACTGAATGGATTATACCTCCAAGGAGATATCATCCTGAAGGATATAAGAGTCAGCCAGGGATGTCCTTCATTTCTGAATTTAAAGGTTATCAACCTAGGCCCAAGGTAAAATGGGTCAAAAACAAGTGAATTGTTTTATGTGCAGGTGAAGACCTATCCAACATCTAACCAGCAATGGTATTTGGATAGTGGATGCTCTAAGCACATGACAGGGAACAAGGACAACCTCAATTCCTTTAGAGCCAAGCTTGGACCCAAAGTTATCTTTGGTGATTCCAACTTTGGACAAACTAAAGGATATGGTGCAGTCCAGATTGGTTCTGTAACCTTCAAGAAGGTAGCATATGTGGAAGGACTGAAGCACAACCTAATCAGCATCAGTCAGCTATGTGATGAAGGCTACCAGGTGACCTTCAACAAAACCTTATGCAAAATCAAGTCAGAGGACAACACAACTGTGTTGACAGGTAAAAGGAAAGGTAACATCTACCTTGTAGATTTTCTTTCAACCAATGTAGATATCTGTTTATTCAATTCAGTCTGTAGACCAAATGTTTTATGGCATAAGAGACTAGGACACCTAAACCTTAGAACTATTGCTAGGCTATCCAAGGACAACCTTGTTAGAGGACTACCTTCTGGCCCCTACAAGAAGGAAGGACTCTGCAAGGCTTGTCAATTAGGCAAGCAAACTAAAAACAGTTTTAAGTCACTTAATAAGAGTGATTCACCTAGGATATTGTATCTGTTACACATGGATCTATTTGGACCCATCACAGTACAAAGCCTAGGAGGGAAATCCTACACTTTAGTAATTGTAGATGACTTTTCTAGATTCACTTGGGTGTTCTTTCTAAGGAAGAAGTCTGATAACTTTAAGTGTCTGACAGAGTTTCTCAAATGTATACAGATTAAGTTCAATACTCACATTGCCCTGATCAGAAGTGATCATGGGACAGAGTTTGATTCTCTTCTTATGCAAGAGTTCTGTCAGAGTGAAGGGATCAGGCATACTTTCTCATCTCCTAGAACTCCTCAACAAAATGGGGTAGCTGAAAGGAAAAATAGAACCCTTATTGAATCTGCCACTACATTGTTGTCAGATGCTCATCTACCTCTATCCTTTTGGGCAGAGGCAGTGAACACCTCCAACTATGTGCTGAACAGAAGTCTGATACATAAACTGAACGGAAAGACTCTCTATGAATTACTCAAAGGGAAGAAACCTAAAGTTGACTATTTCAGAATTTTTGGTTGCATTTGCTATATTCACAATAATGATAAGAAATATTTAGCAAAATTTCAAGCCAAAGCTGATGAAGGAGTGTTTCTGGGATACTCCATGATCAGCAAGGCCTATAGGGTCTATAATAAATCATCATTGAAAATTGAGGAATCTGTTCATGTTTCTTTTGATGAAACTAACATGCCTTTCAAGGAGAAGATTTCTTCTACCATAGAACCTTTGCAGGAACAATCTCTAGTTGAAGATATGAACAAGTTACAGGTTGCTCAAGAGGATGAAAGCAGTGAAGAAGAAGGGAATGCTCCACACATTGAAGCACAACCTGAAGAGCCAGTTGTTGTACCACAAGAGGAAACAACAACACAGGTTGGTGAACAATCAACACCCCCTGTTGATTTAGTAACATCAAGAGACCATCCAATTTCCCAGATAATTGGAGAACTCTCAGCTGGTGTGCAAACCAGAAATCAGGTCAACCAAAACCTGTTGCACACCTGCTTCCTTTCTCAAATTGAACCTCAGTCCATTCAAAATGCAGAGCAAGATCCACACTGGATCATTGCAATGCAAGAGGAGTTGCATCAATTTGAGAGGAACAAAGTATGGAAACTAGTGCCAAAGCCAAAGGATCATTCCATTGTTGGAACAAAATGGGTATTCAGAAATAAACTGGATGATCAAGGAGTAATAATAAGGAACAAGGCAAGGCTAGTTGCCCAGGGATATTCTCAAGAAGAAGGAATTGACTACGACCAGACCTTTGCACCTATTGCAAGATTGGAAGCCATCAGAATATTTCTAGCTTATGCAGCTCACAAAGGCTTCAAGGTTTATCAGATGGATGTCAAGAGTGCCTTCTTAAATGGAGACATCAAAGAGGAAGTCTATGTCAGACAACCTCCAGGTTTTATCTCTCCAACTTATCCTGATTATGTTTTTAGACTGAACAAAGCATTATATGGTCTCAAGCAAGCTCCTAGAGCATGGTATGAGACCCTAGCATGCTTTCTCTTGGAAAATGGTTTTATAAGGGGTAGAGTAGACCAAACTCTTTTTATTAGAACCCATAAGTTCCATACCCTACTAGTACAAATTTATGTAGACGATATCATTTTTGGCTCTACTGACTCAAAATTGTGCAGAAGGTTTTCTAACCTGATGCATTCTAAATTTGAGATGAGTAGCATGGGTGAGCTATCCTTCTTCTTAGGATTGCAAGTCAAACAACATGCTGAAGGCATCTTTATTTCTCAAACCAAATATGCCAATGAGTTGGTTAAGAAATTTGGTATGTCTGAGGCATCTTGTATGAAAACACCCATGTCTACCAATGCTGTATTGGATGCTGATGAACATGGGAAAACTGTTGATCAGACTACATATAGAGCAATGATTGGCTCTTTACTGTATCTTACAGCTAGTAGACCAGATATAATGTTTGCTACATGTATATGTGCTAGGTTCCAAGTAAGCCCTAGAGAGTCACACCTAACATTAGTAAAGAGGATTCTCAGGTATGTTAAAAGTTGTCCAAATCTAGGTCTCTGGTATCCAAAAGATTCAGCATTTGAGTTAACTGGATTCTCTGATGCTGATTATGCTGGATGCAGAATTGACAGGAAAAGCACCAGTGGAACTTGTCAGTTCCTTGGTGATAGACTTGTCTCTTGGTTTTGCAAGAAACAAACATCTGTGTCAACTTCAACTGCTGAAGCTGAATATATGGCTGCAGGCAGTTGTTGTTCACAAATACTGTGGATTCAAAACCAACTCCTAGACTATGGTTACAACTTAGAGAAGTCTAAAATCTTTTGTGACAATACAAGTGCTATTTCCATAGCTCAAAATCCAGTCCTCCATAGTAGGACAAAACACATAAATATTAGGCATCACTTCTTAAGGGACAATGTTGAAAAGAACAAAATTGAATTACAATATATCCCAACTGATTTACAAAGGGGAGATATTTTCACCAAGCCTTTGGATGAAAAGAAACACACTTTCTTCCTAAATCAGTTAGGAATGTTAGATGGAGGAAGTCTTAAATAATATCCAAGATTTTGAAAGCTAAAAATTGACCAAGACTAGGTAAAATTCTGATTTTTCTTAGTGTCTAGAATTTTCTGATCTCTGAACTGCGCTCGACGATTTCCCCAAAGATCGTCGAACGACGCTCGACGATTTCCAGAATCGTCGAACTGAGTTCAGTGCCCCTCAGATAGTATGAACTATCTCCCTCGGTCAACGATCGTCGAACGGCGCTCGACGATTTTGTTCCCTGAACGATCGTCGAACGGAGCTCGACGCCTTTCCAGATCGTCGAACGGAGATCGACGATGTTGGAGTCTCTTCAGATTCCTTTAGAAGCCTCGATCGTCGAACTGAGTTCAACGATCTTTCCAATTCTGCGTCGAACCCTAATATAAAACTCATTTTTCGTCGTCGTTCTCTCTTGCGCTTTCAATTTCTTTGCAAGAATCTTCTTCCCTCCAAACAGTTCTACGCTTGTTCGTTTTGTTTGTTAAATTTTTGCAGGTACAATGGCCGTATCAGTTGCTGTTCTAGCCGCCATGAAGTTTGATGCAGGATTCGATATTGATCTGGACTCATTCAACACTACTGATCAAATCTTCCAGGACATTTTGAATTTGTTCAAGGATCAGAACTTGTCCACCCTCATGACCACTCGAATCAAGCTTGCTTCAGATGAAATAAAAGAATGGGTCTATACTGCTCACAACCTTGACAACAACACAATAGTTGGAACTATTGCTGGAACCCAGGTATCTCTGACCCCCACAGCCTTAACAAAGGTTTTTGGTTTAAGAAATGGAGAAGAAACTGCTGAACTATCTGGGGAGGAATTTTCTGATATACTTGCCAGGATGGGTCATCCAGAGGGAAACCCTAGCAAGTTGTTCAAAAGGAACTTGTCTGTTGAGTACAGGTTCCTAGCAGATGTTGTAGGCAAGGTGCTGTTGGCAAAGCATTCTGCACATGATACCATCTCCAGACATCAGCTCTGCCTCATGGGAGCTCTGGTAGATAAGAAAAGTTTGAATTGGGGAGAGGTCTTCTTTGACCTAATAAAGAAAAAGATTAACAAAACCTTTGTAAATTTTGGAAGAATTCTTGGAGTTTTCCTTCAGGCAAGGTGCCCTGCTCTGCTTGTCTCCTCTGGAGTGCACATCAATGCCTCCAAGAGACTTACCTGTGCCCTCTTTGGCAAGTGGGACAGGCAGATAAGCAAGCCCAGCAGGCCCTCTTCTAGTGCTCCTTCAGGCACCAGGACTCCAGGAGTCACTCCCTCACAGGTCTCTGCTCCTGCAGAAGACCTGGCTGCCGCTGTTGCTGCCTCCTCTCCTCCTCCAAGTCCAACCCTACCTCCAGCTCCATCCACCATTCCAGCCTCATCCCCCATTACCATATCCAGCCCATCTCCAACATCAATTCCATCTCCAGCCACCATTTCATCACCTCTAGTAGACCATTTCCACCCACTGTTCTCCTATCCACCTCCAGATGTCACCTCTTCTCCATCCATACCATCATTCACCCTTCTGGATGAATCCTACATGGATGATTCCCCCTTTTCTCCTCCAGAATTACCCTCCTCCTCAACATCTTTCCAAGATCTCCTCCTCCACATCCTTGACCAACCCACATTCACTCCATCCATATCCATCCCCTTGTCCTCCATATCCACAATCCCCACACCTCATCCATCCATCCCTCCACCATCCAGCCCTCCACTTCTAGCATCCTCAGCCATCCCTATACCATCTACATCTGCTCCTGCTAGTGAGCATGTAGATCTGTCAGCCTTAGCTGACAAGTTGTATGAGCTACTTGCCCCCAGGCTCTCTCTTCTCATGGAGGCCTCCTTAGCTCCTCTACAACAGTCAGTGGCAGCTCTGTCTGCCAGGCTTTCCTCCCTCATTCCTCAGGCAGCACCTCCAGCAGTGTGCCTTGATACAGATGCATCTGCATCCAGGCAGGGGGAGATGCCATATGAAGCCAGCCTTCATGCTGCTGTTGTTGCTGCTTCTGCTCCTATTGCTGATGATACTGCTGCTGCTGCTGGAACTTCTGTGTCTGCTGCCTCTTCTGCTCCAGTTGCTGTGCCTACTCCAGTTCTGGCAATAGACCTAAGGTCTTTGCTCTCAGCCTTTGATCCTGCCTTTTTCAGTTGTTTACCAGAAGTTATTGCTGTCCAGCCCTCAGAAGACCTATCTAAGGCACTGGTGCCTTTCTCTGGCTGTGACCCCAGTATTATTTCTTCTTTTATACACTCAGTGACTGCTGCTGCTGTTGTTGAAGAAAAGACTGAATCTGCTTCTGAAACTGTCTTTGCTGCTGCTGAAGAAAATGTTCCTACTGCTGCTGAAATCTCTTTTGTTTCTGATGAGCCCATTTCCAAGGAATTTTTGATCACAGAGGCCATTGATGTTGAGCCTGCTGCAGATTTTGTTGTTGTTCCTGAAGCTGCTACTGCCCTCACTCCTGAAGTTACTAGTGTTGTTTCTGCTGTTGCTCCTGTATCTGCTACTGTATCTGCTGCTGTATCTATTTCTGTTGCTCCTTCTGCTTCTGCCTCATCTGCTGCAATGTAACTGAAGAAAGATCTTATGAAGAAGATAGATGCTATATATGATGCCCAGAGTTCTGACTCTGATGAGTTTAAGACAGATTCTGATGACTCTGCTGCCACTATTGCCAGGAAGAGGAAGGCTAGAAGCAAGGCTATGAGAAGGGTTCCACCTGCCAAAGTAAAAGATGATAATGATATTCCATATTATATTCTGCATAACTGCCCAATTACTGAACATTGGATGCAGTATTCCAAAAATCAGCTAAAAGCAATGAAAAAGAAAAGAAAGTATGAGAAGGGCTCCTCCCAGTTCAAGCACCCTCATCCTCCTCCACCACCTCCACCTGATGCAGGTGCAGGTGGCAGCTCTGCAAGTTCAGCCCCAGCTAGAAGCCAGGCTCCCTATCAACCCCATGCTAGAACCTATCAAAGGGAAAGCCAGCCTAGGGGTTCTTACTCTAGGAGAGGAGGATACAGGGGAAATCAAAGAGAGACTCAAGTTTATTCCAAAGGGCATTCCAGGCAGCACCCTTACTCCAGGGGAGGACATGCTTCATCTGATACTACTTCTGGTCCATTCCCCTTTAAGCTCAAAGAGACAGTGTCTGCTAGGCCTCCTCAAGACAATTCTTCCAACAGGTATGAGACACCTGTGCCATTTGAGGACCCTGAAAAGAACCCAGCCTCTTGTACTGCTAGAATGAAAGAAATGGCTGCATTAGACCAGATAAAGAAAGCCAGAGAGCAAGGGCTAGACACTTCCAATATCTCTACTATGTCTGAGCAAAGACAAAAAGAGTTAGAAAGATATGCCTCCAGTAAGTTCTTTGATGCAGACAGATACATGGAGTTGCATCCTGCTGCTGTGGTTCCCAGGACTTCAAAGCAAACATACTTGGGTGCAGCTGATGACACTAGGTCCAACAAGGAAGCATTGAACCCTAACAGAGAAATCAAGATGGTTAAAAGCAAAGAGAAGAAGTAACTCTGTAAGGTGACAATCTTTGGTTTTTCTGACTGCTATCTGGATGTTATATATATCTCTGTGATGTTTCTGCAATGTGTCTAGCTGCTGTTGTTTTTATGCTTTTCTAATTGTATGATGTTATTTGATTTTTCCAAAGTCTGTAAATAGTTTTCCTAACCCAAATAGGGGGAGATTGTTGGAACACCCTATTACTAATTTGGGTCAGGATCACTATGTCTCTAGGAATCTGTGTTTGACCTTCTGTATAGCTTAATAGGTCAATTAGAATTGAGTCTAAGGATTAGAAGTCTAGGTTTGGAAGCTGCCCTGAAGACCAAGTTTTTCTGGAGACTAAGTCTAATCGTCGAGCTCAGCACGACGTTTCGTCGAACTCTGGTCGACGATCGTCTAGCTCAACTTCTGTAGATCATCGAGCTCAATTCGATGATCGCTGAGCTCAACCTCATAATATCGTCGAGCTCCACTCGACGATCGCTGAGCTCAACTTCACAATATCGTCGAACTCCATTCGATGATCGGTGAGCTCAGGTCGACGATTTTGACTCTGCACTGGATCTTTATCTCTGAGCTCAGTTCGACGATCTTTGAGCTCAGATCGACGATTATTTTGTTGCTTGAATTTTCCAGTTCGCTGAGCTCAGCTCGACGATAGCAGAGCTCAGTTCGACGATTTCAGTTATCCTTCAGAATTCAAATTCAAATCAGTTAGAAGTTATTCTGCAATTAATTCAGAAGATCTGCTAGCCGTTTTCATTTACTTCTGGACCAAGTTTCAAGGGATTTTTCAAGGAATAATTCAGTGGACTTTCCTTCAGAAGAAATTATGCAATTAAGGCTGTAATCAATGCAGACCAACGGCTATCTTTGACAGAGTGATATTCTATTCTGGCACAGAGAATAAAAGACAGAATGTTTTTGAATGAAAGAAGGTGAAATACAGAGATTGACAAGAATAGGACACACAACTCAGTATACAGAGACTCTTTCAAAATTTTCTGTCAAGAAGAATTCTGAAGAACACTCATCAAAGAGATCAAGCAATCTTCAAATCTCTTCAGCTCTCAAAGTGTTCAAGGCCAACATCATTTCAAGACTCCAGACTCTCAATATTTCAGCTTGCTGAAATCATCTTGTGCTGGAGATCTATCTTTGAAGGCCTATCACCCTCAGCAAAGCTCATCTTCCTGAAGATCAAGGACTCAGGGGGAGCTTTGACATCAATCCACTTAGTCTTCTCAGTTGATTGAGAAAGAGAAGACTGCCATAACTCTCTCACCCCCACTCTGTAAAGGGTTTTTCAAACTCCCTTCAAAAGTTTGAATTTAGTTTTTGAGCACCTTGTCAAAAGCTCATTGGTGGCAAGACACCTGATCAAAAAATCTGATTTGGTTTTTGAGCACCTTATCAAAAGCTCATTGGTGCCCAGGACACCTGATCAACTCATCCTGCAGTGGATTCCTACCTAGGGTGGTAGAAGAGTGGATGTACCCAAGTTTGGGGAACCACTATAATTCCTTGTATCATCTGGTTCTGCTTGTTTTCTTTTTGTTTCTGGCCTAGATTCTCTTGTGCTTAGTCTCTGCATAGCTTAGTTTTGTGATTAGTTTTATTTTTGCTTCCCTGCTCACACTCATTACAACAATTGTTGTAAAGCTTTGCAAAAGTTTCTCTTTGTGTTTTAAAAGCACCATATACTCTATTCACCCCCCTCTAGAGTATATCAGATCTAGTTTCCCTTTCAACTTCAAGCATCTCCATTTGGTGTTGGAGACACTCAGGAGAAATCAGTTGTATGCCAAGTTCTCCAAGTGCGAGTTTTGGCTATCCTCAGTGGCGTTCCTCGGGCATATAGTGAGTGGAGAGGGTATTGCTGTGGATCCGGCGAAGATTGTTGTGATATGAAAGTGGCCTGAGCTTGCTACGGTAGCATAAGTCCGGAGCTTTTTGGGGCTTGCCGGCTATTATAGGCGCTTCGTAGAGAACTTCTCGCGGATAGCGTTGCCTTTCACCACTTTGACGAGGAAGGAGCATAAGTTCGTTTGGACGCCGGAGTGCGCGCGAGCTTTTGAGGAATTGAAGTGTCGGTTGACCACGGCGCCTGTGCTGAGTTCGCCATGTGGAACCGAAGGCTATGAGATATATAGCGATGCTTCGGGAAGCGGTTTGGGTTGCGTGCTATTGCAGCACGGCAGCGTGATAGCTTATGGCTCGAGACAGCTAAAAGTGCACGAGAGAAATTATCCGGTCCACGACTTGGAGTTGGCGGCCGTGATTTTTGCCTTGAAGCTGTGGAGACACTATTTGTACGGTGTGAAGATTGATATCTACACCGATCACAAGAGCCTAAAGTATCTAATAGATCAGAAGGATCTGAATATGCGGCAGCGTAGGTGGATGGAGTTCCTGGGGGACTATACTTTTAAGATCCACTACGTGCCTGGCAAAGGGAATGCGGTTGCGGACGCGTTGAGTCGCCGAGCCCCAGCTCAAGCGAATTGGCTATCAGTGCATGATGAGCGGTTGGTGCAGGAGCTGGAGGCGTTGGTGATTGTTTGTGTGGACAGACAATCTAGTGCTGAAGCAGTGCTGAATTGGACTGAAGTCCAATATGACCTGGCTGATCGGATTCGGCAGGCTTTGGATATGGATGCTCATATGAAGCAGTTCATGATAGAGGCTCTGGATGGGTCAAATTCCCAATTCGTTGTGGAGGACGGATTGCTGTGGAAAGACGGTCGTTTGTGCGTCCCAAGTGTGGGCAATTTACGGGTGGAATTGTTGTACGAGGCACACCATACCAAGTACTCGATTCACCCGGGGAGCACGAAGATGTACCGCAATATGAAAAAGCTATTTTGGTGGCCGGGTTTGAAGAAGGATGTGGCGCTATACGTAGCGAAGTGCCAAACTTGCGCCTTGGTAAAGGCAGAGTGCCAAAAGCCGGGAGGATTTCTTAAGTCCTTGCCTATTCCGGAGTGGAAATTCGACGACATCTCTATGGACTTTGTGCATGGTTTGCCAAGGTCGCAGAAGGGGAACGACGCCATTTGGGTGGTGGTCGATCGATTAACGAAGGTGTCACATTTTATTCCGCATAGGAAGGATGATCCGGTGGAGAAACTGGTGAAGCTTTATGTGGATAACATAGTGCGGCTTCATGGTGTGCCCCGCAGCATCGTGAGTGACCGAGATGGGCGGTTCATGTCCAATGATTGGAGGCTGGTGCAGCAAATGTTGGGAACAAAGCTGAAGTTTAGCACAGCCTTCCATCCGCAAACGGATGGGCAGACCGAGAGGGTCAATAGAACCATGGAAGACATGCTTCGCATGTGTGTCTTGGACTTTGGAAAGCGATGGGAGGACCACCTTTATTTGGTGGAGTTCGCATACAACAATTGCTACCAAGCAAGTATTCAGCTGGCGCCTTTCGAGGCCCTATATGGTAGAAGATGTCGCACGCCGTTGTCTTGGTTAGAAACGGGCGAGTCAAAGTTGTATAAGCGATCGGAAGTGGAGGATGCTACTTCTTTGGTGAGGACAATTCGGGAGAGGTTGCTTATCGCTCAGGACCGGCAAGCAAAGTACTATAATGCCAAGCACAGGAACGTGGAGTTCGCTGTGGGCGATTATGTATACTTAAAGATCAAACCGTTCAAGGGTGTCTCACGGGTGCGGCGATTGAAAAAGCTAAGCCCGAGGTACCTTGGACCGTTTGAGGTTCTGGAGCGAGTAGGAGAAGCGGCCTATCGGCTGAAGCTTTCAGTGGAGCTAAGTGGTTTACATGATGTATTCCATATTTCGGTGCTTCGGAAGGCGGTGCAAGAGCCTACGCAAGTGATCGCGGTCGATCAAGTGCCGGTGGATAGTGGGCTGACGACAAAAGTCAAGCCCGTGCGGATTGAGGACTCGGAGGTCAAGCGGCTACGCAATAAAGAGATCAGGATGGTCAAGGTCCGGTGGGACAATTGCGGTCGTGAGGAGCTCTCTTGGGAGCGAGAGCAGACGATGCTTGACGAGTATCCGGAGTTGTTCCGCTCAGGTACAAATTTTGGTTTTGTACATGTTTTTTCCCTTTATGTAATTTCGTGGACGAAATTCTTTTAAGAGGGGTAGAGTTGTAACGCCCCGAAACTCAAAGGAGCAAAGGGGGATGTTTTGGGCCAATTTGAGTTCTGGCTGCAGGCACACGGCCTGGGACACGGGCGTGTCAAGCCTGTGTCGACACTAAGGCGCGAAGTCGACACTTTGGTCTCGACATTGTGTCGAGACTGGGCACACGGCCCGCGACACGGGCGTGTCGCAGGGCGTGTCGACCCGTGTCGACACTTAGCCGTGAAGTCGACACAGTGCTTCGACGGTGTGTCGAGACATGGCACACGGCCTGCGACACGGGCGTGTCGCAGGGCGTGTCAACCCGTGTCGACACTCGTCCCGCGAAGTCGACACTTTGGTGTCGACAATGTGTCGAGACATGGCACACGGCCTGCGACACGGGCGTGTCGCAGGGCGTGTCGACCCGTGTCGACACTTAGCCGCGAAGTGTCGAGACCGTGTACACGGCCTGGAGCCCAGGCGTGTCAAGGTGATACGGGCAAGGACACGGGCGTGTCCTAGAACCCGTGCAGTGCTCGGGTTGAAAACGGGGAAAAATCATGGGGTACACGGCCGGCTACACGGCCGTGTCAGGTGGAACACGGGCGTGTCAGCTCGAACACGGGCGTGTTCGATACCCGTGTGAGGTTCCAGGTGATTCGATTTTGACGGCGAATGAGGCACACGGCCCTGGACACGGGCGTGTGCCAGGCCGTGTTCGGTCCAGATTGGGCATTTCAGCCCCGAATCGAAGCCGTTCATTTCTTTGACTGAAGATCCAACGGCTGGGGGTTGTTCCTGAAGGGATATAGCCTGGTTTTGACTTAGAAAACCCTCACTTTTTCCACTTATCCTCTTTCTAAATCCTTGGAGAAAGGAGAGCTAAGGCAAGAAGAAGAAGAGCTAGATCCGCCATTGGAGGAGCTTCGGAGCTCTGAATCGCAAGCCGACTCCGGATCCACGGAGGCAACGCAAGTGCGGTGATTTCCATCCGATTACTTTTCAATGGCGCCAAAGAGGACCGCAAGGGTAACGATCCTCATCTTGAGCATGAGTCGCTCTCTTTCTTAGCATAGGAAGCCCGCTCTCGCGAGTTTGCGGAGAGTTGGAGGTGTCCCAGGCCGTGTGCCTGCAGCCAGAACTCAAATTGGCCCAAAACATCCCCCTTTGCTCCTTTGAGTTTCGGGGCGTTACACTCGGCGTTCGTCGAACGGAGCTCGGCGTTCGACGAACTCAGCTCGGCGTTCGTCGAACGGAACTCGGAGTTTGTCGAGCTCTGGGCCTTTCGTCGATTCCCAGGCTGCTCGCCGAGTCCAGATTGCTGATCGAACTCGCAGCATGCAAGCAGGGCATCCAGGACCCGTGCTCGCCGCCCTTGCTGAGCAGAGATTGTTGAGGGCTACTGGCCCATTGATCTATTAGGTATTTTTACCATTTTGCTCCTGCTGGCCTGCCCATAGCCTTTCAGAACAGTGGAGTTACGCTATTGGCAGGCCAACCTGGGATGCACACAGCTATTTTGAATAGCGGAGGTTGGCTATTTATAGGCCGTTTTCAGAAATCTATAAATAGGACCCAAGGGGAACCTCAGAAAGCACGCTTTTATGCACACTTGCTCCCTAATCTTTTAGTGCTTTCTGAGGTAACCTTAGCTCGGCCTTTGGCTAAGGAGGGGAAGCCCTCTAAGATCTTTCGGGTGTATGGTGGGTCCTCTATGCCGAGCTCTTGGGTTAGTTTTCCTTTGTCATTTTGCTTGCAGGAGAGAAGTAGGTGCGCGATCAACCCTTCCCCAAGGGTGAACTCTACGAGAGACTGAATTTTCGATTTCGACACCCCCAGCTATGTTACCACCATAATTTGTTGGATCTAGTGGCCAACCTTAGAGGGGTGGGGGAATAAGGTTTGACGCGTTAAATGTAATTTAAAATATTTCATCGCAGGAAATCGAGTTCTGGAAGCTACCGCAGAGCGGTAGGTAGCTAACACATGGTGGTAAGTCTATGAACTTGATTTCCTGTGTGAATTTGCACGTACACCACACACTAGGAATTATCCTAACGTTCACAGCAGAATCGTAGAAGTAATAATGTAGAAAATATATTTCTTTTCAAGAATTAACAGTAAATGGTTTTACAATTACAAAATTGTGATCCCAGTGACGCCATGGATCGAAGGCGATGAAAATGAAAATGACTTTGTTTTCTATACTGACCAGCTCCACGGTCCAATTGTCTCTCTCCTTTTCCATCCAAGAAACGTCTTCGAGCCAGCTCTTCACCTCCTCACAAGGAAGGGTCTTAGAGCCACGCTAGATCCTCTGATCTACACGTCCCTATCCCCAGGACAATTTACCACGAAATCCTACCCGGATTCCGATGACCCTTATCGGTCGATTTTCCTCTCCACGTGGTTAAAGACAAAGGAAATATAACAAGAGTAAAAGTGTAAATATTCTAAAGGATGAAGTTCTCCCTCTTGACGACTTCCCCGTTGAGCGATCTATGACCGGTGCTTGAGATCTTCGTTTGCTCGCCACCGGTCGATTCTTAGTAGTCGGTGTAGATCTTGGATCGCCTGAGTTCTTCGTTCACTAATGGGAGGGAGACAACATTCTTCTTCGAGATAGAGACTTTTGGAACGGTGCACAAGAAGGCTGTCGAACCCTGTAATTCACGTACTTCCGTCAATTTTTATCCCTTCATCCAGAATCCTTCAAAAAGGCACAGAAACCAAGATGGCCTTTTGTACATCTTCATGAAAATAGGTTACCGCTGGCAGTAAGAATAGCACCCGACGGTAGGTTTGCGTGCTTGTTGTTCCAGCTGTCCTCTAAATTTGGAAAGAATTATTAAAAATGAATATTTGTCGTTTCAATTATGCTAGCGCCGCACGGTTACAGCTTCTGCCGCACAATAATGTTGGACGCAATGATTCGAGATCAGCACGTCAAAATTCACCGATCGGCAAGTGTGGCATGGTAGGGCTAGCGTCGATTTCTTCCAGAGCGCTAGGTTCAAATAATTCATTTCGGTAATGCCTGCGGAAGTACTAGTGTCAGGCGGCAGGCCAGCGGCTCGACGAATCTGTCTCGACATTTGTCGAAGGTCTAGCGCGGCGTGGTAAGACTAACGCTGATTTCTTCCCGAGCGCTAAGTCCAAATAATTCATTGTGGTAGCACCTGCGGTAGAACTAGTGCTAGGTGGTAGGCCAGTGTCTCGAGAAATCTGACTCGAGGTTCGTCGAGGGGCTAACGCGGTGTGGTAAGTGATAGCGCTTGCCGGTAGCATCCATAGGAGACTTTTTCCTTTGCTTGTTTCTGTCAACCTGTACATTTTATCAACACACGACATGATCAAATACAACCTGGGAGTTGATATTCTCAAACACAGGGAATGTGAAACATCGGTTCCAACAAACTCCCCCTTTTTATAATATCAAATCCCATTCATGATAAGTAATACATGAGATAGAGTGCATACAGAAAATAAGAGTGATAAGCGAACAATTAGGTTGTAGGTTCTTTATGGCTCCCCTACACGCACGCTCCCCTTATCTATACATTCGACTTGCTCCCACTAACTATGTGCACACATTGTTAACATGCTCCCCATACATGTGACCTCTCCTAACCGACTCATACTCATGAAATACTCATGAACACTGTTGGATCCCTAGTTTGGATTTGGGTTAGGTTCACTAACAAGGTTAAGCTTGACCCACATTGTATAGCCAGGGTCAAGTGTTTGAGTCCAAGAGTTTAGGCTAAGTCATTAGGTTCAACCTTGATGGACCAGCCAGTAGAAGACTTCAGGAGACTCAAGACTTAGAAGAAATCAAATTTTAGTATATAAGTTCGACGTTCGTCAAACTCAGCTCGACGATAGTCATGCTCTACTCGACGAACTCAGAGTTAATTCTCTGAGTTGAGCTCGACGATATTCGAGCTCAGATCGATGAATTCTGGAATTCAACTTCAACATTTTATGTTCTCTGAACTCAGCTCGACGAAGACAGATTCTGTGCTCGATGAACTTGGACC
This sequence comes from Platanthera guangdongensis, assembly GCA_039583875.1. NCBI lineage: Eukaryota > Viridiplantae > Streptophyta > Magnoliopsida > Asparagales > Orchidaceae > Platanthera > Platanthera guangdongensis. The sequence goes on from CM077153.1 coordinate 106,756,712, forward strand.
GCAGAATTGTCAAGTTATTTGCATAACACAGTTCCCTGAGCTCAAGTCGATGAACAGGATTTCTCAGCTCGACGAATTTGGATCTCCGGTAGACAAAATCTATTCAGAGGTCGACGATCTCTGTCCAAGCCTGACTTAGAGTTTTCCATCTTTTCTGTCCTTATTCCATATATTATTTAGCCGTGATTTCCTAAGTAATTAATGCATATATTAGCTTGAATATAGCCGGTATTGGCATCATTGATTATGTTCTTCATCAGGGTTAATTACTTGCTTAATTTATTGGGACAGTTGGGAAGCTCATTAAAGTCAATATTCTCTAGCCGTATTTCTTTCTCCAGGCAATCAGCATTCAATGCTAGGTATTCAAAATTTCAAAGGTGAAATAGACAGAGAATATAAAAGAGATTTTCAGTCGATAAAAAATATACAGTGATATAAGCAATAGTACAGAGAATACAGAAACATTCAGAACCATTCTCTGTGTAGAAAACAACCAATTTTCTCCTTGTCCTTATTGAAGACTAAAGAAGAACAACAAACAAAGATCAAGAGTCTTCTTCAACTTCTCTCCAAGAACATTCAAGAACAACAATCATTCTATCAGTCAGAAGTTCCTGGACATCATTTCAAAAAAAGGCAGAAGACTTACACCCGGAGCAAGGCTCCAAGTGATTTTAGAAGGAGCTCTTGACAACAGCAATCCACTAAGTCTTCTCTGTTGATTAGAGAAAGAGAAGACACCATCAACCTCTCTCACCTCCTGTACAAAGGGTTTATTAACTCTCTTCAAAAGTTTATTCTTGGTTTTTGGGCACCTGATCAAAAGCTCAAAGAGTTGTGAGATCTCCCTGGAAATAGATCTTGTGGTGGCTGTCACCTGATCAAAACCTGCTAGTGGATTCCAACTAGGATGGTAAAGGAGTGGATGTACCCAGTTTGGGGAACCACTATAAAATTCTTGGGTCATTTGGTTGATCATTTTCTGTGTTGCTCTTGCTTTGCTGTGATAGGTTTGCATTACTGTGTTAGACTAGTTTGCTGTGATAGGTTAGCTTTCTTGTGATAGCTTAGTTTAATTTATATTTTCTTACTTTACTATGATAATATTAAAAACAGCCAAAATTTTAATTACTCTAGTCACCCCCTCCCCCCTCTAGAGTAAATTAGATCTATCCCCCTTTATTTTAATTGGTATCAGAGAGCAGTGTTCCTTTGGTTGTACAAGTTAATACTTGAAAATAGACATATATGAGTCTTTACTTAAACATAGAAAGTTTATTCAATAAACATTTCCACTTCTAGTGCCTATCAAGATGACTTATTGGTCACTTGACCACTTAATTTGACACTCATCCTTGTGGAATTCAATGACATAGCCAAGATCAACCGTTGGCTTATGCTAATTAGTTTGTGTTGCAACCCTTCCAAATAAGATACTTTTGAGATAGAGACTATGTCGTTGGTAATCGTACCATATCCCTTGGTGGCTCCTCTGTCTGAACCTCCAAAGAGAACTTTAGGTCCATTATTCACTAGAGTGTAGTCCTTCAAGTTGCTTCTTGTTCCAGTCATGTGTCTGAAACATCCACTGTCTATGTACCATATAGGAGTATGGGCACTTGGACTGTCATGCAAGACATAATTTAAGTTATTTTAAGACCCCAATTTGTATTGGGTCCTTGGTTCTAATTAGCCTGAAAATGAAAATGTCTTCTTGCAGATTTTCTGTCAGGAAGACTAGCACTTGCTCTAGGCACAGTTGGATTGTGCCTGATATAGTATTTTCTTTTCTGGACAAGTTTGGTAGATTGCATGTTAGATTTTGACTATTTAGAAGGAAGTGTAGCTTCCTTATGCTTGCATCTTTCAGCAACAATATGATTGAAACTGAGTCTGTCAGAAGAAGAGCTTGGTTTATTTAGAGTTCTACTAGCAGTGGTCATTTTTTGCAGAAGACATACTGTTGTTGGCCTCTAAAATACACAAGTCAGGCTTGCTTATAGACTTGCCCTTGGTCTCAGTTATGCTTGGAGAACCTGAGAGAAGGCCACTACATTATTCTTGAGTGTTGGGGCTGGTGCACCAAACACAAATAGTCCATTGTTAGGTCAATTGCCCATAATGTCCTAGATTTGAAGAACTCAACCATATCAATGACATGCACAAAGTTGTATTTGATGTATGCTTAAGTTCTTACATGCAGAGTAATCCTTATAACATTGATAGGATAGGTATTCCAAGTGATGTGACAGGTGGGCACAAATTAAAGGAGTGGAGAGATAGAAATCTATCTACGTCCACAAGCATTGAGTGAAGACAGTTCACTCAACGCCAAATGCCAAAAAAGGCTGAATGTGGTGTGGATAGTCAAAACCATGAAGTCAACAAAAATATCATGCGGCTAAGTCCATAGGCATTGAATGATTACAGCTCACTCAATGCTATACATCAAGAAGCATCATATAAAGCTAAAGCTCAAAGAGATAAATAGAAAATCTGTCTAAGTCCAGAGGCATTGAGTGATGATAGCTCACTCAATGCTCTCAATGTATCAGTAGCTGACAGTCAAAAGGAGTGGCCAAGTACAAAAGCATTGAGATATAAAGCTTCAATCAATGCTCTCAATGCCAAGATAGTTGAGGCTAAGTAAAGTGGCATTGAGTGATTTCAACGCACTCAACACCGGACATTGCAGAAAGTTTAGCCAAGTCTAGTAGCATTGAGTGAAGTCAGTTCACTCAACGCACTCAACACCTGATGTGGTTTTTGAGAAATTGGCTAAGTCCATAATCGATGACGTCAGCCAAAGTCAACTGAAGTCAACATCATTCAAATTACTTACGGGAAAACTATAGAACACGCCACATAGCGCCGGAGAGCTACTGTATGACTTCTTCCATTAAAGCAAGATGCAGTTGTCAACTACAGTTGGTCCCACTAATTCTTGGAGTCGTTAATCGGCGGAAGATATAAAGTGACAGCTTCGGATGTTGAACTCAACTTTTAGGGTTTTGTTTCAAAAATAAAACGAGTGGGTTGAAATCATCTTCCCCACCATTGCTACCGGAAAAAAGCTTGAAGTCGATCAGCTAAACTAAAAGTTTAGTCCAGTTAGCTCTAGCATTTTCTTCTGCTACAACAAGTTCAGAAACACTTCTGATAAAGGAAGAGAGGAGATCCTTCAGTCTTCTGCAGGTTTGCGTTAGGTGTTTGAAGAAATCAAGACCTAGCAGATCTTCAATCTTCTACAGCAAGTTCAGATACAATTTTCTGAGATACTTCCAGTAGAGGCAGCCATTTTTTGAGGAACATTTTTCAGCTGTTGTGAAGATAGTTAGAGCTGAGATAACTCAACTCTAGTAGCAGGAACATAAACATTTCTATGTCAAATTAACTAAAATCATTGTAGTTTTGTAGGATCCTTTTAGATTTGAGTTGTAAGTCCTTTGTGCCTGAGGCAGGGCAGATTTGCTTTAGTGTAGGATCCAGTTTTGGATCTGATTATTGGACATATTAGTCTGTGGTGGGATCCTTTGTTGAACTGATCTGTGGAGCTTTTTAACCTGAGGTAGGGTAGTTCTTCCTGAGCTATAGGACAGTAATTCTCTCTAAGTATAGGACCTTTGGGTGTGAGTGCAGGATCCAAATTTAGATCTGAAGTAGTGCCTTTTGCATGAGCTGTAGGAGAGTCAGTCTCTCTGAGGTAGGGCTATCATCCATAGCCTGAGTTATAGGACTTAGATTTAAGTCTGAGGTAGGGAATCATTTGATCACTGTGTTGTAGGAGCAAGTTTGCTCTGAGGTAGGGCCTTTAGCCTGAGTTGTAAATCTTGGAGGAGACTAAGAGATCCTGCGAGATCTCTGGTGTAATCTCTTAGAGCTGAGTTTTTGGAGAAGTGTCTTGTCTAACTAGAAGTTAGAAAGGTGGGAGGAGAGTGGATGCACCCATAATTTGGGGAACCATTATATATTCTGTGTGTGCTTCTTGTGTTGTTTTATTTGTTGCAGGTTGTGTAGTTCTTGAAAGTAGAAAACTACTAACACACTAAGCACTTAAAGAAGAAATTTAAAAAGTCACAAGAGACTTAGAAACCTATTCACCCCCCCCCCCTCTAGGTTGCTAGGTACCTTGAAAACACAGACTTTTAAGTGGTATCACAAGGAGGTTGATCATGAAGGACCTAATAGTCATAGCAAATCCCAAAGGGTAGCTATAGTTTTGTACTTATGGGTTCTGGAGAGATCCATAAGGAGCTAGGTTCCATGAAACTCCCCATCTTCAGGAAGGATAATTTTGGAATCTGAAAGGAGTGGGTGAGGCTATTTATGGAAGCCTATGATCCTAGGATCTTTATGACAGTCAATGAGGGACCCTTCATCCCTATGAAGGTCTATGTTCTGGATGCCAATGTCCAAACACCTAAGACATACTCAGATATGACAAAGGATGAAGTCATCTTACCTACATTTGACAAGCGGGCACAAAGCATTATTGTTAGTTCCATGGATGATTCAACCTTTTAGAATTTTGTCCACTTCCAGACCTCCAAAGAGATGTGGGACACCATTGTGGTCTATATGGAGTGTACTGAAGAGGTAAGAGATGATAAAAAGTCCATGCTCTACAAGGAGTATGAGGCCTTCAGGCCATCCCTGAAAGTGAACATAGCTACCTACTATGATAGATTTTTCAGGATTATAAATGAATGGAGGACCTATGGGATGGTCTTCAGTCATTATTAGATAAATGACAAGTTCCTAAGATCTCCATTTGAGACTGTGATACAAAGATTTATGCCATAAGAGAAGTATCCAAGCTTGCTGAGACACCTCCCCAAACATTATCTAGAAATCTACACTCCTATGAGATGCAGCTAGCTGCCAGAAAAGAGGAGTCCTCCAGTAGGTCCCAAGCCAAGGAAAAGTCCTTGGCCTTCAGAGCAGACAGCACGAGGAAGAGTAAGGAGAGGATTCCCTCTCCTCCAAGATGACCAGCTAATTCAGACAGCTTAGAGTCAGATGCATCAGAATGCATCATGTCAGATGAGGACTTTACTGCCTTCTCTAGGCACTTTTAGAAGCTGATGTAGAATAAATAGTGGAAGAGCAGACCTTCCACCTCTTCTCATCACAGGAAGAATCACTTCAAGGCTGACATGTATGATTCTAAATTTAGTAAATACAATTCCTCTGAAGTTGTATTTTATTACTGTAGAAAACCAGGGCATGTGATAGCTGACTACCTAGTGAAGAGGAAGGAGGTTGGTGAGATGAAATAACACCAACACACGGGAAAGACGGAGAAGTCCTTCATTACTAAGAAACAGAAGAGCTGGACAGACTTATCTTTATCTGAGTCTGAAGAAGAAGAAGCCTATATTGGGCTGGTTGCTTTTACTGCTGAACAAGATGCTATAGTAGTAGATGAAGACTATCCTACTGGCGGGATAGGTATCATGGCCCCTCTATCATACTCAGATATTGATTTAGAGGTGGATGATGCGGATGAATAAGATGCATACAGCTATCGTGTGCTGATGGCAATGACTGATGTAGAATCCATCCTAGATCAGCCTGGTCAAAGCAAGGTAAATTCTCTATCAAGTTTCCTTCTGAGTCTGGATATGAAACTAGTCCTTATACAAAATCTTCTTCACCCAATAGTGAAGATGATTCTGAATCAGAAGGAGATGTCAATTAATTGATTGACAGATATGGTGAATTCCTGGATGCATTTAAGAGGTGCTAGAAGTTCACTAAAAAGCAAGTTGTGGAGATTGTCTCTTTACAGCTAGTTGCTGCCCAGCTGACTGAAAAAACAACTATACTGGATCAAAAAGCAAGGGATGTCAGCCAACTGAGAAACATCACTCTCATTCAGATTGGCACCATCAAGTTCAAGGATAGTCTCATAAGGGACCTTGAAGATGAGATCTAGAGGGAGAAGAAAATTGTGGCTACTTTTTATAAACCCAATACAGTGTTGTCCTTGATAAACTCCTTCTCCTCTAAGAAGGGTAAGAAGGGGTTGGGGTTTAAGGGAAATACACGAGTTTCCCCTTCCAAAGGGAAGGTCAAAGCTCCTATTGAGCCTCTGGCTTCCATGCCTCCCAATCCTTTTATGAAAATTCAGTTGCCTTCAAAAAAGTATGACCAAGAAAGTATCATTGGTCACTGGATGAATGGCAAATCCACTGGTGTGAAAAAAAATATTCACCACCATGGTGGAATGTATAGTAGGGTGAGTTCCTTTAAGGCTACAAATGAAGAAATTCAAATGGCTTATCATGGACCATCTGTCTTCGGTGCTCCAGCCCCTACTCTCAAGAATGTGGCGGCAGCAAAGGTTAAGGATCATTCAACAAAGACTCGGACCAAGGGTCAGTCTTCCAACAGGCCTGGTTTGGTTGTGTCTGATGCTATCAAGGCATGCTTTCTGAAAAGAAGCTTACTGCCGCTGACATTCAGAGCAGGCCAAACAAGCCAGCTGGAAGACTTACATTCTGTCAAATCCTTGCTGAAAGGAATCCGAAGAAGGCTGTTGCACCTCTTCCTACTATTCAGCCAACAGTTAACCACACTATAGGGCTTGCATAGAAAAGAAGATACAACATTCATGAATGTTGGTATGGTGCCAAAATGGGCCACTTTGTTATAGACTACTGGCACAATCCTGTTAAATGTTCTCAATGTGGTTAGCAAGATAGCCCAAACGCCAAATTAATATCTTCAGAACTACCCAGTTCTCACGTTGAACCAGCGGAAACCCGAGGAACAAAGGTTAATCCAAACAAACAATGGAAGCACAAGCAGGTGTTTTGTTCATTCACTTCTTTACACCACGAGGCATACATAGCGATACATGATTTTGCTAGTATAACAGCTGTAAATAGAAAGCACCAAAAACCAAGCCAGGCGGACAGCACCGGAGTCCGCCGAGACCACGAGTTCGCCGAGGTCGCCGAGTCCGCTGAGATCGCCTGCACTTAGATGCAGTCCGCCGAATAGCCACGGAGTCCGCAGAAGCCGCGAGGCCGCGCGGACACACCGTTATTCGTCTCCTGCTGAACCTGAACTGAGGAACACCCCTACCCGCCTAAAGCCGGCGGACAGGTTATTGAAGCTGGCAAAGATGAAACAGAACTGACAAGCCGCAGAGAGACCTTCTACTGAGTCCGCAGAGACCGCACACTTCCAAGTACTTGACCGAAGTCACAGCCAAACTCTTGGCTCCTTGAAGCAACCCGCGCGACCTGCACACAGCAAACGTCAGCACTGAATCAATCCGCGCAGACTGACAAATGGAGACCGCAGCTCGCTCAACCCAACTTACTGTTCACTCAAGTTACTTAGGTTCTGGTTACTGTAGACCTGCCAGGGGGGGTCCTATTTATAGGCAAGGTGAGGAGTGTGGTCACCGCCCAAGAGATAGCGACACCGCCCCAGCCCGCGTGATAGCAAAACACCGTCCGCCGAGTCCTCAAGGACTTAGCCGGATACCAAGGAAAAACCGCCAGGAGCAAGGCAAAAATTGGCGAACCCTCTCCAGTCCGCCCAAGCTATGCGGACAAGGCATCAGCCCGCAAAGCTCCAACCACTGCAGGACAGCAATCCCCCTTCAATGGCTGTCCGCACCAACCCGAGGCAGTCCGCAAGACTCATACCTCAATCTGCCACAAGTCCACGACAAAAGGCAGATAGCAACAGTCCGCCCGGTCACAGCGGACTTGGCGGATACGGCGGACACCATGAACTTGGCACAAAGTATGACAAAGTCCAAAACCATCAAAGGCAAATGCGAGCATGGCAGACACAAACTCCCGTCCGCCAAACACCCTAGCACAGACCGCCATCAGTCCGCGAGCCCCTCGCACTCCTGTCTAACGCAGCAGCCTCCTCCCGGACTCCAAACACCAGTCCGCCAATCGATCTCCACAGCAAAGCACCTGCTGTGCCACCAGAGCTCGACAAGGCCTCAGCCAAGCTCTAAGCCCAGTCCGCAATAGCCCACACCGCGGACACGCCAGTCCGCAAGGTCCCGCGAACATGAGCCAAACTGCCTATCAGCACAAGCTTGCACCCGTGACCACTGAGCAATGCACCAGTCCGCAAGCCTCCATCCGCTCAGGCCGCTCCTTGGCAAAGCCAATCAGCAAACACCCAATCCGCAGAAACCAGGCTGTATAGTCCGCGGACTCCATGCAAACAACCCACTCAGAAGATAGCCGGCTTTCCACTAGACCTTCCACCAGGCCGCACATCACAGTCTGCCCAGTCCGCCTAGTACTCCAAAGCTGTCCGCCCCAGGCCGTCTGGCCTGTCCCGTCAACCACTTTCACTTCACAAATTTCAACACTCCCGCTTGAAGTGGGAAGTGGTGACCAAGCCCAGCAAGCTGCGCAAGCGTTCAAAGGGCCCCTTCGACAGTGGCTTCGTGAAGATGTCAGCAAGATTATCTTCACTCCGAACATGCCCGACCAGCAGAGATCCTTCCAACACCTTCTCCCTGATGAAATGGTGATCAATCTCTATATGCTTGGTCCTGGCGTGACACACTGGATTGTTAACAAGTTTGAGAGCACTCTCATTGTCACCCCGGAGTAAAGTAGGACCTTGCACTTCTTCATGAACATCCTCTATAAGACTCCTCAACCAAACGGCTTCCCGAGCATCCAAGGCCGAAGCCTTATACTCCGCCTCCGTGGTTGAAACCGACACCGAGTCCTGCTTCTTGCTACACCACGAGATGCTAGCTGAATCGCAAGTGAACACATAACCTGAAGTGGACCTTCGATCATCCGAATCACCGCCATAGTCAGCATCCGTGTACCCGAGCAACGCAAACTCCGAGTCCCTTCTATAGAGGAGTCCCATGTCAGAAGTCACCTTGACATACTTCAGAATTCCCTTCGCCGCCACTAGATGAGATTGCCTTGGTTCAGCCATATACCGACTTACTCGGCCAACAGCATAAGCAATATCTGGCCTTATAATCGTCAGGTAAATCAAGCTCCCAACAAGAGCCCTGAACACCAAGGGATCAAGAAGAAACCTTCCCTCATCTCGTCGAAGCTTTTGCCCAGGTTCCAGTGGAGTAGAGCACTTCTTCCCTTCGCCCATGCCGAACCGCTTCACAATGCAGCATACCCTTTCTGTCTAATGAGAACCCCGCACTCCTTCCTCTCCACTTCCAGACCGAGAAAGTGATGCAACTCTCCCAAGTCTTTCATCTCAAAGCGTATAGCAAGCTCAGCCCTGAGCCTTGCTACTTCCCCCTCCGAATTCCTTGTGATGATCATGTCATCCACATACAGCAGGACCAAGACTCGTAGCTCCCCCTTCTTCTTAACAAACAAGCTTGAATCCGAGTTAGAAGCAAGGTATCCACAGAATTGCAAGTACTCTGCAATCTTCCCATACCACGCTCTAGGAGACGAACAAGCTTGAATCCGAGTTAGAAGCAAGGTATCCACAGAATTGCAAGTACTCTGCAATCTTCCCATACCACGCTCTAGTAGCTTGCTTCAACCCATAGAGAGCCTTCCTGAGTTTGCAGACATAGTCCGGATGCTTTTCAGAGACAAAACCAAGCGGCTGATCCATGAAGATGTCCTTGTCAATCTCTCCGTAAAGAAAGGCATTCTTCACATCGAGTTGCCACAACCTCCATCCCTTGCTAGCAGCCAAGGCGATCACCACTCTTACAGAAGTCATCTTTGCAACTAGACTGAATGTCTCCTCATAGTCTTCTCCATACTGCTGTGAGAATCCTCTAGCGACCAGGCGAGCCTTGAACCGATCAATGCTCCCATCAGCCTTCTTCTTCAACTTATACACCCACTTGCAAGTAACCGGAGTAATGCCATCAACCTTGGGCACAAGGTCCCAGGTTTCATTCTTCTTCAGAGCATTAATCTCTTCTTTCATGGCACCTTCCAACTCCTTCACTCCAGTGGCCTCGTTGAAGTTTGCAGGCTCTCGCTCATCTAGAGGACCTGCAAAGAAGCAGGAGACAAAGCTCACAGTACCGAGTCGGTGGCTTAACCACCCTCTTCGATCTCCGAAGACACGGCTCCTTGATCATGGCTTCCGTTGCTTCTTCGGGCTCCACTCCTACCTGGGGCAAGCATTGAGCAGTGCTCCCCCTGCTTCCTGAGCCAGAAGGCTCAGCCTCAGAGTTAGAAGCAACAGGAGCTGCTGGTGAAATAGCAAGCTCCTCTTCCAAGCCTTCAGCAGCCACCACCGGTGCTTCATCAACATTGCTACTTCTGGTTAGCTCCGCCGAGCCACCTCCATATGACGTCAGCTCGTCAAAGACAGTGTCTCTTGATACCACGAACTTCTTCGTCACAGGCTCCATGCATTTCCATCCCTTCTTCCGCTCATCGTAGGCAACAAAGACAAGTTTCCTTGCCTTCGCATCCAGCTTTGTCCGTGAAGAATCCAGGACATGCACGTAGCACGTTGACCAGAACACCCTAAGGTGTCCCACACTCGGCTTCTCCTTCAGCAACAGCTCAATAGGAGTCTTCATGTTGATAGGGCTGAGTGGCATCCGATTGATAACATAAGCAGCACAAGACATTCCCTCCGCCCAAAAGGACCTTTGGATATCTTTCGCATGAAGCCAGCATTTGCAGGTCTCCGTCAGATGACGGATCTTCCGCTCCGCTACCCCATTTTGTTGTGTAGTGTGAGCACAAGTAAGCTCCCATTGGATCCCGTGCTTCCTGCAGAAGTTAGAAAACTCGGAGGAGACATACTCACCCTCGTTATCAGTTCTAAGCTTCTTAATCTGCAAGCCAAGCCGGCCTTCTACCAACTCCTTAAACTCCACAAACAAACGGAAGGCTTCCGACTTCTCCTTTAAGAAGTACACCCAAGTATACCTTGAGTAGTCATCAACCAAGACAAGCATGTATCTGCTTCCACCAAGGCTGGCAGTAACCGTCGGTCCCATCAGGTCGCCATGAATACACTCCAATGGTTTCTTGCTCCTTGTTTGTGATTTATCAAATGGAAGGCGATGTGCCTTACCGTATTGACAGCCCGCGCAAACATGCCCATCACCAAAGGAGGACAACTTCGGCAACCCCCTCACCAAACTTCTACTAGCCATCGCCTTCAGCTTGTCCATGCCAACATGCCCCAGCCTCTCATGCCAGATAGCAGAACTATCATTGGCCCTCATTCTATCAACATAAGCACTGGTGGAGAGAACAAACAAGTTCTTCACCCTCCTCCCAACATGAGCAACATCAGCCTTTACCGTTGATATGTTGCGAAGGAACCTCACGTCTGTTGGCCCAAACAAAACGTGATACCCAGCGTCCACCGCATTGGTCACCGAGAAGAGGTTCTTCTTCATGCCCGGCACGTGATACACACTCCTTAACGTGAGTGGCCCCTGATCACTACCCAAAGACACGACCCCCTCTTTCTCTACTACATAAACAGTATTATCAGCAGTGATAATAGCTTCATTACCTGAGTACGCCTGCATGGAGGTGAACTTTGATTTGTCTCCGGTGAGGTGATGACCACACCCGGAGTCCATGATCCACTCGCTGTTGAAGTCCTCAGCAGACAAGGCCCGGACATAAGTGCCCGTCATAAAAGCAACGCCCCATCCTGCTTCTTCACTTCTCGAGCAAGCTTCCTCCTTTCCCGCAGCATGCCCAGGCTGCAGTTTGACCTTGCATTCCCGCTTGAAGTGCCCTCGCTGATGACACCGGTAGCACTTCAGATTCTTCTTCCAGTCCTTAGGAGCATTGCTCCTCTCCGGTGGATATGAAGTTGAAGTCTCCTTCTCACCAACGACATGCACCTTCTTCTTCTTCTTCCCATCCCATCCTTTCTTCTTGCCTGAGAAGAGAGCCTCGCTGCCTTCCTGATTCAGGTTCACTCCAGCCATCTGCCTTGCCAAGCTCTCCTGCGATGCAAGCAGATTATCCAGCTCCAGCAAAGACGGCTGAGCAGCCCACCCTTGAACAGATGTGACAAAGGCCACATATTCCTTCCGCAAGCCGCGGATAATGTGCCTTTTCATCTTATCCTCAGAGATAGGCTCATCAGGATCCAGTGCCGACAACTCAGCACACAAGCTCTTCATTTTTAAGAAGTATTTGGAGATGGAAAGGTCTCCCTGAGTTGCCCTGGCCAACTCATTCTCCAGGAACTGAAGCCGCGCCACATTCTTCCTATTGAACAACTCATCAATGGATGTCCAAATATCAGCAGCCGACTCACACCCAACGATGTGATCAAACAGTTCCGGAGACACAGCTCTCTTCAGAATGAACTCCGCCTTAGCATTTGTTCTTCTCCAGAGCCTAACCTGCTCAGCAGTACCGAACGCAGCAGTAACTTCCTGTCTGTCGTCACCACCGACGACTTCCCACAGCTCCTCGCCAAGAAGATAACTCTTCATGCACGACTTCCACTTCTTAAAGTTAGTCAGCATTAAGAGTTCAATGCCAGGACCTCTTGCAAAACTCCCTTCCATTGCAACACCTATTGGCAACCTTTCAGAAGCTCCGAGCAACAACACAGGTTGATCACCACTCAATCACTGAGTCATAACACTGGCTGACTTCCGCTCATGCAACTAAACCTGGCTATGATACCATGTTAAATTTTCTCAACGTTGTCAGCAAGATAGCCCAAATGCCAAATTAATATCTTCAGAACTACCCAGTTCTCACGTTGAACCAGCGGAAACCCGAGGAACAAAGGTTAATCCCAACAAACAATGGAAGCACAAGCAGGTCTTTTATTCATTCACTTCTTTACACCACGAGGCATACATAACGAGACATGATTTCGCTAGTATAGTAGCTGTAAACAGAAAGCACCAAAAACCAAGCCGGGTGGACAGCACCGGAGTCCGCCGAGAACGCGAGGTCACCGAGGTCGCCGAGTCCGCTGAGATCGCCCGCACTTAGCTGCAGTCTGCCGAATAGCCACGGAGTCCGCAGAAGCCGCGAGGCCGCGCGGACACACCGTTATTCGTCTCCTACTGAACCTGAACTGAGGAACACCCCTACCCGCCTAAAGCCGGCGGACAGGTTATTGAAGCTGGCAAAGATGAAACAGAACTGACAAGCCGTAGAGCGACCTCCTGCTGAGTCCGCAGAGACTGCACACTTCCAAGTACTTGACCGAAGTCACAGCCAAACTCCTGGCTCCTTGAAGCAACATGCGCGACCTGCACACAGCAAACGTCAGCACTGAATCAATCCGCGCGGACTGACAAACGGAGACCGCAGCACTTCGCTAAACCCATCTTACTATTCACTCAGGTTACTTAGGTTCTGGTTACTGTAGACCTGCCAGGGGGGTCCTATTTATAGGCAAGGTGAGGAGTGTGGTCACCGCCCAAGAGATAGCGACACCGCCCCAGCCCGCGCGATAGCAAAACACCGTCCACCGAGTCCGCAAGGACTTAGCCGGATACCAAGGAAAAACCGCCTGGAGCAAGGCAAACATTGGCGAACTTTCTCCAGTCCGCCCAAGCTATGCGGACAAGGCATCAGCCCGCAAATCTCCAACCACTGCAGGACAGCAATCCCCCTTCAATGGCTGTCCGCACCAACCCGAGGCAGTCCGCAAGACTCACACCTCAATCCGCCACAAGTCCACGACCAAAGGCAGATAGCAACAGTCCGCCCGGTCACAGCGGACTTGGCAGATACGGCGTACACCATGAACTTGGCACAAAGTATGACCAAGTCCAAAACCATCAAAGGCAAATGCGAGCATGGCGGACACAAACTCCCGTCCGCCAAACACCCTAGCACAGACCGCCATCAGTCTGCAAGCTCCTCGCACTCCTGTCCAACGCAGCAGCCTCCTCCCGGACTCCAAACACCAGTCCGCCAATCGATCTCCATAGCAAAGCACCTGCTGTGCCACCAGAGCTCAACAAGGCCTCAGCCAAGCTCTAAGCCCAGTCCGCAATAGCCCACACCGCGGACACTCCAGTCCGCAAGCTTCCCGCGAACATGAGCCAAACCGCCTATCAGCACAAGCTTGCACCCGCGGCCACTGAGCAATGCACCAGTCAGCAAGCCTCCATCCGCTCAGGCCGCTCCTTGGCAAAGCCAATCAGCAAACACCGTATCCGCAGAAACCAGGCCGCATAGTCTGTGGACTCCATGCAAACAACCCGCTCAGAAGACAGCCGGCTTTTCACTAGACCTTCCACCAGGCCGCACATCACAGTCCGCCCAGTCCTCCTAGTCCGCCAAAGCTGTCCGCCCCAGGCCGCCTGGCCTGTCCCGTCAACCACTTTCACTTCACAAATTTCAACAAATCCAAGTATGCCAAGAGCAGCTATTAGTCTGCCAGTCAAAAATATTGCTGGTAGACAAGTTCATTTTCAGACTAACATGCACCTAGAACCCAATAGATATTGTGGTCCTGAGGTAAAATGAATTGTGAGATGCAGGTTAGTCCAAGTGTCCATACCCCTATATGGTACTTGGATGGTTGTTGTTCTAGGTACATGACTAGGATAAGTAGCAACTTAAAGTAGTACACTCCAGTAAAAGATGGACCCAAAGTTATCTTTGGTGGTTAAGATAGAGGGGTGACTAGAGGCTATGATAATATTACCAATGGCATAGTCACCATCACAAAAGTGGCTTAAGTTGAAGGGTTGCAGCACAACCTCATAAGCATAATCCAACTCTTTGATCTTGGTAATGTTATTTTCTTCCACAAGAATGAGTGCCAGATTAAGAGGTCAAGTGACCAAGTGGTCATCTTGACAGGCACTAGGAGTGGAAATGTTTAATTTTTAAACTTTCTTTGTCTAGATACAGACTCTCCTATTGGTCTAGTGACAAATGAGAAAGTCTCATATTGTGTCCAATGACACAATAGGCTTGCTCATTTGAATTACAAGACTATTGGCAAGTTTTTAGTCAAGAGCTAGTTAGTAATGGTCCTAATGTGAAGTGCACCAAGGAGGGCATTTGCTCAGCATGCCAAAAGGGCAAGCAGACCAAAGCCTCCTTCAGGGGCATTGGGACCAAAGAATCTGTGAGGTGTTTATACCTCTTACATATGGACTTGTTTGATCATATACTAGTTCATAGTCTTGGTAGCAAAATCTACAACCTTGTGCTTGCTGATGACTATTCCCGGTATGATTGGGCGTAGTGAAAATGAGAGAGAAATGGACAAGAGGTAAATAAATCGCAAATTTTATTGTGCCAAAAAGGTAATTATTACATAAGTATACCCCCTTATTTATAGAATACAGGGGAGGTCAGAGAGTATAATACACGTTGTGATACTAAACTTATGTAACACCTCTCCACTATACTCGTGTGGTCTATTAACGAGCATGTTACTGGGTTGCACCCAAGCACCCCATCCCATCTCCCTCCACAGGTGGGTTGTTGGAGGCCGCAACCTCCCTTTGATGAGGTAAAATCGATATTCAAGCCTGCACTACGGGGCCTTCCCAGGAGGTCACCCATCCCAGTAGTACTCTAGCCCGAGCACGCTTAACTATGGAGTTCTTTCAACTCTCATCACCAATTGAGCTGTGACTCAATTGGTGATGAGAGTTGAAAGAACTCCATAGTTAAGCGTGCTCGGACGGGAGTAGTACTAGGATGGGTGACCTCCTTGGAAGTCCATGTAGTGTAGGCTTGACTATCGAGTTTACCTCATCAAAGGGAGGCTGTGGCAACCAATAAACCGCCTGTGGAGGGAGAGGGGTTGGGGTGCTTGGGATGCATCCCGGTAACATGCTCGTTAATAGACCACTCAGGTGTAGTGGAGAGGTGTTACAATAAAAAGTGCACTTTTTATTGCAACGTCCCATTCCACCTTTCGTGGATCAACACTACTAGGCCTTAGGCAGACTGTTACAGGGCTGCAGCCCAAGTACCACAACCCCTCTCCAGCCCACTGGTGGGTTGTTGGTGGCCACAACCTCCCTTTGATTAGCAAACTCGACAGTTAAGTTAGGCCGTACGGGGACTTCCCAGGAGGTCACCCATCCCAGTACTACTCTCGCCCAAGCACGCTTAACTATGGAGTTCATTCACATCTCATCACCAGTGGCTCTGATACCACTTTTTAATTCCTCCATTCGTCATATAAAATATAATGGTGGGCCCGGCCGGGGCCCCACGCCATATTTCACAGACAAATGGCAGAATTACGTGTGAATATCAAATGACGTTCTACTCTTCTCTTAACTCAGAGCATTCTAGCGCAGCATTTTAAGTTGTAAGAACTCAACCACATAAATGTCCACTACATATATAAACTCCACATTTATATATAAACCAGAAATGTATACAACAGACACACGCTCATTTCCTTAAGGCCTTACAATTTGCTCTTTACAAATATATAGCTTCATACATCAGCACACAGGCCGGCCACACATGAAATCCAAGAATTCTTCGCACGGACTTCAAGGGCCTTTAAGCAGCAAGCCTTCATTCCGCTCAATTCAATCCAACTTATCAACACCTGCAATCAGACATCCACCCCAAGAGTGGTAAACAAAGCAACGGTCAGCATTAGCTGACCAATTATAACGACCCTACCCCTTGCCCGGGGCAGTGGTTCCTTCCCTGTATGCATTGCCAAAAATCTAGCTATCATCAAAAGTATCACAACAGTATCACAAATGCCGGCCTCTACCAGACGTTCCGTACACTCAGGGCACCATACAGTGTACCAGACTCCGTAGTAACACCACCGATTAGAGGTTATTAACTTGTTGGCTGGCCGGTCCTAGTCCACCAACACGCATGCTGGCGACATTCCGCCTAAACCACTCAGAGGTGAGAACCTCAAGGCAAACTTGAGCATTTCAAATTCGATCGACCCACTACTGTGGTGCAGCAATGCGGGTCTGTCTCGCATCCCCCAATCCTGCCACCAATTGATCTCCCAAAACAACCAGGGGCAGGTCAGCCTTTCCCTTGCTCAATCCGTCAGTAGCGCACCACTTGATGCGGGTCAGCTTTCCCTCCTGATTAGCCGCTGCTTTTCGCTCTCTCAGAGCAATTAGCCCTCACTGCACTCACACCACAAGGAGCTTATCCAAAGCATCCAAGATCAACATACAATTCACACAGAGCTTACAATAAAAGAGTTACAGTCACCACAATTCATAGGCATCCCATACTACACGGAGTCTTCTCCGGTTCACACTATAACCATCACCAATCCAGACTAACCATCCGGATGGGCTTCACACAGCATGCCTACGCCGTACTACACACTTCCGGCTCTAGATGCATACTCAACTTGGAATCACTTACGCTTTCCACCTCTTAGTGGAGGATTCCCTGCATATGCATAAAGAAAGGACTTCGATTGTCCAAGAAGGAGATCGTTACCCTTGACGATCGGTTTGGAGCCATGAACTAGCTGGATGGAAGTCACCGCCACGGCTTTGCCTCCATGAATCTGAACTCAGTTCTCAATTCGGATCTCCGCAGCTCCTCCGGCAGCCTGCTTCCTTCTCCTCTTCCTTCCTTGCTCTCTCTCTCTTCTTCTCTTAGAAAGAGAATTGCTAAGATGGCATGAAAGTGATCCATCCATTCTCAGCCTTTTAATGAGCAGGGAAGGGCCTGGGCCCTTGGATCCAGGATGAAGGAAATGAACGGCCTTGATTTGCCCAGAAATAGGCTGAACACGGCCTGACACGTACTATGACACGCCCGTGTCACATGTCGTTTCCCTTAAGCACAACACAACCGACTCAATCCAGAACAGTACACGGCCTTGTGACATGCCCGTATCACATCTTACACGCCCGTTTCACGTCCGACACACCCGTGTCTAGGAGCCGTGTACCTCAGACAGCACACTACCAAACCAACTCGAGCGGGACACGGCCTGTGATACGCCCGTGTAACAGGCCTTAGGTCCCATGACACACCCGTGTCCACCAACACACGCATCCCCGGCTGATCCTGAGAAGAACACGGCCCTGTGACACGCCCGTGTCACAGGTCGTGTCTCAACTCAACTGGCCGCTCGATGATCGTCGAGTGCAGTTCGTCAACCAGAGGGGGACATGCCCTCTGAAACGCCTGTGTCGCAGGGTGTGTCACCCAACCTGAACCCAAATTGGGATTTGGGGTGTTACAACCCTCCCCTCCTTCAAAAGAATTTCGTCTCGAAATCTAGCGTAACTACAGACATCAACAAAACCATGTCATTCCTTCGCAAAATGATCTGGGTTAGAGCACAGAGACCGCAGCTTGTCTCGCCCCACAACATCGCACAAAACAGTCAATAACATACATACATCCATAACAAACATCACAGATATATATCCAACATATCTCCACCCATACATTCATATAGTCATTACATACACCTTGATCGATCGATCACCTAGATACCACAAGATGTGCATAACCATTTCATCGTCCATACAACATATATTATATGAAAACCACCACATTATTCATTCCTTTATATACAACATGGACTCACATCACCAAAGTTATACTGGTCACTTTTCCATTCTTACTTCCGCTCACCCGCATCATCTTTCATAAGTCATTTGATAGCCTATTGAAGTTCCAAACTAAACACTCGAGGTTGTATCTCATCAATTGAGCTTTGCGGCTCTTGCACTTCAAGATTATGCAGTCGAGGTTGCGTCCGGGATGCAGATGACTCGGCCACTACTTTACCCTTTTCTTCATAGGACGCTCCTGCCTTTTTCTCACTCCTAGGAGGGCCGCTCCAACAATCACAGGCTATATGCCCCTGCATCCTGCATTTAAAACATGGGCGTGTTTCAACTCGTCCTTACCCATATGTTGCACCTGAAGAACAGGTCGAAGGAGTTGGTTTAGCAGGAATGAACCTCTTTTTATCTCGTCTCCGAAACTCTGATTGTTCCGACTGCGGAGCTTTGAATTCCGGCTTCTCCACCACCAAGTTCTTCTTGTTGTGTACTCATTTCAAATCCTTCTCCAGCGCACGGGCTGTATCAACCAACGCTTGGAATCCTTGGTTCACCGAACTTGGGAGTGCCAACCTGAACTCATCACACAGTCCCTCATAAAATTGATTCTTCTTTCATGCTTTCTCAGCGAAGGTAGACCTCGCATAGCGCCCCAGCCTGGTAAACTCATGCAGGTAATTATCAATATCACTCTCACCCTGTACTAGATGTTGAAAGTCATTCTCTATAGCAATCCGCTGCGACATCGACAAATACTTGGCTAGAAGAAATCGTGAGAATTCTTCAATCGATATCTCTTCCAATCCTCGACCTGCCAAGTTGTGCAATTCCACTTCATCCGACCAAAGCCTTGCATCACCTTCCAAAAGAAAAGTGGCTAAAGTAACTTTCTGCGCCTCCGCAGTCCTGATTGCAGCCAAGATTCTCTTTACTCTTGCAAGCCAATATTCCGCCTGCATTGGGGAACCCGTCCCGCCAAACGTAGGTGGATGAAATTGCATAAACCGCTTCAGTTGCTAATCAGCTACTTGCTCATCCACCACAGCTTCAACATGCTCTGGCCTTGCACCAGGCCATACTAACACCCCTACAGGCCTTGCCTGCCCAGTAGGCTGTGCATGTAACACTGTGAGCACCGTCTCAGTCACAACACATATGGTCTCCGCCGAGGGAGTTGTAGGCGCTTCCACTGGTGTCGCACTCTCACCGGAATGCTAGGGCTCAGACTACCCAGCACCACTTCTCGTCACCTATCAATGTACAAAACACCGGTTACGTCCAGTCCATAACAACAAACACGCTCATGCTCCTCACGTGCATGTATGACATTCCTAGTGGACATTCTTGAGTTCAATTATATACTCCCTCCCACAAATCTTAAAACTGTCTCTGATACCACTTTATAACATCTCCATTCGTCATATGGAATATAACGGTGGGTCCAGCCGGGGCCCCACGCCATATTTCAGAGACAAACGGCGGAATTACGTGTGAATATCAAATCACGTTCTACTCGTCTCCTAACTTAGAGCGTTCTAGCGAGTTGTAGGAACTCAACCACATGAATGTCCACTACATATATAAACTCCACATTTATATATAAACCAGGAATGTATACAACACACACACGCTCATGGCCTTAAGGCCTTACAAGTTTCTCTTCATAAATATACAGCTTCATACATCGGCACGTAGTCCGGCCACACATGAAATCCAAGAATTCTTCGCACGTCCTTCAAGGGCCTTTAAGCAGCAAGGCTTCATTCCAATCAATTCAATCCAACTTATCAACACCTGCAATTAGACATCCACCCCAAGAGCGGTAAACAAAGAAACGGTCAGCATTAGCTGACCAATTATAACGATCCTACCCCTTACCCGGGGCAATGGTTCCTTCCCTGTATGCATTGCCAAAAATCTAGCTATCATCATAAGTATCATAACAGTATCACAAACGCCGGCCTTCCTCAGACGCTCCGTACACTCAGGGCACCTTATGATGTACCGGACTCCGTGGCAACACCACCGATTAGAGGTTATTAACTTGTTGGGTGGTCTTAGTCCACCAACACGCATGCTGGCGACATTCTGCCCAAACCACTCAGAGGTGAGAACCTGTCAGCAAACTTGAGCATTACCAATTCAGATTAACCCACCACTGTGGTGCAGCAAGCCGGGTCTATCTCGCGTCCCCCAAGCCTGCCACCAATCAATCTCCCAAAACAACTAGGGGCAGGTCAGTCTTTCCCGTGCTCAATCCGTTAGTAGCGCACCACTAGACGCGGGTCAGCTTTCCCTCCTGATTAGCCGTAGCTTTTCGCTCTCTCAGAGAAATTAGAACTCACCACGCTCACACCACAAGGAGCTTATCCAAAGCATACATGATCAACATACAATTAACGCAGAGCTCACAAAAAAGGGTTACATTCACCACAATTCATAGGCATCCCATACTACACAGAGTCTTCTTCGGTTCACACTATAACCATCACCAATCCAGACTAATTGTCCGGATGGGATTCACATAGCATGCTTACGCCATACTACACACTTCCGGCTCTAGATGCAGACTAAACTTGGAATCACTTAAGCTTTCCACCTCTTGGTGGAGGATTCCATGCATATGCATAAAGAAAGGACTTCGATTGTCCAAGAAGGAGATTGTTACCCTTGACGATCGCTTTGGAGCCATGAACTAGCCGGATGGAAATCACCTCCACGGCTTTGCCTCCACGAATCTAAACTCAGATCTCGATTCGGATCTCCTCAGCTCCTCCGGCAGCCAGCTTCCTTCTACTCTTCCTTCCTTGCTCTCTCTCTCTTCTTCTCTTAGAAAGCGAATGGCTAAGATGGCATGAAAGTGATCCATCCATTCTCAGCCTTTTAATGAGAAGAGAAGGGTCTCGGCCCTTGGATCCAGGATGAAGGAAATGAACGGCCTTGATTTGCATAGAAATAGGCTGAACATGGCCTGACATGCCATGTGACATGCCCGTGTCACAGGCCGTGTCCCTTAAGCAGCACATTACCGACTCAATCCAGAACAGTACACGGCCATGTGACACGCTTGTGTCACATCTTACATGCCCGTGTCACGTCCGACATGCCCGTGTATAGGAGTCGTGTGCCTCAAAGAGCATGCTACCAAACCAACCCGAGCGGGACACGTCCTTTGACACGCCCATGTCACATGCCATGTGTCCCCCAACACACGCATCCCCGACTGATCCTGAGAAGAACATGACCCTGTGACACGCCCGTATCACAGGCCGTCTCTCAACTCAACTGGCAGCTCAACGATCGTCGAGCACAGTTCGTCGACTAGAGGGGGACACGCCCGTGTCATAGGGCGTGTTCACTCTCGAGAACTTCTGCTCAACCCGAGCATGACATGCACGGGGACACCCTCGTGTCCCAGGCCGTGTCACCCAACCAGAACCCAAATTGGGATTTGGGGTATTACAACTTAAGCCAGGCGGCTTGTGCAGTTTGACATATACAAACCGCACACTACACAAAATACAATAATACATCCTGCGGCAACTAGAGAAGACCGTCATAATATATGGAAGAACGCCAGACAAGTTCTCATTTTTCAAAACGGAACTAAGCATGTTGAACAAGGACTCTTGATGAAGGACTCACTCAGGACTACTTCAAAAAGACAAAATTTTCCAAGGAAAATTCGGTAAATATCGGACAGTGAACTTACCGATTCGTCAGATATCAGTAGATACTCGCTGAATCAGACTCAGTTTCTGGTGAATTTCGTCGAATTCAACACCAAATTTCAATCTTTCTATTTTGGATCCAAAGAGCCACGAATTCAGGTACGCACCTTCGAGACAATTTTAATATATATATATATATATATATATATATATATATATATATATATATATATATATATATATATATATATATATATAACTAGTTTAGGGTAAACCACACAGTCAATTTCAACGAAACCCTCAGCCGACTCACCGAATCAGAAATCGCGACGGTTCTGCTCACCCACAACTGTATCTTCTTCCTACCGTAGTCTAGGGCTCGTTCCCCTACGATTAGGGTTGTGAACTACTTCCTAACCCTAGCCGACATTATAGCAAGGATTTCCCTGCAGTTTTTTCTCATGGTGTGTTCTCGAAACCGTGATGTCGCCGACTCTGACCAAGTTTAGAAATCCAGTTCGTTACAGATTCAGTGTTCTCCATGGCTCCTAGAAGCACAAGCGGTTTGCTAGGGTGGAACAAAACTTGTTTACACAGGATTTTCAGAAGCTTTTGATGAGTTTAGAAATGTTTTACTGATGTTGGAAGCTGCAGGACTTTTCTTTGTCCTAGAACACCCGTAGAACGTCCTGGACAAGGCAGTTCTTGAGTTCTTCCAGAATGCCAAGCTTCATCATGACGATTCAGTGAGAAAGAGCAAAATTCAGAATACCAAAGTAAAAGTGAAAGCGTCACTTCTTTCCAGGTACTTATGGCTTCCTACATGTGATGAGGCTGATTACCTTGACGAGGATGACCTCTACAGAGCTCTTCTATTCTGTGGATTCCCCCTGGGTATAAAAGCAGGCAAGTGAAAAGGGTTGAATGAAGAAGGCAAGCTTCTTTCAGAGATCATTGGGATAGTTCTGTTGTGCAAGACAAGCTCTCAAGACTACCTCTCTACTGACATGTTCAAGACTCTAGTTGCAATCATCTGCAGGAAGAGGATAGATTAGGGTGCACTGCTGTTTGAAAAGATGAAGGATAGCCTTCGCACTCCCAACTTTGGGAGGATTATCATCATGTATCTGAATCTATTAAATTGTGCCATGTTTGATATGACCAAAGGTGTGCATATACATCATCTAAATATGATAGACTCTACCATCATCTCAAGGTGGGATAGGAGGATTGTGAAGCAAGGGGGAGCTCCAAAATTGCCAGTGGAAGAGGGACAACAAATCCTTGAGGACAGGGTCCCAACTCCACCCCCAGTGAGATTCCTAAGAGATTTATAGCAGGAATTGAGGGGGGAGCCAGCTGTAACTCAAGTGGCCACTTCCATAGTGCCCTTACGTGTACAGTTAGAGACAGTGACAAAGACTCCAGCTCCAGAGTTCGAGACTACTAAAGAAGATGTTCCAGCAAAATCTGAGCCTAAAGATGGTGCTGATGACTTAGTTTATGAGATTTATGATGTCGATAACCTCATAGTTTAGGAATTTGAGATTGAGAACTTTGCTGAACTCCCAGATATTGTTGTTGATGAGCTTATGTTCGTTGCTGATGAGACCAATGCTGTTTATATTGGAAAAATGGTTCTGAGCAAACTTCTGTGGAAACCAATCTAGTCCCTCTCCCAGACATTGTTCCTTATGCATCTATTGATGGGAGGTGACTCGGTCTTCTATATCAGTTTCTACTCAGGTTGACAAGATGATCTGCAACCTTGAGAAGAGAGTTACCAAGACAACAAGTATACCTCTAGTTCTTCTTGAGGAGGTAGTTGAGGTTTTTGATGAGGAAGAAGATGTGGAGGAGCATCCTACTGTCCTACCTGCTTCAGTTGTAGCCACCTCTTGTGTTGATTGTTCTATTTTGAAGACAATAGAGGCTATGTTGGCAAAACAACAAGAGAAATTTGAAGCCTACAAGAAGATAGTTTTGGAAAAGGTTAAAGAGACTGAGCAAGAAATTAATAAAGGCCTTACTGAAGTTAAAATTCAGATTAAAGCACTTGACACCAAGCTTGACTTACTATTTGTTGAGGGTGGAAAATCCATAAAGCTGAATATGGATGGCCTCAAATACACCAAAGAAACTATTGATAATGTGGACACAAACACAAAGACAATGATAGATGCACACAATAGATCTATGTCTCACTTTGATAGTATTCTTACTGCTTATTCTAATGATGTCATCGATGAAGTCAAAAAGGGGTAGGAGGCTATAAAAGCTAAGCTTATTGCCATTAAAGATGCATGGTAGAAAACTTCAAAAAGACTACTGACTACCGCTATGTCAATGTCATGTGGCTACGTAGTTAGTTGGCAAGCTTTCAAGCACCTGTTGTACCCATTAGTATTGAAGTTCATCCTCCTGAGGATTACTATCAATAATGGGCATAGACACAGGAATTCTGTAAAGACACTGCTGCTGTTGTTGAAGAGATTCCCTCTGCTATAGTCTACATGAAGAGAAATTATGATGAAGGTCCATCTGCTCCAAGATTAGACCTTGCTAGAGATCTGTCTACCAGAGACAGAGAATTAGAAGAGCTGTGGAGCCCAATTTCCAGAGGAATCATCTTGGATACATTTTATTTGGTCGATATCGGAGGAAAAAGAGTGAACTATACTATGACTAAGGGGAATAGAACAAGTACAAGTTGGCTTGCACCAGAAGGAGGATACACTTCAGAAACCACAGCAATGCTGATCCAATGCCTCCACCTCCTCCAAAGTATTATCCTAAGCCAAGTGCTTATTTTGTTAGGCAGAGGCAAAAGAGTCAGAGAAGGTAGAAACTGTAGTTATATTTTGTGTTGAGTTGTGGGTTGCCCAAACCCCGTTAAAAACTGTGAACAATTTCTTATACACACATATATATGATCTAATTGTCTTGGAATGCGTGCTTTTTTTGTTAATATCATTTATCTTTTCAAGTTTTCATATTTTATTATTCATCATGTGTAATTCACCTTAGCTTGTAGGATTTTGACTTTGTTCAAATAGGGGGAGATTGCTGGGTATTGTATCTACAATAACCCTGATTTGAAGAAGGGTCCAGTCAAGCTAAGATGAATTGTAATTGTATTTGACATGCAAGTTTAGTTATGTACTTACAGGTTTTCATTGCTAAGTACACACCAATGTCAGGTTATAGTGGGTTAGTAAACACAGGACTATACAATGTATTTCCTCATTATGTTGGTCAAACTATTGACTCACGTCTAATCTCTCTATTGGGGTGTACTTCTATCTCAAGTACAAGAGGAGGCTCAAGAATGGTCAAGGCATAGAATTAGAGAGATGTAAATTCTCCTAAGTATAATTCGTCGAGTATGGTTTGTATTACTTGTCGAATTCGTCGAGTATAAGCTTAATACTCATCGAATTCGTCGTGTATACCTACCTATACCCTTCAAATTCATCTCTTATACTTATGGTAATTTTTCCCGATAAGTGAAAAATATTTTAAGAAAAATTTACCGAGTATCGTCTTGCATACTTGTCAAATTTGTGAAATGTATCTAACAATACTCGCCGAATTCGTCGAATATGATAAGTGATACACGCCGTATTCGTCGAGTCCAGTAGTCGCTACTTCTCTAAATTTTTCCAAGTATTACTCGTCGAATATCAAAGTGTTTAGTGCGTTGAGTTAACTGGATGATATTCATCGAATGTTGCCTATGGCGCTGAGTGAACTCCAGGCTTCGAGTGTAACAACGTTGAGTGTGTTGAGCCAGTTAACCTTTACTCGATGAATTAGTCAAGTATGCCAGGTTATACTCGACGGATTCATCGAGTATGACTCTTCGCCATGGCGTGGAGTGACCAGCCAGCCTAAGATGATTTGGCTAAGTCATTTTCTCCATATATCAAGATGTATTCGACGAGTATCATTATGAAACTCGACGATACTCGACGAATATCACTTAGGTTATTTTTCCGATAATTTTCAAAAACTAGTCTCGGGTTCGGTGGGCCATGCACAGTGCTTTTTACGTTTCATTTTTGGAAACTTTCTTTATACCTTTGGTAAGAAGTTCTCTATAAATACCAAGGGATATTTTTCTTCCATACTAATCATGCTATTGCTAATTTTTTTTGTTGATGCACGAAAATGGATAGGGAGTCGGGCACCACCAGCTAATGGTTCGAGCGCTGGGGGAAGGAAGGGAAAAGAGGAGACTGTCGAATATTCAGTTACTAGCGGTTGTAGCTAAGGGACAAAAAAGAGGCTGCTGGCAGCGACAAAAACAGAGTTCGCCCGCCGCGGCTTAAATTCCACTCATGCGATGGGCTTTCCTTTTATTCAAAGTGAAGCGGTTACAAGAAGGAAAGAAGAGGTGAAGCCGGCCGGATTGCAGGATTCAAAGCACTAGACTTGAGACCGCAGCTCTTAACATGCGAGCTCCTGGATACGAGTCAGCGTGCCTTGGGGAGTGTGCCCTCCCCCTATTTATAGGCTCAGGGTCCTGCCCAAACAGGCAGGGCTAAAGTTACCAGCTGCCCGGGGTACATGAGAACCGGTCAGAGGTGTGGGGAAGCAAATGAGCAAAAAAGGAGGAAGGAGGGAAGCCGCACGGCTTGGCGGATTCATCCTGGCAAGATAATGGTCTGGGCCCTGGTCCTTAATGTTGAGCAGGGCCAGTGCTGGCGGCAGCCTGACATGGAGACCGCCCGGCTTCGATGACGACCAGCCGACTTGATCTACGCGGTGGTTAGAAGGCATAGGACGCACGGTCTCTGACGACAGGTCGACTTCACATGCTTGGCGGCTAGAAGAACCTGGCCGCCCGGTATAGAAAGCTGTGAGTACTGGTCGCGGATTCCGGGCTTAACATAATTCCCGCACATTTTTTAGTTTCAGAAAAACTTCGAAAATGTAGAACTAAGCCGGAGACCGCGGCTACCTTTAATACATCGGCGTCTATAAAATCCCTTGACCCTTGTCATTCTTCAAGATCCCTGCCAAGCCACGGGTCACTGCTCGCCACTTGCGGTCAGAATTGTTCAAGCCAACGCGGACTTTCAAAAGATGGATGTCATGTCGTCGATGTTAGCCCGTGACAAGAAATTGATTGAAAAGGAGAAAAGCCAGAACCAAAAACCGGATGAATCTGGCCGACAAACCGTGAAGAAGAACGAGAAGTCGGTTACTCCAGTGGCTTCAAATTCTGAAAAGAGGCCGACGCAGACCGTCGGCGAATCCTCGCAGGCCACGACCAATCCTGAAGCAGTTTTGAAGGCTGATACCAATCCAGAAGTGGTTTCGAAGGTTTCTCCACCATAAACTGAGACTGCCAAATCCTTTGAGGTAACTTACTCTCCATCGGGTGATGTGCTCTTAAAAATAGGTGAGACGAAGAAGAAAAGCGTTGAATCTGGCAAGCCGCGCGAATTGCAGGCCAAGGTCGACCTAGTAATTGTGAACGACAACGATCCGGCTAAGACGTTGGAGGCCGCGCAACTTTTGGCTGAAAAGGGCAAGTGGACAGTAATGGTGGTCGGCTCCTTGAAATGGTAGAAGAAAAGGAGTGAGACCCTTGTAGAAAGGATGAAGAGGAAGATGAGGAAGATGCAGGCCGGAAACCGGAATGTTTCTGTAAAGACCGGAGCGGATAGTCTTCAACATAAGACACTCGAGAAAGAGGTATCTGAGAGTACGTCTACACCAGATCCCAAACCGAACGAGTCGGAGGAGACATCCACGTCTAGCGAGACGATTAGTGAAATCCTTAAGGGAATGGAGACTTTGCAGCAGCAGGATGCGCTATTGTCGACCCCAGGGGCTTTTGAAGAGGTTGACTGCCCCGAAGTCGAAGTCACTGGGGAGAAGCTTGGCGGGCTGGCCTCCGCGGTTTCTGAAGGAGTCGAGAAATGGAAACTTCGAGAGAAGATGGAGGAGATGAATAATAATATCACTGGGAAGCCGGTGGCGACCACACTTCCTCTACTGCAAGGTAAACATGGGGAAGGTAAGCAAATTATTAACTTCTACAAGCTGTGGTCAAGGAAGAAGGGGGTGAACACAATATTAAATTCGCCGGCCAGCTTTTTCCTGACCACGGCTCAACTGAAAAGTCGAGCTAAAGAAGCCAAACAGCTATGGAAAGAAAAGCAAAAGCAGATAGACCCCGAATGACTCAGGCGGCCAGTGTTTAGATACCATATCGCGGCCTCTGAAGGAGATAAAAATCAAAACGGCGGTCTTATTCTACAGATTTTCTTGCAAGGCCACAATTATCCGGCTGAACCTGACTGCGGTTTATCTTCTACAGGTGAACCGGAGACCGCGATGAAACCTGTCGACTTGACATCCTTCTTGTATATGCTGCCGCCACCGTCGCCAAGTGTTCGCGACAAAGAGATGGCCAACTTCTAGAAGGAGTTTGACAAATTATAGGCGGCTGTGAGCGCGCACGCCGAAGCCCTGTAGATTAAGGATGAAGAAAAGCGGGTTGCCCAGGAGTCCACCGAGAAAGGATCCAAGAGTTGTAAACCACCCTGGAGTAAGAGACCACAAGCCTGCAGTCCACGCTTGAACAAGAGACAACCAGGTTGCAGTACGCACTGGAGGCCGCTGAGGGGAAAATAGTGATGATGCAGGCCGCCTTGGAGCAGGAGAGGGCAGAGAAGCAGGATATACAAGCGCAAGTGCTGATGGCCGGGCGACTTGAGGGAGAGAGAGAAGAGATTTGCTTCCTTGAGCAAGGAAAAGACCAAGGTCCGTCAGTGCAGGCCGGCGGAAACCAGCGGTCTGGGCGGGTTCTGGTAGGGCTTCTAATCCACCGGAGGTCGCGGCGGTAGGGCAGGCCACAGCTTCTAGCTGGCTAGAAGCTCGGGCTCTTCAAACGGTTTCCTTCGCAGGAGTAGAGCGCGACGTCGCGCGGGTTCACCGGCCTCTTCATTCACTTCACCATCTGGTTTGCCAGGTGTACAATGAGATTGTAAAGACCGGTGACCAAGTTGCGCGAATAGGTCGAGAGGCACAGGAGGGCGATAGGCAAGGCTGAGCGACTTGAGAGAGTTAAGCCGCGCGAAATATTTGAACATTGTGTTGTAATATATTTTTCTGCTGGATGTTGGACAATCAGATGGCTGTAAACTGTTGTATGTTTATTGTGTTGCGAACTGCTTACAATTTATGCAATCTGTATTTATGATCACCATATATGTACATTGTTCTGGAATATCTAAAGTA
Source organism: Platanthera guangdongensis (assembly GCA_039583875.1). Lineage (NCBI taxonomy): Eukaryota > Viridiplantae > Streptophyta > Magnoliopsida > Asparagales > Orchidaceae > Platanthera > Platanthera guangdongensis. Next base: position 106,786,103 of record CM077153.1, read on the forward strand.
TAGGAACTTAGGCGCGTGGTCTGGTGGACAGATCGCTGGCTTGATAGTATGTTGTTTACATCTTTTGCCCGAAAATATTCTAAGTACAGGAAATTGGCTGCACGGACTGACGGACTGAACTACGGTTTAGTCTTTGCACTAGTCTGTATTTTCTGCAGGTGGAGGTCGCGCGGCGTGATGGCTATCCGCGATTTGATGTTGATTAATGTTCCTCCACTGGTTTTTTATAAATAGAGACGACTACGGAGATTTCATCACAAGACAGAAAAGATGCAGGCTAAGTCCAAATCGATGCGGTCTGACAAAGCCACCGCGGTCAGGACTGATGCGGCCTCCGCATTCCACTCAACAGATCACAAAGAATGTCGGTTACAAAAGCCTAGTTAGATGACTTTGTAGAGAAGCATATGTAGGGGAGCCCGCTAGTCGCGCAGCTTCCGCTACAGGACGAGCGAATTAACACTTCCAACGCAAATCAGATCGCCGTCCCCATCAACCATTTTGACTGCGGCTTCTGCTTCCCGGTCATGATGGAGGCCATGGCGATCTTCGACCATTATGGTGTTGTGCCCGGACAACTGCCACAAAACTTGATAGCCGCCATCTACAGCATTATCTCATTCTTTAGGTCAGAAAGAGTCCAATTCTCCATCAAGCTCTTCCGAGAATGCTTGTTGGTGCGGTCTATCCCGGACTCCGGGACTAGGATCTTCCGAGGGCACTTATACTTCGGTTGTAGGGGGCTGAAGGTCGTCATCCTGGCGAACAAGATCCCCAATTGGTCGGAGCGGTTTCGCATCTTTGAGGGAAACATGGGGTTGCTGCCGGTCAACCCGCAAATCCGGGACGAGGCCGCCTTTGGCAGCAGCGGCCTGGACGGCATGGAGAAGGAGATACAAGACTTCTTCCAGGGCGTGCGGCTTGATGTAAACCATTACATCCCGCTGCTGCCTCCCTTGGAAGGAATCGAGGAGGAGGACAGTAAGTTACAAACTGGCTGAACTAATATTTTAGCCGTGCGGCCTGTGAACTAACCTTTTTACTTTGGCTTTGCAGCTGTAGTGTAGGTCCCTCTAAACAAGCTGCTAACGTCTGGCAGCCTGACTCTCACACAAAGAGAGAAGCGCCCCATGCGGGCCAAGCCGCAGCGGGTTGAGGAAGAGGAGGAGTCGGCCTCCTCCGATGAGTTCATGCTGCAAGGAATGGGCAGCGGACTGAAGGACGTTCATGGAAACTCGGCTGTGCTGTGGAGTCCGTACGGCGATTCTGTGAAGGTCTCTACCGCCCTCCCCTACTGGTGGAGGGGAAAAGTAAGCCGCCACACAAACGTCATTGGCTCCGCGCTATACGGCAAGCGCAACCTGAAGGCGTTGCGCCGAGTTCCCACAGATGATCTGTCGCGGTTACTCGCACAGGTCGGGGCAAGGAGCTTCATGACGAGCCACTTCATGGGTCTTGCCTACAAGCAATTAATGAAGGACAAGAGCGGCATGGAGAGGCGGTTAGAGGAAAAAGAATAAGAAAACAAACGACTGTAGGAAAGGGAAGCGGTAAGTAATCACCTGATACTCGTGCGATTACAATTATGAAACCGTGTGGTCTAACCTTTCACTTCTTTTGCAGGCGATGTACGACCCGGATAACCCGACCTTACAAGATAACATCTTCCCGCAAGTCATCCAGGGGATCGATGGAGCTCTTAACCGCATCCGCGACCTTGGCGGCTTAACGGCTTAGCGGCCGGCTTCACCGATTTTACCTGTGCCGACATATACCCTACCTTGAAAAAGGAGGTGGCCGCTGTCAACAGGAACATCAAAGGCAAGGGAAAGGTCGGCGAGGAAGACGGCGAAGAGGAGGAAGATGACGAGGAAGAGGGTGGCCAGGGAAGCCGGAGCGAAGGCGCTTCATCTGAGACCGGCGGTCCGGGCTTGGAGACCGCACGGACAGAGCCGGCGACTTCTGGTGGCTCGACAGCTAGCAGCAGTGGCAACTCTGAATCTTCCGTCGACATCGAGGTGGCGATTATTCAAGTTCTCCTGTTGCTAAAAAAATCAAGCCGGCCGATTAGGAACTTTTTTATTTTTTACTTGTATTTTGAGATTTTTTGGGAAACCGGCGGTATGATTTTTGTAAACCACGCGGTTATGTTTTGTAAACCCTTATGGAATAGAAATGAAGGAAAACTTCACCTTTGATGTGTAGCTTACTTTACTTCTCATTTTTCTTACTTGTATAAGTCCGCGCGGTCTCAGTGTAATTCCTGATTTAATATATAGTTAATATGCAAACTGGTCTGAGGCCATACTGCGACTTCAATGATGTTATCCGCAAGAGAGGGAGAGAAATTCCTGCGGCTTATTCAAGAATCCACATTGATAATAAGCCGCGAGGCTAAAAGTTTAACCGCCAAAAGTCTCAATGAAGAAATAAATTTATCTGCCTGGAAGAGAGAAATTCTCATGTCTTATTTGAAAATAAACAATGATTAATAAGCCGAGCGGCTAAGAATTTTAACCGCTAAAAAGCCTTAATAATTAGATAAATACTCCCAGCTAGGCCGAATTCTGGTGCATATCGTGCCTTTGATGTAAAAGACTTAAGGATAGAGAAATAGTTCGCAGCTTCTGATATGATCGTACAAGCCGATAATCGAAGATATTTAAGCATGTTTAGCCGACAAATAAGTCGCACGTTGAAGCCGAATAAGATAAACCAGGCCTATAGTTAACCGACAGAAGTAAGTCGGTCGGGTTCTCAAATATATGAATAATAAGCCGACAGATAGGCACATAGAAGCCAAATAATTTAAGTCGGAAGTAGTAACCGAGTGGTCTGTGTATTGAATAATATAAATTGGCACAAGCCGCTTATTAAAACTGCAAGATAGCAGATAGGCTCGTGTTGTCCTACAAGAATAGATGGAGCTATGGGCTTATGTGTCGATGTGGGCAGGTGCGTGTGGCAGTACTTTCCACGCAAAGAACACATAAGCGGGATTATAAATTCTTAATATCTGCGACCGATGTCAAGAGGGACAAGTACGTAATGTCTGTGACAGATGTCAAGCGGGACAAGTACGTAATGCATGCGACTGATGTCAAGCGGAATTTCCACTACACATCTGCGATTGATGTCAAGCGGGATGTGGAGGGCTTAAGAATTCAAAGGCATTTTGCCCCCATATGCATGTATATATATTAATGTCAAAAGTAAAGCTGAGAAAAAAGCTTTAGTGGAAGATAATGCTTGTTTTGTTGTTAAGGATGTGGCAAAAGGATATATGCTCGATGCTTGACTATGCGCCATTAATACCATTTGCCAAGGGGACTTTATATATTATTCCGACCTTAAGCATTTTTATTATAGAGAAAAAGGAAGTCCCTGCTTGAACCATTGAGTAAGCCAGAGAAGAATGCCTTAGAAAGTCACTGAATGGTATAGTCTTGTAGCTTCCCAGCCCTTGGTAGTTGATCAGATAACTCTCAAAAAGCCAAGAAATCTTCTATCTGATGACCAACATCTTTATGATAATTGCAAAAAAGCTCCTCATGGCGATATTTGATTTTAGATTTCATACGTCGAGGCCTTTTGAACTCAGGCATTTCTTGAAGAATCATCAGAAGGTCTTCCTTAGGAATTTTAGATTTAACATATCTATCTGAACCTTTTTTACGCTTTAGAGCTTTCGGACGCGAAGATGCGGCTGGATGTACTTTCACGAATTCAGATGATTCATTCTTTTCAAGAGGTAATGTAGGTCTATCCAGAAGAAAAGGGGGAGATTTGCAATTTTTAATTTGTGAGACATTTTGGGAGGAAACAAATTGCTGATCACCAGAAGTCCCCTGAGGTTGTTTAGCCATCTGATTTAAAAAGGAGATATAATCTTTATTTGCTTCTTCCCCTATTATAAACCTATTAACGATTTCAATAGGATCTCCATAAGTTTTGGGGTCCTTTGTGGTGAGCTTAAATTTCAGAGGGCCTTATCGAAGTCCATTCATGAAAGCATATAAGTAATAATCTTGATGGATGCTACAAACATACAGAACTTCCTTTTGGAACCAATCAACGAAATCCGGATTAGACTCGTCAATTCCTTGGTAGATTCGGAAGAGAGCCCCAACATCCCTTCTCTGCTTCCTGTAGATAGTGAACCTTGAAATAAATTGACTTCGAAGATCTTTAAAACTAGTGACCGATCGAGGTGGCAGATTATAGAACCATTCCCTTACAATGTCGCCAAAAGATATAATAAGGAGTTTGCATTTTATTCCGTTTGACACCTTTTTTAGCGAAATAGCCGATTCAAAGGCTTGTAAATGAGAAAACGGATCATCACATACGAAATATTCTGGGAGATGCGGTACTCTGAAATCATCGGAAACAGTATCCCAATGAATCCAGTCAATGAATCGAGATGGGACTTCTTCTTCTCCTTATAAGGAGGTTCTCTTGCAACAGATTTGGGCGCATGTTCAACCCAGCTGGAAGAAAATTTATTATCATGGCCAAGGGCCCCATCATTAAAATATAAACAATCTTGCACTTCCGAGAGATCAATAGTAGTTGACATGAAATTAGATTCACTCTATCCCTTTGCAGGATTCATTTTGAAAGGAAAAAAATAACCAAACTTTTCTCAGAGACCGCCGACCAGGTGAGGCTTGATCTGGAGGTTAGATAATGGGATAAGCTGACAGGAAGACCGACAGAAAAGCTGGCGGGTAGAATGACAGGTTCTCCAGTGCTGGTGGCGGGCTGAAAACCTTAGCGGGCGAAGTCGCGGCCTGCTCGACAGGCCGCCTAGCTCTAGTAGTAGGAGCAGTCTGACCCACTAGACCGCTGATTTCATAAACTAATCGAGATCTGAAGCCCGCGTGTTAACTGTTGATGAACGAAAACGAACAGGGAGTAGGGCACCACCAGCTAACGGTTCAAGCGCTAGGGAAGGAAGGGAAGAGAGGAGACTGTCGAATAGTCAGTTACTAGCGGTCGTAGCTAAGGGACAGAAAAAGAGGCAGCTGGCAGCGGCAAGAGTAGAGTTCACAACCGCGGCTTAAATGCCACTCCTGCGACGAGCTTTCCTTTTATTCAAAGTGAAGCGGTTACAAGAAGGAAAGAAGAGGTGAAGCCGGCCGTACTGTAAGCCGCAAAGCACTAAACTTGAGACTACAGCCCTTAACAAGCGAGCTCCTGGATACGAGTCAGCGTGCCTTGTGGAGTGCGCCCTCCCCCTATTTATAGGCTCGGGGGTCTGCCCAAACGGGCAGGGCTAAAGATACCAGCTGCACGGGGTACAGGAGAACTGGGCAGAGGTGAGGGGAAGCAAATGAGCAAAAAAGGAGAAAGAAATGAAGTCGCGTGACCTGCCGGATTCCTCTTGTCGAGCTGATTGTCTGGGCCCTGGGCCTTGACGTTGAGCAGGGCCGGCACTGGCAGCGGCCTGACATGGAGACCGCCCGGCTTCGATGACCACCAGCCGACTTGATATGCGTGGCGGTTTGAAGGCATAGGCCGCCCGGTCTCTGACGACAGGTCGGCTTGACATGCTTGGAGGCTAGAAGAACAAGGCCGCCCGGTCTGGAAAGCTGTGAGATCTGGTCGCAGAATCCGGGCTTAACATTTTGAATCGACAAGAACATTCCAAAACGAGAAACTATCGGCCGACTCCTCGCGTTTTGCAAATTCCGATCGGTCGTCGACTACTTGCTGTGCATGGATTCATCTTCTTTGACTTTCAAGAGTGGATTTCTCTCTCTCTCTCATGATCTATACTCCTCTAAATTGAGTCGTTCGAAGATTCAAGGTTCATGATTCAAGGTCTTTGATAGTACATTTAGTAGTCTAAACTACTAGGGTAATTACTATTTTTAATATAGAAATCATGTTTGTATAGTTTTATTTTGAACTCCTTTTGTATATTTTGATACCGCTAATTTTTCTCTTATTTTTGTAAGTTTTCTCAGCTTTCGTCCAAAATGACCAGACATGCATCCTTACACACCCTCCCTGGGCGTGTCATCGGGCATGTAACCCAATCCCGAGTAAGTTTGCTGCCTGAGCCCAAATCCCGAGCAAAACCCCCTGACACGTCCTCCGGACACGCCCTCCATTGGTGTGTCACTGAGTGCGTCACCCTCTTCCTGAATCCTGTTGTCGCATTTAAAGATTTCACGTCGCTGCACGTCAATAGTACTAACACGCCCCCCTACACGGGCGGGTCCATGTGCATGTTCCGCAATTTCCGGCATTTGACGGATTTTTGACCAATGATTGAAGCATGATGTGCCTTACACTCCCACCCTACACGGGCGTGTCCTTGGGCATGTCCACCGACGTACAAATGAAATCATGGTTTCCATCAAAATTCTGCTCCCGATGTCTACCCCGTACATGACACTCCCCCTCACACTCCCACCCCGGGTGTGACAGGGGCGTGACCGACCCGCAAATTTTCTACAAATTCATACCCCCCCTTGTGTCTAGAAGCAGTTTTGGAGTGAGAGGGGAGGTGCTGCCCTTTTGTTTTCTTGTAGTTTTTCATGCTTCTCCACTCCCTCCTCATTTTAAGCTTTTTAATCCAAGCTTAGTTTACTCTTTTTGTATTAGTTTTTGTAATTTATTTAGTAGCTTAATGTAATGCTAGCTTAGTTTTCATTTCCTGCAAGTGTAATATCTTTTATTTCAAGTTGCTGCTCTCTTTTTACATTAATAAAAAGCATGTATTTTCTTTGTTTACTTAATGTTCTTCTACCCTACTCTCTTCCTCCACTTCTCCATGATTAACTAATCCTCCTTGTACTCGATCTTGATGATCTGAGGTTCAAGTTGATTAAGTTATGATGCTTTAATTTTAGTTTTTCTTTTTAGGGTTTAGACCTTTATTTACTCTTGATTAATCTTGTTTGGAGTTATATCATGGATATATAATTTCCATTTTTGTTTTCATTCTTAGCTAGCCAAGAGGCTCATAGTTTGAAGTAAACACTTAAGAGTAAAGAGAGTTGCAAGCAACCCTCGAGAGAGGCAGACGTTAAATCTCCTGGATTGGAGTGAAATCCAATAGTGGGGTTCACCGCCTAAAACGAGCTTTAGGTCTCCGATTTGGATGAGAGTTCGGTCCGACCTTCCTAAACTCAGGTGGGCACGGCTTTGAGAGAAGCGTGTTCATGCTTATAGAACCTCCATGGTCAAGGTCCTTTACCTAACTAATTTATGGTTTATTATCTCATTTTTAATCAAATTTAGCCGAGGTGATTCTCGATCGAGTGCTTTTTTTATCATAGTTCAACCCCTTGTTATAATCGCTTTTAGTAGCTCTCTATTTAACGACAAGCATTTATCCTTTTAGCGTAACATTTCTTTTCTTAATCGCATTTAGCTTTCTCTTAAACCCTAAAACAATCTCTCGATAAGATAATAGTTTTTGTGTGAGTAAGATTACTCAACAGTTCCCAGATCTTAATACAACACTTGTGTCCCCTAGCTATATTTCGATAGGTATACTTGCCTCGTTTGATTGCTAGTTCGGTTTTTATTCTCTTCACGATTAGTAGACATCAAGTTTTTGGCGCTATTGCCGGGGAGAAACTTTTGTTGATAATTTGAAAGAACAAACCTATTACTTTTATCACCTCTCTTTCTCTCCCGCTTTCTTAAAAAAAATTAATTAAAAATTCAAAAAATATTATTGCTCTTAATAGAAACACACATCACAATTTTTCTACACCACCTAACTCTCTTGAAAAGGGCAATGTGGCGATAAATGCCACTATCTTGTCTAGTACCTTGCGAACCCTTCATCAGGTAGCCCTTGGGAAGTTCGGGAGTTAAAACAAAAAAAAATCTATTTCAAAAAAATTAGTAACTTTTATTCTAGTTTATTTATTTCTCTTTCATCATCCTCTCTTCTTCTAGTGCATGACCCGCGGGAATCCGTCAGGTATTTTGGACTTGGACCACGAAATTGAGCGTACTCCTCAAAGAAGATCGTGATTTCAAGGTCCTACTCTCCAAATACCGGTTGAGGATTCCGAGTCATTTTCTACCCTAAGAATGGAATAAACCCACGCAGAGGAAGTCGTGCATAGGCCTATGTCCTATTATGCACGACCGAATCTAGAGGGTACAAAATCAAGCATAGTTCGCCCTACTATAGCTAATAATAATTTTGAACATAAGCCTACCATACTCAAATGGTGCATCAGTATGTGTAATATGACGGACTTCAAGCTGGAGATTCGAACGCGCATATAGCAAGCTTTTTTGTGATTTGTGACCACTTTAAAATAAATGGTGTTACAAATGATGTTATTAGGCTAGGACTCTTCCCTTTCTCCCAAAGAACCAAGGCTAAATAATGGCTGAACACTCTACGAAAAAACAGCATCACCACCTGGGAGCAACTATCTGAAAAATTTCTAGCGAAGTATTTTCCGCCAGCTAAAACCGCAAATCTTATGAACGATATTTCTGCCTTTGGACAAATAGATTCTGAAACCTTGTATGAAACTTGGGAAAGATTTAAAGAACTCTTAAGATGATGCACCCATCACACGCTGCATGTATAGTTATAGGTGCAAACGTTTTATAACGGGCTAAATCAAAGCACAAAACAAATGATAGACGCAGCTTCCGGTGGAACCTTAAACCACAAAACCGCGGAAGCAGCTCTTGAGCATTTCGAGGACATGTCCTTGAACACATATCAGTGGAATGTGTCTAGGTCCCTCCCAAACAAACCTACAGGTATATTTGAAGTGAACACCTCCCAACTAGCTCCGCAAGTGGAAATTTTAAGCAAAAAGATAACAGTGATGACTGCTGCATCCTCCCCTCGGGTATGGGAATCTACAACTCCTGCTCCCGAACAATTATATTATGTTAATAATATGCCTAAAAATGCTTTTTCATAATTTTTCTGCTGCTAATTTTCCTGCTCAGGGTTTCGCTTTTCTGAATAGTTATAATCCTACTTTACGGAACCACCCGAACTTTTCGTGTAGTAATCCCTCGAACGCAATGCGCCCGCCTCCACAAAATGATTTTTCTGCACCACCGCCACCTTCTCAAAATTTTCCAAAACCTCCAAGTTTGGAGGAGATGTTTTCAAAATATATGACTGGTAATGACGTTACTATAAGAACCATAATCGGGACCGTTAAAAGTTTAGAGAATCAAGTAGGACAACTCACAAAAATTATTTCTGAGCGACCCATCGGGTCTCTTCCTGCCAACACCGAGAACAACCCGAGAGAGCAAGCGAAATCTATAACTTTTCATAGTGGGAAGCAAGTTTCTGGTATGGTTAGCGAAGAGCCCGAGGCAAGCTCCGCCTCCATTTTAAAAAATCAAAGCTCTGCCACATTCTAAAAAATCGACCCTCCGTTGAGAAAAATTTTATCATTTTATCCTCTACTGAAGAAGAAGTTATCACCCCTCTCACTGTTGAAGAAAAAGATCTCACTCCACCCATTTTTAAAAATAATCCAACTCCACCATACCCTTTCGAACTTAACAAGCAACGTCAGGACGATCAATACTCTCGCTTCTTAGAAATGTTTAAGGAAATCCACATAAATCTACCGTTCCACGAAGCAATCTCCCAAATGTCGAAGTACGCTAAGTATCTTAAGGATCTCCTGACTAATAAAAAAAGTTAGAAAACTTATTGCATGTCACACTAAATTTTGAGTGCTCTGCGGTCTTGACAAATGATTTACCAAAGAAAATCAGTGATCCGAGTAGTTTTTTTATACTGTGTGTCTTTGGTAATCTCTTTGTCAAGAACGCATTGGCCAACTTAGGCGCGAGTATCAACCTGATGCCCCTCTCATTATTCAAGAAGTTAGGAATTGGTAGCCTCAACCCCACACGCAAGAGTATCCAGCTCGCTGATAGATCCTTTAAATACCCACTAGGAATCGTGGAGGATGTCTTAGTTAAGGTCGACAAATTCATCTTCCCGGTGGATTTTGTCATATTGGACATCGAAGAAGACGTTGAGGTCCCCTTGGTCCTTGGCCGACCCTTCCTTTACACCTCCCGAGTTATCATTGATGTAAGCAATGACAAGCTCTTCCTACGAGTACGCGACGATGAAGTAACCTTCTTTATAACACCCTCAATGAAGCATATCCTAGAGAATGACGACTCCTGTTTTTTCTTAGATGCCTTAGGTGAAGAATCTTCCAACTACCTTTCTGAAAGTGAAAATAAATTTTCTAATTTTTGTTCTCCTCTACTCTTCCAAATGAATCTCTGTAAGAAGCGGCCAACTCCATTAACTCCACTCCTTTCAATTTTCTATATAAAGTAAAGGTCTACAAAGACATTGTTTTTGAAAAAGAAAGAATTTCCAAAACATCATATGAAGAACACGCACCCTTGAATTAAAGGAACTACCCGAACATCTTAGGTATGCCTTCTTACAAAAAGACTCCAAGCTTCCAGTAATAGTTTCAGCCTACCTAACTAAAGTGAAAAATGATAAGATCATACTAGTGTTACATAAACATCGCTGAGCTATTGCCTGGCAAATAGCTGATATCAAGGGCATAAGCCCATCTTTCTGCAGCCACAAAATCCTAATGGAAGATAATTCACGTAATTCAATCCAATCTCAGTGCCATATAAATCCAAATATGAAAGAATTCGTAAAAGGTGAGGTTTTGAAACTCTTAGACACGGGAATTATCTATCATATATCTGATAGTAAGTGGGTAAGCCCTGTCCAGGTAGTGCCAAAAAAGGGAGGGATAACTATAGTTAGTAATGAGAATAATGAATTAATCACGATACGGTCGGTGTCGGGGTGGCGAATGTGTATTGACTATCATAAGTTAAACGCCACCACCCGCAAAGACCACTTTCCCCTGGCTTTCATCGATCAGATTTTAGAACGATTATCCTGCCATAGCTTTTACTGTTTTCTCGATGGTCTCTCCGGGTACTTTCAAATCCCCATCTCTGCCGAGGACCAGGAGAAAACTACGTTTACTTGTCACTTCGGTGCCCTCGCTTACCGAAGAATGCCGTTTGGATTATGCAATGCACAGGATACATTCCAGTGATGTATGCTCGCTATCTTTGACAAGTACGTAAAAAGCATTATGGAGATATTTATGGATGACTTCACCGTCTTCAGCAATGCCTTTGATAGTTTTTTAGAAAACCTCAAAAAAGTCTTAGAAAAATGCGAAGAAACTAACATTGCCCTAAATTGGGAAAAATGTCTTTTTATGGTGAGAGAAGGGTTAGTTTTGGGTCATAAGATTTCTGCGAGCGGAATTAAAGTAGACATAGCTAAGATAGAAGTTATCGAGAAGCTATCGCCACCTACGAACGTCAAAGCTATAAGAAGTTTCCTTGGACACGCTTGCTTCTACCGCTGCTTCATAAAAAACTTCTCCAAAATCACCATACCCCTTACTCATCTTTTGGAAAAAGATGCCCCGTTTATTTTTGATGACCTTTGTCTATCTTCCTTTGAATTAATAAAAGAAAAGTTAACTAGTGCCCTTATTATGATAGCTTCGGTGTGCGACCTTCCCTTTGAAATTTTGTGCGATGCGAGTAGTTTTGCGGTGGGAGCCGTACTAGGACAATGAATAGATTAAAACTTCCACTCCATCTATTATGCAAGTAAAACACTTACATCTGCACAAGAAAATTATACCACAACCGAGAATGAGCTCCTAGCTATTGTTTCCGCTTTTGATAAATTTCGTTCATATATCACGCTTTCCAAAATTATCGTTTTTATGGACCACTCAGTACTCAAGTTTCTTCTTGCTAAGATGAATGCCAAGTCGCGCCTGATTGGCTAGGTCTTACTCCTCCAGGTGTTTGACTTAGAAATCTGTGATAAGCGAGGTGCCGAGAATTTGGCCGCCGACCATCTCTCACCATTAGATAATCCCTATTTAGAAAACTTGGATGAAAAATCTTTTAATGATTTCTTCCCCGATGAGAAGTTGCTTTTAATTAACACATCCCCTTCTCCTTGGTTTTCACACATCGCCAACTATTTAGTGGCTTGTGTCCTACCGAAAGAGTTCTCCTCTTAGCAAAAGAAGAAATTCTTTTCTGAGTTGAAGAATTATTTTTCGGAGGACCCACATCTTTTCCGAGTCTATGCGGACCAAGTGATAAGGAGATGCGTCTCTTTTGAAAAAGGATTAGATATTCTTAAACATTAACATGAAGGACCCATTGGTGGTCACTATCAAGCTGCTCGCACTGCCCACAGAGTGCTTTGCTTGGGTTTCTACTTGTGTAGCCTATTTAAAGACGGGCAAGACTTTGTGAGTAGGTGTGATAGTTGCCAACGGTCGGGAAATATTTCCAATAAAAATGAAATGCCACAAAATTATTTCCTTGAGTGCGAAGTTTTCGACCTCTGGGGAATTGATTTTGTTGGCCCCCTTCCTTCTAGCTTCGGGAATAAATATATTTTAGTTATTGCAGATTATGTTTCATGATGGGCTGAAGCACAAGCTCTTCCTACTAACGACGCCAGAGTCGTAATTACATTTTTGAAAAAATTATTTTCTCAATTCGGTACGCCACGAGCCATCATTAGCGATAGGGGTTCACATTTTTCCAATGCGCAGTTTTCAAAAATTCTTATTAAATACAACGTTACGCATAAGCTTTCAACTGCCTACCACCCCCAAACTAATGGACAAGTCAAAGTAGTGAATAGAGAGCTTAAAAGAATTTTACAAAAGACTTTTTCCATCTCTAGAAAAGGCGGGTCAACTAAATTAGGCGATGCTCTATGGGCCTACCTTACAGCATACAAAACTGCCATCGGTTGTATGCCATATCGTTTGGTCTATGGAAAATCGTGTCATTTACCTGTAGAATTAGAACACCGCGCTTTTTGGGCCTTAAGGTTTTTAAATTTCGATCCCCACTCTGTCGGCGAGAATAGAAAATTTCAACTTAACGAACATGATGAGTGGCGCTCTTACTCTTACGAAAATAACAAATTTTATAAAGAGCTTACGAAATGTTTTCACGACAAGCACTTAAGACACGCAAAAACATTCAAACCGGGCGACCAAGTTCTTTTATATAATTCACATTTACGTTTATTTCCGCGCAAGTTAAAATCACGACGGTCTGGGCCGTTTACTGTTAAAGAAGTCTTTCCGTAAGGCACATTTTTAATTTCACACCCTGATAAGGGTGAGTTCAAAGTGAATGGGCAGCGTCTTAAACTTTATTTTTGTGGTGATGTCAGTCCAAATTGTATTAATTTTATTCTGCATGATACGAACTTTAAACTAACTTAGGACTTTTTATTTTTTGTTAAAAACTTTAATTATTATTTTGGACAATAATCTCTTAGACAATATTATTTTGTTGTGTCGAGCTCAAATGACGTTTTAAACAAAGGGCGTTCTTGGGAGGCAACCCAAGTTATTTTTTTGTTTCTTTATTTTTCACTTTATGCCCCAGACGGCTACGACAAGCTGAAGCTTCTGTGATCGCCTGCTCCAACGCTGTTGAATCCATCACAAAGTCCAAAGAAGACATTTCAAGAAATTCCAAAGCGCAAACATGGGGGAGCGGCATCAATCAACATTCGTTGCACATAAATCCGGGGAAGTACCTATTTTTCAATTCTGTACTTTCATTTCTGTTTAACTTCTCTGTCTCATACCCGTCCTTTCTCCATTGAGGACAATGTCTATTTTAAGCTTATGGGAGGATTTCCTCCTTCTCTTATCTTTATTTTGTTTCCTTTAAAAAAAGTCAAAATAAAAAAAAATTATATATATCTTAAAAATAAAAAAAAGAATATCTTAAAAATAAAAAAAAACAGAAAATATTTCAAAATAAAAAAATTTATATTTATATACTATTTGTTTTTACTATATTAGTTTAAATGAATTTTGGTATTTTAATAGTACCCCTTGCTTTTTTTTTGTTTTTCTCAAAATTCTTTATAACGACTTAGCTAATTATAATATTTCTAATCAATCTTTCTAATTATGTTTCATAAGTAAAATGTTGGTCTTGCTGTGTTTTTAATTCGCGGTAGCATGTTAATGTGAAATATTTTTCTAAAACTCGCATTTCTATTTTGATTTTTCGTTCTTTATTCTTTTTACTTTCTTAAAAATATTTCATCCACTATTTTCCTTTTCCTTTTTGGATAATTTTGTAATGTCTGCTTTTGATTAGCATAGTAGATGTGAATGATCCAAGTCGCATATTATTTCTATTTTCATGATAATTTCAATAGTCTTCTTTTATTATCTAGGACTTGTTTTTGAAATTTTTCAAAACTATGATTTAGATAAATTTAGAAGCATGAAAATGATTTAGGCCGTTTTTTTTTCGTTTGAGCCTTCTTGCAAACCTAAAATTTTTTCCCTAGTTAGCCGCATTTGAGCCTTTTTCTTATTCCATTTGACAACTTCATTTATCATTTCATTTTCACCAAAACTAAAATATTCCAACCTATCTAATCACACTAGCCTTTTTGAGTTTCATTAAAAAATTTTCATGATTATGATAGGGTTATTTTGTGATATATATTCGAGAATTTTTTTGAAAAAGGTATGCTCAAAATAAGTATTTACTCTTCTTTGGCCAATTTCAAAATGAAAAGAAAATTATTTATGGTCTTTATTTTGTTTTGAAAAAAAGTAGAAAGAAAGAAAAAGAAAAAAAGGAAAAGAAACTAAAAAAGAAAAAGAAAGAAAAATAGATTATTTATGATAAAAATTTTGAAACTTTTTATTTTGGTTTAGTTTGATTTTAAGCCTTCATGTTTATCTTTGAATTCCACTCCTAATTATATGCTAAATCAAACGTTTCAGTCCTAATAAGTCATTTTGATTTATGCTTTTGATTTTTATTTATTATCTAAGTAAAGAAGAAAAGTAAAATAGTATAGTTTTGGATTTAAATTGAAATTTTGATTTTTGATTGATGTAGTTATAATGTGTCCTTTGGATCTAGTAACAACTCAATGCATTTTTTCATTTTGTTGCTTTGTTTCAATTTATTTAAAGAATTTCGTTAAAATTTTGGATGATGTATTTTCGTTAGTAATGTTTATAAATTGTTAAACCATGTCTAAATAATTGTTTTAGGTTTACATTTCACCTTCTCCCTACTTAGAATTTCGCATGGTACTTGTGTTAGCATAATTAGAATTTTCCTGATTGTTCTCTTTTATGTTAGCTAGTTTTTATATTTTTTTCTTGGGGACAAGCAAAGCTTAAGTTTGGAGGAATTTGATAGTACATTTTGTAGTCTAAACTACTAGGGTAATTACTAGTTTTTAATATAGAAATCTTGTTTGTATAGTTTTATTTTGACCTCCTTTTGTATATTTTGATACCACTAATGTTTTCTTTTCTTTTTGCTGGTTTTCTCGGCTTTCGGCCAAAATGACATGACACGCCCCCCTTACACGCCCTCCATGGGCGTATCATCGGGCATGTAACCCGATCCCAAGGAAGTTTTCTGTCGGAGCCCAAATCTCGAGCAAAACCCCCTGACACGCCCCCCAGTCACGCCCTCCATGGGCGTGTCACTAGGTGTGTCACTAGGCGTGTCACCCTCTTCCCGAAGCCTGCTTCCGCATTTAAAGATTCCCGTCATTGCACGTCAACAGTACTGACACGCGCCCCTACACGGGCATGTCCAAGGGCGTGTTCTGCAATTTCCAGTGTTTAATGGATTTTTGACCAATGATTGACGCTTGACATGCCTTACACGCCCACCCTACATTGGCATGTCCTTGGGCGTGTCCACTGATGTACAAATGAAATCATGATTTCCATCAGAATTCTGCTCCTGATGTCTTCCCCGTACATGACACGCCCCCTGACATGCCCTACCCGGGCGTGACAGGGGGGCGTGACCGACCATCAAATTTTATATAAATTCAGACCCCCCCTTGTGTCCAGAAGCACTTTTGGAGTGAGATGGGAGGTGCTGCGCTTTTGTTTTCTTGTAGTTTTTCATGCTTCTCCTCTCCTTCCTCATTTTAAACTTTTTTAATCCTAGCTTATTTTACTCTTTTTGTATTAGTTTTTGTAATGCTTTAGTAGCTTAATGTTAAATCTAGCTTAGTTTCCATTTCCTGCAAGTGTAATAACTTTTATTTCAATTTTTAGCTCTCCCTTTACATTAATAAAAGTGTGCCTTTTCTTTGTTTACTTAATGTTTTTCTACCCTACTCTCTTCCTCCACTTCTCCATGATTAACTAATCCTCCTTGTACTCGATCTTGATGATCTAAGGTTCGAGTTGATTAAGTTATGATGCTTTAATTTTACTTTTCCTTTTTACGGTTTAGTCCTTTATTTACTCTTGATTAATCTTGTTTGGAGTTATATCATCGATATATAATATCCATTTTTGTTTTCATTCTTAGCTAGCCGACAGGCTCATAGTTTGAAGTAAACACTCTAGAGTAAAGAGAGTTGCACGCACCCCTCAAGGGAGGCAGACGTTAAATCTCCCGGATTGGAGTGAAATCCAATAGTGGGGTTCACCGCGTAAAGTGAGCTTTAGGTCTCTAATTTGGATGAGAGTTTGGTTGGACCTTCCTAAACTCAGGCGGGCACGTCTTCGAGAGAAGCGTGTTCATGCTTATGGAACCTCCATGTTCAAGGTCTTTTACCTTACTAAGTTAGGGTTTATTATCACATTTTTAATCAACTTTAGCCGAGGTGATTCTCGATCGAGTGCTTTTCTTTATCATAGTCCAACCCATCTTTTATTATCACATTTTTAATCAACTTTAGCCGAGGTGATTCTCGATCGAGTGCTTTTCTTTATCATAGTCCAACCCATCTTTGTAATTGCATTTAGTAGCTCTCTATTTAACAGCAAGCATTTCTCTTTTTAGCATAATATTTCTTTTCTTAATCGCATTTAGCTTTCTCTTAAACCATAAAACAATCTCTCGATAATATAATAGTTTTCATGTGAGTGAGATTACTCAACAGTTCCCGGATCTTAATACGACACTTGTGTACCCTAGCTACATTTCGATAGGTATACTTGCCTCATTGGATTGCTAGTTCGGTTTTTATTCTCTTCGTGATTAGTAGACATCAGTCTTCAAAATTTCATTTCTCCAAGTTCTCCAAAATTCAAGATCTACTTTCTCAAAGAACATGGTGTGAAGACTTGTAATCGTTTGTATTATGTAAATTCTTTTACTGATTGTAGGAGATTATTTTTCCGAGTTTGTAGATCCATTTGTGGATCGAGATTGTAGATCCGGTTGTGGATCAAGTTGTAGGAGAGGTTGTTCTCTGAGTGGTAGAAGCATCATATCCGAGTTGTAGGAGTTGTGGCTCTGAGGTGTAAGATTCATTGTAATCTGAGAAAGGTGAAGTAGCCAAATCTTCCCCTTCGTGGGAGATAGGGGAGGCGGGAAAGTGGACGTACCCAACTCGGGGAACCACTTTAAATTTCTGTGTTTGTGTGCTTGTTTTTTAAGAAATTTTTATTCTGCGAAAAGACACAAACTTCACCTACTCACCCCCCTCTAGGTGATTTAGATAGATGCTATATACTTTCAGGCACAAGTTTGTCACAACCCGCATTTTCTCACACATTTAAATAATATCAGAGCATGAGAAAATACGTGTCGTGATGCCACACCGTGCAGGGGATAACTGCACGCACTCAGGCAAAACCTAAACTCGCGTTCGTTGAATAAATCATCATTTCTTATGCAAGTAAACCAGTTACAGTTTGATGGTCGTATCCCTCGGCATCGTGGATCAGCTAGTCCACATGAAAAACTATAATTTTATATGCAGCAGAAATACATTGTTAAGGTAAGTTGTCATCCTACATGAGTAAAATCGTCCCCAAAGGACCTCTCATGGAATGCAGGACTCTAGGTGACTCATAATATATAGAAAATAGCTTTTTTACATACTCCAGAAATAGTGCGTTAGTGCTTTAAAATCATGATATGCATGAGATACATATACTATTACTTTTAAGGTTTAACATAACTAACATGCAACCTAGCATAACACATTCCCAGAAGGAAGTAAATAACCTCCAAAAAAAGTAAAACTAGCAGTCTTTAGTTCATAGTACATCACTAAAAGAAACCATCAGTGGGCGTCAACAACCTGACACGAACCCACTGGTGGGTGTGTATGTCTGTATAGAAAGAAGAAAAACTACCTCGCCAAAACGAGGAACAGCAACCTCAGCGGCCATAAGCAAGCTCCACCAAAAGAACACTAGCCGCTCAATCGGCTATCACCTGGACCTGAGGCATTCAAAAGAAAAGAATACCTCAGTAAGTATATAAAGAAATGAAATGGAGCAGTATCTCATCCATAACCAATAACAGAAATGGAGCATTTCATCCAAAAGTAATACACTGCCTAAGGCAGGATCAAGATGCACCAAGTGCAAGAGATATCAACATAGCCTGCTAAAACCTGCAGGAGCAATAAAGCCAACATATGCCAAAATACCAAGAAAATGAACAGACCTAATTTGTGACACATTAATAGTGGTAGAGTCATTACTCAAGGGTTCAATGGTGGCAGCCCTTAAGGTGGAACACACCAACAAAAATAGCCCATATTGGGGCCAAAAGGTGCTCTCGACACCATAAAACAACCAGCCCATTATCCGGGGCCAAAAGGTGCTCTCTACACCATAAAACAACCATCCCATTATCCAGGGCCAAAAAGTGCCAACCAGGCGCTACACCACACCACCCCTTACAGAGCCATCAGACAAACCACATGCCATACTTCACGATTTAATCGGCAAAACACGTCGAAATACACCAACAACCCAAACTCCCGAAGTAACCACAAATCTGAAAGTTCATTCTAAGCAAGTACGCAACATGATCTAAGTTCCTACTTCATATGTCTACCTTCAACCAAGATTTGGACACAAAATGAATAACCCTAATTTCAACTATACCATAGCCATATAACCATAAGAGATGAAAGAAAAGCAAAACTTGGCAAGGGCAAGAACACCACTTGCCTCAACCTTCAAGCACAACAGCCGCTATCACAGCTTTAGCACAACTAGGAGAAAAACCTGAGGTGAACAACATAGGAGAAAAACTACTAAGAAATTTGACAACCCCTCGTTTCTCCAATAATCCAAGAGAAAAGAAACGTTACCTAAGGGGAAAATCCAGAGCAGCTGGTCCCTCTTCCTTTCTTTCTCTTATACTCACCCTCTTTGTAAATGGAGAATGATAAGAAGAAGAAGAAGAAGAATGAACTCAAAATGGAAGGAGAAATACTTAACCTCGGCCTTATTCCCAGGGACTAAGTTTGATACCTTGGATGAAAACAATAAAGAAATTGAACGGCAGCAAAATTTGCTGAAATTTCACATTTCGGCCCTGACACGCCCTGTGACACACCCGTGTCACAGGCCGTGTCACTTAAGCAATGGGAAACCGCCTCACATCCAAACAGTACACGGCCTATGACACGGGCGTGTCACAGGCCGTATCACTGGAAACGCCTACCTACACGGCCGTGTCACTGGTCGTGACACAGCACACATCACACGGCCATACAACCCGAGGAGTACACGGCCATAGGACATGCCCGTGTCCCAAGCCGTGTCACCCCATACTCGACATTCGTCGAGCGAACTTCGTCGAGCGAAGTTCGTCGACCAGCGGGACATGCCCTGTGACACGCCCGTGTCACAGGCCGTGTACCCCTTCTCTCGACACTCGACACTCATCGAGTGAATTTTGTCGAGCGAAGTTCGTCGACACCGGGACACGCCATGTGACACGCCGGTGTCACAGGCCGTGTACCCCTTCTCTCGACACTCGACAATCGTCGAGTGAACTTCATCGACCGAAATTCGTCGAACACACGGGACACGCCCTGTGACACGCCCGTGTCACAGGCCGTATACCCCGACACGCCCTGGGACACGCCCGTGTCCCAGGCCGTGTCACCCAAATGCGCTCCAGGTCTTTGACCTCTTACACCTCTCCCTTGCTATAAGAAACTGCAGCCATACCTTAAGCACCTAGGGGGAAATAACCAGCAACCACTAGAGCATAGCTACATATCCATATGTTATAACATCTTACTCATGCTATTCCCGAGCCAACCAATTCGGGTTCGAACAAACTACCCACGCTACGACTCTAGTGGCGAAGTCGAAATCAGCATCCGACAAACAAAACTTGGGCTAACCTTGCCCGAAGCCAAAACACAAGCATTCCGGAAGAGGCATCACCGAGTCAACAAAACAGACTCCGGCTTGCTAGGGAATCTTGCAAACAGGCTATCAACCAAGCCACTAAAGGCCTAAAGAGCGAAGATTAAGCTCTAACAACAGCAAAGGCCAACGTAACGCCAAACAAAATTACACACTGGCCATAAACAAAACCGGGGGCGTTACAAAGTTCCCTATAACTCAGAGAGAATGACTCTCCTAACCAGACTCAAGAACTCTACCTCAGATCCAAATTAGATCCTACTCTCAGGCCAAATCCCAACCTCAGGCACACATGCCCTACCTCAGATTATCAACAGAATCCTACCTCAGGCTAAACAACCCTACCTCAGATCTACAATCAGATCCTACACTCAGTTCTAAAATGGATCCTACACTCAAGCCAAAGCCCTACCTCAGATTTGCAACCTGATCCTACACTCAGATCCAAAATGGATCCTATACTCAGGCTAAAGCCCTACCTTAGATCTGCAACCAGGTCCTACACTCAGATCCACACAGGTATCCTACCTCTACCTTTATAAAATATGCTTACAACTCAGATCCAAAAAGGATCTTACACTCAGATCCAAGAATGCATCCAACATGGAGAAAGGTTGGTTGGTATGGTTTACCTCCGCCATAACTTCTTCTCGACAATAAGAAAATTGTTCTTCAATAAGCTACTGCTTGTGTTGGAAGTAATTTAGAAACTTCTTTCTGAACTTGCTGAAGAAGACTGATGATTTGATAGATCTTATGTTCTTCTATCAGCTAACTTGACTATAGAGACTAGAGTGCTCTGCATCTTCTTCTTTCTCAAAATTTCCTTCCAAAATTATTGTAGAAGATGAAGCTTGTTACAGCTAACTTACTTGAACCTCTGGATCAGCATATTTGTGTCCTTAAAACTTCAGCCTCAACAAGAATGGTGAGGAAAAAGATGAAGTTCTTTTTATTCAAAATAATCCAAAAGCTATTTTCACCAAGCTGATCCTCGTTCTTTTATTCCTGAGGCACAACGACTCTTTTGACTTGTGAGCCCCACTGAATTTGACAGCTGCACCTTTACTTTAACAGTCAAAAGTTGTATTATAGGCCTGTATTGCAGTTTGTCGTGTACTGTAGACTTCCCGCAACATTTGAAATCTTGCTGACGTCATCACCTATGGACTTTGTCAAATTCAAGTAATATTAGTATAGGCGTTGACTGAACAACCTTCACTCAATGCCAAAACACTTAGACAGATTATCTATCACTAGGCATTGAGTGAGTTAGCTTTACTCAATGCCAAAACACTTAGACAGATTTTTTGTCACTAGGCGTTGAGAGAGTAAGTTTTACTCAACGCTAAAACACTTAGACAAATTTTGTCACTAAGCGTTGACTGTGTAAGCTTTACTCAACGCCAAAACATTTAGACAGATATTCTGTCACTATGTGTTAAGTGAGTAAGCTTTACTCAATACCAAAATACTAAGACAGACATTCAGTCACTATTCGTTGAGTGAGTAAGCTTTACTGATGCCAAAACACTTATATAGATATTCTGTCGCTAAGCGTTGAGTGAAACTTCATCACTCAACGCAATTGGACTTGGGCAACATTTTATTTATAATAGCATTGAGTTTTACTTCTTCACTCAACGCTGTCGCCCACAGCCAGCTTAGCTGAAGAGGCGGTCTGTGAATAGTCTTCACTCAATGCTCCCGTCCTCAGATAGTTTCTTACATGATAAGGCATTGAGTGAATAGCCTTCACTCAAAGTTTTTGTCCTTGGACAAAATTCTGTGACTATATGGGTATCAGTCAACGCTATTACCACTTGGCGTTCAGAGAATGGGTTTCACGCAATGCCTCTGGACTTAGCCAGATTTCTCCATAGATTTTTTGTGGCTTTGACTGAAGCGGCTTGATTTAATGCTTCTAGCTGTATGGCGTTGGGTGAGTTGACATAAATCAATGCATGTAGACTTAGCCACGTTTCTTCACTATCAAGGCCAAGGCTTTGACTGACTTGTCTTCTCTTAGTACTTTTTGGTATTTGGCGTTGAGGGAGCTTGCTTCACTCAATGCTTGTGTACTTGGCGACATTTCTCTGCATCTGTCATTAAGTGAGCTTGCTTCACTTAATGCATGTGGACTTATACAGATTTTCTCTCTCCACCTGTTTACCTTGTCACCAGCTGTCACCATTACTTAGACAACCTGTCTAATCATGTTCAAAGGAACATCCTGCACAAAAAATTCTTTTGACAACTATTAAATTACACATATGTGTACACTATTATCTATTAGGACTTCTTCATTTTGATGCACGAAAATGGAAAGGGAGTCGAGCACCACCAGCTAGCTGTTCGAGCACCGGGGAATAGAAGGGGAAAGAGAAACTGCGAGTAGCAATCTACTAAGTAGACGAGAGCAAAAAGAACAGCAGGGCCGTGACTCACAACAACAACAGACTTCGTCTGTCGCGGCCTGAATGCCTCTCTTGCGACAGGCTTTCCTTTGATTGAAGAAGGGTGGTTACAGAGTTGATTACAAGTGGAGCAAAGGAAAAGGGCAAGAGCTGAGCAAGCTGGAATCCTCAAAGCCTGAGATTCGAGTTCGCAACCTTTAACAGGTAGGATCCTGGGCACGAGTCAGCATGCTTTGGGTGCAACACTTCCCCCTATTTATAGGACGGGGGCCTTCCCAAATGGGCAGGGCTAAAATAACCGGCTGCCCGGGGTACAAGAGAACCGGGCAGCGATGACGGGAAGCAAAAAGAAAGGACACGCCAGTCGGCGCAAAGGGGGCTGACTGGGCTCGCGGGCTGAGGCTTCCGTCTGCTGCTGCAAGGCGCGATCTTGCTGGAGGATTGCTGTAAGACCCCCCCCCCCCTCCTGGATACCAAAACACGGCATGAAGGATGGTCTTATGCCCGAAACAGCCGTCTTGCGGTAGCATTAGCACACGGGCTAACCTGTACCACAAGACGCCTATTCCGCCGGCTCCAACAATATCAATAATACATGCCAACCCAACCAAGTATAAAAAAAGAGAAGTCAAATCCACATTAAGCATTTAGTCCAAATACATCAATAAAGGAGAAGCTAAAACATGCTTCTACAATATATATCATAGTACAACTAAACATTGCCCAAAAGGGCAACATCAGAGTATCAAAATACTAACATCCGTAACCGACGGTATCGATGGCACCCTCCCTTCAGGACCTGTTGTCCTGGCCTGGCTATCCTGCTGCGTAGTCTGCGGCTGCTCTCCCTGTGGCGTGACCTACTAAAAGGAAGACGTAGCAACTGTTAGTCAAAACGACTAAGTGGTTTCACATCCGCTCCCCCGGCGACTCCTCAGCACCGGGCGGAGAGAAGGAACAAGGGTAATATATATATGCAAGTAAAAGAGGTACAATCAGGTGGCAAGGTACATTTGTATCAATGTATAAACTAGCAGTTCTACTAGAGCTATCAATGTATAAACTAACAATTCTACAAGAGCTAGTATAACATCAAGTGTAAGAAAACTATAGCAGGTAAGTAACTTAACTTATAAGGATGCACATACAAGCTTATAAGTTAAGTGTCGATTTGCATAAAGTAACTCATCGTATAAGAGTGCCCATACAAACTTATACGATGAGGATCTTGCTGTGCAATGATATGAAATGGTATGTATGCTATGCAATGACTCACCCATGCACTTGCTATGTCGACACAGACTATAGTGCCCACTTTTCGAGCAGGTAGCTAACCTCTCAGGCATCAGCCGCCGTGGCCAGGCGGTGATAGTAGAACGGGCACTTCTACTACTAGGCGGGTATCCACACTACTTCACCAAGGCCTCCGTACGCCTCAACGCTAAGAACACAACAGTGGA
The DNA here is from genome assembly GCA_039583875.1 of Platanthera guangdongensis. Classification (NCBI taxonomy): domain Eukaryota; kingdom Viridiplantae; phylum Streptophyta; class Magnoliopsida; order Asparagales; family Orchidaceae; genus Platanthera; species Platanthera guangdongensis. The sequence goes on from CM077153.1 coordinate 106,810,214, forward strand.
GCCCATGCGTACTATGGCCCAGCGGGAGCCTCGGGTAGATGTGCACCGAGGACCAAGCCACGAACTGACCTTGTGTGACCCGGAAGGAGCCTCGGAGTGAGCACGAGGACCAAGCCCAACCGTTCACCTGGCATGGAAGGTGCCCCGGGACATGAACACCGAGGACCAAGCCCAACCGCACAAAGTCTAACTGTCGACTCTCGTCGGTGTGACGAATGGCGAGCCCGTAGACCTGCCACACTATCCTTAACCAAGGATTACGACACCCCGTGTCGACTCACACCACATGCAAATTCCACATCATCGTGGCATGGAAGGAGCCTCGGATGAAGGCACGAGGACCAAGCCCAACCATCCACCTGGCACGGAAGGAGCCCCGGGACGTGAACACCGAGGACCAAGCCCAACCGTCTGTTTGTCTCATCTTAAGCTATCCATGCTTGCGACGGTGAACACCACACTTACATCCCTCTCCAATACTACCCATAGGGAGCCGACGCTCTAAGTATTGGACTACTAAATTTCATTCATCAATCGAACATACACATGGCCATAACTTATCATCCCATAAGACATCCCAAATGATCCCAACATAATACATACATGATGCGCATGTAATAATGTACCAATTTCTATCAAGTCATTCCATTCAAGCAATATTGTATCCCAATTCAATTGTAGGAAATCTGCTTACAACATGATATAACAAGATATGCATCTATAACAACTTACCAAATTCTATCAAGTCGATTCATTCAATAAGGCTTGCTTCACAATTAGTTTTATGAAATATAATTAACAAGATTCATCATTTATAGCATTATGGTGGTTAATTATGAAATATTTCATCAAAAATCTCAAGCTAATTTGCAACATCGATTCCACCGAACCCAAATCCATATTACATAAAACCCAGAATTTTAAGTGCAGATTGAATCTGGGCAGCAAATTCAACCTGAGATTCCCGAGGATACAAGACTCCGGTGAAGACGTGTAACCTCTCGATGGAAAGGTATTTTCATGTGTTACAACTTTCATATTCAGCCCACAACCCAGATTTGAATCTATTCTATTTGAATTTGGCTTCAAAGTCCGCTGCGCACAGAACACAATTCTGTATGCAGGATTTATAGGATGTCATTTTCGTCCAGGATTTCCTCTGGATACAGACTTCGTCTGAAGTTGTGCAACCATTCGTTGGAAAGGTATTTTCAAGTGCTTCAACTTTCGTGTTTAGCCGAAAGCCCAGATCTAGACATATCACACCTAAAAATGGCCACGAAGTTCGCTGCGCGGAGAATATAGATTTTGCACGCATCTTAAGGCGGAATGAACGGCGTCGGTTCATCTTCCTCCTCAAGGCGATCTTCCCAAATCATTCCAGAAAACCTCCTCCCTTATTCAACCTCAAGAGGCCAATACCCTTCATGAAACCATCCCCTATCATCACATAGAAAAAGGGAGTGGTTGAAGAGATCTAAAACCTAGGACACAAGTACTATCATGGCCCTCCCTAGAAAACTCCTCCTCTCCATCAAGACTCTTTTGAGTCGATGTCTCGCCTAGGAAAATAACTATAGATCTAGAACCAAGGGAGAGGGTAGGAAACTCACCTCATTTCCAGCGGTTCCATTTCCGGCCATAGATCTTGTGATTCTTCGCGGCGGCATCCTCTCTTTTACGGCGATGGCGGATCTCCTTCCCTAGATGTTCCTCCAGCAAACTCCCTTTCTTCACAAGACTTCTCTCAGAAAAATACGGCTGGGAAGAAGAGTGAAACGACTAGGGTTTTCCACTGTTCCTTATATATATAATGTGACACGGGTAGGGACACGCCGTGTCCTTACCCGTGTCCCGCTCAAGCGAAGCGTTTCAGGCGGTTACAATGCCGATTCAATACTCGACACGACGGACACGCCCTGGTCACACCCATAGTCACGCCCGTGACACCGGGCGTGACGCCTATCGTCGATCAGGATTCGTCGAACTCAACTAAAAATCATCGAACGGAGAACACGCTCACGTCACGCCTATGGTCATGCCCATAGTCACGCCCGTGACATGGGGCGTGTAACCCTCTCACTCGAGAACCAACCACCTACTCGAGTACCTTAAGCACCCACTCGAGTATCTTAAGTCACGCCCTTGGGTAACGCCCGTGACCTAGGGCGTGTAACCCAATTTACTCGAGTGATTTGAAAACTACTCGAGTAACCGTGGAGGCTACTCGAGTACCTTCAGTCACGCCCCTGGGTCACGCCCGTGACCCAGGGCATGTAATCCAATTTACTCGAGTAATTTGAAAACTACTCGAGTAACCTCAGCAGTTACTCGAGTACCTTCAGTCGCGCCCCTAGGTCACGCCCGTGACCCGAGGCGTGTAACCTACTCTGGACTAACTTCTCCAGACCACAAGTGCCGCCCTTTTTCCTCCACTTTCCTGAGCTCAAACCTTCCCTCCTTACTCAAAACTCGCACGGGGGCCTAGCGCGAATCGGGACGTTACAAATCCTATAAACAAAAAAAAAAGATTTTGTCCCCGAAATCAGGCTAGGGCTATGGGGAAGACAAGCATACAGAAAACAAACATGCCTTTAATCAAAATTACCTGGAGAAAATAATCTCGGGTAGCGTTTTTGCATCAAGTCCATCGTCTCCCAGGTAAACTCTTCCTTCCCATGATTGGACCATTGTACCTTCACCAAGGGAACGCTCTTGCGGCGCAATGTTCTTGTCTCGTTGTCAATAATCCGCACCGGCTCTAGTCGCACAGACCTATCCGACGCTACTGCACCATCAGTAGTGGGGGTATATTGATCGGGCCGTAACAGCGCCTTTCGAAGTGACGACACATGGAACACGTCGTGGAGGTTCTCTAGTTCTGGTGGTAACTCCAACTGATAGGCCAACGGGCCAATCCTTTCCAGTATGGTATAAGGCCCAACATATCTTGGGCTGAGCTTTTTCACTCCACGAACCCGTGACACTCCATGCATTGGTCGAATCGTGAGGAACACTTTATTACCCACTTGTAACTCCACCATCTGGTGCTTTGCATTGTAATATTTCGCCTGCTGACTTTGAGCCTCCAACATGCGATCCCGTATCAATCTGACCGTTGCATCAGTATCATCTATATATTCATTTCCCAATATCTTCGGATCTTCATCCTATAACCAAGACAAGGGGATCCTGCACCTTCTTCCGTAAAGGGCTTCATGAGGTGCCATACCGATGCTCGCCTGATGACTGTTGTTGTAGGAGAATTCCACCAGTGGTATGAGTCTTTCCCACGGCTCACCCCTATCCAACACACATAATCTCAGCAGATCCTCCAATGTCCTAATGGTCCTTTCAGACTGCCCGTCCGTCTGAGGGTGAAATGCGGTGCTGAAGGTAAGGCGTGAGCCCAAATATGCCTATACCGCCTTCCACTCCTTGGAAGTAAAGCGACCATCACGGTCAGAAACGATTGTCTTAGGCACGCCGTAATATCGTACAAACTTCTCCACGAAGAGGCATACCAAGACGTCCACGTGAGCCTCTTTCTTCATGGGAATGAATCAGGCTACTTTTGTCAGCCGATCAACAATAACCAACACCAAATCATTTCCAGAGCGTGAGCGAGGTGGCCCATGGACAAAGTCCATGGATATATCCTCGAACTTTCATTCGGGGATGGGCAACGACTGCAACAAACCGCCTGGACTCCTGCATTTAGTCTTCACTCTTTGACAGGCTTCACAATGAGTAACATAATACCGGACATCCTTCTTCATTCCCGGCCAACACATGGTCTTCCGCAAACCGGCGTACATCTTAGCAATACCTGGGTGCACTGAATATTGAGAGCTATGTGCCTCTCCCAAGATATCCTCCCGGATTTTACCACCCTTACGAATGTAGAGCCGGCCGCGAAAGTAAACGAGGCCGTCATTGAGTGTATACTCGTCGGCAGTTCCTTCTTCTATTGATTTAATAGCCGGGGCCAAAGCGGCATCCATTCCTTGCTCCACCCGAATCCGGTCCCGAATATCACAAATTATGCTCATGCTTGCCAAAAAATTTGTATACTCTGCTGAAGTATCCTTGAATATCAAGTTAATATCCATCTCTTCGATCATCCGAGCCAACTCCATGCTCATCAACCGAGACTCTGGGCTAGAGCCTGGCACTTTTCTACTCAACGCATCAGCCACTGAGTTCGCCTTTCCGGTGTGGTAGTTCATGGTAAACTCATAGTCACATAGAAATTCTAACCACCGTCGTTGCCTCAAGTTCAACTCCTTCTGTGTATGAACATACTTCAAGTTTTTATGATCTGAAAAGATCTCGCAGTGGACGCCGTATAGATAGTGCCTCCAAACCTTCAAGGCGAACACCACTCCTCCCAACTCCAAATCGTGAACCGGGTAATTGATTTCATGCTTATTCAGTTGCCTTGAAGCATAAGCAATTACATGCCCGTGCTGCATCAATACCGCTCTCATCCCTTGATATGACGCGTCCGTATAAACTTGAAATCCTTCCTTCCCAGATGGAAGTGCAAGGATGGGGGCGGAGGTAAGTCTATCCTTCAACTCTTGAAATGCTGCTTCACATTGAGGTGTCCACTCAAATGGCTCACCCTTCTTTGTAAAGGAGGTAAGAGGAAGGGAAATCTTGGAGAATCCTTTTACGAACTTGCGGTAGTACCCGGCAAGTCCAAGAAAACTCCGTACATCGGACGCCAATTTCATGGGCGACCATTCCTTCACGGCCCGCACCTTGGACGGATCCACCATAAGTCCAGCTCCACTGATTACATGGACTAAGAAGGCAACCTCTTTGAGCCAAAATTCGCATTTTCTGAACTTAGCGAACAAAGCGTGCTCTTTTAATTTCTTGAGAACCAAGGCTAGGTGCTCGGTATGCTCCTCCTCCGTCTTTGAGTAGACCAGTATATCGTCGATGAACACGATGACGAAGATGTCCAAATAGGGTTTGAATACCTTGTTCATCAGGCTCATGAAAGCCAAAGGGGCATTTGTGAGCCCAAACGGCATTACCGTGAACTCATACAACCCATATCTTGAACTGAAGGCCGTCTTCTGGATGTCCTCCTCCTGTATCCTCAACTGATAGTATCCCGAGCGCAGGTCCAGCTTAGAAAACCAGTGCGCTCCCACTAGTTGATCGAATAACTTGTCGATCCGAGGTAGCGAATAAGTGTTCCGCACCGTCAGCCGGTTGAGTTCTCGATAGTCTATACACAAGCGCAGGGTTCCATCCTTCTTCTTCACAAACAATACAGGGGCTCCCCAGGGTGACGAGCTGGGGCGAATGAACCATGACTCCACCAATTCTTGCAATTGAACTCTAAACTCCGCGAGTTCCTTTGGGGCCATTCGTTAAGGGGCCTTGGATACAGGCTTGGCACCCGGTACTAGGTTAATCCGGAAATCGACTTCTCTATGAGGGGGTAACCCTGGTAGTATTTCTGGGAACACCTCGGGGAAGTCCCGCACTACCCGAACATCTTTTACCTCCAATGCTACCTCCTTCAACTCAAACCAGATCATGAAGAACTCATCCCCTTTCATATGGGCCTTTATAGCCCGAACTGAAGATAAGAGTACGGGGTGTGAAATTAATACCTTGGAAGATAACCTCGGTGTCCCCATGCCTCAGATAGATCTTCTTCTCCGCGCAGTCGATCCTCGCGAAGTGCAAATTCAACCACGCCATGCCCAAAATGATGTCGAACTCTGGCATCTTCAGGACCGTTGCAGGCGTATCGAAATCCCTTCCTTCAATAAATATCTCAAACTCGCACTTGGCGGTAGGGATCATCTCTGAGCCGTCTGGGAGGCGCACTCGTCGGGCTATTCAGAAAAGTATTTTATGCCCTCCATACCTTTAATGAAATCTTCGGACACGAAAGAATGTGAGGCACCGGTATCGAACAGTGCATAGGCCATCTTCCCACCGATTACCACGGTGCCTAAGTACCAATAACCAAACTCAACTACTAGGTATCTAGTATATCTTGAACAGTTTAAATTAAATGACAAAATTTGAGAAGTTTAACTGCACGTACCAGCTATAATATCCTGGGGATTCCGCTCTTGCGCCATATCCAGCGCATACACCTGATCCCGGACCGGGCCGGGGTTTCCTCTTGGCGGTCCTCGTCCTCGACCACGCATATATCCCCGTCCTTGTGAGGCTGCTAGAGGGAGAGCAGGAGGGAGAGCAGGAGGGTGAGCAGCAGGGACGTTCCCATACAGCTGTGGGCAGTAGCGTCTAATGTGGCCCGGTTGATTGCACTCGAAACACACCAACCTACGACGCCCCTCTGGTTGCCGAAATTGCTGAGCCTGTGGTGGTGGAGGCAGCGCAGCTGGCTGCTGGACTGGGTGCTCCACTCTATAGTTTCGGTGGAAACGCCCTCCACCCCTCTGGTATCCCCCTCCTCCTCTACGATCCTGTCTCCTCCTATTGCTCGGACCGGCCTCCATAACGCCTTCTGCAGGCCTCTTGCCACTACTCAAGTGATCCGCCTCCAACCGCTTCGCCATGTCAATAATCTCCGCCAAACTTCCATCCGCTATAAACAAAAGGGACTGCCTTAGGAGATCTCATAGCCCTTTGTAGAAACATTTGGCATAACCTCTATCATCCAACTCATAAGAGTTCACAAACCTTGCGAGATGCTGGAATTCCCGCTGGTATTCCGTAATCGAGTTTGATCCCTGCTTCAGTAGTAGAAACCTCTGCTCAAGCTCATCTCGGGCCGAAGTAGGAATGAAGTTCTCCAAGAAAACACTCGAAATTTCGCTCCAACTTATCTCTGTATAGACTCAGCCATGGAAGGTAGAGCCCATAAGGGACTTCCACCACCTCTTAGCATGTAACTCCAAGACGGACACTGCTAATGACACGGCCATGTTGGCAGGGCAACGGATACCAGCCAATAGCTCTTCTACTGTGTCGAGCCATTCCTCAGTACATACGACTGACTCTGTCCCACGATAGACGGGAGGGGAGAGAGCCTGGAAGGTGCTCAGCCAGTTAGAGCCCGGGGCCTGTTGTTGCACCGGAGACTGTTGCGCCTTAAAAGCATTAAGAATGGCGGTGAGCGTCTGCCCCAACTCAGACTGTTGGAACTGAGTGGGTATTGGAGGGGTAGGAGTACCCCCCCCCCCCCATCGGCTCAACGAGCAGTGGAACCTACACGTACACGACAAATTTGTGGTCAGGTTGGCTAAACTTAAGGTCAAAGTTGGACAAACTTAATGTGAATTACATATGGGCACACCATTGCTTCCGCTAAGTTAGTTTGTCCCCAAGCTAACTAATCGAACGGGGGGTGGCACCATTGTTGAATGACTTCTTAGTTGAGGATCGTGGCCCTCTCATACCATTTGTAAGACCCCCACCCCTCCCGGATCCCAAAACACAGCACGAAGGAGGGTCTTATGCCCGAAACAGCCGTCTTGCGGTAGCATTTGCACACGGGCTAACCTGTACTACAAGACGCCTATTCCGCCGGCTCCAACAATATCAATAATACATGCCAACCCAACCAAGTATAAAAAAAAAGAGAAGTCAAATCCACATTAAGCATTTAGTCCAAATACATCAATAAAGGAGAAGCTAAAACATGCTTCTACAATATATATCAGAGTACAACTAAACATTGCCCAAACGCGCTACATCAGAGTATCAAAATACTAACATCCGTAACCGACGGTATCGACGGCACCGTTCCTTCAGGCCCTGTTGTCCTGGCCTGGCTGTCCTACTGCGTAGTCTGCGGCTTCTCTACCTGCGGCGTGACCTCCTAAAAGGAAGACGTAGCAACTGTTAGTCGAAACGACTAAGTGGTTTCACATCCGCTCCCCCGGCGACTCCTCGGCATCGGGCGGAGAGAAGGAACAAGGGTAATATATATATGCAAGTAAAAGAGGTACAATTAGGTGGCAAGGTACATGTGTATCAATATATAAACTAGCAGTTCTACAAGAGCTATCAATGTATAAACTAACAATTCTACAAGAGCTAGTATAACATCAAGTGTAAGAAAACTACAATAGGTAAGTAACTTAACTTATAAGGATGCCCATACAAGCTTATAAGTTAAGTGTCGATTTGCATAAAGTAACTCATCGTATAAGAGTGCCCATACAAACTTATACGATTAGGATCTTGTTGTGCAATGATATGAAATGGTATGTATGTTATGCAATGACTCACCTATGCACTTGCTATGTCGACACAGACTATAGTTCCTACTTTTCGATCAGGTAGCTAACCTCTTAGGCATCAGCCGTCGTGGCCAGGTGGTGACAGTAGAACGGGCACTTCTACTACTAGGCGGGTATCCACACTACTTCATCTAGGCCTCTGTACGCCTCAACGCTAAGAACACAACAGCGGAGCCCATGCGTACTATGGACCGGCGGGAGCCTCGGGTAGATGTGCACCGAGGACCAAGCCCCGAACTGACCTTGTGTGACCCGGAAGGAGCCTGGGAGTGAGCACGAGGACCAAGCCCAACCGTTCACCTGGCACGGAAGGAGCCCCGGGACATGAACACCGAGGACCAAGCCGAACCGCCCAAAGTCTAACTGTCGACTCCCGTCGGTGTGATGACTGGCGAGCCCGTAGACCTGCCATACTATCCTTAACCCAGGATTACGACACCGCATGTCGACTCACACCACATGCAAATTCCACATCATCGTGGCATGGAAGGAGCCTCGGATGAAGGCACGAGGACCAAGCCCAACCATCCACCTGACACTGAAGGAGCCCCGGGATGTGAACACCGAGGACCAAGCCCAACCGTCCGTTTGTCTCATCTCAAGCTATCCAAGCTTGTGACGGTCAACACCACACTTACATCCCTCCCCAATACTACCCATAGGGAGCCGACGCTCTAAGTATTGGACTACTAAATTTCATTCATCAATCGAACATACACATGGCCATAACTTATCATCCAATAAAAAATCTCAAATGATCCCAACATAATGCATACATGATGCGCATGTAATAATCTACCAATTTCTATCAAGTCATTCTGTTCAAGCAATCTTGTATCGCAATTCAATTGTAGGAAATCTGCTTACAACATGATATAATAAGATATGCATCTATAACAACTTACCAAATTCTATCAAGTCGATTCATTCAAAAAGGCTTGCTTCACAATTAGTTGTATGAAATCTAATTAACAATATTCATCATTTATAGCATTACAGTGGTTAATTATGAAATATTTCATCGAAAACCTCAAGCTAATTTGCAACATCGATTCCACCGAACCCAAATCCATATTATATAAAACCCAAAATTTTAAGTGCAGATTGAATCTAGGCAGCAACTTCAACCGGAGATTCCCTAGGCTACAAGAATCCGGTGAAGACGTGTAACCCCTTGATGGAAAGGTCTTTTCATGGGTTACAACTTTCATATTCAGCCCACAACCCAGATTTGAATCTATCATATTTGAATTTGGCTTCAAATTCCACTGCGCACAGAACACAATTCTGTATGCAGGATTTATCGGATGTAATTTTCGTCCAGGCTTTCCCGTGGCTACAGACTTCGCCTGAAGTCGTACAACCATTCGTTGGAAAGGTATTTTCACGGGCTTCAACTTTTGAGTTTAGCCTAAAGCCCAGATCTGGACATATCACACCTAAAAATGGCCACGAAGTTCGTTGCGCGCAGAATACAGATTCTGCACGCATCTTAAGGTTGAATGAACGGCGTCGGTTCATCTTCCTCCTCAAGGCGATCTTCCCAAATCGTTCCAGAAAACCTCCTCCCTTATTCAATCTCAATAGGCCAATACCCTTCACGAAACCATCCCCTATAATCACATAGAAGAAGGGAGTGGTTGAAGAGATCTAAAACCTAGGACACAAATCCTAGCATGGCCCTCCCTAGAAAACTCCTCCTCTCCATCAAGACTCTTTTGAGTCGATGTCTCGCTTAGGAAAATAACTATACATCTAGAACCAAGGGAGAGGGTAGGAAACTCACCTCATTTCCAGCGGTTCCATTTCCGGCCATAGGTCTTGTGATTCTTCGCGGCGGCATCCTCTCTTTTATGGCGATGACGGATCTCCTTCCCTATATCTTCCTCCAGCAAACTCCCTTTCTTCACAAGACTTCTCTCAGAAAAATACGGCTGGGAAGAAGAGTGAAACGGCTAGGGTTTTCCATTGTTCCTTATATATATAATGTGACACGGGTAGGGACACGCCTGTGTCCTTACCCGTGTCCCGCTCAAGCGAAGCGTTTCAGGCGGTTACAATGCCGATTCAATACTCGACACGACGGAAACGCCCTGGTCACGGCCATAGTCACGTCCGTGACACCGGGCGTGATGCCTATCATTGATCGGGATTCGTAGAACTCAACTAAAAATCGTCGAACAGAGAAAACGCCCAGGTCATGCCTATGGTCACGCCCATAGTCACGCCCGTGACATGGGGCGTGTAACCCTCTCGCTCGAGAACCAACCACCTACTCGAGTACCTTAAGAACCTACTCGAGTATCTTAAGTCATGCCCCTGAGTCACGCCCGTGACCCACGGCGTGTAACCCAATTTACTCGAGTGATTTGAAAAATACTCGAGTAACTGTGGCGGCTACTCGAGTACCTTTAGTCATGCCCCTGGGTCACGCCCGTGACCCAGGGGGTGTAATCCAATTTACTCGAGTAATTTGAACACTACTCGAGTATCCTCAGCAGTTACTCGAGTACCTTCAGTCACGCCCCTGGGTCACGCCCGTGACCTAGGGCGTGTAACCTGCTCTGGACTAACTTCTCCAGACCACAAGTGCCGCCCTTTTTCCTCCACTTTCCTGAGCTCAAACCTGCCCTCCTGACTCAAAACTCGCACGGGGGCCAAGAGTGAATCGGGACGTTACAATTGCAGCCTGGGCGGATGGGACACAGAGTCTGCTAAAGAGGGTACAATCCAGAGTTCCAAAGACATGTCGAACTGGGCGGACGAAGCACTGAGTCCGCCGCTGAGGGGATCAACCTTGGGACTGCTGAATGTTGCTGCTCTGCCGAGCTCGGCGGACTGCCAAATCGATTTTGCCTCTCATGAGCCTGGGATCTTAGAATTATGCCGGTGCTTCGCCGAGCTGAGCAGACTGCCAAATTAAGTCTGCGACTAATGAGGTAGGTGACCTTGGAAACGTGTACGCATTGCGGACTGAGGGGTTAACATAATCCCCGCATATTTTTAAGTTTCTGAAAACTTTGAAAATGTTTGCTTAACCGCCGAGTCCGCAAGTCTCATTGGCGCTATAAATATCGCTGGAAGGCCTGGAACTGTCAAAAGTTTCCAACGTCACGAGGAGTTACTCACCTCTTGTGGTCTCTACTTTGAAGTCCGGCATGGCGAGACTCAGAGCGTTCTTCACTAGCCTCACTACAAAGACTGAAAAATCAACAACGCCAATGAAGACAAAAAAGGTAATAAAGCGAGTAGGGTCGTTAGTCCGCTCTGTAGGAGAGAGATCCCAGAGTAAGAAGCTAGCCGTGGAAGCAGCTCGCCATACTGACATGCATGCGCGTGAAAAGCCTGTGGATGCCCCCATATCTCACTCAGAACTGCCATCAAAGAGTGCGGATAAGACGCTAAATCATCCAGTGGTTTCTAGTATTCAGAAATCCGCGAACTCAGCGGACACAGTCCGCTCTAATGTTGAAGCTAAGGTATCGTCACTGAACGCCTCGCAGCCAATTATTGTCCTTGATGAAGGCAAGCGACCTGCGGGAGAGGAAGCTGAGAAAGATGCGCCTTCACAGGCATTGATCGTTGCAAACCAGGAGACAGTCCGCGAGAGCCAGACGGACTTAGGGAAGGCTACTGCAGACTCCACTTAGAAAAAGGTCCTTTCTGAGAAGAAGAGGAAGAGAGACAAGTCCAACGTGGCCTGATGTCGCAGCCCCTCCGCCACTACTTGATGATGACCCGATTGCCGAGGCACAACGTCACAAAGATCTTAGGTGTCGTGATGATGCTGAAGGAAGACCGCGTTACAACCTCCGCCCGCGGCATGCTAAATCCACCGTGAAGAATTAATTATCTTATTTCATGCACTTTTATTTTATATTGATGAATATAAAAGTATTCCATGTTTGGATGATAATTTTATATTCATAAATGTTATGTAATTTTCATTTTAGACAATTTATATTTTGTGGTGTGTATTTAACCATACAGATGGATGAGATTACATCTCCATCATGGTTGGTTAAGGGCTTGTTGTAACTCCTATATAAGGAGGCTCTTATGAGGATTTTTTGATGAATTAAAGAAGAAGAAACCCTATTTTCCCTTGTGAAAATTTCGGCCAAAGGAGTTCCCCTTGCCGCCCCCCACCCCCCCCCCCCCCCCCCCACCCCCACCCTTGGTGTGAAGCCTCCCCTTGCTACCTCCATCCCGATCGGTGTGACTCCGGCGTGGCTTCCTTCGGTGCAACTCCAAGGAAGAAGGTTGCAGCCCCATTCGGTGTGAAGCCGGTGGTTCCGTGGAGAGAGTGAATCTCCCACCTTATCTTGTGTGATTGATGTTCTTGGTTGGGTAATCTCTTCCTCTCTTAGTGATTCTTGCTTTGAGTTTGTGGAGGTTTTGCGAACCGTCTTTTCCGTGGTTTTTAAATACATCACTTGGAAAATCTGATTCGAATTCCTTGCTATTGAATCTCTTGTATTCCGGATCGGGAAGATCCGTTGCGGGAGCGAGACTTGGCCTATCCTTAACTTGCTCTCCAAGATCGGAACACTTTGTGTTAACAAGGGAATTAATCTCAACTGGAACTCGACCGCCATTTGAAGTTTGTCGCTGCTCCGAAATAAATTATTGCTGCGTTTGAAATGGCTCAAGTTGATAAAATAGGTGCTTTTGTAGGTGCGGTGAGTTGTGTGCTTGTTGGAGAGGTAGGTCTTAAGGACGTTGTATCGAGTCCGGCATACGGTGAGTTGGGTGCTTGTTGGAGAGGTAGGTCTGAAGGACGTTGTATCGAGTCCGACATTTTTTCTCATTCGGATTTGGGAGCCAACCCGACCCCTTTTCGCTTGCTTTTGGTTGGAGCCCTCCCCTCTAGCTTTTATGTTCTGTGACGATGGTTTCCGTTAGCGTAGTCGCGTATCACGGTCTCCCCTACATTAATTTGGTATCAGAGGCTGTCGTTTCAACTCCCACATTGCAAACATCCTCGCTGCGTTCCTCGTTGGTCAATCTGATCTTTAGAAAAACAAAAAAATTATTTTTGGTGATCTGCCAATAGCGGGCTATAATCTCTATTTTTCAGTGAAATTTAAAAAAAAATAATTTTACGATCCACGGGTTACTCACGTCGGGAATCTATAAAAATATCCTATTTTCAGTATAGCTACAGCCCTAGGAAAAATCATCTTTCCAAGATTTTCTAAACCTGAATGCCCACTAGGCTAGGATCGGAATACACGACACCGTCTACATCTAGAATGGATGCGAGTGAGTGTGGGCATCCCAACACCTAGGCCATAGCAGGGCTACGTAATGAAATGACAGAGCTTAGGACGATGTTAGCACAGATCCTACAAAATCAAGCAAGGCCACCCCCGCCACACGTTAATGTTGAGCAGCCCAACCGGCGCCAACAAACTCCTGATTCGGACTCTGATGGGGACTCTCCCCGAGTGCCCCCTCCAGAACACCGCCCCGATCATGGTTTCGATATTACTAGGGCCATTAAGATCGACGCCCTCACTTATGATGGCATGGGAGATCCCTAGATCTTCCTTACTTGGGTGATGGATATGGAGTGCTACTTCGATTGGCACACTCTTACGGACCCTCAGAAGGTTCAAGTTGCCAGGATGAAGCTAATGGGACGCGCCAAAAATTATTGGCTGAATGAAGAGCATAGGCTAGGAGCCGGGAACGGGGTCCCACTTATTGGATGGGCCGTGATGAAGAACTTGTTGACCGATTAGTACGTTCCCGCGTACCATCGGACACAGATGTTCGACGAGCTTGCCACTCTGCGGCAGTGCTCTTATTCGGTAGATGAGTATATGGGAGAACTGAAAGACCGTATGGTGCATTGTGACCTGAGGGAGATCCCCGAGGTCACCCTATCCAGATTTCGTAAGTGGCTTCAACCCGATATTCAGCGGAAGCTCTTACAATATGGTCATACAGATCTGAACACAACATTCAATGCCGCCCTTGATATCGAAAAGCACTTAGCCTCTAAGGCTGACTACCGTTATTCCCATGAGAAGGAAAAGTCCACAACTGGAGCATCTTCCTCCACATATCCGGACAAAGGGAAGTTTCGGTCCACCAAGTCAAAGTCTGTCGTGATCACTGCTAGGAACGCTAAGAACCCCGCAAGTGAGCGTATCCCCATCGGGAAAGTTAGCAAGTCTAATACTACATGTTACTCTTGCGGCATTCAAGGTCACTACGCCTTTGAATGCCCAACGAATACTAAAGCCATAGCCCTATTAGAGTCGACTACCGACCTTGCTGATTACGTATATGAGGCTGCTGAGGAGAGTGACCCAGATGGGGTCCCAAGTGATTTAGAGGACGATCACCCCATTATGGTGATGCGTTGTATCTTGACCACTCCCCGTCCGTTAGATGACTGGAAGAGGACGAGTATATTTTCCCTGATCTTTAAGAGTGGCGAGAAGTTGTGCAAGTTGATCATTGATAGTGGCAGTTGTGTAAACATCGTCTCTAAGAATGCCATTACACGTATGCACTTGAATACGCATCCCCACCCGACTCCCTACCAAGTAGCTTGGATTAATAAGGTTACCGTCCCGGTCACCAAGTGATGCCTTGTACCCCTCTCGATCAAATCCTATACTGACGAGGTGTGGTGTGATGTCCTTCCTATGGACGCCTGTCACGTGTTGTTGGGTTGCCCTTGGCTTTACAACCGCGACGTGACACACTTTGGGAGATCCAACGCGTACGAATTTAAATTTAATGGTAAGGTCATTACATTGATGCCGACTGCCCCGAAGGAACCAGTAGCTTTGGCTAAGGACGCCACTGTTCCGGTCGAGTGGAAGACGTTGAATCTAGTGGGTAGAAAAGAATTTGTGAAGGATCCCTTTCTTGATGGGATGATGTACGCACTAGTTCTTATGAGTGCGAAGGGGGATTCAAGAGCATTGGAGTTACGGGTCTTGTTGGATGAATATAAGGACGTGTACCCGGATAAGCTGCATTCGGTGTTACCAACACTGAGGAATATACAGCATGCGATAGACCTTATCCTTGGTTCATACTTACCGAACCAGCCCCACTATAGGCTTCATCCCACCGCCCATAAAGAGTTACAGACCCAGATCAAGGATTTGATAAAAAAGGGTTCATTAGGACAAGTATGAGTCCATGTGCGGTACCTGCCCTTCTTGCTCCCAATAAGGATGGTACGTGGCGAATGTGTGTTGATAGCCATGCTATCAACAAGATTACCATCAAATATAGATTTCCTATTCCGCGATTAGATGACCTCCTAGATGTCTTCTCTGGCGCTACTATTTTTTCAAAGTTAAATTTGCGGAGTGGCTATCACCAGATCAGTATCCGTGAGGGGGACGAATGGAAGACTGCATTCAAGTCAAAGGATGGGTTATACGAGTGGCTTGTGATGCCCTTTGGGCTATCCAGTGCCCCCAGTACCTTCTCCCGGATGATGACACATGTCTTTCAGCCTTACATGGGGAAGTTTGTGGTCGTCTATTTCGATGACATCTTAGTCTTTAGTACCACCACTGCTGAGCATGTCTCCCACATGAGGTATGTTCTTTCCACCCCGCGGAAGGAAATCTTATTCCTTAATCTCAAGAAGTGCACATTCTATGTCACTGAAGTGGAGTTCTTAGGCTACATAGTCGGTTCGGAAGGCATTAGAGTTGACCCTAACAAGGTTAAAGTCATTAAGGATTGGCCCAAACTGACCACGTTACGAGAGGTGCGAAGTTTCCATATGTTAGCTACTTTTTACCTCCATTTCATTCGATACTTTAGTAGCATTATGGCCCCCATTAGTGATTGCATGAAGAAAGGTGAGTTCACTTGGACGAAGTCTGCCACTATTGCTTTCCAACGCATTAAGGAACTTATGACTGAGGCACCTGTCTTACGTCTACCTGACTTCTCAAAGGTCTTTGAGCTTACGTGTGACGCTTCTGGCGCGGGAATAAGAGGTGTCTTGAGTCAGGAAGGACACCCTGTGAGTTATTTTAGTGAGAAGTTAGCGGGCGCCAAATTGAATTACTCAAATTACGATGGGGAGTTTTATGCCATCATTAGATATTTGCACCATTGGAGGCACTATCTCCTCTCTAAGGAGTTTGTGATCCTCTCCGATCACGAAGCACTGCGGTTCATCAATGGCCAACATAAAATCAGCCTGCGTCACGCTAAGTGGGTATCTTTCCTACAGGGTTACACTTTTAGTCTCAAACACCTTAAGGGAGCTGACAATCGAGTCGCGGATGCTCTTAGTCGCCTAACCCTGTTACTCACCACTATGGAGGTTAACGTGGTAGGATTCGAGTGAATCAAGGATGAGTACGCCACATGCCCAGATTTTCAGGACGCCTATTTGTCAGCCCAAGATATCTCCCCCACAGTTATATCTGTGTTCGTCATTAAGGATGGCTATCTATTTAGACACGGGAAGTTATGTCTTCCGCAGTCATCGTTACGCCTCCATATCATCTTGGAATTGCATAGCGGAGGGTTGAGTGGTCATTTCGGCAGGGATAAGACCATTACGTTAGTTGAGGAAAAATTCTATTGGCCAAAACTTAAGGCAATGCGGGGCGGGTGGTGAGTAGTTGTCGTACTTGTCAGTTATCCAAGGGCACCAAAACCAACGTCGGATTATATACACCGTTGCCTATACCTTCTACACCATGGGAAGACGTGAGCATGGAATTTTTCCTAGGCCTACCCACTACTTTTCATCGTCACGATTCCATTCTTGTAGTTGTGGATAGGTTCTCTAAGATGACATACTTTATTCCGTGGGCTAGAACCAACGATGCATCTCATATTGCAAAATTATTTTTTAAAGAAGTAGTTAGTCACCGGGGAGTGTCGAAGACAATAGTCTCGGATAGAGATGTTAAGTATACGAGCTATTTCTGGAAAACACTTTGGGTCTTAATGGATACTAAGTTATTGTTTTCCTCCGCCTATCACCCTCAGATCGATGGGCAAACGGAGGTGGTCAATCGGAGCCTAGGAAGCATTCTTAGATGCCTAGTGAGCGATCACAAAGGTACATGGGATCTTCTTCTTCCCCACGCCCAGTTGGCCTATAATAATTCCAAAAATCGGTCCACCAGCCTGTCTCCAAACGAGATTGTTCACAGGTACAAGGCCCCTGTGCCTCTTGACTTGGTTCTGTTGCCCCCAACATACAAGACAAGTCAGTTTGCACAATCCTTCGCACAACATATTCATGACCTACATGCACATATACGAGCTACCTTGACTGCTCAATACGAGTCTTATAAAACGCACGCTAATCAACATAGGAGGGTGTCACACTTTAAAGTCGATGATTTGGTCCTAGTCCGGTAGTTCCTGAACGCTTGCCATCTGGCACCGTTAAAAAGTTGGCACCAAAGCGCACCGACCCTTTTCAGATTATAAAGAAACTAGGTGACAATGCTTTCGTGTTGGATTTGTCAGCTAATTAGGGTATCTCCCCTATTTTTAATGTCTCGGATTTGACGTGGTTTGTTTCGCCTCCACCTGAGTTGAATTCTTTGTCGTCTTCTCCCTCCACCAAAATTTCTAATGGGTTGGGGAGTGGTAGTTCGGATGATCTCTCTCTTTCGGTCCCCGTAGGTATAACATCGGATGGTACGTTGCCTCCTTTTCTTCCTACTGCTAACATGTTTCCCAGGTTTCCCAAGACATTTCTCACTCCAGATATGATACTTGCTGCTGAGCCACTCACTACTCCTGATGGTGCTACCTACCGCTTCCTCATCCGTTGGTGTGACCGCCCCCCTTCAGACGACTCATGGGTACTCGTGACAGAGCTTCAATGTTTGGATGTCGAGCTTCTCTGCCTCTATCTCTCGGACCATGCATCGGAGATAAGTGATTTTGAGTGGGGGAGGATTGATGTCGCAGCCCCTCCGCCACTACTTGATGATGACCCAGTTGCCGAGGCACAACGTCACAAAGATCTTAGGTGTCGTGATGATGCTGAAGGAAGACCGCGTTACAACCTCTACCCGCGGCGTGCTAAATCCACCGTGAAGAATTAATTATCTTATTTCATGCACTTTTATTTTATATTGATGAATATAAAATTATTCCATGTTTGGATGATAATTTTATATTCATAAATGTTATGTAATTTTAATTTTGGACACATTATATTTTGTGGTGTGTATTTAACCATACGGATGGATGAGATTACATCTCCATCATGGATGGTTAAGGGCTTGTTGTAACTCCTATATAAGGAGGCTCTTATGAGGATTTTATGATAATTTGAAGAAGAAACCTTATTTTTCCTTGTGAAAATTTCGGCCAAAGGAGTTCCCCTTTCCGCCGCCCCCTTGGTGTGAAGCCTCCCCTTACTACCTCAATCCCGATCGGTGCGACTCCGGCGTGGCTTCCTTCGGTGCGACTCCAAGGAAGAAGGTTGCAGCCCCATTCGGTGTGAAGCCGGTGGTTCCGTGGAGAGAGTGAATCTCCCACCTTATCTTGTGTGATTGATGTTCTTGGTTGGGTAATCTCTTCCTCTCTTAGTGATTCTTGCTTTGAGTTTGTGGAGGTTTTGGGAACCGTCTTTTCCGTGGTTTTTAAATACATCGCTTGCAAAATCTGATTCGACTTCGTTGCTATTGAATCTCTTGTATTCCGGAGATCCGTTGCGGGAGCGAGACATGGCCTAGCCTTGACTTGATCTCCAAGATCGGAACACTTTATGTTAACAAGGAATTAATCTCAACTGGAACTCGACCGCCATTTGAAGTTTATCGCTGCTCCGAAATAAATTATTGCTGCGTTTGAAACGGCTCAAGTTGATAAAATAGGTGCTTGTGTAGGTGCGGTGGGTTGTGTGCTTGTTGGAGAGATAGGTCTTAAGGACGTTGTATCGAGTCCGCCTTACGGCGAGTTGTGTGCTTGTTGGAGAGGTAGGTCTTAATGACGTTGTATCGAGTCCGGCATTTTCTCATTCGGATTTGGGAGCCAACCCGACCCCTTTTCGCTCACTTTTGGTCGGAGCCCTCCCCTCTAGCTTTTATGTTCTGTGACGATGGTTTCTGTTAGTGTAGTCGAGCACGTATCACGGTCTCCCCTACATCATGGCCGAATGGGTAGAGAAGAAACTGCGGGCTAGGAAGGAGAAGAATATCTCCGTGCGGACTGGGGTTGCAAGCTTACAACATAGGCCGCGGGAAAACGACGCATTTGAGGGCGACCTCATTACTCAGGACAGCCAAGTTTTGGGAAATAATTCCCTTTCGTCGGTCTGTCTGTCTACTAATGAAATACTTAATTCCATTGATGTTGAGCAGCATGACCTTATCAACAAATCCTTGCTGGAGGTATTACATCCTGAGGTAGAAATCCTGGGAGCTAAGACCAGCGAGCTGCCCTCTTTTCTCGCTGCTGAGGAAGATGAGAAGGAAAAACTGAGGAAGAGGATCGCCGAGCAAAAGGAGCAGATCACAGCCCGCGTGGCTACGGTTGAGGCGGCGTCGAAGCAGGCCATCGCGAACAAAGAAGCTGAAGATCTGCGAACTGCTACCGAGTTGCTGCAGACAGGTAAACTCCAACCGGCGCCTAAATTCTTTAAGCGTCGGTGGCTTTACAGGTCGCCGCAGCGGAAGTCAAGGCCAATCAAGATCATCAACGAGACCGACGACATTGTTGTTTCAACAAGCTCTGCGGTTGAAAAGAGAATCAAAGTCCACCGCAAATGGAAGAAGCGGTTAAGCACCTTTGATCCGGAGCGGGCAAGGCGGCCTATCTTCGATAGTTGGCAACTCGCCGTTGCCTTTGACAAAAGTGATCATTTATCTCTATGTTTTGAGTCCGCTGCGGACTGCATTTGAATATTAACTTGGCCTTATTTGTTGCAGGAAGGAAGTCGCCACCTGGCTCTATCATGAGTGGCGAGATTGTGGTCACGCCGGATACTGCAGCTGACGCGGTCTCGCTTGATGAGTCAGTAAAAGGTGAGCATTATGGCCCCCATTAGTGATTGCATGAAGAAAGGTGAGTTCACTTGGACGAAGTCTGCCACTATTGCTTTCCAACGCATTAAGGAACTTATGACTGAGGCACCTGTCTTACGTCTACCTGACTTCTCAAAGGTCTTTGAGCTTACGTGTGACGCTTCTGGCGTGGGAATAAGAGGTGTCTTGAGTCAGGAAGGACACCCTGTGAGTTATTTTAGTGAGAAGTTAGCGGGCGCCAAATTGAATTACTCAAATTACGATGGGGAGTTTTATGCCATCATTAGATGTTTGCACCATTGGAGGCACTATCTCCTCTCTAAGGAGTTTGTGATCCTCTCCGATCACGAAGCACTGCAGTTCATCAATGGCCAGCATAAAATCAGCCTGCGTCACGCTAAGTGGGTATCTTTCCTACAGGGTTACACTTTTAGACTCAAACACCTTAAGGGAGCTAACAATCGAGTCGCGGAATCTCTTAGTCACCTAACCCTGTTACTCACCACTATGGAGGTTAACATGGTAGGATTCGAGCGAATCAAGGATGAGTACGCCACATGCCCAGATATTCAGGACGCCTATTTGTCTGCCCAAGATATCTCCCCCACGGTTATATCTACGTTCGTCATTAAGGATGGCTATCTATTTAGACATGGGAAGTTGTGTATTCTGCAGTCATCGTTACGCCTCCATATCATCTGGGAATTGCATAGCGGAGGGTTGAGTGGTCATTTCGGCAGGGATAATACCATTACGTTAGTTGAGGAAAAATTCTATTGGCCAAAACTTAAGGCAATGGTGGGGTGGGTGGTCAGTAGTTGTCGTACTTGTTTGGTATCCAAGGGCACCAAATCCAACGTCAGATTATATACACCGTTGCCTATACCTTCTACACTATGGGAAGATGAGAGCATGGACTTTGTCTTAGGCCTACCCACTACTTTTCGTCATCACGATTCCATTCTTGTAGTTGTGGATAGGTTCTCTAAGATGGAATACTTTATTCCGTGCGCTAGAACCAACGATGCATCTCATATTGCAAAATTATTTTTTAAAGAAGTAGTTAGTCACCGGGGAGTGCCGAAGATAATAGTCTTGGACAGAGATGTTAAGTATACGAGCTATTTCTGGAAAACACTTTGGGTCTTAATGGGTACCAAGTTATTGTTTTCCTCCGCCTATCACCCTTAGACCGATGGACAAACGGAGGTGGTCAATCGGATCCTAGGAAGCCTTCTTAGATGCCTAGTTAGCGATCACAAAGGTACGTGGGATCTTCTTCTTTCCCATGCCCAGTTAGCCTATAATAATTCCAAATATCGGTCCACCGGTCTGTCTCCAAATGAGATTGTTCACGAGTACAAGGCCCCTGTGCCTCTTGACTCGGTTCCGTTTCCCCCAACATACAAGACAAGTCAGTTTGCACAATCCTTCGCCCAACATATTCATGACCTACATGCACGTATACGGGCTACCTTGACTGCTCAATACGAGTCTTATCAAACGTACGCTAATTTACATAGGAGGGTGTCACACTTTAAAGTCAGTATTTTTGTCCTGGTCCGGTTAGTTCCCGAACGCTTGCCATCTAGCACCGTTAAAAAGTTGGCACCAAAGCGCGCCGGCCATTTTCGGATTATAAAGAAACTAGGTGACAACGCTTTCGTGTTGGATTTTCCAGCTGATTAGGGTATCTCCCCTATTTTTAATGTCTCGGATTTGACGCGGTTTGTTTTGCCTCCACCTGAGTTGAATTCTTTGTCGTCTTCTCCCTCCACCAATATTTCTAATGGGTGGGGAGTGATAGTTCGGATGATATTTCTCTTTCGGTCCCCGCAGGTATAACATCAGATGATACGTTGCCTTCTTTTCTTCCTACTGCTGACATGTTTCCCAGGTTTCCCAAGACATTTCTCACTCCAGATATGATACTTGATGCTGAGTAACTCACTACTCCTTATGGTCATACCTACCTCTTACTCATCTGTTGGCGTGACTGCCCCCCTTCAGACGAGTCATGGGTACTCGTGATAGAGCTTCAATGTTTGGATGTCGAGCTTCTCTGCCGCTATCTCTCGGACCACGCATCAGAGATACGTGATTTTGAGTGGGGGAGGATTGATGACGCGGCCCCTCCGCCACTACTTGATGATGACCCGGTTGCTGAGGCACAACATCACAAAGATCTTAGGTGTCGTGATGATGCTGAAGGAAGACCGCGTTACAACCTCCGCCCGAGGCGTGCTAAATCCACCGTGAAGAATTAATTATCTTATTTCATGCACTTTTATTTTATATTGATGAATATAAAATTATTCCATGTTTGGATGATAATTTTATATTCATATATTTTATGTAATTTTAATTTTGGACACATTATATTTTATGGTGTGTATTTAACCATACGGATGGATGAGATTACATCTCCATCATGGATGGTTAAGGGCTTGTTGTAACTCCTATGTAAGGAGGCTGTTATGAGGATTTTATGATGAATTGAAGAAGAAGAAGAAACCTTATTTTCCCTTGTGAAAATTTCGGCCAAAGGAGTTCCCCTTGCCGCCGCCGCCCTTGGTGTGAAGCCTCCCCTTGCTACCTCCATCCCGATCGGTGCGACTCCGGCGTGGCTTCCTTCGGTGAGACTCCAAGAAAGAAGGTTGTATCCCCATTCGGTGTGAAGCCAGTGGTTCTGTTGAGAGATTGAATCTCCTACCTTATCTTGTGTGATTGATGTTCTTGGTTGGGTAATCTCTTCCTCTCTTAGTGATTCTTGCATTGAGTTTGTGGAGGTTTTGCGAACCGTCGTTTCCGTGGTTTTTAAATACGTCGCTTGCAAAATCTGATTCGACTTCGTTGCTATTGAATCTCTTGTATTCCGGATCGGGAAGATCCATTGCGGGAGCAAGACTTGGCCTAGCCTTGACTTGCTCTCCAAGATCGGAACACTTTGTGTTAACAAGGGAATTAATCTCAACTGGAACTCGACCGCCATTTGAAGTTTGTCGCTGCTCCGAAATAAATTATTGCTGCATTTGAAACGGCTCAAGTTGATAAAATAGGTGGTTGTGTAGGTGCGGTGAGTTGTGTGCTTGTTGGAGAGGTAGGTCTTAAGGACGCTGTATCGAGTCCGGCTTACGGTGAGTTGTGTGCTTGTTGGAGACGTAGGTCTTAAGGACGTTGTATCGAGTCCGGCATTTTTTCTCATTCGGATTTGGGAGCCAACCCGACCCCTTTTCACTCACTTTTGGTCGGAGCCCTCCCCTCTAGCTTTTATGTTCTGTGACAATGGTTTCCATTAGCGTAGTCGAGCACGTATCACGGTCTCCCCTACATCATGGCGGAACGGGTAGAGAAGAAACTGCGGGCTAGTAAGGAGAAGAATATCTCCGTGCGGACTGGGGTTGCAAGCTTACAACACAGGCCGCAAGAAATCGAAGCATTTTAGGGCGACCTCATTACTCCGGACGCCCAAGTTTAGGGAAATAATTCCCTTTCGTCGGTCAGTCCTTCTACTAACGAAATACTTAATTCCATTGATGTTGAGCAGCTTGACCTTATCAACAAATCCTTTCTGGAGGTATTGCATCCTGAGGTAGAAATCCTGGGAGCTAAGACCAGCGAGCTGCCCTCTTTTCCTGCTGCTGAGGAAGATGAGAAGGAAAAACTGAGGAAGAGGATCGCCGAGCAAAAGGAGCAGATCGCAGCCCGCGTGGCTACGGTTGAGGCGGCCTCGAAGCAGGCCATGACAGACAAAGAAGCTGAAGATCTGCGGACTGCTACCGAGCTACTGCAGACATGTAAACTCCAACCGGCGCTTAAATCTTTTAAGCGTCGGTGGCTTTACAGGTCACCGCAGCGGAAGTCAAGGCCAATCAAGATCATCAACGAGACCGATGACATTGTTGTTTCAACAAGCTCTGTGGTTGAAAAAGATTGCTCAAGCCGTCACGCTCATGTTGTGATCTCCGTGCTCTACGGGAAGTGCAACTTGAGCAACTTGAAGAAGATTGCTCCTGCCGACCTCCCTCTACTGGCCGCCCAGGCAAGCCCGAACAGCGCGGTGACAAACCATTTTGTTTGTTCTCTAGACAGAGACCTGCTCAGAGAAAATGAGCAACTTCAAGAAGAAAAGATGTTGATCAAGGAAAGAAACGTGCGGCTAGGGAAAAGGGTCGCTAAGCAGAAAGAAGAGCTGGCGGTAAGTTGTATTTACAGCGGTTTCCGTTTGAAGTCCACCGCGAACTGACGTTTGTGCCTTTGATTTTTGCAGGTCGCGTATGACTTGGAGAATGATAACTTCCATGCCACCATGCTCCCCTTTGTGAAAGAAACCGTTGATATTGCTATCGAGCGATTTGTTCGCGGCGGCTTCGCAAACGAAGGGGTGGACGGTGTCCCTTTTCTGCAGCTCTTCCCTGAGTTGGAGGAGCAGGTCGCGACGATGGATCGGACTGCTAAAGGAAAAGATATAATTGCTGAGGAGGAAGAAGGATAAGCAGAAGAAGAAGAAGAAGAAGGCAGAGGTGGTGGAGAAGCCTAGATAATTGCAGATGATGCTGGTTCAAGCCAGCATGGCGGAGATCAATCCACCAAGTCCGACGCCTCTGCATCTAGCTCCGATGGCAAGAGCTTGCATAGTGAGTCCGCGACCAGCACTAGTTCAGATAGCAGTGGAGGAAGTGGCTCGGAGGGCTATTCACCAGAGATTGATGTTGAAATCCTAAGCCCTGAACCCCCTGCAGAGAAAAAACAGAAGAGGGGTGAAGCAGAATAATGTATTTCTGTTTTTAATATTTTTGTAAGGGGAGCGGACTTAAACTTGGAGTCCTCCGAATATATAAAAGTTGTAACTTGATTTTCATTAAATACAAAAGGATATTATGGTATCAATGTATGTCTTCTGCAATGTTCTTTATTTTTTGTTATTTAAATGCACTGACGTAGTTAGGAGCGAACTCCGTATATCAGTCCGCACAATGTAGATATCATCCGCACTATATAAGTTTTTGACTTGCCAATATGGAAATCTTATTAAATAATTCAACCACTGTTCAAAAAGAATGAGATTAATGTTTAGTTGGTTGCCGAAGTAAAAGAACATTAAGCGGACTCCGACGAGTTCCAATAGCAGTCCGCAATTCCCTTTGCCAAAATCAAACCTTTCAAGCTTAACAATAATAAGCATTGCGGACTTATAATTATTGTCAAATTGCGAGCTGAAAAAACAAACTGGGGACCAACCCTGTGGACTGGGCGGCTACAATTTTACAGTTCGCACATAATTGAATAGAAATGATCTATAGCTCGTGACCAAGTGGGCAGGTGCGGCCGGAGCGGCATTGCTTTTCACACCGGGCGAAGAAAACTATAGATCAACCCAAAGAAATCCTGCGGACTGAGCGGATACCAGAAGACAGTCCGCACTGAATAGAGAAATGATCCATAGCTTGTGACCAAGCGGGCAGGTGCGGTAGGAGCGACATAGCTTTTCACACCGGGCTACAAGCTACAATATCAACCAAAGAAAACCTGCGGACTGAGCGGATACCGAAAGACACTCCGCACTAAATAGAGAAATGATCCATAGCTTGTGACCAAGCGGGCAGGTGCGGCCAGAGCGGCATAGTTTTTCACACCGGGCCACAAGCTACAAGATCAACCCAAGAAAACCTGCGGACTGAGCGGATACCGAAAGATAGTCCACACTAAATAGAGAAATGATCCATAGCTTGTGACCAAGAAGGCAGGTGCGGCCGGAGCGGCATAACGTTTCATACTGGGCCACAAGCTACAAGATCAACCGAAGAAAACCTATGGACTGAGCGGATACCGAAAGACAGTCCGCACTAAATAGAGAAATGATCCATAGCTTGTGACCAAGCTAGCAGTTGCGGCCGGAGCGGCATAACTTTTCACACCGGGCCACAAGCTATAAGATCAACCCAAGAATACCTGCGGACTGAGCGGATACTGAAAGACAGTCCACACTAAATTAATTCCCTATGAAGAATGAGCTGCATACTTGTGACCAAATGGGCAGGTGCGGCCGTAGTGGCACTGCTTTTCACACCGGGCCTCACGATTTGCACACTAAACGGAACGGTCCACTGACCTCTTGCCTGGAGTACACTCTGAGTTGATCTTTTTGGCAGGTGTGGCCGGAGAGGAATTGCTTTTCTCCAAGATCAACCAGGTTGTGGGTCTCCTGCAGGCACTGCTTGTGGGTACCACGGAGTGTTCGAGGGTCACAAACTAAGATGACCCGTGGGCAGGTGCGTATAATATTGCTTTTCACACGTGATCATCAAAGTTGTAATGATATCCCTAAAGCGGCATGGTAGAGCTTAACACCCACCCTGTCCCTCCATAATGCAGAGGTGGGGTCAGGTACTAGCCGGGATCCGAAATTCAGTATCCTACCGCGCTAGAACCTGCAAGCTCCCGCTATATGGTGCGAAGTCTCCTTGCAACACGTGGTCTTTGTGGTGTTACTCTAATGACAATGGTTCTAGGGGAGGTTTACTGAACTCGGCGATGTCTCCTAGTATCAGGAAACCATTGTTGTTCAGGAGACATAAGAGAGAGAAAGCACTTGAAAAAGTGTTATTATGAAAACTTTGATCAAATAAAATTCTTTACAAAGTTTGCATAAGAGAGAAAAGCGAGTTCAAAGATAGAACTGTTTTGAAATCTTCCTTGGTCAATGTGCTAATTGTTACTATTCAAGAGATAAAAACACTTGAAGAAATGTTAGTGAGCAACTTTTACCCATAATTATTCTTGTAAAGATTACATAGAAATAAAATAAAAGGAGGAGGTTCAGGAATAGAACTGCTTGAGATCATCTCCGCTCCACGTATGTAGCATATCCTCTCCCTCATATGTTTGCAAGCAGTAAGCGCCGCTCTTGAACACTTCTTTGACAATGAAGGGGCCGGCCCAATTCAGATTAAGCTTTCCCACTGAGCTGGCTCTTGTAGCAGCGTTAACTTTTTAACAACCAGATCTCCCACTTAAAAGTGTTTGATCCTCACGTTCTTATCAAAGTATCGGTTCATCCTTCTCTTGACCTCTTCCTGCCTTATTGCTGCTTTGTCTCTGATTTTCCTCAATGTGCTCCAAGCTGAACTTCATCTCTTCATTGTTCTGCTCAAGCAAGTCCTTAAAACCTTATCTTGCAAGCAGAACTCTAGGTGATGGAAGTTCAAATTCAACTGGAATGAGGGCTTCTGGTCCATGAGAAAGTTTGAACGGAGTTTCACCAGTTGCGGATGAAGGTGTTGTTCTTAAGGACCAGAGGACCGATGGAAGTTGATCGGCCCAATTGCCTTTTAGATTCTACACTTTCTTCTTTAGCAAGTTGAGGACCTGCTTGTTAGCTGCTTCAACCTGACTGTTGCTTCTGGGATGATGGACTGATGCAAACCGTAGCTCTGTTTCGATCTGTTTGCAAAAATCAATCATCTCTACATTGTTGAACTGTGGCCCGTTGTCGGTGATTATTGCCATTGGGATTCCATGCCGGTAGACAATCTCTCCCCAAATGAAATTCTTGATGACCTGAGTTGTTGTCTTTGCCGATACCTTTGCTTCAATCCACTTGTTGAAGTAATCAATCATCACTACGATAAAGCGATGTTGTCTGCATGCCATGGGAAAAGGACCAATGAGATCCATCCCCAAAATTGCAAAGGGCCACAGAGTTGCAATTGATCTGAGTGACTGAGCAGCTTGATGCTAAAGTGGAGCGAACTTTTGCCAGTAAACACATTTTCTTGCATAAATGTCAGAATCTCTCCTCATGGTGGGCCAGAAATAACCCTGCCACAGGATCCGTCTTTCTAATGATCTTGCTCCTGAGTGACTTCCACACTCACCAGAATGAACTTCTTGCAAAACAGTCGGAGCTTCTTCTTCTGAAACACGCCTTGCCATAACAGACAGGAAGGTTTTTCTATAAAGGACTCATGCCACCAAGTAATAGTGAGCCGCTTTTATCTTGAACTTTTTCTGATCTTTGATCGAGTGATGAAAGTTCCCTGTTGAATGGTAGAGAATGTATGGATCCATCCAGGAGGAACGCTGATCAACCTGCATCAACTCTTCTTCATCCACTGTCGAGCAGAAGAGTTCAGAAGTTGTTCCTCCTGATGGTAGTCCATACTTGGCAAGAACATCTGCCTCCTCATTTTCTGATCTAGGGATGGGCTCAATGGTAAAGCTTTTAAATTTGTCAACTTCCACTTTCACAAGAGCAAGATACTTTCTCAAGATTGGCTCTCTGGTCTCAAAGTTACTAAGAACTTGTGACGCCATCACCAGAGAACCAGTCTTGATATGAACATGATCAATTCCGAGCTCTCTTGCAAGCCTCAAGCTTGATAACAAGGTTTCATACTCTTCCTGGTTATTGGCTACTGGAAAATAGAACTTGATTTCCTGCTCAAGTTTAATGCCATTTGGGTTGATCAGAACCACTCCTGCTCTAGAAGAATTTCTGCCTGAGGCACCATTGACATAGATGGTCTAAGCCAAAGGAGACCTTTTTGCTTGATCAGAACTGGACTCTGTTGTATCAATCAAGAAGTCTGCTAGAACTTGAGCTTTGATAGCTGTCCTGGCCACATAAGAAATTTCAAACTCACTCAATTTTATTGCCCATTTGGCTAATCTGCCAGAATGCTCCGGTTTCTCCAACACACTTTTCAAAGGTTGATCAGTAACAACTTGAATTGAGTGCACCTAGAAGTAAGGACGGAGTCTGCGAACAGACATAACCAGTGCTAAGGCCAACTTTTCCAGAATCTGATATCGTGTTACTGCATCTTTTAGAATATGGCTAACATAATAAACTAGGAATCGCTTCCTGTTTTCTTCTCGAAGAAGAACTGAGCTGACTTCCTTCGGGCCAATTCCCAAGTATAAGAATAGCATCTCCCCTGACCGGGGACTCTGGAGCAAAGGTGGTGAAGTCAGCTACTTCTTTAACTGTTCAAAAGCCTGAGAACACTCTTCTGTCCACTCAAATTTGGACGCTCCTCAAAGAGTCTAAAAGAAAGAAGAACTCTTGTCACCAACTCGAGAGAGGAACCTCCCGAGACCTGCCAACCTCCCCCCTAACTGTTGAACTTCCTTAGGTGGACGGGGGGAACCATATCAAGAATAGCTTTTACTTTGTCTGGATTGGGGGCAAGGCCCACTAGAGTAAGGAGATGACCAAGGAACTTCCCCTTACTCGCCCCAAAAGTACACTTTGACGGGTTAAGTTTCATCTTATATCTACGCAGAATAGCAAACGTCTCTACTAGATCTTGCAGTTGCAGTGAAAAAGACTTGCTTTTGATCAAGAGATCATCTACGTACACCTCAAGGTTTCTTCCTTTTTGTTTCTTAAATACATGTTCCATCATGTGTTGATAGGTTGCACCAACATTTTAAGCCCAAAGGGCATCACAAGGTAACAGTAACAACCATCATTGGTAATGAATGACGTATGAGGAACGTCAGTTTTATGCATTCTTATTTGGTGGTAACTAGAAAATGCATCTAAAAAACTCATAAAGGAGTACCCTACCACAAAATCAACTAAAAAATCTATCTGAGACAAGGGGTAACTAACTTTGGGGCATGCTTTATTAAGTTTTGTGAAATCTACACACATGCGCGATTTCCCTCCTGGTTTTTTAACCATTACAACATTGGATATCCAAGAGGGATATTGAATTTCGCGAATAAAATTTGCCTTGAGGAACTTCGAGACCTCCTCTCTTATTTGTTCAGCAAGCTTCGTTTCCAAATCTCTTTTCTTCTGATGCACAGGCTTGAAACTGGGAAAAGCATTGAGATGATGGCAAGCAACGTCTGGATTAATGCCTGGCATGTCCTCCACTGACCAAGCGAAGACATCCAGGTTCTTCAGCAAACAAGAGATCAACTCGGCTTTCTGATCTTCAGGCAACTCCGATTTGATGGAGAGCTTCCTCTCCTCCCCCTCAGCAATGGGTACTCCTTGCGCCACCTAGGCAGGTTCCAGGTGAGCTCCTTCTCCATCTGCAGCAGTTTCTGAACTTGGAGAGGCTTCTGCAGCTGCTGCTGGAGCAATGGGAGGACTGGCTTCAGTCATGTTGACAGTGAGAACATAATATTCCCTTGTTCTCCTTGGGTAACTCCTGACCCTGCATATCCTTCCATCAGCAAAAAACTTGATCACGATATGGTAAGTAGAAACCACCGCTTGGTATCTATTCATCAAGGGCCTGTCGAAGATGGCATAATAACTGTTGGGATCATCAACCACTATGAAATGAACCTGCTTGGTTGCTCCTCCAAGCTATACTGGTAAAGTGATGCTTCCTTCGACTTCTTTTCTCTCACCAGAGAAGCTGTAGAGTGGCCCTTCGGTGGAAAGTAGAGGCTTTCCAGTCTTCAAGGCCTCAAATGTTGATTTGAACAATAAGTTGACTGAGCTGCCAGTATCAATGAGAATCCAGTCAACCATAAAATCTCCAATAACTGCCTTAATCACGATTGAATCATCAAACGGATTGGCCGTTTGAGGCAGATCAGCTTGGCCAAAAGTGACGTCCTCCCCTGATGGAGCAGAGGAAGAGGAAGAGGCAACCTCTGCTCGAGTGACCCTGGAAACTGAGGACTTCTGAGTAGACTCGATTCCTGTCCCACCATGAATAAAGAAGAGCGGCACCAGGACTCCTTCATCATCCGCATCAAAAAATTCAACTAGAACTTTGATAGGCCCCAGACGGCCTTCGTCCTCTACCTCCACACACTCCTGATAGGCTTCAGCTACCTCCTTGCCCTTGGAGGTAGATGACTTCGAAGAAGAGTCTTTCTTACTCATATCAATCTTGCCCTCAGCGAGCAGTTTTTTTAACAGCAGACGAAGGGCTTTGTAGTCTTCTGTTAAGTGACCCTTTTCTTTGTGAAACTAGCAGAACTGTGCGTTGTTCCTTGGCCTCTCCTCTCTTTGAGGCCCTTGTTTCTTCTCATCTGATTTCTTCTGCAAGATCTGGATGACTTCATCAAGATCCAGACCTGTAATCTCCTCCACTGAGTTGGTATCACACTAACTTGGAGCAAGCAGGGCTGCTTGCTGAAGAATGGGAAGCGCTTGCCGCGGTATGGCATGAGTGGCGGCCAACGGCAGTCTCTGATCTTGAAACTGTTGATGGCCGAGGAAGGGTTTTTTGTGGCGGAAATTTCGGCCCCTTTGAGAAGGAGTCTGGAAATCAGGACGAGGAGGTTTGCTGTGATGGCGGTTGCTATGAGAAGAAGAGCCGGAAGCATCCCTTCCTTTAGCCTTAGCTATCAGGGATGAGATATAGGTGGGGTTGGCGTTCTCACCTTCAATGAAGCGATTAACCATGGCTATCAACTCCCGGTATGTTGCTGGTGCCTTCGTTGTTGCTTTGAATTTTAGAGGGCCTTCCCGAAGGCCATGAATCAAGGCAACCTTATAGTAATCGGGGTTCACGTTCCTCACCCCCTGAATCTCTTTCTGGAAGCGATCAACAAACCGTGCAACCGATTCATTGTCCCTTTGCTTAATTTCAAAGAGAGCAGCTGGTCCATCTTTTCTCTTTTTCGAGGTGGCAAACCTCAGGAACAGTTCGCTGTGAAGCTCAGCGAAGGAAGAAATCGTGCCCGAAGGCAACTCATAAAACTACTCTCTCGCCTGTCCTTCGAGAGTGGTAACCAAAAGATTGCATTTGATGGCGTCGGAGAGGCATCTCAGAGAAACGGCCCCTTCGAATGCCTGGAGATGGGCGACTGGATCAGTCTCCCCTGAGTAGAATGGAAGACGAGGTTCTCTGAAGTTACTTGGAGCAGACTCCCATCGGATCGATCGACGAAGCGAGACGGTGTCTCGAACTCAGTAGGGTAAAAAGGGCGGACTGGAGTTGGAGAGCCCGCCGTCTCGACGGACTGGCGATTAGTGAAATGGAGCTGGCGGGCAGGAGTGCCCCTGGCTGCCTCCCTGAAAAAATTCATGAAGGAAGCGAACTGCTCCTCCTGAGGCCGCTGGGGAGCGGCGGACTGAGAGGGATGTGAGGAGTGATTGGAGATTGTCGAAGCGGAGTTCGGCGAGCTGGGGTCTGGCAGACTGGCGAGTCCGCAGGCTATACTGCGGCCTGGGGAGCACATCGCTGGGTCAACACAAGCAAAGCCTGGCTGATTATATCAAGACGCTGATCGGTCTCTCTACGAGAACGCTCAGCCTCAAAACGAGCCTGCTCGATGGCATCCCAGAGAGAATCTTCTGAAGAGCTGGAGCGATCTGAGTAGCGGGCTCGGCGGTCTGACATGTCTGTCCGCTGATTTCAAAATACTACTTGAATTTGAAGGCCGCGTGTTAACTGTTGATGCACGAAAATGGAAAGGGAGTCGAGCACCACCAGCTAACAGTTCGAGCATCAGGGATAGAATGGGAAAGAGAAACTACAAGTAGCAATGTACTAAGCAGACGAGAGAAAAAAAAACAGCTGGGCTGTGAGCCACGACAATAACAGACTTCGCCCATCGCGGCCTGAATGCTTCTTTTGCGATGGGCTTTCCTTTGATTAAAGAAGGGTGGTTACAGAGTTGATTACAAGTGGAGCAAAGGAAAAGGGCAAGAGCTGAAAAAGCTGGAATCCGCAAAGCCTGAGATTCGAGTCCGCAGCCTTTAACAGGTAGGCTCCAGGGCACGAGTCAGCGTGCTTTGGGTTCACAACTTCCCCCTATATATAGGACGGGGGCCTTGGGCAGGGCTAAAATAACCGGCTGCCCGGGTTATAGGAGTACCGGGCAGCGGTGACGGGAAGCAAAAATAAAGGACACGCCAGTCCTCGCAAAGGGGGCGGACTTGGCTCGCGGGCTGAGGCTTCTGTCTGCTGCTGCAAGGCGTGATCCTGCTAGAAGACTGCGGCCTGGGCAGACGGAACACTGAGTCCGCCAAAGAGGGATCAATCCAGAGTTCCAAATGTATGCAAAACTGGGTGGATGAAGCACTGAGTCCGCCGTTGAGGGGATCAACTATGGTACTGCTGAATGTTGTTGCTCTGCCGAGCTCGGCGGACTACGAAACCGAGTCCGCCTCTGATGAGCCTGGGATCTTAGAATTATGTCGGTGCTTTGTCGAACTGAGCGAACTGCCAAATTGAGTCTGCGACTAATGTGGTAGGTGACCTTGGAAACTTGTATGCATTGCGGGCTGTGGGGTTAACACTTCAAATCCTGGACATTGGGATCAATAGACCCAACAATCTCCCACAATTTGAAAAAGTCAAAACCTAAAGACAATGTTATACACTAACTCAAATATGCAACAACAACAGTAAATAACATATAGCATGACATAGAAATAATGAACACATATTTGATTATAATGAATTTCATTAACAAAAGGATAATTATTTTTTATGTGCATAATACAAAAATCACACATCGTTCCACCCTCTATGATAAATAGGAAACATTCTCATGTTTCAGGTTCTCTTATTACAATGTCACTGCTTATGGGATTCTTGATAGTCTTCTTAGTTGTAGCTTCAGACTTTTTGACTTTCTACATTTGGAAGTAACTGAAGGGTTTTGGAATATATTTTGTCGGCTCAACAACATTTGGAGGCAAGGTTCCAGCATTCCTGTCTTTTATGTATTGCCTTTTTTCATTCTCCCTCTCTTCCATCTTATCCCACTCAATAGAGTTATACAGCTTTCCTCTCTCAGTTTTCTTGGTCTTCAACTGTTCCCATGCTGACAGGATGATGGTCCTTGACTCAGGGCTCCACTGCTCAAAGTCGGGCCTAGCTTCCATTTTCTCTCTATATCTTTTCTTACTGACACTGACAGCTTCTTCATATTCAATAGCTATATATTTCGCTTTTGCCTTCAGAATCTGGTCAGCAGTGGGGCTGAATGATGGAATATCAGCAACTGGTTCATCCCACTGAGCACCTTCTTTAGCATACTGAGCTGACTAGCCTGCATTCAAGGCTTCTTTAATCTGTGTGGGGAACATAGGGATGTTATCATACTGAACCGATTCTATCCCGAATGATCCCCTTATGACAATTTTTGGCTCACACAACATTCTCATTATTGGCCTTGATTGTCTACCTCTCCGCCTTTTTAATTTCTTCAATTAGCTCTTTGGTTTGGGAGAGGCTGGCCTTATTCCTTTCAAATTCAAGCAGGTTTACACCAGCTATAACTTTGTTCTTGACCTGCAGTAGATGATCATCTAAGAGCTTTGTGCAAGCATCCATATTTGCGAATATAACAGTCTTTTGTTGATCCAATAGAACTTTATCAGCATTGTGGACAGCAACCTTGTTGTTAGCATGAATAGTCTAATTTTCTATGATTGTAATTGGAACTTCGCCAACCTCATCATGTTTTTCCATAGTGTAATCAATAGTTGGGGCTGCCCTAGTGAAAAATTTTACATTTTCAGTGTTCAGAAGATTGACTTCAAATCTGATAGACTTAATTTCTATGGACAACTCATTTTTGATTTCTTTAAGGGCTTCAACAACAAAGGTTTCCAGAGTTCTCCTTTGTTCATCCATCAAGCCTCTCAGCAGAGCTTAAAAGATAGGTGGTAATTGATCTGTCCTGGTAGATGTACCTTCATCATAGATGACTTCTTGTTCTAGTATGATCACTGCACTATCACCAGAGAAACCCATGTCGTACCTTGAAGAATGTGCTCTATTGGATGGTTCTGTTTCAAACACAGAGTAAACATCATACACATGACCTTGAGCGGGGAAATCTGGTTGAATCTCCCCATCAACTACTTCCATGTCTTTTGTGATATGCAGAACAGCAACAACAGCAGATCCTTCATTCACAGTATCATGAATTTCCTCTAGAGGACACTGGGATTTCTCCCCCTCAGTAACTGCAGTCTCCATTACTTGATCCATATATGTCTCCCCCTCACTCTGTGGACTGTTTCCATCTTGAAGATCTTGGGGTGTTGGAGTAGATACATCAGCAGCTGGGAATTTGTAGGTCTTCCCCTCCATTACTGCAGATATTTTATCAACAATTTCTTATGCCACTTGCCCACCTTCCTCAGCTAATGGTAGGTTTTCTTTAGTTGTATCCTTAGATGAGGAGGCCTGGTCTCTCTTATCCCTCCTGGTCTAATCAGTTGAGTTAGTCAGGGTTGGATCTTGAGGCTCTTCTTCACGGTGTTCAGATGAACTGGTGGTAGTACTTTCTTCTGGTACAAGAGCTTGTTTCTCTTTCTTTTTGGCAATAGACGGGCCATGTGGCTGAAGGAACCGGTCCCATCAATCTAGCATCTTTATGTCCATTTTCTCATGTAATGAATCTTGATACCTAACATCATATTGTGGATCCCTGGAACACTATTCAGCAATTATAGGGAGAGAATTCTTCCCAGATTTGGCTCAGTCAAGCATTCCACTATTCTATCATAAATAATTCTTCCCAAATTTGTCCTCTTGGAGAGAATTACTCGGGCGATGAGCTCAAACATTTTCTTATATATTTTATCATTGGAGCCTATCTTACATAACAGGGCTTTCTCAATCACATCGGCTAGGAACTTACCTTTCAAGTTCATTTCCTTCCTAAGAATAGAACCGGTGGTGTGTTTAGACAGACCACACCACTTCAGGGATGACTTTATGTATGACTTATCCAGGTCTTTTTCTTCATCTGTCTTTGTGACCTTAGGCAACTATAGTGCTTTACTTAACCTTCTTGGGGTCATCTTTATCTTTGTCCCACTGACCGCTTACTTGATTTTTTTAGAGGATGAGTCGACCGAGGCATTCGAGTACAACTCTAGAACCTCCCGCTTCAATAGCAAGTAAGGCTCTGACATTACCTATTCTAGGTCAGCGACCTGGGGCAGATGTAAAACAAACTGTACTTCCTCAGGAGCGCCTTTGAAGACATTCCAAACATGTTCGCTGCCTTCGAACAGAAAATCCTGACCTTTAGGAGAGATCTCTGTCACGAGTTTCTGGGAATGAGTAAAACTATTTCGTCGTATCGGCATACTCGGGTAGTGAAGGGATGGGAACAATGTGTATTGTCTTATGCACAACTCCTCCTATTTATAGTTTTATTTTTCTTTTATATGCAGAAGTGGTGCATACCTGTTTGAGATCAAGATCTATGATCAACGACTGGGATTAATTCCAGACACTTAGCCACAAACATTCAATATTGCTGCATCTGTTGAGCGAACTCCTAATGCAGTCGATGCTCTTAAAATTAGTCCACTTTGACTGAACTTACCTAAAGGGATTAGATCAACCTACAACATATAAACACAATGTATATATATTTATATAGTAGAGAGTAGATTAATCTTCCTCCTGGTATGAGTCCAACTCAATAGTGGATATAGCTTTTCTATGAAGTCAGCCTACTTCTTTGGAAATGACAAGTTTCATCCTTGATTTTCCAATCTCCCTTGCATTCTCTTATTGATCATTATCTACTTCCCTATTTTTCTTATCAGGGAGGTTATGACATTCTCCTCTTCCCGAGCAGGGAGTTCAGCAGGAATCTCCCACTCAACCTTTGCATTGTTCCTTTGGGACACCCCTCATTCCAGTATAATTCCTAGAGCAACCACTGTCCAACAAACCCATGGGGGTGATGGCACTTGGACTATCCTGGAAAATAGATTACTTTACATTAGGATCCAAAAATAAATGGGGTCATAGGTTCTTGTTAGCTTTAAACTTAACTTGTCTTCCTACAGATTTTCTGACAGAAAGACTAACTCTCTAGCACTTGGCATAGTAGGATTATGCCACCAATCAAAGGCAAAATGCCCTACTTTCACACAACACCAACACTCATGAGTGTTGTATCTTATTTTTTGTATTGGTCATGCAGTTTGGTAAACTACTAACTGAATAGAAGGAAGAGGTGCAGCAGACTTCTTCAAGTTTCTTTCAGCACGGATCTGAGTGAAGGTGAACTTTTTAGCAGTCTTTCTATTTTAGCTCTGACAACCATCTATAGCATTCTTCTTTCTAGGTGACATGTTGTTTATGGTATCATAGATAGCTAGATCTGGCCTACTAATAGTCTTACCCATGGTTAGAGTCTTTGCTGGAAGATCTTGAGTTAAGGCTACTGCCATGTTCTTGAGAGTGGGGGCTGGGTACTAAACACAAATGGTCCATGATGGGCCATTTTAATTTCCTCATGGGGAGCCTTAAAGGCACTCATTCTCCTACTATACCTTCCACCATTGTTGTGAACATCTTGGTTCACACAAGTAGATCTACCATTCGTCCAATGACAATAGATGTTCTCTTGGTCAAACATGCTTGAAGGTAACTGAACTTTTCTAAAATGAATGGGAGGCTTGGAAGCTAGTGGCAGAACAAGAGATTTGCCTTTCCCTTAGGACTTGGCAACTTTTGTGCTTCTATTGATTCCCAACGCTTTCTTACCCTTTTGAGAGGAGAAAGAGTCTATCACAGGTAGCACAGTACTTGTCTTACAATAACTAGTCACTATCCTTTTCTCCCTCTAGAGCCTCTCTTCAAGGTCCCTAATGAGATTGTTCTAGTCGTTGATGGTGCCAATCTAAATTAGAGTGGTATTTTTCAGTTGGCTAACTTCCCTTATTTTCTGATCCAACAGGTTTGCTGTCTCAACCTGCTGGGCAGCAGCTAGCTGAAGAGAGGCAATCTCCTCAGCTTGCTTTTTGGCCAACTTTTTGCTTCTCTTGAAGGCCTCTAGAAGTACAACATACTTGTCAATCAATTGATTGACATCATCCTCTGATTCTAATCCATCAACAGCACTTGATGTGGAAGCATCAGAGTTTGGACTGGTCTGACAATCAGATTCTGAGGATAAGCTAGATAGGGAGCGTACGTGATCTAGACCAGGCTAATCCTGACAGGATTCTTCTTTTGTCATGGCTATTAGCCTATAACGTTTGTAGTCATCTCCCTCATCATCCCCCTCTGAATGACTGTCTGAATGTGACAGAGGGGCCCTGATCTTTATTCTTGCATCTGAATAGAAATCACTTGTATCACTGTCACTAAACACAGAGGATAGTGGGGCTATGATTTCTATCATGGCAACAAGGTTGTCTTCATCATCTACAACAGCTGCCAATAGCCCATTGTAGTTCTTTTCCTTTCTGCAGGCTTGAAACTTCTCTGAGCTCCACTCCTTATGGTTCACTCCTAGACTCATAAGAACAACCCTTTTAACTATCCTTGTAGATCACTCACACTGTTAAGTCCTTTTTGAGCAACCTCTCTCTAATACTACTTGAAAGTCTTTAATTTCAATGATAGCTAAATCACCAAGAGTGGGGGCGGTGAATAGGTTTCTTAGTATCTTGTGACTATCTTTTATTTTCCTTCTTTAACTGCTTTGTGAGTTAGTAGTTTTTTGCTTTCAAGAAACACACAACCTACAACATAGAAACATCACAAGAAGCACACACAAAATTTATAGTGGTTACCCAGATTATGAGTACCTCCAATTTCAATCCCACCTTTCTAACTTCTTGTTAGACAAGGCACTTCTCCAAAAACACAACTCCAAAGAGTTGACACCTCAGATTTTGCTAGATCTCTCAGTCTCCTCCAAGACTTACAGCCAAGACACAAGGCCCTACTACTCAGTGATCCAAAGATCACCAACCTCAGGCCCAAAGGCCCTACAACTCAGGCTAGGAGGATAGCCCTACCTCAGAGAGAATGACACTCCTACTCTCAAGCATGAAGGCCCTACCTTAGATCGAAAGGATCCTATAAATCAGGCACAAGTGCCCTACAACTCAAGGAGAATGACTCTCCTACCTCCGAATCGAGAGCCCTACCTCTGATCCAAATTTGATCCTACTCTCAGGCCAAAACACTACCTCAGGCAAGCAGGCCCCACCTCAGATACTCAATAGAATCCTACCTCAGGCTAAACAGCCCTTCCTCAGATCTGTAACCAGATCCTACACTTGGATCAAAAATGGATCCTATACTCAGTTCAAAGCCCTACCTAAGATCTACAACTAGATCATATACTTAGATCCAAAATGGATCCTACACTCAGGCCAAAGCCCTACCTCAGAACTATATCCAGATCCTACACTCAGATCCATACAGGGATCCTACCTCAGCTTTTATTAACTTACTTGAACCTCTGCATCATCAGATTTGTGTCCTTGCTTCAACCTCAACAACAATGGCGTGGAAAAGATGAAATTCTTTTTATTTAGAATAATCCAAAAAAAATTCACTAAGATCATCCTTGTTCATATATTCCCGATGCACAATGGCTCTTTTGACCAGTGGGCCACTCTGAGTTTGACTGTTGCACCATCACTTTAATAGTCAAAAGTTGTACTATAGGCCTGCAATGTCGTTTGTCGTTTTTTGTAGACATCCCGCAACATTTATACTATAGGCCTACTGCCTTCGAACAGAAAATCCTGACCTTTAGGAGCCATCTCTGTCACGAGTTTCTGGGAATGAGTAAAACTGTTTCGTCATATCGGCAGACTCGGGTAGTGAAGGTATGGGAACAATGTGGATTGTCTTATGCACAACTCCTCCTATTCATAGTTTTATTTTTCTTTTAGATGCGGAAGTGGTGCATACCTGTTTGAGATCAAGACCTATGATCAACGGCTGGGATTAATTCCCGACACTTAGCCACAAACATTCAATATTGCTGCATCTGTTGAGCAAACGCCTAATGCAGTCGATGCTCTTAAAATTAGTCCACTTTGACTGAACGTACCTACAGGTATTAGATCAACCTACAACATATAAACACAATGTATATATATTTATATAGTAGAGAGCAGATTAAGCTTCCTCCTTATATGAGTCCGACTCAATAGTGGATATAGCTTTTCTATGAAGTCAGCCTACTTCTTTTTAAATGACAAGTTTTGTCCTTGATTTTTCAATCTCCCTTGCATTCTCTTATTGATCATTATCTACTTCCCTATTTTTCTTATCAGGGAGGTTATGACATTCTCCTCTTCCCGAGCAGGGAGTTCAGCAGGAATCTCCCACTCAACCTTTGCATTGTTCCTTTGGGACACCCCTCATTCCAGTATAATTCCTAGAGCAACCACTGTCCAACAAACCCATGGGGGTGATGGCACTTGGACTATCCTGGAAAATAGATTACTTTACATTAGGATCCAAAAATAAATGGGGTCATAGGTTCTTGTTAGCTTTAAACTTAACTTGTCTTCCTAAAGATTTTCTGACAGAAAGACTAACTCTCTAGCTCTTGGCACAGTAGGATTATGCCACCAATCTAAGGCAAAATGCCCTACTTTCACACAACACCAACACTCATGAGTGTTGTATCTTCTTTTTTTGTATTGGTCCTGCAGTTTGGTAAACTACTGACTGAATAGAAGGAAGAGGTGCAACAGTCTTCTTCAAGTTTCTATCAGCACGGATCTGAGTGAAGGTGAATTTTTTAGCAGTCTTTCTATGTTCGCTCTGACAACCATTTATAGCAGTCTTCTTTCTAGGTGACATGTTGTCTATGGTATCAAAGATAGCTAGGTCTGGCCTACTAATAGACTTACCCATGGTTAGAGTCTTTGCTGGAAGATCTTGAGTTAAGGCTACTGCCATGTTCTTGAGAGTGGGGGCTTGGTACCAAACACAAATGGTCCATGATGGGCCATTTTAATTTCCTCATGGGGAGCCTTAAAGTGTAACACCCCCTATCCGCCACGTAGAGTATAGCAGTAGGTCCGGTCGGGGCCCGACGCCATATATTACAGACAGACTGGGTGGTTACTCAATGGAAACCATCCAACTAATCATAACGTCCTACACAGAGTATTCTAGCGGAAGCAGTTTATAAGTTGAAATAAAGAACCCAGCACTAAAGCATGAATGTCCACTAGAATAGCCAACCAGGAATGAAGTACATACACCAGTACTGGCCTTAAGGCCTTACAAAAATGTTTTACTTAATGTTACATGATTTTCAAACCACGGCACGCAGGCCGGTCATACATGAATAAAGGAGTGAACACTCCAAATAGGCCTTCAAGGGCCGGCTTCGCAATTTGGGCTTTAGCTCGCTATTGACCGCTTGGTCCAACAGCACCTGCAAGCAACATAACCACCGCACGGTGGCAAACAAAAAGGCAACGGTCAGCAATGCTGACCAAATTATAACGATCCCGCCCCCAACTCGGGGCGGCGATGCTCCTTCCCTGCAAATTGTAATTGGCACAAGGGAGCAATATAATAATATTCATTTCATCACAGGCGTAGGCTCGAACGGCCACACACCCCGTGCACTCAGGGCACATTCTCGGTGAACCGGTCGATGTCACGTCAGTTAAAGCCATAGACATTCCGGACCCACCACCGCCGCATTGAGTAACCACCCAGTCTGTCTGTAGTATATGGCGTCGGGCCCCGGCCGGACCTACTGCTATATGCTACGCGGCGGATAGTGGGTGTTACATAAAGGCACTCATTCTCCAACTACACCTTCCACCATTGTTGTGAACATTTTGGTTCACACAAGTAGATCTACCATTCGTCTAGTGACAATAGATGTTCTCTTGGTCAAACCTGTTTGAAGGTAACTGAACTTTTCTAAAATAAATGGGAGGCTTGGAAGCTAGTGGCAGAACAAGAGATTTTCCTTTCCCTTAGGACTTGGCAACTCTTGTGCTTTTATTGATTCCCAATGCTTTCTTACCCTTTTGAGAGGAGAAAGAGTCTATCACGGGTAGCACGGTACTTGTCTTACAATAACTAGTCACTATCCTTTTCTCCCTCTGGAGCCTCTCTTCAAGGTCTCTAATGAGATTGTTCTAGTCGTTGATGGTGCCAATC
Source organism: Platanthera guangdongensis (assembly GCA_039583875.1). NCBI lineage: Eukaryota > Viridiplantae > Streptophyta > Magnoliopsida > Asparagales > Orchidaceae > Platanthera > Platanthera guangdongensis. The sequence continues at coordinate 106,852,313 of CM077153.1, forward strand.
TAAATGAGAGTGATATTTTTCAGTTGGCTAACTTCCCTTATTTTCTGATCCAGCAGGTTTGTTGTATCAGCCTGCTGGGCAGCAGCTAGCTGAAGAGAGGCAATCTCCTCAGCTTGATTTTTGGCCAACTTCCTACTCCTCTTGAAGGCATCTAGAAGTACAACATACTTGTCAATCAATTGATTGACATCATCCTCTGATTCTGATCCATCAACAGCACTTGATGTGGAAGCATCAGATTTTGGACTGGTCTGACAATCAGATTTTGAGGATAAGCTAGATAGGGAATGTACGTGATCTAGACCAGGCTAATCCTGGTAGGATTCTTCTTTTGTCATGGCTATTAGCCCAAAACTTTCGTAGTCATCTCCCTCATCATCCTCCTCTGAATCACTATCTGAATGTGACAGAGGCGCCCTGATCTCTATTCTTGCATCTGGATAGACATCACATGTATCACTGTCACTGAACACAGAGGATAGTGGGGCTATGATTCCTATCATGGCAACAAGATTGTCTTCATCATCTACAATAGCTGCCAACAGCCCATTGTAGGCCTTTTCCTTTCTGCAGGCTTGAAACTTCTCTGAGCTCCACTCCTTATGGTTCACTCCTAGACTCAGAAGAACAGCCCTTTTAGCTATCCTTGTAGATCACTCAGACTGTTAAGTCCTTTTTGAGCAATCTCTCTCTGATACCACTTGAAAGTCTTTAATTTAAATGATAGCTAAATCACCAATAGTGGGGGCGGTGAATAGGTTTCTTAGTATCTTGTGACTATCTTTTATTTTCCTTCTTTAAGTGTTTTGTGAGTTAGTAGTTTTCTGCTTTCAAGAAACACACAACCTACAACATAGAAACATCACAAGAAGCACACACAGAATTTATAGTGGTTACCCAGATTATGGGTACGTCCACTTTCAATCCCACCATTCTAACTTCTTGTTAGACAAGGCACTTCTCCAAAAACTCAACTCCAAATAGCTCATACCTCAGATTTTGCTAGATCTTTCAGTCTCCTCCAAGACTTACAGCCCGGACACAAGGCCCTACTACTCAGTGATCCAAAGATCACCAACCTCAGGCCCAAAGGCCCTACAACTCAGGCTAGGAGGATAGCCCTACCTCATAAAGAATGACACTCCTACGCTCAAGCATAAAGGCCCTACCTTACATCAAAAGGATCCTATAAATCAGGCACAAGTGCCCTACAACTCAAGGAGAAAGACTCTTCTACCTCAGAATCAAGAGCACTACCTCTGATCCAAATTGGATCCTACTCTCAGGCCAAAACCCTACCTCAGGCATGCAGGCCCCACCTCAGATACTCATAGAATCGTACATCAGGCTAAACAGCCCTTCCTCAGATCTGTAACCAGATCCTACACTCGGATCCAAAATGGATCCTACACTCAGTTCAAAGCCCTACCTAAGATCTACAACTTGATCCTATACTTAGATCCAAAATGGATCCTACACTCAGGCCAAAGCCCTACCTCAGATCTATAACCAGATCCTACACTCAGATCCTTACAGGGATCCTACCTCAGCTTTTATATAATAGGCTTACAACTCATATCCAAAAATTATCTTACACTCAGTCCAAGAATGGATACTACCAGGAGAATGTTTGCTTGGTATAGTTGATTTGACATCAGAGAGATTTCCATGTGCCTGCATACTGATCTGAGTTTACCTTAGCCATAAGTTGTTCTAAACAATAAGAAAACTGTTCTTCAATAAGCTGATGCTTGTGCTGGAAGTAACTCAGAAAATTGTTTCTGAACTTGCGGAAGAAGACTGATGATTTGATAGATCTTGTGTTCATCTATCTGCTAACTTGACTTTAGAGACTAGAGTGCTCTACAACTTGTTCTTTCTCAAAACTCCCTTCTAAACTTGTTGTAGTAGATGAAGCTTGCTGCAGCTAACTTACTTGAACCTTTGCATCATCAGATTTGTGTCCTTCTTGCTTCAACCTCAACAACAATGGCGTGGAAGAAGATGAAATTCTTTTTATTTAGAATAATCCAAAAAATTTTACAAAGATGATCCTTGTTCATATATTCCCGATGCACAATGGCTCTTTTGACCAGTGGGCCCCTCTGAGTTTGACTGCTGCACCATCACTTTAATAGTTAAAAGTTGTATTATAGGCATGCAGCGCCATTTGTCGTGTACTGTAAACTTCCTGCAACCTTTGAAATCTTGTTGATGTTATCACCTGTGGACATAGTCAAATTCAAGTAATATTAGTATAGGCATTGAGTGAGCAACCTTCACTCAACGCCAAAATACTTCAACAGATTTTCTGCACTAGGCATTGTGTGAGTTAGCTTTACTCAATGCGAAAACACTCGGACAGATTTTCTATCCCTAGGCGTTGAGTGAGTAAGCTTTAATCTACTCCAAAACACTTAGATATATTTTGTCACTAGGCATTGAGTGAGTAAGATTTACTCAATGCCAAAACATTTAGAATAATATTCTGTCACTAGGCATTAAGTGAGTAAGCATTACTCAATGCCAAAACACATAGACAGATATTCTGTCACTCGACGTTGTGTGAGTAAGCTTTACTTAATGCCAAAACACTTATACAGATATTCTATCGCTAAGCGTTGAGTGAACCTTCATCATTCAACCCAATTGGACATGGCCAATATTTTATTTACAAAAGCATTGAGTGTTACTTCTTAACTCAAAGATATCACCCTCAGTCAGCTTAGTAGAAGAGGCATTGAGTGAATAGGCTTCACTTAACGATTATATCCTCAGAGAGTTTCCTAATTGATAAGGGGTTGAGTAAATAGCCTTCACTTAATGCTTTTGTCCTTGGACAAAATTCTGTGACTGAATGAGTATCAGTCAACGCTATTACCTCTTGGCGTTGAGTGAATAAGCTTCACTAAATGGCTCTAGACTTAGCCAGATTTCTCCACATATTTTCTATGGCTTTGACTGAAGCAGCTTGATTCAACGCTTCTAGCTCTATGGCATTGAGTGAGTTGACATCCCTCAACTCTTGTGTAATCAGCCACTTTTCTTCACTATCAAGGCCAAGGAATTGACTGACTTGTATTATCTTAGCGCTTTTTGGTATCTGGCGTTGAGTGAGCTTGCTTCACTCAATGCCTATTGACTTGGCCACATTTCTCTGCATCTGGCATTGAGTGAACTTATTTCACTCAACGCCTGTGGACTTAGACAGAATTTCTATCTCGCTACCTGCTTAACTTGCGACCATTCTTCTCCATTACTTAGACAATCTGTCTAATCATGTTCCAAGGAACATCCTGCACAAATAAAGCTTGTGACAACTGTTAGATTACACATATGTGTATACCATTTTCTATTAGGACTTTTTTAAATCTTGAACATTGGGATTAATGGAACCAACAATCTCCCCCTATTTGAAGAGGTCAAAACCTAAAGAAAATGTTATACACTATCTCAAATATGCAACAACTATAGTAAATCATATATTGCATAACATAGAAGTAATGAACATATATTTGTTTAAAATGAAGTTCATGAACAAAAGGATAATTGTTTTTAATGTGCATAATACAAAAATCACGCATCGTTCAGCCCTCTTAGATAAATAGGAAACACTTTCTTGCTTCAGGTTCTCTTATAACAATGCCAATGCTTCTGGGATTCTTGACAGTCTTCTCAGCTGCAGCTTCAGACTTTGACTTTCTAACTTTGATAGTAACTGATGGGTTTTGGAAAGTATTCTGTAGGCTCAACAACATTTGGAGGCAAGGTGCCAACATTCCTATCCTTTCTATATTGACTTCTTTCATTCTCCCTCTCTTCCATCTTGGCCCAATCAATAGAGTTATACAGCTTTCCACTCCCAGTCTTCTGGGTCTTTACCTGTTCCCATGCTAACAGGATGATGGCCCTTGACTCAGGGCTCCACTGCGCAAAGTCAGGCCTAGCTTCCATTTGTTATCTATATCTTTTCTTTCTAGCTCTGGCAGCTTCTCCTCTTCAGTAGCTATAGATTTCCCTTTTGCCTTCAGAATCTGTTCCGCAGTGGGGCTAAATGATGGAATATCAGCAACTGGTACATCCCACTGAGAACATTCTTCAGCATACTGAAACAGGCTGACCTACATTCAGGGCTTCTTGAATCTGTGTGGGGAATATAGGGATGTTATCATACTAAACTGGTTCTATCTGGAATGATCCCCTTATGACATTTGTGGCCCACACAACATTCTCAATTTTGGTCTTGATTGTCTCCATCTCCCCCGTTTTGACTTCTTCAATCAGTTCTTTGGTTTGGGAGAGGCTAGCCTTGTTCCTTTCAGATTCAAGATGGTTTACACTAGCTGTAACTTGGTTCTTGACCTGCAGCAGATGAGCATCTAGGAGCTTGGTGCAAGCATCCATCTATGTGAATATAGTAGCCTTTTGTTGATCCAATAATACTTAATCGGCATTGTGGACAGCAACCATGTTGTTAGTTTGAATAGTCTGACTTTCTATGATTGAAACTGCAATTTGGCCCACGTCATCCAATTTTCTGTGGTGTAATCAACAACTAGGGCTGCCCTATTGAAGAATTTTATAGATTCAGCATTTAGAAGATTGACTTCAAATTTGATAGACTTAATTTCCATGGACAACACATTTGTGATTTCTTTAAGGGCATAATCAACAAAGGTCTCCAGAGTTCTCCTTTGTTCATCGATCAAGCCTCTCAGTTGAGCTAGAAAGACATGTAGCAATTGATATGTCCTGGTAGATATACCTTGATCACAGATATCTTTTTGTTCTGGTCTGATCTCTGCCCTATCATCAGAGACACTCATGTTGTACCTTGAGGAATGTGCTCTCTGGACGGCTCCTTTTCAGACATAGAGGAGTCAACATCATACATTTGACCTTGAGCGGGGAGTCCAGGTTGAATCTCCCCCTCAACTTCTATCATGCCTTTAGTGACATGCAGAATAGCAGTAGCAGCAGATCCTTCATTCACAGTATCCTGAATTTCCTCTGGAGGATACTAAGATTTCTCTCCCTCAGTAATTGCAATCTTCATAACTTGATCTTGATATGTCTCTCCCTCAGTCTGTGGACTATTTCCATCATGAAGATCTTGGGGTGTTGAAGTAAATACATCAGCAACTGAGAATTTGGATATCTCCCCCTCTATCACTGCAGAGATTTTGTCAACAATTTCATGTGCCACTTAGCTAGCTTCATCAGCTGATGGTAGGATTGATTCGGCTGTATCCTTAGATATGTAGGCCTGAGCGCTCGTGTCCCTCATGGACTCATAAGTTGAGTTAGCCAAGTTGGGATCATGAGGCACTTCTTCACAGTGTTCAGATGAACTACTGGTAGTGCTTTCTTCTAATACATGAGCTTGTTTCTCTTTCTTCATATCAATAGACGGCTCATGGGGCTGAAGGACCCGGTCCCATCTGTCTATCATCTTTATGTCCATTTTTCTCTCGTGATGAATCTTGATTCCCAACCTCATATAAAGGACCCCTGGGACACTATTCAGATGGTATAAGGAGAGAATTCTTCCCAGATTTGTCTCAGCGAAGCATTCCACTATTCTGTCAAAATGAACTCCATCAGCTCCTTTGGAGCCATCCAATAGGGAGCCCTAAACACCACCTTAGCTCCTGACACCAATTGGATCTAAAAATCCTTCTCTCGATGCTCCGGCAATCCCGGTAGCTTGTCTAGAAACACATTCGCAAAGTCCCGCACGACCGTTATATCGGTAACCATCATCTTGGCCTAGTTAAAAGTGGATATTTACATGTGATCCCCCATATGGGCACACCACAGCTTCTGCAGCTTAGTTTATCCTCAAACTAAACTCTAGCGGGGGTGACCCAAATTTAGTGGACTTATACTCTTCCGATCGAGGTTTCAATCTGATACCAGTTTGTAAGACCCCATTTATTTCTTTTAAACCACTGGGGTCTTTTGCCCAAAACCGCCGCTTTACGGTGACACCAACACACCCGGGAAGGTCGTCACTACAAAACGTCGATCCTGCCGGCTATACTGATCACAAAAGAGTAGAATAAATATAAGAGTAAAGTAAAAAACTCAAATACTGGTCCACAAAAATAACATGAAATATAGTACAATTCTCCAAGAAGGGAGAGTCCACAGTAATGATAAAGCAAAGTACTAAAGAGGGCTCTTGCCCGATAGATCAAAATCCTCACTACAAATCACTCAATCGCGGAAGAAAATCTATAATATATACTAATGTTTGGGAGTCACTGTCCCTACTTGCTGGACTCACGTGCTAGACTGCTCTATCTCCATGCGCACCGACCTCTAGGGCTGCGTCTCCTGGTTCGGCTCCACGATTCCCTAAAATGATTTGGTCAACGACCATTAGTCTAAAAGACTAAGTCCTATCATCCCCCACCCCTCTCCCATTGCTCCTAGGCACCGAGGTGGGAGGAGGAAAGGGAAGTTAATGAAGGTGGAAATTAACAAAGAAAGCAGGTGATGGCGGAACTAGGCTAACATGAGCATGCAATCATAGCAAGTATAAGTAGGCAAATAGTAGGTAAGCAGTATGAGTATACACATGAACAGAGTGAGCAAGTAAAAGTACAAGAAGGTAAACTTAGTAAGTAACCGTTACCTATAGGAATGCACATACAAACCTATAGACCAAGGGGTCGTTTTGCAAGACCTATTGTATAAAGAGTCTCATACCAATTTATACAATAGGTGTCAAGGGTTATATACAATGATTATGCTATTTCATGCAACTATGCTATGGTATAAACATGCAAATGCAACTCACACACCCAACTCTGTGCACACAGACCTTTAGTTCCCCCTTTCTGGAGCCTAACCTCCAAGGATACCTTCGTAGTGGCAAACGAAAGCGGTGGGTTGGGCATCACCCACCTCTAAACCGGTATCAGCACTACTAGTCAGACCTATCGTATGCCTCAATGCTAGTTCACTAAGCGAAGCTCCTGCATACTCTTGACGGTTGCCACATCGGACTTTATTTGGCAATGTGCTAAACTATACTTGTCGTGTCAACGTATTGGTCTTGGTGCGACGACCCTCCAATACCGAATACCCACCACCATATACTTATGCACATGCAACATTAATGTATTTTCCACTGAGACAAAGCTCCCCGGACTATCTCGTTCGTCACAAATATCTACCGAGCCAAAGCTCCCCGGACTAACCCATCCGTCACAAAACCATCCGAGCCATCGGCTCGCCTCGCTAACCTGCCCATCACCAAAATAACCAAGTCTATTTCTTGTGAGACCTAACCTGACTCCCACAACGCCAGGGAGTGTGAGTGTAAGTGTAACCCTAGAGTATTTCTAATTACTTTTCGATTCCATTTATTCCTACGGCTTACGTTAACCTTGGACTGCCCAAGGAATTCCCTGTGAATGGCTCTCGAGGGCACTAGGAAATACGATGGGCTGAAACCCAATGCTCCCTTTTGCTAGATAGTTATTATTATTGGTATCTACCCATAACAAACCCCATTTTAATCTAACCCTAGTTTGTTTGACTCTTTCTCTCCACATGAAAGACGATCTTTCGTCAATCTCGAGCACCTCTTAACACTAGTCAATCCAACACTTCCACATCATGAGTCCTATTGAAGAACTCTTTTTTGATTCACCAATAATCAGAAAACTATTAACCCTAACTCCCTATGTACATTCCTCGTGCTATCACAATTTTGCAGTTTTACTATATGCAGACCAATCTAAGCTATGTTATGTACATGATAGGAGGTAATTTTGAACATGACCTACTAGATTTCCTTAAGTTATGGCCACCCAAAAATTATGATCACTATATAATGCCCAAATAATAGAGAATACTAAGTTTCATAAACTTTCATAAAAGTATCAGCCCCTTAATAATTAATTCAAGATAAATATAATAAATAGAATTAAAGAGAGAAGTACCTCAAACTTTTATCCATAATTTACACCAAAATTGTCAGGGCTTTAATATGATCATAAATCATCATTGATTAAGTTTCATAACATTCTAAGTTAGTTTAACCATGATTTCTTCAAAATAATCCTTAGGGGAAACATAAAGGTTATAACTACAAGTATTAGCTAATATCTTCCAAACATCCTACAATAATTTCCATAGACTTGTATTTTTATAAAAACTCTTCTACCAAAATTTCATAAGGATCCAAGGTCATATGACCCTTCAATATTTTTCTAAAAGGTATAGGCCTCAATTATCCCTAATTAGTTTAAGTTGTGCGACTAAGTCTAAATGTTACCAAATTCCTTCTTCCTATGGCTATCTACCATCCTAGGATTACATGGACTAAACCCCAAGTCCACACATGGACATATCATACCATGTCCTTCACAAACCTCTAAAGTTCAACATTAGAGTTTGAACTAGGATCCTATGGCAAATCCACCCTAATCTAACCTAAACTACATGTGAGGGTGTTTAAACTAACCATGAAGCTCTGGCCCAAGTCCCAACCCATTTGGGTGAGAATTGGCCCTTCTATGCCCCAAACACTCTTTGCCCTAAATTAATCCCTTAAGGGCCATACTTTGGCCTCACCAAAACCTGTCCAAATTAAACCCAATTGGGCTTAATTTTTTACCATAGTCATTCCATGACCTAAAAGATAGAAACCAAAATTTTGGTGGGTTAAGAGGTCATAAAACCCCTTAAATAATTCATGCAAATTTTATTATATTTCCACAAAAACGTTAGGAAAATATTTTCCAAAAATTCCAATTTTTGGATATATTATATGTATAGGTAGGAGTGACCCCCAACCAAAATTTCAAGTCATTTGTATAGATGAATTGATCGGGGAAATCAATTTAGTCTCTGGTCAAGCCTATGAATAGGCTGCACCATTTTGAGTGTTGTGGTCAAACCACTTACCCAAATGGGTTGAAATTAGTTTTAAATTAAAGTAGACTGCAAGATCTACAATTATCTTGTTGGTCACTCTTTAAGGTTTAGCACTAAGTGTCTCCTTTATCTAATTTAAAGTGGGCACAGTAAAAGGTTAAAAATATAAAACCTTAATAATCTTTAAAACCTGTTGTACAGATCTAATCCGACGGTGATCAGATCGTCTTGAACCTCCAGCCGACTGTCGTGATTTCACCGACCTGGAGCAAATTTCAAACCATTTTTGCCGGCGATCCGACCACCTCCCTGGCCAGCCACCACCGCCAGCACCTCCGTTGAGGTGGGGTCTATCACCATAGGGCGACACAGCCACTAGAGAGGCGATAACCGGCGAACACATGAGGTGGAAAAACCATGAAAATCTGGAATTGTTCTCTCCCAATCAGGCTCAATTGAGCCCAATTTCTCTCCTAAATGATGTAAGATTCTAGCCCACGAAGAAACGAGTAGAGGAGGACCTGTTGGGAGAGATGGTGGCGGGCCGATCGTCGGAAAGCCATGGACGATGGTGGTGTCGTCCGGTGTTCTGCAACAGCACTGTCAACTTTCTCAAATCCTTTAGTTTAAGTGTGGAACCGACTCCTCTAGGCCCAGGGATGCTTTTAAGGTGGTTAATTGGGGAAGGGGAAGGGCCTAGCACGAATTGCCATTAATGGCCATGAAAGCTCTAATTTTTTGCCATGTTGGATCACTGAATTCAGCCACCTAGAGGCTGGGAAAAAACCTCTGGTCTCCTCTAAATGATGAGGGGAAGATGAATCAAGACTTTAGAATCAATTGGAGAGGGACTCTTGCTCTCCCATGGCCATTAATGGCTTTCTCTCTCCTCTTTCTCTCTCTTCCTTATGGGAGAAATTAAATTCAGCCACTTGGTGGCTGGCTATGATTTTTCAACTCCTCATAACTGATGAGGGGGAATGCATCCATCAATTGGAGAGGCCCTTGGTCTCCCTTGGCCATGAATGGCCTCCTTTTTCACACTCTCTCTCCTCCATTAAAGGGAAAAATTGAGTTTTTCTCTCTCCTAGTCATCAAGGAAAATTTTGATGACTATTCGAGCCTAATGGCGCCCCACTAACCCCCATAATATTCATGGAAATATGGCTAGCCTAAGGGGGATTGGGCTTGAGCTTGAGTTAACCCATTTGAGCTAGTTTGACCTATGCCAACGATTGATTTGACCTTTGTCAAATTGACCATTTGGGTTGAGCCCAATGGGTCCTTGGTGACCCATTGGCCTCCCCTAAAGTATTGGAAGGCTTTGGTAGGGTTGTTTGGGCATATTGGGGGTCACTTGACCCTTAGTTAAGGCACTTTGACCCTTTTAGGGCTAGGGTTGACTTTGGTCAACTTAGCCTCTTTGGTTGACCCCAATGGGTTCTTGGTGACCCATTGGCTTCCCTTAGGTCTTGGGAAGGTCTAGGTGGGTCCCTTTGGCTTAGGAGAGGTCAATTTGGCATGGGTGGGCTTAGTTTGAACTAATCAGGGCATGTGTTGACTTTGGTCAACATAACCTTTTTAGTTGATCATAGTGGATCCCTATGGCTCTGATGGACCCTCTAATAGGTTAGTGATGTTGTCGTGGGGTCATGGAGTCATGGTGAAGCACTATGGTAATCCCTAAGCTAGTAACTGGAATTCTACTATTTGCAGACCAAGGTGGTTCACACACAAGTTCCTAAGTTCACCCTAACCTTTTCGTACTTCCCAGGGTTTTATCATGACGCAGTCATTACAAAACCATACTAATTGTCTAGGAGTCTGAGGATGTTACATATATACTGAACCACGAGAATTAAGCCCACAATCTTCTGTTGGGAAATCATCACTACAATGATTGTAATCCCCACACCATCTATAATGAATATTAAGTTCATCAAACATGGTGCAATTGGGGAGAATTCATCAGCAGAAATATTTTTAGCAAGAATTAACTACACACAAGTAGTTTAATAAAAATGAAAACCTGCCTTTGAAAAATCACAAAATAGATAAGGAACAAAGAAAATAAAATGATGATATTTAAAAATTTAAACAAAAAAGATGGTATGAACAAATGGAAAAGGACTTCTATCTCTCGTCTCCCTCTCCAGAAACTCACACGAATATGCTTCCCGATAACAGTGCCAAAAACTTGATGCACGTTCTACAAGTGCACCGTTCCCTCAAGTAATATAAATTAGGTTTAAATCCCCAAATATCGATCTCAGAAGAACATAGTAAGATGGAGTTTACCTTTGAAGAAGGACTTGATATTGATTTCTTAGCGGTTGGATGGGTTGCAGAAGGCTTGGTTTGATTTTTAGAAAAACAACATAAAAAAGTAAACCTAAATTAATGTTTCTGGCCGTCGGCATCGCTTTACAATGCGATGGAAGATTAATCTCATAGAATGAATGAGTGGGCTTACGGAATGAAAGTGAAGGCTTGCATAGTGGAAGAGAAGGATTGTGGAATGGAGTGGAGGGTGGTTGCAGAATTGGTGCACTTCAAGAACAAATTAAACATAAATAATTACATAAACATGAAATAACATTACAAAGCATGGTTTAGAAGGCATACATCATCAAATTAGAGAATACTACACTAGACCAACTACAACTGAGAAGACAAAGGCTAAAGATATGACAGAATTGGGAAGCTTGTGGTAGATTCATGGTAGGAATTGTCGGATCATCAATATGCATCCTAGCTCGGTCCTAACTATCGTCCGGGGTAGAGGAGGTCTATCACCACCTTCCAATTGACTTATATTCTCCGGTAAACTACAATTGGGCAACGTCTATACCTGACTGCTAGTAGGCCTGACATCATGTATGGTAAATGTGTTTGTGCTAGGTATCAGGCCTTCCCTAAAGAATTTCATTACTCGGCTGCAAAGAGAATCTTGAGGTATCTTAAGGGCACACCAGATCTTGGCCTCTGGTACCCTATAAATAGGGATTTTGATCTAACAGGATTTTCAGATGCAGATTTTGCAGGATGAAAAGAAGACAGGAAAAGCACTACTAGAACCTATCAGTTCTTAGGAAGAAACCTAGTATCTTGGAGCAACAAGAACCAAACTAGTGTGGCTATATCCACTGTTGAGTCAAAGTACATATCAACATGCAGCTGTTGTACTCAGTTGTTGTGGATCCAACATCAGCACCAGGATTACAACCTTCAGGCAAGTAGAACTCCTTTATACTGTGATTCTACAAGTGTTATTTCTATTACTAGGAATCCTGTCTCACATAGCAGGACTAAGCATATAGAAATTAGATATCATTTTATTAGGGAGCATGTGGAGAAGGAAGACATCAGTCTTGAGTTTGTCCCCACAGACAAGCAAGTGGCTGATATCTTCACTAATCTACTAGATGAAGCAAAGTTCAACACCCTCAAATTTTAGTTGGGTATGTTGAACTTGGCCTAGCTTCATGCACTCTCTTTTGCATTTTTTTGTGGTGCAGGTATTGTTCCTCTTACTAGAGATAAAGACTCTCTAGTGGTATCAGTTCACTAATGCTTCTATTGAGGGGGAGTATGTAACGCCCCCGATTTTTCTGATGTTATTATTCGATTTGGTGTCGTCATATTTATCATGTTGGGGTGTTACCTCCCTTCTTACATTTTGTTGATGGCGCTGCACCATTTGTGCATTTTTGCGTCAGTTGGGTCTGGCTGACCGGATTTTGGGCTTTTGTTTGAGTTGAGGGTTTTCCTTGGTTTAAAGGATGACGTTTTGAGGCTTTGGATGTGTCCAGTTTTTATTGCGATCCGAGCATGTTGGAGGCTCAATGTGTGTTTGGACCCACATGGTGATTTTTTGCTTGTGTAAGCATGTGTTGTATTGTCTCAAGAATGGTACGTCGGTTTCTAGGGATTTGTCCTCGCTCTAAATTCATAGAGTCACATTTTATCCCAAATGTTAGTCAAATTATAATTTCTAAAAATTTTTCCCTGCTTAGTACTCTAGATGGACAGCCTTGTCCTCGAGCGAGATCTTTGTGTACTCGAGAGCTTTGGCCCTTCATTTCTCGAGAGGCCGGTGTTCCCCAGTAGTGTGTTGATTCTCGAGAATGTCTTTCCTTATACTCGAGAAAATTCGTCTAGCTCTCGAGTAACGCTTCTAGTTCTCGAGAGGTCTACTTTTGAACCCGTGTAATGTTTGAGTTGTTCCCGAGTAATACTAGTCTATTCTTGAGAAGTACCCTATTGTTCTCGAGATATTTAGTTTTTCTCTCGAGAAGTCCTTTTAATTCTCGAGAAGGTTATTTTGTACTCGAGTAATCTTCTTCTGTACTCGATATCTATTCTTGTTCTCGAGAAGGCCGTCATGTTCTCGAGAACTGCCCTTCGTGTTCTCGAGAAGATTCGCTTGTACTGGAGAACTGCCCTTGTTCTCGAGAAGTTTTGGCTCTGTACAAGAGAATTGGATTTTGCTATTCCCGAGTGATACTTCCTCCTGTTCTCGAGTAATACTTTTGTAATCGAGAAATAATTTCTTCCTTACTTGAGAAACCTCTTTCTTCTACTCGAGAAAAACTTTCTTCTGTTCTCGAGTAATGCTTTAGTACTCGAGTAATATTCTTTTGTTCTCGAGATCTGCCCTTTGTACTCTAGAATTGCCTCCCGGGTACTCGAGAAATCTCTCCTTCTTTCTCGAGTTACCTCCTTCACTCAAGAAATTTCCCTCTTTAATCGAGAAATTTTACTTGTACTCGAGAACTGTCCACCTGGTTCTCGAGAAGTCCATTTCAGCACTCGAGATGTCCTGTTGTTCTTGAGAGGTGTTTCTCGAGAAGGCATGTTGTTCTCGAGAAAACTTCTTCTTGTTCTCGAGAAAGTCCTCATTTTGTTCCCGAGTAATCCAACCTTGCTCTCGAGAAATCCAGCCCTTCTCGAGAAATTTAGCTGCTCTTGAAAATTTTTTGCTTCGTCCCAAGAATTTCGGTTCAGCCCACCCTTGACTCTCTCTTTAAGTGTAATGATCCAATATACTATTCATTTGATATTATATATATATATATATATAAGTAGGATAAACTTCTTCTTCTCCTCCTTAGGCCAATTTTTTTCCCGTTCTTCCCAAACCAGAGAGGCGTGAGCGAGAGAGAGAGCATCCATTCGTGAATCTTCCAGTGGCCGCCGACGGTGCTCCGATGCTCGAAATCTTCAACAGAACATAGATGTGGAAAGCTCTCAATGAGAGCTACGCCATCGTGGTAAAATTTTTCTCATTCCTTGAGTTTTTATTGCTAGGGTTTTTGACACTAACTCCTATTTTTGGCCATTTCTGTTAGATCTCATTTTTCCTCGTCTTTCTTGGTCCTAATCAAAGCCCTGGTGCGATTTGGAGGTCTTCTCTGGTAAAACCAAGGCAAGTGATGGTTTCCTCCTTCTATTCCATTCTTTAACCCGAATTGCAGATGTTTCTAATATTTTGTATTCATTCTTTGCAACTTGGTGAATATAGTGTTGTTTAGATCCCTTGTCTAATTCTATTTATAGTTTTCATATTCTTGATTATACTATCTTGCCTTGTTAAATGCTATACACTTGATGATGTGGTTAAATCTTACCCTTATAACCATTCCTCCACATTTATGTGATATGTGTTAGAGTTTATTTAGGATTATAAATTCTTCCTAAAGGTTAATCAACCATGTCAAATCTAGAATTGTCTAGTAGAATCTGATGTGCCACTATTGTCTTTCCTTCGTGGTTTCCTTCGTGGCGATGTCGTGGGGCGAGACATGCCGCCACACCGTAATTGAGTTGCGGTGTGCCCCTGAGCTCTAAACTTGAAATGTTATGGGGTGTGACTTCATGATTTTTCTTCATTGCGGGCGTTATTTGTTGGCCAATCCACAGCTGCAACGTTTGTTTCCTCTGTTAGTACTTTGTGGGACTCTACCGGGTGTTTGGGATTTTGTGGTGTATGGTGGAGTATCCAATCTCCCCCGCATTTATGACGGATTAATATCTCCTTGGGGGTGTGTACAGATGAGTTGACCACCCTGCCTGTTTGGCTTTTTTGGTGGAGTTGACCACAGGTGGCTAATAGAGTCTTGACTTCTTCTTGATGGTTTAATCTTAAACTTTTCCCATTATGGCCTTGTGCATTTGAGGTACTTTTGTTGTACGTGATGCTTCACGTAAGTGTTCCATTTTTTACTTTGTACCTTACTGATGTACTTTATTTATATATATTTCCTTGGGTCTTGGGTTGGTACACTTTGACTTTATTTACTTTTGGCTTACTTTCTGCCATAACTTGTACATTTTTGCTGAGGTGTTCTGTTTTTGGAATGCCTCAGGTTCAGAGTTGTAGCTGATTGCGGTGCTGGGTTGGAGTTTTGAGCAACAATGTTGGCTGCAGTTTTTTCCTCATCATAGCGAGGTAGATTATTGTTTAGTTTTCCTTACTAGCTCAGACATACTTTGTTTTTATGTGGGTTCATGTCAGTTTGTTGACGCCCACAGGATTGCTGATTTTAGATGCATGCTAGCTGCTTAGCTTACTTTCTGTGAAATTTGATTACTTGCTCTCTGGGATGTTTTATGCTAGGACTGCATGGTAGGTATTTTCAAGTATTAAAACTACTATTATTACCTCATGCATTGCAGGTTTTTAAAATGTTAAATCACTACTTTTAACGGCAGTAAAAATCTACTTTTATTGCTATTATAATCTTAGAACTTGCATACCTTGAGGTGTCCTCCGGGAACTTCTAAACTCATGTAGGATGTCTAACATTATAAAAGAAGTATTTTCCGCAACGTTTAATTACCTTTTTGCGTGGACTAGATGAGCCACTAGGTCGAGGGATATGACTAAATACTACACATAAACTGATTTTGCCTCTAAATAACTTAAATACCTTTCTTCTTAGTCAAGTAGGAGTTTTGCATGAGCGTTCAGAGTTATCCCCTACTGACGTGGCATCGTGACGCACATTTTTCCCTTACTCTGATATTACTTTAATGGCAGTGAAAAATGTGGGTTGTGACAGAGTTATCCCCAATTTGCCTATTCTGCAGAAGTCAAAAAGGGGGAGAGAAGGTCTTAGTAAGGCGGAGAGATAGCAAGAGGTAAAATAGCAAGGGGGAGAGAAGGACATATCAAGTAGATGATCACTATCATGCAGCAAACCCAAGGGGAGAAAGTGTTGTTCCCATATAGGGGAGAAAGTGATCAAGGCACTCAAGTAAGAACAAACACCTTGTAGCAAAACAGGTGGAGTAGGTGATGCTTAACATACAGGCAGGAAATGAGGTACACTTCCTTATAGCATGTCAAATTTCAATATTTATTTTGATGTATAGGTTGTGTGTGTCATTGACCAAGGAAAGAAAACAATTTGGATAAGGGTTTTGACTTATTCGAAATGGGGGAGATTGTTGGGTCCATTGTTCCTAATGTCCCTGATTTGTGAGGAAGTCAAATAGGTCAATGTCACACACATCAACTATATTTGATGTGTATTTGAGGTCTTGAGTGCAGGTTAGTCCATATCACATTGATTGGATAAATGGACACAATATTGGGTTGCTGGACATAACAAAAATCTACTAAGTCCACAAACATTGAGTGGAGCAAGCTCACTCAACGCCAGAGGTAAGGATTCAATATTTTCTAGCTAGAAATTTGCCTAAGTCCATAGGTGTTGAGTGAGGAAAGCTCACTCAACACCATATAACAAATAGCATTGAGTCCATCTCAGCCTAACAAATATATAGCCAAAAATATGGCTAAGTACAAAAAAGTTGTTAGTCTACTCACTCAACGCCATACAGCAAAAAAGTTGTTAGTCAGGCTGAGTTAGTCAAAGCCTAGAGAAAAAGGTTGAAAATGTGGCTAAGTCATTGAGTTTGATCTACTCACTTAATGTCATACAGTTTTTAGCATTGAGTGTTGTTGTGCCTGTCAACTCCACATAAAAGTTGGGCAAAATTTTAACTAAGTCCACCGGCATTGAGTGCAACTTACTCACTCAACGCCATGATAGAAAAATCTGTCTAAGTAGAAAAGCATTGAGTGTAGCTTACTCACTCAATACCATGGAGCAAAAGCATTGAGTGTAGCTTACTCACTCAATACCAGATACAGAGAAGTTTTTTTATGTAGTTTGTCATTGAGTGGAGCTTACTCTCTCAACGCCAATGCTCAGAGAATCTGGCTAAGGCAAATTGCGTTGAGTGAGGTGAGCTCACTCAACGCTCTCAACGCCTTGACGCAAAAATATTTGCTATGACAAATAGGGTTAAGTGAGGCGAGCTCACTTAACGCTCTCAACGCCTTGACGCAGAAAATTTGGCTAAGTCCAAATGCGTGGATAGCTTGGCTTTCGTCAAACTGAGCCTGGAGTTCGTCGAATTGAATTTAATCTTTTGTCGAACTGAGCTCTAAGTTCGTTGAACTAAGCTTTCACTTTTCGTCGAGCTGAGCTCTGCGTTCGTCGAACTGAGCTCTAAGTTCATCGAACTGAGCTATAAGTTCGTCGAACTGAGCTTTCACTTTTCATCGAGCTGAGCTCTAGTTCGTCGAACTAAGTTATATGTTCGTCGAACTAAGCTTTCATTTTTAGTCGCGCAGAACTCTTAGTTCGTCGAACTTAGTTATGCATTCGTCGAAGTCTTTTAGCGTGGAGTGATGGTCATTCACTCAACACCTTTGCTTCTAATGATTGACTTTTATTTATTTCTAGGGATGCTGAGTCATGTTAATGTCAGCAAAGTCAAAAAGTCAATCAAAATTTAAAAGTTGCGAGAATGCTGCCAGAGGCACTAGCGGCCAGCTGTCATCATCCTCTGCACTTTCCAAGAAATATTTTCATCTTTAAGTGATGGGGCCCACACACAGCAAAGAGCCGTTGAATCAAGAGTAAATGGAAAGAATGCGCTGAATGGCTAAATCTCAGCCATCAATCCTGGTGGTGGGCCCACTGCTCGTGTAACACCCCCTATCCGTCGCATAGCATATAGCAGTAGGTCCGGCCGGGGCCCGACGCCATATACTATGACAGACCGGGTGGTTACTTATGGAAACCATCCAACCAATCTCAACGTCCTACACAGAGCATTCTAGCGGAAGCAGTTTATAAAAGTTGTAACAAAGAACCCAGCATTAAAGCACGAATGTCCACTAATACAAAATAGGAATGTTATACAAAATACTCAAAATAAGCCTTAAGGCCTTACAAAATGTTTCACTTTAAATTACATGTTTTACAAACCACGGCACGTAGGCCGGTCACACATGAATAAAGCAGTAAACACTTCCAATTAGGCCTTCAAGGGCCGGCTTCGCATTCGGGCTTTAGCCCGCTATTGACCGCTTGGTCCAGCTGCACCTGCAAGCAACAAACCACCGCAAGGTGGCAAAACAAGGCAACGGTCAGCAATGCTGACCAAATTATAACGATCCTGCCCCCACCTCGGGGCGGCGATGCTCCTTCCCTGCATTTCATTAGCATAAGCCGGCAATATAAACATATAGCCATTTCATCACAGACGTTGGCTCGCACGGCCACACGCCTCGTGCTCTCAGGGCACATTCTCGGTAAACCGGTCGATGTCACGTCAATTAAATCCATAGACATTCCGGACTCACCACCGCCACTTTGACGTCCAAACCTATGAGCAATTTGTCTTCTTGGCCTGGGTCACGACAATTTAAGCCATTGACCGCCGAAGACCCTAATCTATGCCACCGGCAAGTGTCACGTGACCTTAGGTCTCTTTAACCGAACGACATAGAATGGGTACGGTTCCATCTAACCCGTGCTCACATCGCAACGACAATTTAAGCCATTTGTGTGGGTCAAACTTCCACCGAGTCCCATCTATCACAATACACATAACTCGGTTATGTTCAAGTTGGCTCTCAGGCCACCAAGTTGGCAAGATCTCGTATCCACCCAGTTTTCCGGGTGCACCTTTGGGTTAGTCCCCAAGGCTCCCTGCTGCAATCTACCGCGTAGAAAACTCGAAAAACAATCCATAGCACGGAGTCTTCTCCGGCATTTATGCAATGCAACATCACCGATCCAGACCAACATGTCCGGGTAGGCTTCACATATCATGCCTATGTCCGTTATCGCTTACGGACTCTAAACAACGGGGACTTCACATATCTACCCGAAGGAACGCCTCCAACTCTCCGCAAACTCGCGAGAGCGGGCTTCCTATGCAAAGAAAGAGAGCTACTCATGCTCAAGATGAGGATCATTACCCTAGCGTTTCTCTTTGGCGCCATTGAAAAGTAATCGGATGAAAAGCACCGCACTAGCTTTGCCTCCGTGGATCCGGAGTCGGCTCGCGATTTGGAGCTTTGGAGCTCCTCCAATGGACGAATCTAGCTCCTTCTTCCTTCCTTGGCTCTCCTCTCTCTCTAAGGTTTTTAGAAAGATAACACTTAAGAAAAGTGAGGGTTTCTAAGTCAAAACCCGGGTATATCCCTTCAGGAACAACCCCCAGCCATTGGATCTCAAAATAAGGAAACGAACGGCTTTGATTCGGGACTGAAATGCCCAATCTGGACCGAACACGGCCTGGCACACGCCCGTGTCCAGGGCCGTGTGCCTCATTCGCCGTCAAAATCGAATCACCTGGAACAACACACGGGTATTGAACACGCCCGTGTTTGAGCTAACACGCCCGTGTTCCACCTGACACGGCCGTGTGGCCGGCCGTGTACCCCCATCATTTTTCCCCGAAATCAACCCGAGCACTGCACGGGTTCTAGGACACGCCCGTGTCCTTACCCGTGTCACCTCAACATGCCTGGACCCCAGGCCGTGTACACGGTCTCGACACTCGACACTTCGTCCAGCGAAGATCGTCGACCTGATGACACGGCCTTGGACACGCCCGTGTCCTAGGCCGTGTGCCTTGTCTCGACACAATGTCGAGACCAAAGTGTCGACTCCCCGGGACGAGTGTCGACACGAGTTGACACGCCCTGCGACACGCCCGTGTCGCAGGCCGTGTGCCATGTCTCGACACTTCGTCGAATGCAGAGTGTCGACTTCGCGGCTAAGTGTCGACACGGGTCGACACGCCCTGCGACACGCCCGTGTCGCAGGCCATGTGCCCAGTCTCAACACAATGTCGAGACCAAAGTGTCGACTTCCCGTCTCAGTGTCGACACAGGCTTGACATGCCCTGGGACACGCCCGTGTCCTAGGCCGTGTGCCTGCAGCTAGAACCCAAACTGGCCCAAAATGTCCCCCTTCGCTCCTTTGAGTTTCGGGGCGTTACAACTCTCCCCCTCTTAAAAGAATTTCTTCCACGAAATTACATAAAGGAAAGACATGTACAAAACTAAAATTTGTACCTGAGCGGAACAACTCCGGATATTCATCAAGTATAGTCTGCTCTCGCTCCCAAGAGAGCTCCTCACGACCGCAATTGTCCCACCGGACCTTGACCATCCTGATCTCTTTATTGCGTAGCTGCTTGACCTCCGAGTCCTCGATTCGCACGGGCTTGACCTTTGTCGTTAGCCCACTATCCACCGGCACTTGATCAACCGCGATCACTTGCGTAGGCTCTAGCACCGCCTTCCGAAGTACCGAAATATGGAATACATCATGTAATCCACTAAGCTCCACTGAAATCTTCAACCGATAGGCCGCTTCACCAACTCGCTCCAGAACCTCAAACGGTCCAAGGTACCTCGGGCTTAGCTTTTTCAATCGCCGCACCCACGAGACACCCTTGAACGGCTTGATCTTTAAGTATACATAATCGCCCACAGTGAACTCCACGTTCCTGTGCTTGGCATTATAGTACTTTGCTTGCCGGTCCTGAGCGATAAGCAACCTCTCCCGAATGGTTCTCACCAAAGAAGTAGCATCCTCCACTTTCGATCGCTTATACAACTTTGACTCACCCGTTTCTAACCAAGACAACGGCGTGCGACATTTTCTACCATATAGGGCCTCGAAGGGCGCCATCTGAATACTCGCTTGGTAGCTATTGTTGTAGGCGAACTCCACCAAATAAAGGTGGTCTCCCATTGCTTTCCAAAATCCAATACACACATGCGGAGCATGTCTTCCATGGTTCTATTGATCCTCTCGGTCTGCCCATCAGTTTGCGGATGGAAGGCTGTGCTGAATTTCAGCTTTGTTCCCAACATTTGCTACACTAGCCTCCAATCATGGGACGTGAACCGCCCATCTCGGTCACTCACGATGCTGCGGGGCACACCATGAAGCCGTACTATGTTATCCACATAAAGCTTTGCCAACTTCTCCACCGGATCATCCTTCCTATACAGAATAAAATGTGACATCTTCGTTAATCGATCAACAACCACCCAAATGGCGTCGTTCCCCTTTTGCGACCTTGACAAACCGTGCACAAAGTCCATAGAGATGTCGTCAAATTTCCACTCCAGAATAGGCAAGGACTTAAGAAATCCACCCGGCTTTTGGCACTCTGCCTTTACCAAGGCGCAGGTTTGGCACTTCGCTACGTATAGCGCCACATCCTTCTTCAAACTCGGCCACCAAAATAGTTTCTTCACATCACGGTACATCTTCGTGCTCCCCGGGTGAATCGAGTACTTGGTATGGTGTGCCTCGTACAACAACTCCACCCATAAATTGCCCACACTTGGGACGCACAGACGACCGTCTTTCCAAAGTAATCCGTCCTCCACGACGAATTGGGAATTTGACCCATCCAGAGCCTCTACCATGAACTGCTTTATATGAGCATCCATATCCAAAGCCTGCCGAATACGATCAGCCAGGTCATATTGGACTTCAGTCCAATTCAGAACTGCTTCAGTTCTTAATTGTCTATCCACACAAACAATCTCGAACGCCTCCAACTCTCGCACCAACCGCTCATTATGCACTGATAGCCAATTGGCTTGAGCTGGGGCTCGGCGACTCAGCGCATCCGCAACCGCATTCCCTTTACCAGGCACGTAGTGGATCTTGAATGTATAGTCCCCCAGGAACTCCATCCATCTACGCTGCCACATATTCAGATCCTTCTGATCAATAAGATACTTCAGGCTCTTGTGATCGGTGTAGATATCAATCTTCACACCGTACAAATAGTGTCTCCACAGCTTCAAGGCAAAAATCACGGCCGCTAACTCTAAGTCATGGACCGGATAGTTCCTTTCATGCACTTTTAGCTGTCTCGAGCCATAAGCTATTACACTTCCATGTTGCAGTAGCATGCAACCCAAACCGCTGCCCGAAGCATCACTGTAAATCTCATAGCCTTCGGTCCCACATGGCGAACTCAGCACATGCGTCGTGGTCAACCGACACTTCAGCTCCTCAAAAGTTCGCGCGCACTCTGGCGTCCAAACGAACTTATGATCCTTCCTCGTCAAAGTAGTGAGAGGTAACGCTATCCGCGAGAAGTTCTCTACGAAGCGCCTATAATAGCCGGAAAGCCCCAGAAAACTCCGGACTTCCGCTACAGTAGCAAGCTCAGGCCACTCCCGTATCGCAACAATCTTCGCCGGATCCACAGCAATACCCTCTCCACTCACTATATGACCGAAGAATGCCACTGATGATAGACAAAACTCGCACTTCGAGAACTTGGCATACAACTGATTTCTTCTTAGCGTCTCCAACACCAAATGAAGATGCTTGAAGTGATCTTCCTCACTTTGCGAGTACACCAAAATATCGTCGATGAAGATGATCACAAAATGGTCCAAGTACTCCCTGAAAGTCCTGTTCATCAGATCCATGAACACTGACGGCGCATTAGTCAGCCCAAACGGCATGACCGTAAACTCATAATGCCCGTATCTCATACTAAACGCTGTCTTCGGGATATCACTCTCCCTTATTCGCAGCTGATAGTACCCAGCCTTGAGATCCAACTTCGAGTACACCGTCGACCCGACTAACTGATCAAAAAGATCATCAATCCGGGGGATCGGGTACTTGTTCTTCTCCGTCAGCTTGTTGAGCTCCCTATAATCAATACATAGCCTCAAGCTTCCGTCCTTCTTCTTAACAAAGAGGACCGGTGCGCTCCAAGGTGAAGAACTCGGGTGCACATACCCTTGCTCCAACAACTCTTGCAGTTGAACTTTCAGCTCCGCCATTTCCTTAGGCGCTAGCCAATAAGGAGATCGTGACACAGGCTTTGCACCTAGCACTAGCTCAATCGTAAAATCTATCTCCCGTTGAGGCGGGGCTCTAGGGAGATCTGCGGAGAACACATCAGGGTATTCCGATACCACTGAAATACAATCCAACGTGGGCTTCGGCTTTGCAACCTCCACTACTGTAAAGAACATTTCTGCTCCGGCATGAACCGCCTTCACCACCTGAAGAGCAGACATCAACGTCTTGCTTGACCCCTTTAAGCCCGTAAAAGTCGTCTCATGACTTGCTCCCAGCTTGAATTCCTTGCTACCGCAATCTATATGGGCCTGCTGCTCCGATAGCCAGTCCATGCTAAATATGACGTCGAACTCCACCAACGGAAGTAAAGACATCCGCAGGTCGAACTCCTGATCGCCAATACGAATCTTAACATCGCAGATCCTATCCGCTCGCATCGAACACCCATTGGGCAACAACACATCCAACTTATCCTTCGCCATTGAAGAAGGGACTCCGATGCGTGATATAAATCCTTCGGACAAGAAGGAGTGTGAGGCTCCCGTATCGAATAGTGCTCGTGCCGGATTTTCACAAATCAATACAAATCCTAAACAAGAAGTGGTAAGGTAACATGTGCATAACAAGTATTTAAAGAAATTGACTTGCTATAAATTAAACCGTACCTGTCACCACATCAGCTTGTTTGATGGCCTCCTGTTGGCCAAGATTGTAGACCCTTGGTTGGGCCATAGCATAATGGGATGTGGTTGACTCCACCGCCTTTCCCTTCTCTTCATAAGTAGCTCCCGGCCTTCTCTCGGACTTAGGATGTCCGCTCCAACAATCACGGGCGAAATGCCCCGTCTTTCCACATGTAAAACACGCGCCCGGGGTCCGACTCGTAGTTGCCCCAGAAGCACCAGAAGGAGCTGGACCCGAAGTCCTATGCTTCTTGAAAGACCTCCGATAGCCGGACTTTGAAGTAGTCGGCACTTTGAATTCAGATTTCTTCTCACCCAAGCTTTTCTTTGCTTGTACATTCTTCATGTCCTTCTCCAAGGACCGGGCAGTATTGACCAAGGTTAAGAAACCCTGCGTCATCGGCCCCGAAAGTAGTAGTCTCAACTCATCCCTCAAGCCTTCATAGAAGCGATTAGTCTTGCGCTCCTCATCCACGATGGTGGAGCTAGCATATCGACTCAAACGAGTGAACTCATGGAGGTATTCATCCACGCTCTTCTCACCCTGAACCAACTTCAGAAATTCGTTCTCCATCGAAATCCTCTGAGTAGAAGGGAGTTATCTTGCTAATAACAATCCCGAGAACTCTTCCATCGGAACGTCTATAAGTTGTCTACCTCTCAAATGATGCAGCTCCAATCCTTCCCACCACATTCTCGCTTCACCGTCCAGAAGGAACGTAGCGATGGTGGTCATTTGCCACTCCTCCGTCTCTGTTGCTGTCATGACTCTCTTCACCCTAGAGAGCCAGTCTTCAGCCTGAGATGGGGTTCCCAACCCCGAGAATAACGGAGGGTTAAAGCTCATTACATGCTTAAGCTGCCTCTCAGTTGCCCTCCTTGGCACCACCGGTTCCACAACCACTTGCTCCACTCTCCTCGGCTCAGCCTCTTGAAGAGGTTCTTGCTC
Organism: Platanthera guangdongensis; assembly: GCA_039583875.1. Taxonomy (NCBI): domain Eukaryota; kingdom Viridiplantae; phylum Streptophyta; class Magnoliopsida; order Asparagales; family Orchidaceae; genus Platanthera; species Platanthera guangdongensis. The sequence continues at coordinate 106,877,005 of CM077153.1, forward strand.
CATCGCAGGAGCGGGCTGCTGTGTTTGCCTTGCAGGCTGCGCATTTATCACGGCCAACACCGCTTCAGCCACCAATCGTATGTTCTCAGCCGATAGAGGTGTTGCGGGAGCAACTTCCGGCGCACTACTAGCCTCAGAAACTCGGTGTTCTGACGGCCCAACACCACTTCTGGTCACCTATAGTGGTACAAAACACCGTTAAGCGACCAAATAAAATTACAAACAGCAATTATAGGAACACGCAGGTTCCTCAAACACGAGTATTTTCATTCCTAAGTGGACATTCATGGGTTCTTTTACCGTTATAACGATGACGCACACAATGTGCTCACCACCCCTTAAAAAGAATTCACCCACGAATTCACTTTAAGCCCGACCAAAACCAGTAGTCTGATACCAAATTGTAACAGGTCGGTGGATCGAAACCCACAGGTCAGAGGATCGAAACCTCCCTCTGATACCAAATTGTAACACCCCCTATCCGTCGCATAGCATATAGCAGTAGGTCCGGCCGGGGTCCAACGCCATATACTACAGACAGACCGGGTGGTTACTTATGGAAACCATCCAACCAATCTCAACGTCCTACACAGAGTATTCTAGCGGAAGCAGTTTATAAAAGTTGTAACAAAGAACCCAACATTAAAGCACGAATGTCCACTAATACAAAATAGGAATGTTATATAAAATACCCAAAATAAGCCTGAAGGCCTTACAAAATGTTTCACTTTAAATTACATGTTTTACAAACCACGGCACGCAGGCCGGTTACACATGAATAAAGCAGTAACACTTCCAATTAGGCCTTCAAGGGCCGGCTTCGCATTCGGGCTTTAGCCCGCTATTGACCGCTTGGTCCAGCTGTACCTGCAAGCAACAAACCACCGCACGGTGGCAAAACAAGGCAACGGTCAGCAATGCTGACCAAATTATAACGATCCCACCCCCACCTCGGGGCGGCGATGCTCCTTCCCTGCATTTCATTAGCATAAGCGAGCAATATAAACATATAGTCATTTCATCACAGACGTTGGCTCACACGGCCACATGCCCCGTGCTCTCAGGGCACATTCTCGATGAACCGGTCGATGTCACGTCAATTAAAGCCATAGACAATCCGGACTCACCACCGCCACTTTGACGGCCAAACCTATGAGCAATTTGTCTTCTTGGCCTGGGTCACGACAATTTAAGCCATTGACCGCCGAAGACCCTAATATATGCCAACGGCAAGTGCCACGTGACTTTAGGTCTCTTTAACCGAACGACATAGAACAGGTACGGTTCCATCTAACCCGTTCTCACATCGCAACGACAATTTAAGCCATTTGCGCGGGTCAAACTTCCACCGAGTCCCATCTATCACAATACACATAACTCAGTTATGTTCAAGTTGGCTCTCAGGCCACCAAGTTGGCAAGATCTCATATCCGCCCAGTTTTCCGTGTGCACCTTTGGGTTAGTCCCCAAGGCTCCCTGCTGCAATCTACCGCGTAGAAAACCCGAAAAACAATCCATAGCACGGAGTCTTCTCCGGCATTTATGCAATGCAACATCACCGATCCAGACCAACATGTCCGGTAGGCTTCACACATCATGCCTATGTCCGTTCTCGCTTACGGACTCTAAACAACGGGGACTTCACATATCTACCCGAAGGAACGCCTCCAACTCTCCGCAAACTCGCGAGAGCGGGCTTCCTATGCAAAGAAAGAGAGCTACTCATGCTCAAGATGAGGATCGTTACCCTAGCGTTCCTCTTTGGCGCCATTGAAAAGTAATCGGATGAAAAGCACCGCACTAGCTTTGCCTCCGTCGATCCGGAGTCGGCTCGCGATTTGGAGCTTCGGAGATCCTCCAATGACGGGATCTAGCTCCTTCTTCCTTCCTTGGCTCTCCTCTCACTCTAAGGTTTTTAGAAAGATAACACTTAAGAAATGTGAGGGTTTCTAAGTCAAATCCCGGGTATATCCCTTCAGGAACAACCCCCAGCCGTTGGATCTCAAAATATGGAAACGAACGGCTTTGATTCGGGACTGAAATGCCCAATCTGGACCGAACACGGCCTGGCACACACCCGTGTCCAGGGCCGTGTGCCTCATTCACCGTCAAAATCAAATCACCTGGAACAACACACGGGTATTGAACACGCCCGTGTTCGAGCTGACACGCCCGTGTTCCACCTGACACGGCTGTGTGGCCGGCCGTGTACCCCCATCATTTTTTCCCCGAAATCAACCCGAGCACTGCACGGGTTCTAGGACACGCCCGTGTCCTTACCCGTGTCACCTCAACACGCCTGGACCCCAGGCCGTGTACACGGTCTCGACACTCGACACTTCGTCGAGCGAAGATCGTCGACCTGATGACATGGCCTTGGACACGCCCGTGTCCTAGGCCGTATGCCTTGTCTCGACACAATGTCGAGACCAAAGTGTTGACTCCCCGGGACGAGTGTCGACACGGGTTGACACGCCCTGCGACACGCCAGTGTCGCAGGCCGTGTGCCATGTCTCGACACTTCATCGAATGCAGAGTGTCGACTTCGCGGCTAAGTGTCGACACGGGTCGACACGCCCTGCGACACGCCCGTGTCGCAGGCCGTGTGCCCAGTCTCAACACAATGTCGAGACCAAAGTGTCGACTTCCCGTCTCAGTGTCGACACAGGTTTGACACGCCCTGGGACACGCCCGTGTCCCAGGCCGTGTGCCTGCAGCCAGAACCCAAACTGGCCCAAAACGTCCCCCTTCGCACCTTTGAGTTTTGGGGCATTACAGCTCAATTGGCCTTCCATTTACAAACACATATTATGCATTCCATACTACATAATTTGTCTTGTATACTTCTTATCATGCTATGAGTGTAGTGTTCATGCTTTCATCAAAATCTACTAATGACATATCGGTGTTTATATGCAATGATATGATACGATTAGAGTTTTTCTTGAGGGAAAGATGTTCAACTGGCTTGCCAAACCAACCAACACTCTTACAAAACCTCCCTATGATACCAACTATCACAACCCGTATTTTCTTCGTATTAAATAATACGTCAGAGTAAGAGAAAATACACGCAGTGATGCCATGCCGTGCAAGGGACAACTGAAGATGTTCAGGCAACCATGTCCACACATTAATTTAAATGAAGAGCCTTATGTTTTAAGTTTAAAACTTATTTAAGTTCTTGAGTTTACTGACTGTGTCCCTTGGTCGGGTGGAACAACTAGTCCATAGGTGAGAAAGTATAGATTAACGCAGTTGGAATTACTAAGCTTGATTCGTTTATCAACCTATATGAGAATGAGCACATAGCATAAAATGCAATGAGATATGACTTCTAAATTTAGTATAAAAAAAGAGATTTTCTATAGCGCTTCAAAGTAGTGTGTTTTATAGTTTAAAAGTTATGTCATGCAAACATTTCATTATGCAACTTTGTATACTTAAAAGTAACTACATGCATCCTAACATAAAACATTCCCAGAGAGCAAATATAAACAAGCAATAAGTAACATCAGTAAAAGTATTACGTAAATTGTCATAAGAAGTCTAAGACTATGGGCGTCAAGAATTGACACAAACCCATAGAAAAACAGTCATGTCTAACAAAACAACTACCTCAACACTCTGAGGTGGAAACACACGGCCGTAGCAACTCGCAGCACCAGAAGCACAACTCTATCAGCTAAACCTGTTACTGCTCTGGACCTGAGGCATTCAAAAGAAGAGCACCTCAGAAGCAAGCTACAAGTGGTACAAAAGAGTAAAATGAAGACCAACAAACCTCGAAGTGAATGAGGGACAACAAATCGATTGCAACAAAAGTTAGTAGCAAAGCAAGAGAAACAAAATAATAAATATAGCTGAGCAAGAAAGGCTAATCATAATAAACCGGAGGAGAACACCCCACTTATAATGTTGAACGTTTTCCCGGATCTTGGAGTTAGCAGGGGTTATCTCAACAAAGCAGTAACAACCAGCAACACATGCAGCACAAGCTTCTTTATTGATCAAGAGCAAACTTCTTTACAAGGCGAGACATACATGGCGAGACATGCTTCACCAAAACCCAAACCAGGAGAGCAGAGACAGTTACAAAGACAAGAAACAAAACAAGCCGTGCGGACTCAATCAACAAGCCGCCGGTCTACTGCTGTGGAGTCCGTCAGTCCGCCAGGTCGCCAAACCGCAACCCAAGCCGCGCGGACTACCCCTTATTCCAATGCTTAGCTCTTCACCGTCGATCTGCAGGCCGCCTGACCGCGAGGTCGCCTAGCCGCCAGACCGCACAAGCTGCGCCACCGAATGGAACAGTCCGTCTGAAGCAGGCGACTTCCTGAACCCCGAACCAAGTTGCCAAAGAGAAGACCGCCTAGTCGCTATCCGTGACCTGTTTTTTACCGACTGTTGCTTAACCGCAGAGTCCGCACTGTCCCTGACCGCAATCAGAGCCGTCCTGGCTTTCCAGCGCTATCCGCACAACCTGTACAGCACAACCCGGTCAACACTCAAACCGCGCGGACACCAAAGTCCAGACCGCAGCAACTTACGCGAGCTCAGATTACTGTTCACTTACTTTTTGAGGTTCTCTCTTGGTTGTTATTTCTTGATGTGACATGGGGCCTATTTATAGGCACGATGATGAGTATGGTCACCGCACTAGCCGATAGGATCACCGCCACATCCCGTAGCAAGAACAAGTGTGTCCGCCATCCCGCGGACACACACTCTAGCTCACCGCTCCTGTGCAGATAGCCAGTCCGCCACAGCTTCTCCAAGGCCGGACTCCAATATCCAGCCCGCCTTGCCGCCAAAGTGCAAGCTAGGACCACCACAGCCGGACTCCACAACAGCTGTCCGCCAATCCACGGACAAGGCATCAGCCCGCATAACTCGAGCCCGCAGCCTCGCCATCAAGGCACCTGCCGGACTCAGTGGACACTCGGCTTCCGTTCGCACATCCCGAGTCCATTGCCTCATCTCCAAGGCACTGCCGGACTCAGTGGACACGCCGATCCAGTCTGCTTACACAGCAAACTCCAGTCCGCATTCCTGAATTCATAACCTCATCACAAGGCTAAACCGAACTCAGCGGACTCTAGCTCCAGTCTGCACGCTCTTGCACAAGCAATCCTCCAGTCCGCATATCCCCAAGCTAGCAATCAAGGCAACAGCACTTCTACTAGGCTTGGCGGACTGAGAAGGCAGCCCGCGCTCCACTGCGCGATCTCCCTAGACTGAGCTAACCTGGACTTGGTTCAGAACCCACCAAGTCCAGTCCACTGGCCACAAGGTCCAGTCCGCACTTACTGGCGGACACTGGATCTAGCCCGCCATACCGGGCGACCTCCAGCTTCTATCCGCACTGATCGGCGGTCTCCGCGGCTTCCACTTTCCGCTTCACTAGAGCAAGACCAAGGCAACTGCCAAACCGGTCTGTCGAGCTCCAGTTCATCTGTCTGCTTCATGCCGGACTCCACGGATAGGATTTCTATCCGCCCGGTTACTTCCTGGGATCCAACTGCCTGCTGAGTATTCGCCGGCCTGACAGACCGCTGCTCCTGTCCATGTAGTCCACGCGAACAGACCACCCAGGCCGCCACAGAGCAAATCGCCTACAACATCCCTGCCGACTTAGCAGTCCGCCAACCATGTTCGCGTAGTCCGTGCGGATAGGTTGCCCAAGCCTTCCATTCACCCACTTTCACTTCACAATTTTCAACACTCCCCCTTGAAGTGAGAAGTGGTGAATAACTCCAGCAGCTCCCGTAACCTTGCACCTGGTCCCTCCGATAGCATCTACGAAGAGATGTCCAAGACATAGTTCTCGCCCCGCATATCATGGACCATGAGGGAGCCCTCCAGCATCTCCAAAAAGGAGACATGCTTCCCTATGCCTTCTTTAGCTTCAACCTCCACTCATGCATCACAAGAGTATCACCAACTACCTTGGGCACAGAAGCCCAAGCCTTGTTATCTCTGAGAGAAGTCACCTCTTCAGCCTTGGTGTCAACCATCTCCTTAATTCTAGTGGATTCATCACAGCCAGAAGTACCTTGCTCGACCTGAGGGCTAACAAAGAAACACGGGACCAAGTCTGCCGTGTTCCCTTCGCTATATCGAGCTGGTGGCTTACTGATCCTCTTCGATCTCCGAAGAACCTGATCATGGCTAACCACCTCCGCTACTCCTGAACCAGCTCCGTTCCCGGGCAAGCCCGGAATAATGCTCCCCTTGCTCCCTGAACAAGACGCCTCCTTACTGGAACCAAGAGCACCTGGAGCAATGCTCCCCCTGCTACCTAAACCAGAAGACTCTCCTCTTGAACAAGAACTGCCTGGAACATCGCTCCCACTGCTTCCTGAACCGGAAGCCTCCGCTTTCGAGCCAGAAGATCCTGGAGCTTCACTCCCCCTTCTTCCCGACTCTGACGCCTTTGCCCCGGACCAAGAACAACCTGGAGCTCCTGGTGACTCAGGCGACTCCACTTACTTAGCAGCAGCCTCCTTCAGCCCACCATCTGACCTGCCTATCTCTAGCTCCACATGAGAGCTACCCCAGTACGGCGTCAACTCATCAAAGACAATGTCTCTCAACACTATGAGTTTCTTCATCGCAGGATCCATACACCTCCATCTTCTCCTCTACTCATCATACCCAACAAAGACTAGCTTTGTCTTGAGAGCACCTGGAGAGTGTATGTAGTAGGTAGAGCCAAACACCCGAAGGTGCTTCACTGAGGGCTTCACTCTGAACATCAGCTCATAAGGAGTCTTCACTATGATCGGACTAAGAGGCATCTGGTTGATGACATGAGCAGCACAGGCCATCCCTTCCGCCCAAAGAGCCTTCGGAATGCCTTTACTCTGAAGCCAACACTTGCAGGTCTCCATTAACCAACGGATCATCCGAGCTGCAATACTACCTTGTTGTGAAGTATGTCCACAAGAAAGCTCCTTCCGGATCCCTTGCTTCCTGCAAAAGTATGAGAACTCGGTTGAGCCAAACTCACCACCGATACTTGTCCTCAACACCTTGATCCTCCGGCCAAGATGGCCTTCCACAAGCTTCTTGAACTCCACAAACAAGCGCACCATGTTAGACTTCTTCTTCATGAAGTATACCCATGTATACCTTGAATAGTCATCAACCAATATCAGCATGAACCAGCTGCCTCCAAGACTGGCTATGACGGTCGGTCCCACCAGAGCACAATTGACAACTGCCAATGGTGCTTTACATCTGGATTGTGCTTTATCAACCATGAAGCGATATGCTCCACTTTCCTGACATCCCGCACACCCCCGACCTTCGTCATAGGATGACAATCTAGGCAAGCCACTTACGAGTCTTCTTTCCGCCATTGCTTTCAGCTTGTCTATCCCTACATGCCCCAGTATTTCATGTCAGATAGCTGCACTATCACTGACATTCATCCGATCAGCTCCAGAACTAGTTGATGTCCCAACTACGTTCTTCTCCTTACCTCCGACATGAGCTACATTCGCCGAGAACAAGACAACCTTACACTCCTTTAGAAGATGACCTTGCTGCTTCCATTTATAGCACCGTGGTCCTTCCTTCCTCTTCCTATCACGCCTAGGAGAAACACTCCTTTCTTCCTAATATGAAGTAGAGGGACCATCATCAGCAGCAACCTTCACCTCCTTCCTGAACAACCCATCAAGGGAAGTCAAAACCTCCGCAGCTGACCGATATCCACTGATGTGGTCCAAGAGCTCCGATGAGATCACCTGCTTGAGAATAGACTCTGTTTTCGCATTTGTCTCCTTCCAAGCTCTCATCGCATCAGCATTGCCAGCAGTAGCCTCTTATCTTCCTGCTCCGCACATAACCTCCCAAAGGTCCTCGCCAAAAAGAAAACTCTTCATACAGGACTTCCACCTTTCAAAGTTCGTCTCTGTAAGGATATCAATGCCAAGACAACTTGCATCCTCCACTGTCATGGTTCTACCACTGGTTTCTTCTACACAAGAGCAACTACTTTCATTGATCACTGCTTGACCACTCCAACCTCGCTCTGATACCATGTTAAAATTCAACAAATCCGCAGAGGCCTCCTCGGATACCCTGTTGAAACACAACAAACCGGAGGAGAATGCCCCACTTATAATGTTGAACGTTTTCCCGAATCTTGGAGTTAGCAGGGGTTATCTCAACAAAGCAGTAACAACCAGCAACACATGCAGCACAAGCTTCTTTATTGATCAAGAGCAAACTTCTTTACAATGAGAGACATACATGGTGAGACATGCTTGTAACATCCCATGTTACTTCTAGGCCCATTTCACTTAGATTGCGTTAGGCATGGGATGGGTGACAGGGGTTTTAGCTAGGTTTGACCCTAGGTGGTGGGTTGTAGCCATGTGGGGCCCACTAAAGGACCAAGTCAAACTAGGTCAAACTAGCCTAAATAGGGACCCAAACCACACCATGACGCCACCACATTGCTCTAACCCTAAAAACAATCTAAGTGCACCCTAGGGCATGCCATTAGGTCAACACTTTGACCCCAGTTGACCAAAGTCAACCTTGGGCCTTATTTGGTCAAACCCACACTCATAAGCCCAATTAGCCTAAGTAGGGCACCCCCTTGACCCAACCTAAGTTGGGTGGTGCCACTAAGCTCATGACCATCAAATGAGGTCAGCCCACTCATCATGTTGACTAAGTCAACTCTCCAAGTCAACAAGTCAACTATTTGACCTAAAAGAGGGAAATGAAGACCAAGCTCACTCTCCTTGGACCAAGCCCACCAAATTTGGCCCATGGCCAGCCCAAGTGAACAAGACCAGCCCTACCCCTATGGTTGAGGAGAGAGAATGCATGCAAGGGGGCATTATGGATAAATCACCCAAAAAGAGGAGAGAGAAATGGAAAATGATGAGAGGTGGCCATGTGGCCTTCACTCCTTCAGCCCAAAAGGTGCTGGCCGACCTCCTCACATCATTCCAGAAGAAATTAGGGGCTGATAGCCATCTGGAATGCATGGGCGGAGCAACCAAGGCTGAGCCCGAGCTCACATAGGTTGTATCTCCCCATATACACCACCTCAGCCCCAATTAACCCCTCCATTAGCTTCAGAGAGAGAGAAGGAGTTGAAATCGAGTGCTGGAACATGGAAAACGGTGGAGAATCAAGAAATCGGGGAGGAGCTCGCCGGAGCACCACCACCATGGCAAACCGCCTCCTGACCCGCCGCTAAGCACCAATCCTGGTCCGTTTCGCCGCCCCTCTACCTGTACTAGAATTCTAGATCCATTTAGGGAGATATCAGGCTCAATTGAGCCCGATGCCATGGGAGAAAAACGAGAAATTTCGGGCTTTTTCTTCTTGCTCGGGTTCGCTGGAGGAGCCAACTCCGGCGGCCCCACCGCCGGGAAACGCTAGCCCCCACCTTAGCGAAGGTGGGGGCGACATCCGTCGGCGGTGGTGGTGGCTCAGCTGGCCGGAAAATGCCAGCAAACATCGCCCAGGAAAAATCAATCTCAGCCCTTGATCTGTTGCGTACGATGACCCGATTCCGCCCGTTCTTGCTTTAGGATTCGTGCAGATGATATAATATGATTTAAATTTAATTATTATGAATAGTGTAATTCTGTCACATAAATTCAGTGACATTGCATGTCATATTTAGGCCTCTTAAAGGCATTTCCAGAACCGGGACCCTGAATAACAAATGTAGCCTTACCTGTTAAAGTTAATTTGATACCTTAATCATTAATTTTGGTCCAGTAGTCTGGCCTGTAGGGCAGTTTTCCTAGGACTGGTCCTAGACAAGGGCAGAAATTCATTTGGATGCCCAAGTCAAACCAGCAATCACCATGGCCCCAACGTTTGGGTACATGCATGATTAGGGCATACCTATCCCCTGCCAAAAATGTGGAATTTTTGAAACAACTTTTTCTATAGTTTTGGTCATAATATCAAAAACTAAATAAATGCAATATTTGGAGTTATATGACTCCTCATGGCCCGATATTTTGGTGGTATGTCCTTGGGGACATCAGTGGTGCATGATAAAACTTTCAGCACATTTGGATCACTGCATGTTAGAAAATCCACTTGCATGTGTTGGTTTATATATTGTCTTGGTGTGTCAATAGCAATAATCTAAATATGGTGCATTCAGCCTAATTGAGGCACTCAAAATCATGAATTTTATTCATGTGGTTCATTAGGGTAAAGTTCACCCCTCAGATTAATTATGTGATTTTTGGAATAAAAAATCCCATTAATTGGAATTTCTAAAAATATAGCTCCTTTTGAAAATAAATTGGAAAAATAGGTTTTCCTCAAGTAAAAGTCCTCAAACTTTGCCAAGTTAAAAATAAGGTTATATTTGACTTAAGAAAATTTGATCTTTCTGTTTGAAGAAATTTTGGAGTAAAATACCTTGAAATGCCCATTTTACCCTTTTTGCATTTATTCTTGATTTGATGGAAATACACTTCAGATAAATTTGGAAATACTGCTAGTGAAGTATAATTGTATTATTAGTCTTGCATAAATATTTCAGAATTTATGGGTGTACTGATAATTTTTAAATTAATAGAATGACATTTTGGTAAATATGTAAGAATGGGAATTGTTAGGCCATTACACTATAAAGGTTGATGAAACTCTGCCCATAGTATTAAATTAATATTTTATATGTTATGTAATTTTCCTGAAATTTTGTATTACATATTCCTTGTACTTCATTTGGAAAATGGAAATTATGTAGATTTGGTATTAAATAAGGAATTGGTATAAATAGTCAAAGGAAAATTATGAAACCCTGTAGACAGAAATATTTTATCAATATACAACTCAGAAAAAATTACCTAGGTCAGTGGATTTTAAATTATACTACTTCATGTGTAAAGTGACCTAGGAAATAAATTAAAAGATTTAATTAAGGGATTATTTGACCAAGGAAATTTATGAGAATCCATATGATAGTTCCATTAGCCCATACTGCCCTCGGATAAATAGTTATGGGTAAGAGGCCCTAAGGATTGGAAGATTCCATTTTTGGGGTAATAATAAGAGATGGTCTGCATATAGTATAAATAAGTCATGCTTTAGGGGATTACCAGAGGATTGATCATCAGAAGAATAAGGGAGTGCAATATGAATAATCCCTGGTGGGTAGTATTGTATTAGTGATGGGAGTAAAAGTGCAAGTCTTTAGGTAGCAACCTGAGTGGAGGTCGACGGAAGACCGTCGGTTTCCCGGTAATATCTTAAGTCACTAGGATTGTTCCAGAGTAACAATGAGAGCTGGGGTGAAACATGGGTAGTCATCAACTAAATTAAATATCCTTGCGAAAGGGAACTTTGGGCGTAATCCCATCGTAGTTTCTAGTGCCCCCGAGAGCCCTTCACCGGGTATACCCTGGCCAGTCCTGTGATTAACCTTAAATCACTAGGTATAATAACCCGTAGACAAGAGTAGTATAATAGGTTAAGACATTTATTGTACCTTATCACCCGTATAGGGTTGGAGAGTTTCATGTTATATGCTCACCCGTGTAGGGTTTGAGGGAATTGTTATAAAGGCACTATTGTGCGTTCTCACCCGGGTTGGGTTTGAGGGTTTCAGGACGGGTTTGGTCCTGCGAGCAGAAGGCTCGGAATGAAATACTTGCATGTGCATAAATATAGTGGCGGGCCATGTGGTACTGGCCGTTCATCACACCGATGGCAGTACGGTGCACCAGGCGGTTGTGATGGTTAGAGGGGCCAGTGGGTTGTTTTACACTGCGGTCTGGAGGACGACCCCCGATAACGCACATCCGACCCAACAAGACTGACGGGTTGTCAGCAAAGTACGTACGCGAGACTCTAGAGTGCACCTTGGACGTGTACAGAGGCGTATGAGAGGGGTCTAAGGCTAGGTAGTGTGCATACCGGCCTAGAAGTGGAGACGCCCGCTCCGCTGCTGCCGTAGCCACAGCGATGGTACCCGAGAGTGATGCTAGCTCTCAAAAAGTGGGAACTAAAGGTCTATGATCGCAGAGTCATTGTGTGTGAGTTGCACTTGCCTGTGCATAAAATTGCATCATAACATTCATTCATATTAGGTCATACGCTTCATAGATCCTTATCATATAAATTAGTATGGGCTCTTTTATATGATAAGTTAAATTTCCTGGAAATCCTAACTTATATATTTGTATGGGCATTTATATAAGTTAGGGTACTTTTGTGTTGGTAGTATAGTGGTAGAATAGTTTTATTTACATGCTCTTACCTTCTGTTATTTACTTTCTTTACTAATACTGCTCTTTACTTACTTGTACCATATTTAGAACTGTTAGTTAGTTTCTGTCACCTGCTTCCGCTTTTGCTACCCCTTGTTGTCCTCTGCTTCGTCCTCCCGCTCGGTGCCTAGGAGTTGCGGGGCGAGGTGCGGAGGAAACGACTTAGTCTTTTTGACTAATGGTCGGTGACCATACTATTTTTAGGAGCCCGTGGAGATGGAGCATCAGCACGACGAGGAGACAGGACGTGAGGAGTAGATACCGCTACAGTAGGCTACTACCACTACTGTGCGTCCTCAGGTGGGACGAATTCTGATGTATTAGTATAGCTTCCGCTTTTATTTGAGAGAGAGAGTTGATTTGTTGTACTGGGCATAAGCCCTTATTGCTCTTTCGTTTTGTACTCATTGTGGACTATGTTGTACTATAAATTCCATATATATATATGATATACTCTGTGACTTGTGGACTTGTAGATTTGTTACACTTCTTTTCTCATATTGGCCTATGTATATGATCGTAATAGCCGGCAGGATCGGCGTGTTGCGGTGTTGGCTAACCCGTGCGTCAGTGCCACCGTAAGACGGCGGTTCTGGGTATAAGGCCCGGTAGCCCTCCTTGGTAAGGGGGAGGAAGGGGTCTTACAAACTAGTATCAGTTGGTAGTATAGTGATACAAACTGGTATCACTTGAACAACGATCATATGAGAAGGAAGTCCACAACACCGGACCACCCCCGCCCGAGCATTAGTTTGCGGACAAACTATACAGCGGAAGCAGTGGTGAACCATGTGTAAAAGTCAAATAAAATGGTCCACGAAGTACAATGAGTTAGGCCAGTTCTGTTTTAACCTTACCTTTATGCAACCTCCACAGGTCGCCGCGCCGCAAAATGTGACTCCTCCCCCTCCAGCTGCCACTCCATCCCTACATACGGAGATGAGGCAGACTTTGACGGCGATTCTGGATGCCTTCAAATCCCAGCAAGTCCCGGCTACGCAGCCAAATCCGGGGTCGAACTGGCTGAGTGCTTTCAAGAGCCTGTCCCCACTAGTGTACCGTGGGACAGAGGATGCGGTAAAGACGGAGGAATGGCTGGAGGCCATACACGAGATTTTAGCAGGCATCAGCTGCCCGGTCGGCGAGACAGTACCTCTAGCCACCTCTACACTAGAGGCTCATGCGAAGAGATGGTGGAAATCAGTGCGGGAGTCTACATATGCAGACTGCAAGCTGTCAGAGATATCATAGGAGGAGTTTGGCGATGTATTTCTAGATCACTTCGTCTCTGCTACAGACAGAGATGCCTTGGAGGAGAGGTTTTTGAACCTCACGCAGGGGATTAGATCAGTGTTCGAGTATCAGCGTGAGTTCTCTCATTTGGCCAGGTTCGCAGGGATTCAGGATACCGATGATAGGAGGTATGCCAAGAGGTTCTACCGGGGCCTCAGGGACGATTTGAGGCAGGCCTTGTTGTTCATTTCTCATGGCAGCACTAGGCAAATCATTGAGATGGCAAAGAAGCTGGAGGCTGACCAGCTAATGGTGCAAGGCAGAGGAAAGAGACTGTTTGATGGGTCGACATCAGGAGAGAGCAGCAGGGGCTCTCAGAGAGGCAGGACTATCGGATACAAGAAGGATGGGGGACGTCGTCGTCCCAACTTCAGGCAGGAGCAAGAGCCTCCTCCAGCATTAGCTCCCCAACCTCTACAGGTGTATGGTCCGAGGAGATAGGATGATCATGGCCACCGACAGGTAGTTTGTTACGGATGCCGCCAGCCCGGGCACATTAGGTCGCAGTGCCCGCATCGATTCCATCCTCGTCCTCCTCCTCCACCTCCAGTGGCCCGAGTACAGCAGGGCCGAGTCCGAGGCCGAGGCCGAGGCCGGGGATATCACGGCAGGGGACGCAATCAGGAGTAGATATATGCCTTGGACCTCACGGAGCAGAGGAACCACGAGGAGGTTCTCATAGATACTTAAGGTTAATTATTAAATTCCTTGAGTTTTCAATTATATAGTACCTGAAACTATAGGGTAACAATTAATTTTAACTTAAACAAACCTCAGGCATAGTTATGATCAGCGACAAGCCCGCACATACTCTCTTCGACACGGGTGCTTCGCACTCGTTCGTATCCGAGGCCTTCATAGACGGACTCGAAGGCGTGGAAAGATTTCCTGGACTAGAGATGAGGGTGCGTCTACCCGATGGGTCAGAACTACAGACCACTGCCCATTGTGATATGGAGGCCGAGATTGGCGGCAAGGCATTTGAGGCGCCAGCAACTATTCTGAAGCTGCATGACTTTGACTTGATTTTGGGCATGACATGGTTACATCGAAACCATGCTCAGATAGATTGCCCATCAAGAAGGATCACACTAAGGCATGGCGACTCTCATGTTATCATCGAAGGTATTCAGCCTATCTGCCACACATTGTTATCTTCTGTACAAGCTGTGAAGGCCCACGAGCAGGGAGAAGAAGTTTACCTTATCTGCTTTGAGATGGTGGGGATAGAGACTTCTATTTCAGATGTTCCGGTGGTCCGGGATTTCGCCGATGTATTCCCGAAGAAATTGCCCTGGCTACCACCAGCCAGAGTCGTGGATTTCAGGATCCAGCTAGTACCGGGAGCGATGTCGGTGTCCCGGGCACCTTACAGGATGGCTCCTAGGGAGTTAGCAGAGTTCAGGACTCAACTTCAGGAGCTAGTTGAGTCGGGATTTGTGCGGCCTAGTTCATCGCCGTGGGGAGCACCAGTTCTCTTTGTGAAGAAGAAGGACAGGTCGTTACGACTATGCATAGATTACCGGGAGCTGAACCGGTTAACGGTCCGCAATACCTACCCACTACCTCAGATAGATGAGTTATTTGATCAGCTGTAGGGAGCCTTCTGGTTCTCTAAGCTAGATTTGTGATCCGGTTACTACCAGCTCCGCATCCGGGAAGAGGACATACCGAAGACGGCATTCAGTTCACATTATGGATTATATGAGTTCACGATGATGCCTTTTGGGCTCACGAATGCCCCTGCCGCATTCATGAGTCTAATGAACTGTGTATTCGAGCCCTTCTTAGACCGCTTCGTGATTGTATTCATCGACGACATTTTGATATATTCCCGGACTCAGGAAGAGCATACAGAGCATTTGACGTTTGTCTTGCAGAGGCTGAGGGAGTTCCAGATATACGCAAAGTTTTCAAAGTGCCAGTTCTGGCTGCAGGAGATGGCTTTCCTGGGACACACGATCAGTGGGGCTGGATTAGCAGTGGACCCAGCTAAGGTAGAGGCAGTAAGGGATTGGCCACGACCAAAGTCAGCATCCGATATTCGCAGCTTCCTGGGTTTGGCAGGGTACTATCGGAAGTTTGTGGAGGGGTTCTCGAGGATAGCCCTCCCCCTCACGACTTTGACGAGGAAGGATACTGAGTTCACCTGGACAGATCAGTGTGAGGCGGCATTTCAGGAGCTGAAGGACCGACTCATCTCATCCCCTATTCTTGCGCTTCCATCCGGGAGTGAAGGATTTCAGATTTATACAGATGCCTCTTACTAGGGGATGGGTGCTGTCCTGATGCAGCATGGACATGTTATTGCTTATGCTTCGAGACAGTTGAAGAAGCATGAGCATAAATATCCAGTACATGACTTAGAGCTCGGGGCTGTTGTCACAACCCGCATTTCCTCAACGAGCATATCGTATCAGAGCAAGAGGAACTACGGGTTATGATGCCACGTCGTGCAGGGGATAACTGCACACGTTCAGGCAACTCTTGACGCTTACTCTACAAGTTGAAATTCAACAGTTATATGCAGGAAAATGTTTGGATTCAATGGCCGTATCCCTCGGCCTTACATAGTAAAACTGTAGTTGTGCGCGGCGGAAATACTTTGTTTAGTTATAACGAGCTCCTATATGCAGCCTATAGTGATATTCTTATAAGAAATTCTCTTTGTCGACGTTATTTGAAAATACGTTTTAATTGATGAAAACATGTATGCATGAGCTACGATAATAGTTTTGGTAACTTCAAAATACCTAATGCAACCTACCAGAAAACCATCCCAAAAGCAAGTACATTCTATCCAAAGGAGTTACATTAGCAGTAGTTCATATTTACATAAATGAAAATCCACCAAATGGGCGCCAACAAGCTGACACGAACCCATTGGGGCATATATATGTCTGTACAACAAAAGAAGAACTACCTCGCTTTGAATGCTCGGTTAGCTTCCAAGAAACGCCTCCAACCAACCTAGCCGCTCAACCGGCTACAACCTGCACCTGAGGCATTCAAGAAAGAATACCTCAGCAATCAACCAAACTATACAAAAGAGAGTACAAATTTCATAATGGATCAAGAAGGGGCTTACCGACCCCATAGCAATGCTTAAGTCAAAAGAGTGCACAAAACAAGTGCGTACATGTAGAAAAACAATGTCATGCCAAAGGATCAACCGCACCAAGTGCGTGCTAGTTCTTCAAGTCCTGCTCAAACCGCAGAAACCAAAGGGCAAAACACATGCCTATTCCATCATTCATAGAACAAGAACCTACTAGACAAGTGAAGCATAAGCGGCGGTTAAGTTCAGTTTCACAAGGGTCTTATCGGAGGCGGCCCTATAGTGGAACGCACCAAACAAAACCAGCCCAAATCGGGGCCAAAGTGGTCTCTCTAACCACAAAAACAAAACCCGGTGGCCACAGGCTGAAACCACACCACCCCTTGCAAAACTCTCACACAAACGCTCCCGCCATGCTTCACGAATTCGCCTCGCAAAACACCCCATAACCCAAGGTAACACGTTTCCTTTCATCGTCCTCACACATGACTCCCAATTGCCAACGTAGAGTGTGCGCAATACATAACATGAGTACATAGGCCACATAATTTGATTAACAAATTAACTACATGAATTACGTTAGCATAGGCAAATGGATACATCAGGAAGTGAACATAGGGAATGTAGCATAGGGAATTTAACATAGGGACTTCACTAATGTCATATAGAATTAACATAAGGAAATAGGTAATTTGACTTTAGCATAGGGAAAGTTGTTAACGCCATGAAGCACAAATCTAAACATGGGAATTTTAGCATGTAGCATAAGGAATTTGCTATATGAGTCAAATTAAGTGTATCATTTGCATCAAGAAGAACACACTAGGGAATTGCATACTAGGGAAATGAAAGAGAAATTCAAGAAGAACAATTAAAGGTTAGCAATTGAATTGAAAGAGCAACACTAAGGTTAATAAGGAAGAGCTAGAAAAAAAATAGAGAATTGAATCATGTACGACGATTGGCAAGGGTGGAGGACACCGCTTGCCTGAATCGAGGCGATGCCGCGACGGCTGCTTTTTCTTCCCTTGCCTTGCTTGCTCCCTTGCTCCCTTGCTTTCTCTTGGAGAATGAAGAAGAAGAAGATGAAGAAGAAGAAGATGCAAATGGGGAAAGACAATCTCTGTTTCGGACTTATGTTACCCAGAACAGAGCTGAACCGTTCGATGCTGGATCAAGGAAATGAACGGCACAAAAAAACTGGAAAAAGTCGATTTTCGGGCCGGTCACGCCCTGTGTCACGCCCGTGACACAGGGCGTGTACCATAAGCGGCGCCGAAAGGCGGCAATTCCATGTTTATCCAGACGGTACACGGCCGGGGTACACGCCTGTGACGGGTCGGTCACGCCCGTGACTGGTCGGTCACGCCCGTGACCTAGGGCGTGTAACCCGTGTCTCGACACCTCGTCGACAGAAAAGTGTCGACACTCGACCCAGCCTGACACGCCCTGTGACACGCCCGTGTCACAGGCCGTGTCCCCTCTCTCGACGACTCGACACTCGATCTCGACGCTCGATACTCGACGATCGACACTCGACACTCGACGAAGCGGGACACGGTCCGTGACACGCCCGTGTCAGGGGGCGTGTACCCCATTCGTCGAGCTTAACTCGACGCAAGAAAAATCGTCGAGTCAAGGAGGTCACGCCCAGGTCACGGCCTGGGTCACGCCCGTGACAGGGGGCGTGTCTAGCACAAAAACGACCATTTTCCCCTTTTGTAAAAAATGTTCCTGGGACTTCCTAGACCATTTTTGCCTTAAGTACTTTTTACCCTTTTTTGTTTCCTGAACCAACAACTGATTTTTGAGCAACATTCCCCGGGCGCGAAAACGTGCAGGCATTCCCTAAGAGGCCCTCACCGAGTCCCTTATTTGGACTACGGTTTGCTGGGGAATCGTGCAACTCGGCAACCAAAACAGCCACTCGCATGCCCGCGGGAAAAACCATGCTCAACTACAATCAAAGCCAACGTAACGCCCATCATGCGTACGTAATAAAAAAGCTGGGGCGTTACAATCACTCCCCCTAACAAAAAGTTTCGCCTCGAAACTTTTCACAAAACCCAACACACAAGCAAACCAAAACATGAATCCAATCAAACACTAAATCACATACCAGCTTACGGGAACAAATGAGGGTGAGCCGCCCTCATCGTTGACTCGAGCTCCCACGGAAATCTCCATCAATAAAAATTCCTCTACGAGACGATCAACAGAAAGATGAAATAATTTCCCAGTCTTCCGACTCAAAGCATCGGCGACAACATTCGCTTTCCCCGGATGATATTGAATGTCCACATCATAATCCGCGACATATTCAAGCCATCGTCGTTGGCGCAAGTTAAGTTCTTTTTGCGTGAAGACATACTTCAAACTCTTATGATCTGTAAAGATTTTACACTGTGCACCATATAGCAAGTGTCTCCACAACTTTAAGGCAAAGATCACCGCTGCGAACTCCAAATCATGCGTTGGGTAATTCTTTTCATGACTTTTCAACTGCCGAGACCCATATGCAATCACCTTCTTGTCTTGCATTAACACACAACCAAGTCCAACGTGCGACGCATCCACAAACACTTCATACTCTTTTCCTTCCGTCGGCAAGACCAACACAGGAGCGGTACATAATCGACGTTTGAGTTCCAGGAAGGAGGTCTCACACTTGTCATTCCATTCAAATGCCACGTTATTCTGGGTTAATCGAGTCAAAGGTGCGGCCAACGTCGCAAAACCTTCGATAAATCTGCGATAATAGCCGGCTAAGCCCAAGAAGCTTCGAATCTCCTTGGGTGTTTCCGGTCTTCTCCATTCCATGACCGCAGAAATCTTTTCGGGATCCACTGAAATACCATGGTGATTAATGACATGACCCAGAAAAG
Source organism: Platanthera guangdongensis (assembly GCA_039583875.1). Taxonomy (NCBI): domain Eukaryota; kingdom Viridiplantae; phylum Streptophyta; class Magnoliopsida; order Asparagales; family Orchidaceae; genus Platanthera; species Platanthera guangdongensis. Next base: position 106,896,510 of record CM077153.1, read on the forward strand.
CAACTTGCGACAACCAAAACTCGCATTTGCTTAGCTTGGCGAATAACCGTTGATCTCGTAAAGTGGCCAATACTAATCGCAGATGCTGTTCATGTTCCTCAGCACTGCGGGAGTAGATAAGAACATCATCAATAAACACCACCACAAATTTATCCAAATAGTCCTTGAACACTCTGTTCATCAGATCCATGAAAGCTGATGGTGCATTGGTCAATCCAAACGACATCACAAGGAATTCAAAGTGGCCATGCCTTGATCGAAACGCAGTTCGCGGAATATCAGATTCTCGGACCTTGAGCTGATGATAGCCCGAGCGGAGATCAATCTTCGAAAAAACAGAACTGCCACGCAGTTGATCAAATAAATCATCGATTCTTGGCAGTGGGTACTTGTTTTTAATCGTCACCTTGTTCAATTCCCAGTAATCGATGCAAAGGCGCATCGATCCATCTTTCTTCTTTACAAATAACACCGGTGCACCCCAAGGTGATGAACTCGGCCGAATAAACCCTTTTGCCAATAAGTCATCCAACTATGTACGCAACTCTGCTAGCTCACGCGGGGCCATCCTGTACGGCGCTTTCGCGATCGGTCGCGTACCCGGCTCCAAATCAATAACAAACTCGACGTCACGATCAGGGGGAAGACCAGGAAGGTCAGTAGGAAAAACATCTGGGAAATCACGCACAACAGGAATTTCCTCCAAACGCGGCAAAACAGCACTCGTCCCCACAGCTGAGAAAAGACAAGCAAAACAGTCGGAAACAAATAACGTCCGAACACATACCGCCGAAAGCCCTGGAGAATCCTGGTAAGAATCACCATACACACTTCCTGGCTGACCATCGTCCTTGACAAAATCCAAGCGCTTCCCTCTGCACGGGATGACGGCGTCATAGCGGGATAACCAGTCCATACCCAGAATGACGTCGAAATCTTCCAAATCGATTACCTTGCAATCAACCCTTGCTATAAAATCCCCCAACAAAATGGGACAATCAAGAAGACCCCAGTCTGCCACCACAGAAGCGCCAGAAGGAAATTTCACCAAAAACGCATTCCCCACTCGCTCTGGTGTCAAATGATATCGATCCAGAAAGGTTCGCGCTACAAATGAATGGGTCGCGCCAGAATCAAAGAGAACACGCGCCCAACGGTTCTTGACCTTAAAGGTTCCTATAAGGTATATATGCTACGCTAAGAACTACACATACTAGGCATACACAAAACGAGAACCAGAGGACAGAATCGAACCTGAGATAACCTGCGGTGATGTATGCGCTTCTTCTGCAGAGACCACATTCAACTTCCCTTTGCCTTTGTCCAAGCGCGGAGGCGGAGGCAAAGCCTGGAGTGGTGCGGGTTGCAACACAGCTTGAACCTGTGGGCACCTTGCGCGAAGATGTCCTGGTCTGCCACACTGGAAGCATACCTTGTCTTTGGCCCAGCAGCGGCTCACATCATGACCTCTTCTCCCACAAAATGCACACTCCAAGTCTCTGGTTGGCGCACCCTGAATGGCGTGCACCTGCTCCTTCTTTTGCATCCCCAACCGCTTGAAACATGTCTCAAAGGGGTGACCAGCTCGGCCACAGAAGCTACATGTCTCCTTGTTTCTCTTCCTTACATCTGCGTCTTGGGAGCTTTTCCCTCCCACCAGCTTCCTCTTATCCTTCCTCATCAGTTGTCCTCTTTGTTTTGCAGTTTCGATCGCTTCCACCTTCAACGCAGCCTCAACCACAGCAGTGTAACTCGTCGCTCCATAAGCACTTGCGAACTGCTGTACGTCGCTGCGGAGTCCGCCCAAAAACCGCTTGACTCGATCAGCTTCCGTCATTACCAAGCTCGGGGCAAACCTACTGAGCTTGCTAAACTCAATTTCATACTCACTCACTGTGAGTTTCCTCTGCTTCAAGTATAAAAAGTCATTCATCAGGCGGTCCCTTTCCACTGTCGGTAGGAACTTGCGTCGTACCATTTCTTTGAACACTTCCCACGAGCAGCCCGCCCCTAGGCCTTCCTTTTCTCGTAACCACCAACCTTTCGCCAATCCCTTAAGTTGATAGGCAGCAAGCATCACCTTTTGGTCCTCAGTCACACCAGCATACACAAACATTTCTTCTAACGTGATCACCCAGTCATCCAAGATTACGAAGTCTGCTTTTCTGTCATACGTCGGTGGTCCAAGTCGTTGAAACTGCGAGATAAACGTCATCGCAGGAGGAACCACAACTGGGGGTGTCACTGCCACTGAAGGAGTCGAACTAGTGGGGCCTCTCACCGTCTCTTGTCCTCTTGGTGCCAGCCCAGACATAGCAGATGACATAGCTTGAAGCTGGGACTGCACTTCCTGCACCTGCCTCGTCAAAGCCTCATTACTTTGGCGAAGACTATCTATCAGTGCATTATTCTGCGCGCCCGAAGATTCACCCTCGGATTGGGGAGTTTGCCTTGTCACTGGACGCTTCGACATCCTAGAAACACGTTCACTCTTGTCAATCTCAAACCCAACAAAACACACAACGGCTATGTACAGACCATACATATAAAAATATGAACATCAACTGCTAACTTGCTTTGGGAGTTTGAGAATGATGGCATGCCTAACCTAAAGATGACTCACCGTCATCCCACTAATTCGTGCCTAAACCATGGATACATGACTTGATTTGACCCAAAACCATGTGTGTACAGGTGTCATCATGTAAATCTTAGCTTGGCACGTTGTGCTCATGCAATGTTATGGTATGCGTGCTGTGCTATGCATTCTAGAAAAGGCCTTAATGCATGCCATGAGCGGTCGTACGCATCCCAATGCTATGCATCCCATACTACATAGCATTGCATGCAACGAAGAAAAGAAAACGTGCTAGTCGCATTCATGTGGTGAGGTTATGCATCCCATACTACATAACCCTCACATGTTGCCCCTATGGTGGATCCATATACAACCACATATTATGCATCCCATACTACATAATATGCCCCGTATACTTCTGTTCATGCCATGAGTGTAGTGTACGTGCTTCGGCCAAGACATACTGATGGCACCTCGGTGTGTGTATGAAATGATGCTTACACTTACAAAACAAAAAGGAAAGTTTGCCCGACCAAATGTCAAGCAAACCTCCCTCTGATACCAACTGTCACAACCCGCATTTCCTCAACGAGCATATCGTATCAGAGCAAGAGGAACTACGGGTTATGATGCCACGTCGTGCAGGGGATAACTGCACACGTTCAGGCAACTCTTGACGCTTACTCTACAAGTTGAAATTCAACAGTTATATGCAGGAAAATGTTTGGATTCAATGGCCATATCCCTCGGCCTTACATAGTAAAACTGTAGTTGTGCGCGGCGAAAATACTTTGTTTAGTTATAACGAGCTCCTATATGCAGCCTATAGTGATATTCTTATAAGAAATTCTCTTTGTCGACGTTATTTGAAAATACGTTTTAATTGATGAAAACATGTATGCATGAGCTACGATAATAGTTTTGGTAACTTCAAAATACCTAATGCAACCTACCAGAAAACCATCCCAAAAGCAAGTACATTCTATCCAAAGGAGTTACATTAGCAGTAGTTCATATTTACATAAATGAAAATCCACCAAATGGGCGCCAACAAGCTGACACGAACCCATTGGGGCATATATATGTCTGTACAACAAAAGAAGAACTACCTCGCTTTGAATGCTCGGTTAGCTTCCAAGAAACGCCTCCAACTAACCTAGCCGCTCAACCGGCTACAACCTGCACCTGAGGCATTCAAGAAAGAATACCTCAGCAATCAACCAAACTATACAAAAGAGAGTACAAATTTCATAATGGATCAAGAAGGGGCTTACCGACCCCATAGCAATGCTTAAGTCAAAAGAGTGCACAAAACAAGTGCGTACATGTAGAAAAACAATGTCATGCCAAAGGATCAACCGCACCAAGTGCGTGCTAGTTCTTCAAGTCCTGCTCAAACCGCAGAAACCAAAGGGCAAAACACATGCCTATTCCATCATTCATAGAACAAGAACCTACTAGACAAGTGAAGCATAAGCGGCGGTTAAGTTCAGTTTCACAAGGGTCTTATCGGAGGCGGCCCTATAGTGGAACGCACCAAACAAAACCAGCCCAAATCGGGGCCAAAGTGGTCTCTCTAACCACAAAAACAAAACCCGGTGGCCACAGGCTGAAACCACACCACCCCTTGCAAAACTCTCACACAAACGCTCCCGCCATGCTTCACGAATTCGCCTCGCAAAACACCCCATAACCCAAGGTAACACGTTTCCTTTCATCGTCCTCACACATGACTCCCAATTGCCAACGTAGAGTGTGCGCAATACATAACATGAGTACATAGGCCACATAATTTGATTAACAAATTAACTACATGAATTACGTTAGCATAGGCAAATGGATACATCAGGAAGTGAACATAGGGAATGTAGCATAGGGAATTTAACATAGGGACTTCACTAATGTCATATAGAATTAACATAAGGAAATAGGTAATTTGACTTTAGCATAGGGAAAGTTGTTAACGCCATGAAGCACAAATCTAAACATGGGAATTTTAGCATGTAGCATAAGGAATTTGCTATATGAGTCAAATTAAGTGTATCATTTGCATCAAGAAGAACACACTAGGGAATTGCATACTAGGGAAATGAAAGAGAAATTCAAGAAGAACAATTAAAGGTTAGCAATTGAATTGAAAGAGCAACACTAAGGTTAATAAGGAAGAGCTAGAAAAAAAATAGAGAATTGAATCATGTACGACGATTGGCAAGGGTGGAGGACACCGCTTGCCTGAATCGAGGCGATGCCGCGACGGCTGCTTTTTCTTCCCTTACCTTGCTTGCTCCCTTGCTCCCTTGCTTTCTCTTGGAGAATGAAGAAGAAGAAGATGAAGAAGAAGAAGATGCAAATGGGGAAAGACAATCTCTGTTTCGGACTTATGTTACCCAGAACAGAGCTGAACCGTTCGATGCAGGATCAAGGAAATGAACGGCACAAAAAAACTGGAAAAAGTCGATTTTCGGGCCGGTCACGCCCTGTGTCACGCCCGTGACACAGGGCGTGTACCATAAGCGGCGCCGAAAGGCGGCAATTCCATGTTTATCCAGACGGTACACGGCCGGGGTACACGCCCGTGACGGGTCGGTCACGCCCGTGACTGGTCGGTCACGCCCGTGACCTAGGGCGTGTAACCCGTGTCTCGACACCTCGTCGACAGAAAAGTGTCGACACTCGACCCAGCCTGACACGCCCTGTGACACGCCCGTGTCACAGGCCGTGTCCCCTCTCTCGACGACTCGACACTCGATCTCGACGCTCGATACTCGACGATCGACACTCGACACTCGACGAAGCGGGACACGGTCCGTGACACGCCCGTGTCAGGGGGCGTGTACCCCATTCGTCGAGCTTAACTCGACGCAAGAAAAATCGTCGAGTCAAGGAGGTCACGCCCAGGTCACGGCCTGGGTCACGCCCGTGACAGGGGGCGTGTCTAGCACAAAAACGACCATTTTCCCCTTTTGTAAAAAATGTTCCTGGGACTTCCTAGACCATTTTTGCCTTAAGTACTTTTTACCCTTTTTTGTTTCCTGAACCAACAACTGATTTTTGAGCAACATTCCCCGGGCGCGAAAACGTGCAGGCATTCCCTAAGAGGCCTCACCGAGTCCCTTATTTGGACTACGGTTTGCTGGGGAATCGTGCAACTCGGCAACCAAAACAGCCACTCGCATGCCCGCGGGAAAAACCATGCTCAACTACAATCAAAGCCAACGTAACGCCCATCATGCGTACGTAATAAAAAAGCTGGGGCGTTACAATCACTCCCCCTAACAAAAAGTTTCGCCTCGAAACTTTTCACAAAACCCAACACACAAGCAAACCAAAACATGAATCCAATCAAACACTAAATCACATACCAGCTTACGGGAACAAATGAGGGTGAGCCGCCCTCATCGTTGACTCGAGCTCCCACGGAAATCTCCATCAATAAAAATTCCTCTACGAGACGATCAACAGAAAGATGAAATAATTTCCCAGTCTTCCGACTCAAAGCATCGGCGACAACATTCGCTTTCCCCGGATGATATTGAATGTCCACATCATAATCCGCGACATATTCAAGCCATCGTCGTTGGCGCAAGTTAAGTTCTTTTTGCGTGAAGACATACTTCAAACTCTTATGATCTGTAAAGATTTTACACTGTGCACCATATAGCAAGTGTCTCCACAACTTTAAGGCAAAGATCACCGCTGCGAACTCCAAATCATGCGTTGGGTAATTCTTTTCATGACTTTTCAACTGCCGAGACCCATATGCAATCACCTTCTTGTCTTGCATTAACACACAACCAAGTCCAACGTGCGACGCATCCACAAACACTTCATACTCTTTTCCTTCCGTCGGCAAGACCAACACAGGAGCGGTACATAATCGACGTTTGAGTTCCAGGAAGGAGGTCTCACACTTGTCATTCCATTCAAATGCCACGTTATTCTGGGTTAATCGAGTCAAAGCTGCGGCCAACGTCGCAAAACCTTCGACAAATCTGCGATAATAGCCGGCTAAGCCCAAGAAGCTTCGAATCTCCTTGGGTGTTTCCGGTCTTCTCCATTCCATGACCGCAGAAATCTTTTCGGGATCCACTGAAATACCATGGTGATTAATGACATGACCCAGAAAAGCAACTTGCGACAACCAAAACTCGCATTTGCTTAGCTTGGCGAATAACCGTTGATCTCGTAAAGTGGCCAATACTAATCGCAGATGCTGTTCATGTTCCTCAGCACTGCGGGAGTAGATAAGAACATCATCAATAAACACCACCACAAATTTATCCAAATAGTCCTTGAACACTCTGTTCATCAGATCCATGAAAGCTGATGGTGCATTGGTCAATCCAAACGACATCACAAGGAATTCAAAGTGGCCATGCCTTGATCGAAACGCAGTTCGCGGAATATCAGATTCTCGGACCTTGAGCTGATGATAGCCCGAGCGGAGATCAATCTTCAAAAAAACAGAACTGCCACGCAGTTGATCAAATAAATCATCGATTCTTGGCAGTGGGTACTTGTTTTTAATCGTCACCTTGTTCAATTCCCGGTAATCGATGCAAAGGCGCATCGATCCATCTTTCTTCTTTACAAATAACACCGGTGCACCCCAAGGTGATGAACTCGGCCGAATAAACCCTTTTGCCAATAAGTCATCCAACTATGTACGCAACTCTGCTAGCTCACGCGGGGCCATCCTGTACGGCGCTTTCGCGATCGGTCGCGTACCCGGCTCCAAATCAATAACAAACTCGACGTCACGATCAGGGGGAAGACCAGGAAGGTCAGTAGGAAAAACATCTGGGAAATCACGCACAACAGGAATTTCCTCCAAACGCGGCAAAACAGCACTCGTCCCCACAGCTGAGAAAAGACAAGCAAAACAGTCGGAAACAAATAACGTCCGAACACATACCGCCGAAAGCCCTGGAGAATCCTGGTAAGAATCACCATACACACTTCCTGGCTGACCATCGTCCTTGACAAAATCCAAGCGCTTCCCTCTGCACGGGATGACGGCGTCATAGCGGGATAACCAGTCCATACCCAGAATGACGTCGAAATCTTCCAAATCGATTACCTTGCAATCAACCCTTGCTATAAAATCCCCCAACAAAATGGGACAATCAAGAAGACCCCAGTCTGCCACCACAGAAGCGCCAGAAGGAAATTTCACCAAAAACGCATTCCCCACTCGCTCTGGTGTCAAATGATATCGATCCAGAAAGGTTCGCGCTACAAATGAATGGGTCGCGCCAGAATCAAAGAGAACACGCGCCCAACGGTTCTTGACCTTAAAGGTTCCTATAAGGTATATATGCTACGCTAAGAACTACACATACTAGGCATACACAAAACGAGAACCAGAGGACGGAATCGAACCTGAGATAACCTGCGGTGATGTATGCGCTTCTTCTGCAGAGACCACATTCAACTTCCCTTTGCCTTTGTCCAAGCGCGGAGGCGGAGGCAAAGCCTGGAGTGGTGCGGGTTGCAACACAGCTTGAACCTGTGGGCACCTTGCGCGAAGATGTCCTGGTCTGCCACACTGGAAGCATACCTTGTCTTTGGCCCAGCAGCGGCTCACATCATGACCTCTTCTCCCACAAAATGCACACTCCAAGTCTCTGGTTGGCACACCCTGAATGGCGTGCACCTGCTCCTTCTTTTGCATCCCCAACCGCTTGAAACATGTCTCAAAGGGGTGACCAGCTCGGCCACAGAAGCTACATGTCTCCTTGTTTCTCTTCCTTACATCTGCGTCTTGGGAGCTTTTCCCTCCCACCAGCTTCCTCTTATCCTTCCTCATCAGTTGTCCTCTTTGTTTTGCAGTTTCGATCGCTTCCACCTTCAACGCAGCCTCAACCACAGCAGTGTAACTCGTCGCTCCATAAGCACTTGCGAACTGCTGTACGTCGCTGCGGAGTCCGCCCAAAAACCGCTTGACTCGATCAGCTTCCGTCATTACCAAGCTCGGGGCAAACCGACTGAGCTTGCTAAACTCAATTTCATACTCACTCACTGTGAGTTTCCTCTGCTTCAAGTATAAAAAGTCATTCATCAGGCGGTCCCTTTCCACTGCCGGTAGGAACTTGCGTCGTACCATTTCTTTGAACACTTCCCACGAGCAGCCCGCCCCTAGGCCTTCCTTTTCTCGTAACCACCAACCTTTCGCCAATCCCTTAAGTTGATAGGCAGCAAGCATCACCTTTTGGTCCTCAGTCACACCAGCATACACAAACATTTCTTCTAACGTGATCACCCAGTCATCCAAGATTACGAAGTCTGCTTTTCCGTCATACGTCGGTGGTCCAAGTCGTTGAAACTGCGAGATAAACGTCATCGCAGGAGGAACCACAACTGGGGGTGTCACTGCCACTGAAGGAGTCGAACTAGTGGGGCCTCTCACCGTCTCTTGTCCTCTTGGTGCCAGCCCAGACATAGCAGATGACATAGCTTGAAGCTGGGACTGCACTTCCTGCACCTGCCTCGTCAAAGCCTCATTACTTTGGCGAAGACTATCTATCAGTGCATTATTCTGCGCGCCCGAAGATTCACCCTCGGATTGGGGAGTTTGCCTTGTCACTGGACGCTTCGACATCCTAGAAACACGTTCACTCCTGTCAATCTCAAACCCAACAAAACACACAACGGCTATGTACAGACCATACATATAAAAATATGAACATCAACTGCTAACTTGCTTTGGGAGTTTGAGAATGATGGCATGCCTAACCTAAAGATGACTCACCGTCATCCCACTAATTCGTGCCTAAACCATGGATACATGACTTGATTTGACCCAAAACCATGTGTGTACAGGTGTCATCATGTAAATCTTAGCTTGGCACGTTGTGCTCATGCAATGTTATGGTATGCGTGCTGTGCTATGCATTCTAGAAAAGGCCTTAATGCATGCCATGAGCGGTCGTACGCATCCCAATGCTATGCATCCCATACTACATAGCATTGCATGCAACGAAGAAAAGAAAACGTGCTAGTCGCATTCATGTGGTGAGGTTATGCATCCCATACTACATAACCCTCACATGTTGCCCCTATGGTGGATCCATATACAACCACATATTATGCATCCCATACTACATAATATGCCCCGTATACTTCTGTTCATGCCATGAGTGTAGTGTACGTGCTTCGGCCAAGACATACTGATGGCACCTCGGTGTGTGTATGAAATGATGCTTACACTTACAAAACAAAAAGGAAAGTTTGCCCGACCAAATGTCAAGCAAACCTCCCTCTGATACCAACTGTCACAACCCGCATTTCCTCAACGAGCATATCGTATCAGAGCAAGAGGAACTACGGGTTATGATGCCACGTCGTGCAGGGGATAACTGCACACGTTCAGGCAACTCTTGACGCTTACTCTACAAGTTGAAATTCAACAGTTATATGCAGGAAAATGTTTGGATTCAATGGCCGTATCCCTCGGCCTTACATAGTAAAACTGTAGTTGTGCGCGGCGGAAATACTTTGTTTAGTTATAACGAGCTCCTATATGCAGCCTATAGTGATATTCTTATAAGAAATTCTCTTTGTCGACGTTATTTGAAAATACGTTTTAATTGATGAAAACATGTATGCATGAGCTACGATAATAGTTTTGGTAACTTCAAAATACCTAATGCAACCTACCAGAAAACCATCCCAAAAGCAAGTACATTCTATCCAAAGGAGTTACATTAGCAGTAGTTCATATTTACATAAATGAAAATCCACCAAATGGGCGCCAACAAGCTGACACGAACCCATTGGGGCATATATATGTCTGTACAACAAAAGAAGAACTACCTCGCTTTGAATGCTCGGTTAGCTTCCAAGAAACGCCTCCAACCAACCTAGCCGCTCAACCGGCTACAACCTGCACCTGAGGCATTCAAGAAAGAATACCTCAGCAATCAACCAAACTATACAAAAGAGAGTACAAATTTCATAATGGATCAAGAAGGGGCTTACCGACCCCATAGCAATGCTTAAGTCAAAAGAGTGCACAAAACAAGTGCGTACATGTAGAAAAACAATGTCATGCCAAAGGATCAACCGCACCAAGTGCGTGCTAGTTCTTCAAGTCCTGCTCAAACCGCAGAAACCAAAGGGCAAAACACATGCCTATTCCATCATTCATAGAACAAGAACCTACTAGACAAGTGAAGCATAAGCGGCGGTTAAGTTCAGTTTCACAAGGGTCTTATCGGAGGCGGCCCTATAGTGGAACGCACCAAACAAAACCAGCCCAAATCGGGGCCAAAGTGGTCTCTCTAACCACAAAAACAAAACCCGGTGGCCACAGGCTGAAACCACACCACCCCTTGCAAAACTCTCACACAAACGCTCCCGCCATGCTTCACGAATTCGCCTCGCAAAACACCCCATAACCCAAGGTAACACGTTTCCTTTCATCGTCCTCACACATGACTCCCAATTGCCAACGTAGAGTGTGCGCAATACATAACATGAGTACATAGGCCACATAATTTGATTAACAAATTAACTACATGAATTACGTTAGCATAGGCAAATGGATACATCAGGAAGTGAACATAGGGAATGTAGCATAGGGAATTTAACATAGGGACTTCACTAATGTCATATAGAATTAACATAAGGAAATAGGTAATTTGACTTTAGCATAGGGAAAGTTGTTAACGCCATGAAGCACAAATCTAAACATGGGAATTTTAGCATGTAGCATAAGGAATTTGCTATATGAGTCAAATTAAGTGTATCATTTGCATCAAGAAGAACACACTAGGGAATTGCATACTAGGGAAATGAAAGAGAAATTCAAGAAGAACAATTAAAGGTTAGCAATTGAATTGAAAGAGCAACACTAAGGTTAATAAGGAAGAGCTAGAAAAAAAATAGAGAATTGAATCATGTACGACGATTGGCAAGGGTGGAGGACACCGCTTGCCTGAATCGAGGCGATGCCGCGACGGCTGCTTTTTCTTCCCTTGCCTTGCTTGCTCCCTTGCTCCCTTGCTTTCTCTTGGAGAATGAAGAAGAAGAAGATGAAGAAGAAGAAGATGCAAATGGGGAAAGACAATCTCTGTTTCGGACTTATGTTACCCAGAACAGAGCTGAACCGTTCGATGCAGGATCAAGGAAATGAACGGCACAAAAAAACTGGAAAAAGTCGATTTTCGGGCCGGTCACGCCCTGTGTCACGCCCGTGACACAGGGCGTGTACCATAAGCGGCGCCGAAAGGCGACAATTCCATGTTTATCCAGACGGTACACGGCCGGGGTACACGCCCGTGACGGGTCGGTCACGCCCGTGACTGGTCGGTCACGCCCGTGACCTAGGGCGTGTAACCCGTGTCTCGACACCTCGTCGACAGAAAAGTGTCGACACTCGACCCAGCCTGACACGCCCTGTGACACGCCCGTGTCACAGGCCGTGTCCCCTCTCTCGACGACTCGACACTCGATCTCGACGCTCGATACTCGACGATCGACACTCGACACTCGACGAAGCGGGACACGGTCCGTGACACGCCCGTGTCAGGGGGCGTGTACCCCATTCGTCGAGCTTAACTCGACGCAAGAAAAATCGTCGAGTCAAGGAGGTCACGCCCAGGTCACGGCCTGGGTCACGCCCGTGACAGGGGGCGTGTCTAGCACAAAAACGACCATTTTCCCCTTTTGTAAAAAATGTTCCTGGGACTTCCTAGACCATTTTTGCCTTAAGTACTTTTTACCCTTTTTTGTTTCCTGAACCAACAACTGATTTTTGAGCAACATTCCCCGGGCGCGAAAATGTGCAGGCATTCCCTAAGAGGCCTCACCGAGTCCCTTATTTGGACTACGGTTTGCTGGGGAATCGTGCAACTCGGCAACCAAAACAGCCACTCGCATGCCCGCGGGAAAAACCATGCTCAACTACAATCAAAGCCAACGTAACGCCCATCATGCGTACGTAATAAAAAAGCTGGGGCGTTACAGCTGTGGTATTCGCCCTAAAGATGTGGAGACATTACTTATACGGGATTCATTGTGATATCTATTCAGATCACAAGAATCTTAAATATATCGATACGCAGAAAAACTTAAACCTACGACAGAGAAGATGGCTGGAATTCCTCTGTAATTATGATTATAAGATCAACTACCATCCGGGGAAAGCGAACACAGTAGCAGATGCTTTGAGTAGGAGGCCCAACACTTCTGGACCGGAGCCTCGGTTGATGTCTATAGAGCTGCTACGGATGATGGAAGACATGCACATTACCATGGTATCTGAGGCCGAACCAGTGGTATATCGAGAGTATTTGAGCTCAGTGATCAGTGGTGATGACATACGAGAGTGCATCCGAACACATCAGAGGCGGGATGCTGCATTACAGCCGATTTTTAGTGCCCTGGAAAGGGGCAAGGTTGAGGACTACACGCTACAGGATGATCTTCTTCGATTCTATGGACGCATTTACATACCAGCAGGGGGCAGTATCCGGGAGGACATACTCAGAGAGGATCATTGCTCCAGATATTCAGTGCATCCCGGCATCACCAAGATGTGGGCAGATTTGCGAAGGTCTATGTATTGGCCTGGGATGAAGAGGGAGATCAATCATTTTGTGACATTCTGCGCGATATGTCAGTGCGTGAAGGCGGAATGTAAGAGCCCAGGAGGTTTGCTACAGCCACTACCAGTCCCAGAGTGGAAGTTCGAGGACATTGTTATGGATTTTGTGCACGGACTACCTCGCTCCCACTCTGGGCATGATTCTATATGGGTCATAGTAGACAGACTGACCAAGGTAGCGCGCTTTATTCCAATCCGGAAGGATGATCCAGTTGTAGTTTTGGTGAGATTATTTGTGGAGCAGTTCGTCAGATACCATGGCATTCCCAGGACGATCATTTCTGACCGTGATGGTCAGTTCACTTCGAGCGAGTGGAGGGCCGTGCATGCTTACTTGGGCTCTCAGCTTACTTTTAGTACCGCCTTCCACCCGCAGACCGACGGACAGACCGAGCGGACCATCCGGACCATGGAGGACCTACTCAGACTATGCATATTGGATACGGGGAAGCCTTGGGAGAGGCTGCTGCCACTGATTGAGTTCTCGTACAATAACATCCACCAGGCTAGCATCAGGATGGCTCCATATGAGGCACTTTATGGGAGGAAGTGCCGGACACCGCTATCATGGGTTCAGGATGTGGATACCAGGGCTCTTAGATCTGATTATATAGAGGATAATGAGGTTCAGATTCGTTTGATCAGAGATCGGCTACTAGAGGCCTAGAGCAGGCAGGCAAAGTATTATGATGCTCGGCATCGGAAGGTGGAGTTCCAGGTTGGAGACAGAGTTTTCTTGAAGATACGTCCAGTACACGGTGTCTCTCGGGTGCGGAGGCACAAGAAGCTCAGTCCATGATACATGGGGTCATACTTGATCCTGGAGCGGATCGGCCCCTTACCTTACCGACTGCAGCTTCCACCGGAGTTGGGTGCCTTACATGACGTCTTCCATGTCTCTTCCTTATGAAGATCTCTCCTTCGGCCGGAGCAGCACATTACCACTATAGCCGGACCGGTAGAGCCTGACAGATCAGTTAGATTGGAGCCGATCCGGATTGACGATACAGCCATCCGAGTATTGCGGAAGAAGAAGGTCCCTCTTGTGAAGGTGTTGTGGTCCAACCATGGATGGGAGGAGCACACCTGGGAGCCAAGGGATCTAATGCTGGAGCGACACCCGGAGCTGTTCACTTCAGGTATATCTTAGTTTACACGTTAAAAATTTCTTATAAATCTTGCAAATAAACCCTGTAAACCGGAACTTAAATTTCGAGGACGAAATTATTTTTCTTGGTTGTTGGAATTTGTAACATCCCATGTTATTCTAGGCCCCTTTCACTTAGATTGGGTTAGGCATGGGATGGGTGACAGGGGTTTTAGCTAGGTTTGACCCTAGGTGGTGGGTTGTAGCCATGTGGGGCCCACTATAGGACCAAGTCAAACTAGGTCAAACTAGCCTAAATAGGGACCCAAACCACACCATGACCCCACCACATTGCCCTAACCCTAAAAACAATCTAAGTGCACCCTAGGGCATGTCATTAGGTCAACACTTTGACCCCAGTTGACCAAAGTCAACCTTGGGCCTAATTTGGTCAAACCCACACTCATAAGCCCAATTAGCCTAAGTAGGGCACCCCCTTGACCCAACCCAAGTTGGGTGGTGCCACTAAGCTCATGACCATCAAATGGGGTCAGCCCACTCATCATGTTGACTAAGTCAACTCTCCAAGTCAACAAGTCAACTATTTGACCTAAAAGAGGGAAATGAAGACCAAGCTCACTCTCCTTGGACCAAGCCCACCAAATTTGGCCCATGGCCAGCCCAAGTGAACAAGACCAGCCCTACCCCTCTGGTTGAGGAGAGAGAATGTATGCAAGGGGGCATTATGGAGAAATCACCTAAAAAGAGGAGAGAGAAATGAAAAATGATGAGAGGTGGTCATGTGGCCTTCACTCCTTCAGCCCAAAAGATGCTGGCCGACCTCCTCACATCATTCCAGAAGAAATTAGGGGCTGAGAGCCATCTGGCATGCATGGGCGGAGCAACCAAGGCTGAGCCCGAGCTCACATAGGTTGTATCTCCCTATATACACCACCTCAGCCCCAATTAACCCCTCCATCAGCTTCAGAGAGAGAGAAGGAGTTGAAATCGAGTGCTGGAACATGGAAAACGGTGGAGAATCAAGAAATCGGGGAGGAGCTCGCCGGCACATCACCACCATGGCAAACTGCCGCCTGACCCGCCGCCAAGCCCCAATCCAGGTCTGTTTCGCCGCCCCTCTAACTGTACTAGAATTCTAGATCCATTTAGGGAGATATCGGGCTCAATTGAGCCCGATGCCATGGGAGAAAAACGATAAATTTCGGGCTTTTTCTTCTTGCTCGGGTTCGCCGGAGGAGCCAACTCCGGCGGCCCCACCGCCGGGAAACGCTAGCCCCCACCTTAGCGAAGGTGGTGGCGACATCCGCCGGCGGTGGTGGTGGCTCAGCTTGCCGGAAACCGCCAGCAAACATCGCACAGGAAAAATCAATCTCAGCCCTTAATGTGTTGGGGACGATGACCCGATTCTGCCCGTTCTTGCGTTAGGATTCGTGCAGATGATATAATATGATTTAAATTTAATTATTATGAATATTGTAATTCTGTCACATAAATTCAGTGACATTGCATGTCATATTTAGGCCTCTTAAAGGCATTTTAGACCCTGAATGAAAAATGTATCCTTACCGGTTAAATTTAATTTGACACATTAATCATTAATTTTGGTCCAGTTGTCTGGCCTGTAGGGCAGTTTTCCTAGGACTGGTCCTAGACAAGGGCAGAAATTCATTTGGATGCCCAAGTCAAAACAGCAATCACCATGGCCCCAAAGCTTGGGTACAGGCATTATTAGGGCATACCTAGCCCATGCCAAAAATGGGGAATTTTTGAAATAACGTTTTCTATAGTTTTGGTCATAATATCAAAAACTAAATAAATGAAATATTTGAAGTTATATGACTCCTCATGTTCCCAAATTTTGGTGGTAGGTCCTTGGGGACATCAATGGTGCATGATAAAAATTTCAGCACATTTGGATCACTGCATGTTGGAAAATCCACTTGCATGTGTTGGTTTATATATTGCCTTGGTGTGCCAATAGCAATAATTTAAATATGGTGCATTCAGCCTAATTGAGGCACTCAAAAATCATGGATTTTATTCCTGTGGTTCATTAGGGTAAAGTTCACCCCTCAGATTAATTATGGGATTTTTTGAATCAAAAATCCCATTAATTGGAATTTTTAAAAATATAGCTCCTTTTGAAAATAAATTGGAAAAATAGGTTTTCCTCAAGTAAAGTCCTCAAACTTTGCCAAGTTAAAAATAAGGTTATATTTAACTTAAGAAAATTTGATCTTTCTGTTTGAAGAACTTTTGGAGTAAAATACCTTGAAATGCCCATTTTACCCTTTTTGCATTTATTCTTGATTTGATGGAAATACACTTCAGATAAATTTGGAAATATTGCTAATGAAGTATAATTGTATTATTAGTCTTGCATAAGTATTTCAGAATTTATGGGTGTACTGATAATTTTTAAATTAATAGAATGTCATTTTGGTAAATATGTAAGAATGAGAATTGTTAGGCCATTACACTATAAAGGTTGATGAAACTCTGCCCATAGTCTTAAATTAATGGTTTATATGTTCTGTAATTTTCCTGGAATTTTGGATTACATATTCCTTGTACTTCATTTGGAAAATGGAAATTATGTAGATTTGGTATTAAATAAGGAATTGGTATAAATAATCAAAGGAAAATTATGAAACCTTGTAGACAGAAATATTTTATCAATATACAACTAAGGAAAAATTACGTAGGTCAGTGGATTTTAAATTATATTACTTCATGTGTAAAGTGACCTAGGAAATAAATTAAAAGATTTAATTAAGGGATTATTTGACCAAGGAAATTTATGAGAATCCATATGATAGTTCCATTAGCTCATACCGCCCTAGGATAAATAGTTAGGGGAAAGGTCCTAAGGATTGGAAGATTCCATTTTTGGGGTAATAATAAGACATGGTCTGCATATAGTATAAATAGGTCATGCTTTAGGGGATTACGAGAGGATTGATCATCGGAAGAATAAGGGAGTGCAATATGAATAATCCCTGGTGGGTAGTATTGTCTTAGTGACGGGAGTAAAAGTGCAAGTCTTTAGGTAGCAACCGGAGTGGAGGTCGACGGAAGACCGTCGGTTTCCCGGTAATATCTTAAGTCACTAGGATTGTTCCAGAGTAACAATGAGAGCTGGGGTGAAACATGGGTAGTCATCAACTAAATTAAATATCCTTGCGAAAGGGAACTTTGGGCGTAATCCCATCATAGTTTCTAGTGCCCCCGAGAGCCCTTCACCGGGTATACCCTGGGCAGTCCTGGGATTAACCTTAAATCACTAAGTATAATAACCAGTAGACAAGAGTAGTATAATAGGTTAATACATTTGTTATACCTTCACACCCGTATAGGGTTGGAGAGTTTCATGTTATATGCTCACCCGTGTAGGGTTTGAGGGAATTGTTATAAAGGCACTATTGTGCGTTCTCACCCGGGTTGGGTTTGAGGGTTTCAGGACAGGTTTGGTCCTGCGAGCGGAAGGCTCGGAATGAAATACTTGCATGTGCATAAATATAGTGGCGGGGCATGCGGTACTGGCCGTTCGTCACACCGATGGCAGTACGGTGCACTAGGCGGTTGTGAGGGTTAGAGGGGCCAATGGGTTGTTTTACACTGCGGTCTGGAGGACGACACCCGATAACGCACATCCGACCCAACAAGACTGAAGGGTTGTCAGCAAAGTACATACGCGAGACTCTATAGTGCACCTTGGACGTGTACAGAGGCACATGAGAGGGGTCTAAGTCAAGGTAGTGTGCATACCGGCCTATAAGTGGAGACGCCCGCTCCGCTGCTGCCATAGCAACAGCGGTGGTACCCGAGAGTGATGCTAGCTCTCAAAAAGTGGGAACTAAAGGTATGTGATCGCAGAGTCGTTGTGTGTAAGTTGCACTTGCCTGTGCATAAAATTGTGATGGGCCCGCGAACAGACTCTTACTGTGGTTGGTTCGGTGAGTCGATCTCCGCGGGCTTGCTCGGGTAGGCAAGTGCACCTATCGCAAGTAGTACTCGATATTCGGGGGAATACCGAGGTCGTATTGTTCTCGGGGTCGCGTTGACTATTCTTACTCCTCCGGGAGGACTATTATTTTACTGAAAGAAAGGTGGATTTTTTACTTAATAAAAGACGGAAAAGCAAAGGTGCGAAAAAAAATGATTTAGAAAATATTCGATGAAGGGTTAACGCTCGGCATCGAATTGGATTAAGACTAAAACAATTTTTAATAATTATAGGACTTAGTTTTCAAATTAATAATAAGGCAACTTGGCCATGGAGGTTCCACAAATGTGACCTCACCTAGCTATAGGGATATCGCTCACCTAAACGTTAAGACTATTCGACCGAACGTTAGTCCGACGAAGGATTCCTCTTAACGTCCGCTTTACGCTAAGAACCCCGCTATTGGGTGGGGAAACCAATCCGGTAGAATTACGCTTGTCCTCTCTCGAGGTTATGCACGCAACTCTATTTACCCATGAGTGATCGGTCCATATGCACGGCCTCTCGGCTAGCTAGCATATGGACTACGGAAATAGGGCCCACACATCGATATGTGGTCCTACGCGTCGTAAACCCGGGGTAAACCTTAAGTGCTTAAATTAAAATGAAAATAAAGAGCTTCAATTATTAGAAATCATTTTAAATGTCCCAAAGCTCTTCGATGCCGAGGCTAATAGCGATTAGCCACACATCGGTATAGGGACGGCTTATAATTTAGTGAGGCGCGAGTTCGAAATTAAACACTAATGATTATAAGAAGGGGACATAAAAACAAAACAAACATTTAGAAAACTGAAAAGTTAACTAAAACGAGAACTCACGCACACTCCAAATTATAAATTAAACAGAAACTAAGTTACACATAAAAGAAATTTGCATATTTAAAATTTACGAGTCCCACTCAAACGAGTGGGGGCGGTAAATAAAAGCTTAAAATTGCAAGTCCTACTCAAACGAGTTGAACTAAAATGAAAGTGAGTCCTACTCAAATGAGTAGGAGAAAATAAATGCGATTACAGGGCTTTAAAGATCCGTCCATTTAACTCCAGTGAGTAGGCGGAAAAATAAAGAAAGAAAAATTACAAATCCTACTCAAACGAGTAGGCGGGAAATAAAGTCCGGCCATTAAACTCAAGTGAGTAGGCGGAAAAATAAAGAAAGAAAATAACAAGTCCTACTCAAACGAGTAGGACTGAAAATGAAAACGATGCGCCATTTAACTCTTAACGAGTAGGCGGAAATAAATACACACAGACACACACACTCCATAAGAATTTCAAGTAAGCAATAAAGCTAACACCTACACTCACACACTCTACAAAATTTGAATCAAAGCATTAAAAGTTATACTCATACACTCACACACACAACATGAAAATTAAGAAAAACAAAAGAAAATTTATGCTCATACACTCACACACACTAATTGAAAGCAAAATGAAAGTTACCTAAAAATTAAAACTTTTACTTTTTCAAGCTTAGGTTTTGCCAAAAACAAATAAAAAGAAGAAATTACAATTTTTAGAAGACAAAAGTTTTTCAAAACAAATTAAAAACCAAAGTTTTTGGAAAATTAAAATTTCAACATTTTCATTCCTAGGATTTCATAAAAGTGCTAAAAAAGTTGAAATAAAAAGATAAAGAAAAAAAAAGGGTTTTCATCCTAAAATAAAGTTAAGTAAAAAATCAAAAAAAAACTTTAGTAACTCTTTTACACATTCATAAGAGTGAAGATGTTGAAGAAATTAAAAGAAGACATGAAAAAAAGGAAAAACCTAATTCATCATTTCATGAATTTCTAACAAAACCTAACTTGAGACAAATTAAAGGCATGTAAAGTAAATAAATAACACTCATACACACACACACACACATTTCATAAATGAAGAACTAAATGAAGAACAAAGATAAAACCAAGGATAAAAAGGAGAAGGAAAGTGGGCACAAGTGTTCATTCCAAAGCCAAATATGAAGAGAAAATCTAACATTTTATTGATTAAAGAAAACTATTACAAGCTATTACAAGAGCTAAAGCTAAAGCAAAAACAAACATGAAAGAAAAGAGGGAGAAATCTCCTTACATAGCTTTAGAAATCACGGATGCAGCCCACAAAAAGACACTAAAATGGCCCAAAAATCTGAACCCTTGGACCTTACAGAATTGGGCAATTTATAGGCAAAAAAATCTAAGTACACGCCCTAGGTCATGGGCGTGTAGGGGGGGCGTGACAGTACTATTCATGAAGGCGGCCGGCGATTGGACAGGAAAGTTGACTTCGGGCTGAGTTCGCGGCAGTCACGCCCCAGGTCACGGGCGTGACTCTGGGCGTGTCGGGGAGGTAGAATCGGGCGCGGGTTGCGCCGAAAGTCTTCGGCAGCATCTTGTCGGGCTAGCTGGAAAGGTCACGCCCCAGGTCACGGGCGTGACGCTGGGCGTGACAGTTGGTGTCGACACTCGACGAATGTTGAGCGGAAAGTGTCGAGTCGAAATCGTCGAGCGGAAATTGAGTCACGCCCCAGGTCACGGGCGTGATGCTGGGCGTGATTGTTGGTGTCGACACTCGACGATCGTCGAGATGAATTCATCGAGTGGAGTGAATACGGGCTTGGGTCACGCCCCGTGTCGGGTGATACGGGTGTGTCGCCAGGCGTGTCAAGCTTGTACTTCAGAAATCGTCCGTTTTCACGGGAAATGCAATGTCATGGCCCGGTCACGGGCGTGACCAAAGTGTCACGGGCGTGTACTGCCCAATTTTGGAATTTTTGAAATTTTTCTGAAAAATAAAATAAAACAAGTTAGGAGTAAATTTACAGGAATAGGAGCATTTTATTGAACAAAAATAAGTAAAAACGACGAAAATAAATGAAAATGACTAAATTAATGTGCATAAAAATACGTATATTTACAATTCATCAAATACCCTCATACTTAGGCTTTTGCTATTCCAGAGCAAAAGTTTGAGGTGAATCTATAAGGGATAAAAAAAACTCTAAGTTATAGCTATCGCTTAATCAATTATAAGAGAGATCGAAATAAATATACGGGGTGTAAGAGTTAAGTCCTAAAATTATGTAGATGATTTAAATAGCGCAAAAGTTTTGGCCAAAAGACTTCTTGATGTAATCAAATAGAAGGCAACATTTGTAATGGTTAGATTAACGAAAATAGTTTGGAATTATAAGAACTCTAGCTTATACGAGTGCTACCAGAAATAATACAATTTACTAATTATGCTCTCAAAAAGATTTTTGAATTAATTCTAGAATCGTGAAATTGGCTAAGGGGGTAGTGGGTTTATGAAGAGGGTTTTTTTTTGGGGCGAGGTAATTTTTTCTCGAACCTCCATTTTTTTTTCTTTTGGATTATTAGGAAAACGAAATCTTATTTTCCTAATATGATTTTTGTTTTTCAACTTCATAAAAATAAAATTAACCCAATGTATATTTATAGGAGTAATGAATTTTATCCTCTTACTCCATATATAATCTTTTTAAATTATTGGGTGCCTATGTTTACGGAACGAAATCTTATTCCCATTGACATATGAACTTTTAAGGATAAAATTTTTCATGTCAAGTAGGTCATGAAAAGTAAGGGGAGAAAGGAAAACTAAATTGTAATCCTAAAAATTTTTGAGAGCAACCTTAATAATTTGTACGTTCCAATTTTTTTTCAGAAAGCTAAAAAGTAAGTATAATTGAATTCTATAGTCGTTATTTCCTAACATAATATACGTGCTCCTATCAATGAAAAATTAGAAGTAGTGCCTAAAACGAGTTCGCTATTTTTAACAAAGCATAAAGAATTCTTTAAAACTTAACCCCGGGTATTTAAATTTTTCAGTCAATAATTAACAAACGGGTAGTGAACAAAGAATTAATTAAATTCGCATATAAATAAACTCAAAACGGAATTTTTGGATAGCAGGAAAGTTAAGGATGAAATATTTGATTTATTTGTTGCAAAACAGTTTTTATCATCATTTTTTTTTGTTTTTCATTTATTATCTTTTTTTTGTATTTTTGTTTTTCTCTATTTTTTTTTTTTGAATTTTTGTTTTGACCTATTATCTTTTTTTGTATATTTTTTTAGAGAATTTTCATTATATGTACAAAAATAAGGGAATAAAAAGGTTTGTACAAGAATGAGGAAGGGGGAGAGAGAAAAGAGTATGTACAAAAAAGCAATATTTACAAAGTGAAAATAAATATAAATTTTTTTTGTTGTTTTTGAGTTTTTTGGAAAAAAAGAAAGAAAGAGAACAAAAAAATTTTTTTTGGATGTTTCATTTAAAATTTTTTCATTTTAAGATGTTTTTTAATTAATTTTTTTTTGTTTTGTTGTTATATGTATTTTTTTTGTATTTTTGAAATGCAGAAAAATTGAAGTGCAGAAAGTAAAGTACGAAAACACCCCCATACTTAAGTCCAACATTGTCTCCAATGTTATATCGTAAGTATGCGGAACAAAAAAGGAAAGACAATATATACAAAGAAAAGAAAGGGAAGGGGATAGAAGCTTCCCTGAAACGCGTAGGGGGAGGCCGATCAGAAACCCTGCGTTTATTAGAAAAAGCAGCAAAGATAATGAGGAAGGAGCGAAAAAGATAAGCGAGGGGTGCCTCCCAGGAGCGCTTTGTTTATAGTCGTGTAGCTTGACTATTTTGGCGGGTTTATAATGTGGAGGAAAGTTATGGTTTCGCTAAAACCGATCACTGGGTCGCCTGCTATATAAGACTTTAACCTATGACCGTTTACTTTAAATGAACCTTTGTCCGGGTGGGAGGCGAGTACGGTTCCATATGGAAAAACTTCTTCAACTAGGAAGGGACCGGACCATCTATATTTTAATTTACCTGGAAAAAGCCTAAGACGTGAATTGTAAAGAAGGACAAGATCGCCCGGAGAAAATAATTTTTGGGACTTGATTTTTCGATCGTGATATAACTTAGAGCGCTCCTTATAGAATTTATTGCTCTCGTAAGCGTTCGCACGCCATTCATCGAGCTCGTTTAGTTGCAGTTTTCTATTTTGAGCGGCTAAGTTGGAGTCGAGGTTTAAGAGTTTTAAAGCCCAAAGAGCGCGATGCTCTAATTCTACGGGTAAATGGCACGCTTTGCCGTAGACTAACCGGAACGGCGTACATCCAATTGCGGTTTTGTATGCCGTCCGATACGCCCACAACGCATCGTCGAGTTTAACGGACCAATCTTTCCTATTTAGTGTTGGGTATTGTATCCACAATGTACCTGATTTGAAGAAGCCCCTGGACAAGCTAAGGTCAATAGACTATGTATTTGATAAACTTTTTCTAGTTGTGCTTGTAGTTTTTCCACGCTAAGTGCACACCAATGTCAGGGTGCAGTAGGTCAATATACACGGGTCTGCACGACGTAATCCCTCGTTGAGCAGATCAGTGTGTTGGCCTACGTGTACTCTCTCTATTAGAGTGCACTTATTTTCAAGCACAGGGCCGCTCATATGCAAGAGAAGACAAGGAGCATGGAGGATCAAGGAGCAGCTCCTAGGTGGAAGACGAAAAATCGTCCAAGGCAAATTCGACGAGAGTGATTCTCGCCGAACCACTAGTGATTCTCGCCGAATCGGCGAGAATCACTAGTGATTCTCGCCGAATCGACGAGAATCATCAGTGATTCTCGCCGACTCCTTTTGGCCATCTCAAAATGGTGCCAAGTAAGATTCGGCGAGAATCACTTGTGATTCCCGCCGAACCAGTGGTCAAGCAGCCCATGTATAAAGTAAAATTCGTTGAGAATCGACAAGTGATTCGACGAGAATCACAAACGATTCTCGACGAATCGTCGAGAATCACTTGGTGATTCTCGCCGATTCGTCGAGAATCGTCTGCGATTCTCGCCGATTTTGACTTGGCGTTTTCTCAGAATGCTGCTGGACCGGATTCTGCTTCTGGATTAGCTTGAACCGGATTTTGGGGATTTCATTTGTGGGTCCCACAACGGTCAAATTTGCTGTAGCTACAGTATTTATACTCGGGTATTTTGAACGGAATTGACACCGAGAAAGAAGCCGAGCACGAAACCCTAATATCGCGATTTCTCTTCTCCGCCGCCGTCGCGCTCGGGCTAGTACGTCGCCGCCGCTGATCATTCTTCTTCCCGATCTCCGGCGACAGTAGCTTAGCAAAGCTTGCGTCTCACGCGTCTATCCAGAGATCTCTTGTCTCTCGATTTGTTGACCGGGAAACACTCCCCCGTCCGAATCGATCGAGACGACCGATCCTAGAGTGACCGTTGGTAGACCTAGTTTGCTTCGCAAGGAAGTTTGGATCTCAAAGCACTGCAGCAGCGCACCTTCGTCGCCGCCAACTCCGAACCAAGCCGCCGCTCGGATTGCCGCCGCCGGTTTCGGGAGATCCTCTCCAAGAGAGACAAAGGTTGTAGACTCTTCATCGACCTCGAGAACACGTCGTCGAACTAAGAGGAACACCGTAGTCTCCGAAAGAAGTTTGTATCTCATATACATTCCATATTTACTTTTGTTGTAAAGGAACTTTTGTTCCGTGTGGTAAGGGTTGGGTGTAACCCATTTTGTGGGAGTGTTGACTCTCACGTGTGGAAGGGCTCCTTCCGTTAGTGCAGGGATTGGATTTCAATCCCGTTGGTGAAGTGACCGAGTCGTCCCTTGTTGGGGAGATAGGTCGAAGGGGGAAAGTGGATGTACCCAAGTCGGGGAACCACTATAAATTTGCTGTGTATTCTGTGTGCTGTGTTTGTTGTTTTTATTGTGCAGGTACATCTGTAAATTCCGCAAAAGAACCACACGTCACCTATTCCCCCCCCCCCCCATAGGTGCACATAGCCGACACTTAGTGGACTTTCAAGTGGTATCAGAGCGAGGTTACTCAACAAAAAGGTTAACACCTTGAGGTGAATCCTGCCACTAGTGTCAACAAGGAGACATACATCTACTATGGACGGGCTCAAGTACTCCGGCAAGATCCCAGTGTGCAACAGACTCAACTTTCCTATCTGGAAGGAAAGAATCAGGTTCTACATGGAAGCAGTGGACCCTCGACTGTTCATGATCGTGCTGGAGGGACCTTATGTCCCCACTAAGGCCTCCACCATTGATCCCACCAAGAAAGTGCCTAAGACACTCTCTGAAATGGACAAGGATGAGATGGTCCTAGTGGGCCTTGACATGAAGGCAAGAAACATCCTGGTCAGTGCAGTTGATGACTCGATGATGCAAAACTTCAGCAACTGCAGGACAGCTCAAAAGATATGGCAGTGTCTGATCATTCTAATGGAGGGCACAGATGAAGTAAGGGATGATCGGAGATCCCTCCTGAACCAGAAGTATGAGGCCTTCCGGCAAGGGCCTAAGGAAGAGATCGGAGTCACATACGAGAACTTCCTGAAGATTGTCAACGCCCTCAAGGGCTATGGAAGAGTGTTCACCAATGGTGAACTCAATGACAAATTCCTTAGGTCCCTTACTAAGGAATGGGACACAAAGATCTGCGCCATCAGAGAATTTGGCAGACTAGCAGAAACTGATCCACAAATCCTGTTCGGGAAGCTGATGTCCTATGAACTTCAGCTGAACACCAGGAAGGCAGAGGAAGAAGCAGAGAAGGCTGCTGCAAAAGAAAAGACTGTGGCCCTAAAATCCAGTCACTCCAGAAAAGGGAAGGGTGCGGTGTCATACCGTGCCAGAAATAAGGAAGAAGAGGAGGACTCCGATCCATGCTCCTCCAGCTCAGAACTGTCGGAAGAGGATTTCTCCCTCATCACTCGAGAGTTCAAGAAATTCCTCAAGATGAGGAATCAAAGAAAGAGAGACGGCTCCTCTTCCAGACATCAGAAGAAAAACTACTCTTCTGACAGGTACGCATCTAAACCTAACAAACATCGTTCTTCTGATATTATTTGCTTTAGATGCAATAAGCCAGGTCACGTCGTGGCCGACTGCCATCAAAGCAAAAGAGATAAAGGGAAAGGAGAGGAGCTCAAATCCTCCAGAGATAAGAAGAAGGAGCAGAGCTACATCGCTAGAAGACCAAAGACACTAAGTGAGTCTGATTCCTCAGACTCCAGTGATGATGAGGAAGCCTACTTCGGGCTGGTGGGTCGCTCGGACTCAGAAGGAGAATGCCCCCCATTTACTGGGAAGGTAAAAGCTCACACCCCTCTCTCCGACTCCGACTCTGATCCTGAGTCTCAGGATGATGAACCTGAGGATGGCCCTTCGGCCCGCGAAGCTGAACTCCTCGAAAAGTATGAGCTTCTGCTCAACACTTTCGACGAGTGCCGCAAGAGACTGAAGGCTGAGAAGAAGGAAGTAAAATTCCTTAAGGGTGAGTGTGTATCCCTAAGGGAAGAGGTCACTAGCTTGATCTCTCTCAGACAGGAGCACCTTGACCTAACTTCAAAGCACTCAGAGTCCTTGAAGCTCCTTGATCTCAAGCAGGAGGAAGTCAACAAATTGGAAGAACTACTTGCGGCAGAAAGGAAGATCGTACAGAGCTTCTCTATGCCAAAAACAGTGCTTCCAGTCGTTGACACCTTCTCTGCTCAGGCCAAAGGAGCTGGCTTGGGGCATATTGGGGCATCTGGTTCTTCATCTAGGAGAAACAAGAACCAGAGGAAGAATAAGGCCGCCAAGAAGGCCTCTGCTGATGAAAAGGGGAAGGCTCCTCTTAGTCCTGTTGCGTTCAGGAAGCCTGGCTTTCCTTGCAACCAACATGACTTTGAGTCAACATTTGGGCATCATTTCCGGCCCTCGGTTGCAAAGCCTAAGAGCCGGTATGACGGTTGGAACTTTCCCCGGAACTTTGGTGAGAGTGCCTTCAAGGCACCTTATGAGGAAATCCACATAGGAAATTATGGTCCGTTCTCTAGCGGCCATAATGGAAAGCAGGCACCAAAGGCCAAACCAGTTATACAGAAGGTGACAAAGTCATGTGACTGTTGTCACCATGAGGTCTCCACCTCCAGATCCAAGGCCCCAGCCGCACCCACCGTTCCCAGGGTAAGGCAGGAGCCTAGGAAGAGATACAACAGGTTCGACTGTTGGTGCTGTGGCAAAGTCGGTCACTTTGTCGTGGATTGTTGGTTTAATCCAAGGAACTACGAGACTCCCCATGTTAACAATGCGAGACCGACCACTCGTAGGGTTAACCAACCGAGGGGGAGTGTGCTAACCAGGAATCTAGGACCCAAGTTCGATTGGGTTCCTAAGGCAAATTAATTTTGTTTTGCAGGAATGTCCAAAGGCCACCAAAACGCCAATCTGGTATTTGGACAGTGGATGCTCCCGGCATATGACCGGGACAAGAAGCCTGCTGCGTGATTACACTCCAGTCGAGAATGGACCCAAAGTCATCTTTGGAGGGTCAGATCGAGGAGTCACCAGAGGTTATGGTATGATTTCCAACGGTATAATCTCTATCACCGACGTGGCTTATGTTGAAGGGTTAAACCATAACCTGATCAGTGTAAGTCAGTTATGTGATAAAGGTTATGACGTTAAGTTCTGCA
Source organism: Platanthera guangdongensis (assembly GCA_039583875.1). Classification (NCBI taxonomy): domain Eukaryota; kingdom Viridiplantae; phylum Streptophyta; class Magnoliopsida; order Asparagales; family Orchidaceae; genus Platanthera; species Platanthera guangdongensis. The sequence goes on from CM077153.1 coordinate 106,924,335, forward strand.
AGGATAAATGTCTGATAATTTCACGTACCTCTTCTGAGACGGTATTATCAGGCATTAGGAGCAGAAACATCTTTTGCTTAGATTTTCTCAGTTTGGATTCATCTACCCCCGTATGCCTTGTGGCAACAGGCAGTGCATCTCTTTGTGAACAATGGCACAAGAGATTGGCACATATTAATTTCAAGACAATTAGTATGCTATTTTCTAAGAACTTAGTAAGAGATGCTCCCAGTATCAAGTGCATCAAAGATAGCCCCTGTCCTGCATGCCAGATGGGCAAACAGACTCGGGCTACCTTCAAGAGCATTGCAGACAAAGACTCCTCATGATGTCTTTACCTGTTACATATGGACTTGTTTGGCCCAATGCAAGTTCATAGCTTGGGAGGCAAGTCATATATGCTAGTGATAGTTGATGATCACTCACGGTTTACATGGGTGTTCTTTTTGAAACGAAAGTCAGATACTTTTGACATCTTCACTAATTTTGTCAAGCAGGTTCAGAACGAATTTAACTGCTCCGTGGTCAAAATCCGAAGTGACCATGGAACAGAATTCGAATCTGGTGCTATGACAGAATTTTGTGAAGAACAAGGTATCTTTCATGAGTTTTCCTCCCCGCGCACTCCTCAGCAAAATGGAGTTGCGGAGAGGAGAAATAGAACTCTCATTGAAGCCTGCACGACTATGTTGAAAGATGCTTCTCTCCCGGAATACTTCTGGGCAGAGGGTGTCAATACGGCATGTCATGTACAAAACCGAGCTTTGATCAACAAGCATCATCGTAAGACGCCCTACGAGCTACTGAAAGGCAGGAAACCAACCATGTCCTACTTGAGGATTTTTGGTTGCAGATGCTATGTACTGAATAATGGGAAGTACCCGCGTACTAAATTCGGTGAAAAATGCTTCGAAGGCATATTCATGGGCTATAGTTCCCATAGTCGGGCATATAGGGTCTTCAATAAGAAAACCCTAGTGGTAGAAGAATCAATAAATGTTGTATTTGATGAAGGAAGTTTGCTTAACAGCAATTCTTCCAGTAGTATTCTTGAAGATGCAGGTGCTAGACTTGACCAGCTGAATCTGGATGAGACCCCTAAAGATGACGCACCCAAGTACGTCAAAGTTTCCACCTCCACGTCATCTGAAAATGTTGAAGATCAAGATGGAACAAATCTTTTAGAAGAAAGAGAAGCACAAGAAGTAGCTGAAGCTCCAGACGCCAGAATTCTAGAGCTCCGTCACGTGAGGGATCATCCTAGAGAACAGATCATTAGAGATCCTCGTGTAGGCGTCAGAACTCGAAGAGGTACAACTAACGAAGTATTGCATCTCAGCTTCCTGTCACAGGTAGAGCCAAAGAAGTTCGACGAGGCGAACAAGGATGCGGCATGGATTCTGGCCATGCAAGAGGAACTACATCAATTCGAACAGTGCAAAGTTTGGACGTTGGTTCCCAGACCATACAAGCAGAATGTGATCGGCACAAAGTGGATCTTCAGAAACAAGCTGGATGAACATGGTGTCATCGTAAAGAACAAAGCCAGGCTGGTGGCTCAAGGTTACCGACAGGAGGAAGGGATTGATTTCGACCAGACCTTTGCACCAGTAGCAAGGCTCGAGGCAATCCGGTTGTTCCTGGCGTATGCTTCACACAAAGGATTCACAGTCTACCAAATGGATGTGAAATCGGCATTCCTGAACGGAGACCTGAAGGAGGAAGTATACGTCGCTCAACCCCCAGGTTTTGTCGATCCTACTTATCCCAATCACGTTTATTTTCTCAATAAGGCCTTATATGGGTTGAAACAAGCTCCACGAGCTTGGTATGAGACTTTATCTAGTTTTCTTCTTGAGAACAAGTTCTCCAGAGGTAAAATAGATAAAACATTGTTTCTCAGGGAAGTCAAAGGCAAGATTTTGCTGGTGCAAATCTATGTCGATGACATAATATTCGGCTCAACGGACAACAATCTTTGCAAAAAGTTTTCTAAACTTATGCAAGGAAAGTTTGAAATGAGCAGTATGGGAGAGCTCAAGTATTTCTTAGGCCTTCAAGTGAAACAGTCTGAGGATGGAATCTTCATCTCTCAGACGAAGTTCACAAATGAACTCCTTAAGAAATTCGGTATGGAGAGTGCAACCTCTATGAGGACTCCAATGGGATCCACCATGTCTCTGGATAAGGATGAGAAAGGTAAACCTTTCGATGAAACCAAATACAGAAGCATCATTGGATCCCTGCTCTACCTTACTGCCAGTAGACCGGATATTATGTTCTCCACATGTGTATGTGCCCGATATCAGGTGAACACTAAGGAATCTCACTATGTCGCTGCAAAGCGAATTCTAAGATACCTTAAAGGTACTCCTAATCTTGGCTTGTGGTACCCGAGGAACAATGATGTCGAGCTAATAGGCTTTTCAGATGCTGATTTTGCAGGGAGCAGGGATGACAGGAAAAGCACCTCCGGGACGTGTCAATTCCTCGGCAGGAGGCTTATCTCATGGAACAGCAAGAAACAGAATTGTGTTGCAACCTCCACAGCAGAGTCAGAGTATATCTCGGCAGGAAGCTGTTGCGCACAACTCCTTTGGATCAGAAATCAGTTGGCCGACTACAACCTTCAGTTCAAGGAAGTTCCAATGTACTGCGACTCCTCCAGTACAATTGCCATTGCCAACAATCCGGTGTCGCACAGCCGAACGAAGCATATTGAAGTACGCTACCACTTCATTCGGGAGCACGTGGAGAACAAGGATATCTCTCTCTGTTATGTCCCCACGGACAAGCAGATTGCTGATATATTCACAAAGCCCCTAGACGAGGCCAAGTTCAATCTTTTCAAGACTGAATTGGGAATGCTCAACTATGAGGAGTGAAGACTACAGAAGCTCCAGGCTAGTGCAAGGAACTCCAGCGTGCGTACAGCTGCAAGAACTGAGGGGGAGCAAAGAGTCAATCGCTACAGACCCCGATTTGTAGAAGCCGAAAAGGGGGAGATTACCCTCTCGGGGTCAAGGCTAAGGTGTGGCTCCAGCTTGCTCCCAATAAATCGGTATTGGTAAGGGATGACTCCACCCAATGTTAAGTTTATGAATTTCATTTGCTTTCATTTTCATTCGCTCCATTCACCTTAGCTTGTAGGGTTTAGGCTTCTTCAAATAGGGGGAGATTGTTGGGTATTGTATCCACAATGTACCTGATTTGAAGAAGCCCCTGGACAAGCTAAGGTCAATAGACTATGTATTTGATAAACTTTTTCTAGTTGTGCTTGTAGTTTTTCCACGCTAAGTGCACACCAATGTCAGGGTGCAGTAGGTCAATATACACGGGTCTGCACGACGTAATCCCTCGTTGAGCAGATCAGTGTGTTGGCCTACGTGTACTCTCTCTATTGGAGTGCACTTATTTTCAAGCACAGGGCCGCTCATATGCAAGAGAAGACAAGGAGCATGGAGGATCAAGGAGCAGCTCCTAGGTGGAAGATGAAAAATCGTCCAAGGCAAATTCGACGAGAATCACCAAGTGATTCTCGCCGAATCGGCGAGAATCACTAGTGATTCTCGCCGAATCGACGAGAATCATCAGTGATTCTCGCCGACTCCTTTTGGCCATCTCAAAATGGTGCCAAGTAAGATTCGGCGAGAATCACTTGTGATTCCCGCCGAACCAGTGGTCAAGCAGCCCATGTATAAAGTAAAATTCGTTGAGAATCGACAAGTGATTCGACGAGAATCACAAACGATTCTCGACGAATCGTCGAGAATCACTTGGTGATTCTCGCCGATTCGTCGAGAATCGTCTGCGATTCTCGCCGATTTTGACTTGGCGTTTTCTCAGAATGCTGCTGGACCGGATTCTGCTTCTGGATTAGCTTGAACTGGATTTTGGGGATTTCATTTGTGGGTCCCACAACGGTCAAATTTGCTATAGCTACAGTATTTATACTCGGGTATTTTGAACGGAATTGACACCGAGAAAGAAGCCGAGCACGAAACCCTAATATCGCGATTTCTCTTCTCCGCCGCCATCGCGCTCGGGCTAGTACGTCGCCGCCGCTGATCATTCTTCTTCCCGATCTCCGGCGACAGTAGCTTAGCAAAGCTTGCGTCTCACGCGTCTATCCAGAGATCTCTTGTCTCTCGATTTGTTGACCGGGAAACACTCCCCCGTCCGAATCGATCGAGACGACCGATCCTAGAGTGACCGTTGGTAGACCTAGTTTGCTTCGCAAGGAAGTTTGGATCTCAAAGCACTGCAGCAGCGCACCTTCGTCGCCGCCAACTCCGAACCAAGCCGCCGCTCGGATTGCCGCCGCCGGTTTCGGGAGATCCTCTCCAAGAGAGACAAAGGTTGTAGACTCTTCATCGACCTCGAGAACACGTCGTCGAACTAAGAGGAACACCGTAGTCTCCGAAAGAAGTTTGTATCTCATATACATTCCATATTTACTTTTGTTGTAAAGGAACTTTTGTTCCGTGTGGTAAGGGTTGGGTGCAACCCATTTTGTGGGAGTGTTGACTCTCACGTGTGGAAGGGCTCCTTCCGTTAGTGCAGGGATTGGATTTCAATCCCGTTGGTGAAGTGACCGAGTCGTCCCTTGTTGGGGAGATAGGTCGAAGGGGGAAAGTGGATGTACCCAAGTCGGGGAACCACTATAAATTTGCTGTGTATTCTGTGTGCTGTGTTTGTTGTTTTTATTGTGCAGGTACATCTATAAATTCCGCAAAAGAACCACACGTCACCTATTCCCCCCCCCCCCCATAGGTGCACATAGCCGACACTTAGTGGACTTTCATTTAGTGAAACGGTTTTTTCTAATTCGCTTAATCTCTCGATTTACTACCACGACTTGGCCACTTGTTTGCGGGTGGTAGGGGGTGGCAAGCTTGTGCGTGACTCCGTATTTAGCTAACGTCTTAGCCATAAGAGCGTTACAGAAATGCGTTCCCCTATCACTAACAATTGCACGAGGCGTGCCGAAGCGCGAAAATAATTTTTTAAGAAATGTAACGATGACTCGCGCATCGTTGGTGGGGAGAGCTTGCGCTTCCGCCCACCTCGATACGTAGTCGACCGCCACTAAAATATACATATTTTTGAAAGAAGGAGGTAGGGGGCCAACAAAATCTATGCCCCATAAATCGAAGACTTCGCACTCTAAAAACATGTTTTGGGGCATCTCGTCGCGACGAGAGATGTTACCCGACCGCTGACAGCTATCGCATGCGCGCACAAAATTATGCGCGTCTTTGAAGAGAGTGGGCCAAAAGTAGCCCGCCTCTAGCGCCTTCCGAGCGGTCCGGTTGGCTTGATAATGCCCACCGGCTGGACCCTCGTGGCAGTGCTTAAGAATTTGCAAGCACTCCACACCCGCCACGCATCTTCGGACCGCTTGGTCCGCGCAGATACGAAAAAGAAATGGGTCCTCCCAAAAGAAATTTTTCAAGTCAGAAAAGAATTTCTTCTTTTGATGACTTGAAAATTCTTTTGGAAGCACCCGCGCTACTAAAAAATTTGCAAAGTCTGCGAACCAAGGCGAAGATGACGAAGATTTATTAATGGCAAGAAGGCGTTCCTCGGGGAATCTGTCATTTATTTCAGATTCGACGAGCGCTTCCGCACCCGGATTTTCTAAACGGGAGAGGTGGTCCGCCGCTAGATTTTCCGCTCCCCGCTTATCTCGGATCTCCAAATCAAACTCTTGTAGGAGGAGAATCCATCGAAGAAGGCGGGGCTTCGCATCATTTTTAGCTAATAAATACTTAAGCGCGGAGTGATCGGTAAAAACGATAACTTTAGATAGCGTTATATACGAGCGAAACTTATCAAAAGCGAAAACGACGGCTAAGAGTTCCTTTTCCGTTGTCGTGTAATTTACTTGTGCGGAAGTGAGCGTCTTGCTAGCGTAATAAATAGGATGAAAATGTTTTTCTACGCGTTGGACAAGAACGGCACCTAAGGCAATATCACTAGCGTCGCACATTATTTCAAACGGAAGGGACCAATTAGGGGCCACTAAAATTGGTGAAGTGATAAGTTTTTGTTTTATTAAATTAAAGGCGGACTCACATTCGCTACTAAAGATGAAACGTGATTCCTTTTCCAAGAGGTGAGTTAGCGGCTTTGTTATTTTTGAAAAGTCTTGAATGAAGCGTCGATAAAAGCCCGCATGGCCTAAGAAACTCCTAATAGATTTTACGTTTGTTGGATGCGGAAGTTTTTCTATAATTTCTATCTTGGCCTTATCCACCTCTATCCCCTTAGACGAAATCATATGGCCGAGAACCAAACCTCCTCGAACCATAAAGTTGCATTTTTCCCAATTTAAAACAAGACTTGTGTCCTCGCACCGTTGAAGGACACGATCTAAATTGTGAAGGCAATCGGGAAAAGAGCGTCCGAAAACAGAGAAGTCATCCATAAAGACTTCCATAATGTCTTCTACTAGCTCGCCAAAGATCGCTAGCATACATCTTTGGAATGTAGCTGGCGCGTTGCAGAGTCCAAATGGCATTCTTCGATATGCGAAGGTGCCAAACGGGCAAGTAAAAGTTGTTTTCTCTTGATCATCGGGGGAAATGGGGATTTGGAAAAACCACGATAATCCATCAAGAAAACAATAATACGGATGACCGGATAAACGCTCTAAAATTTGGTCCAGAAATGGCAGAGGGAAATGGTCCTTGCGGGTGGCATCATTAAGTTTTCTATAATCGATGCACACTCGCCAACCCGTAACAGTACGAGTTGGGACGAGCTCGTTATGCTCATTCGCCACTACGGTAAGACCGCCCTTCTTGGGCACGACATGCACGGGACTAACCCATACACTGTCCGAAATAGGGTAGATAATCCCCGCATCTAATAACTTAATAATCTCAGCTTTAACGACGTCTTTCCTCTTTGGGTTAAGACGACGCTGCGGCTGAATCGTTTTGCGGCAATTATCATTAAGGAAAATCTTATGGGTGCAAAAGGAGGGGCTAATCCCCTTTAAGTCAGAGATTTGCCACGCAATTGCGTGGCGATGTTTAAATAAAACTTCCAATAAATCGGAAGTCTCCGAATCACTCAAGTCCGAAGAAATGTTAACGAGAAGCGTATCGCCTTTTCCCAAAAAAGCGTACTTGAGCGATGCGGGTAAGGGTTTGATGTCTAGGATGGGCGGTTCTTCTAGGGAGGTTTTAATGCCTATGTCTTTCTTACCAATTGGTTCGAAAGGCAAGTCTAAAGAAGTATCCTCATCGCATTTAAAATTTTCGAGCGCATAAATATCGTCGTTTAAAAATACGGACTCAAAAACGGGAGAAGAACGATCTCCGAAAAAGGTATCTAAAGAGTAGCAGAAATCGTCGCTCGATGACAAATTGTCCATCGAGGGATTAATAGAGAAAGTAACTCTGTCATCGCCTACTCGGAGGATAAGGCTACCATTACTAACATCTATTAGTGCGCGGGAGGTGGCGAGAAAAGGGCGACCGAGTATTATTGGTACCTCGGCGTCCTCCTCGATATCTAAGATGACGAAGTCTACCGGGAAGGTAAACTTGTCGACTCGGACAAGGACGTCCTCCACTACCCCGATAGGGAACTTAACCGAGCGATCCACTAATTGGATGCGCATATTCATAGGACTAGGAGTACCCAAACCTAAACGCGAAAAGAGCGAGAACGACATTAGATTAATGCTAGCCCCTAAATCAGCTAAGGCGTACTTTACTAATATATCTCCAAAAAGGCACGGGATGGAAAACCGTCCCGGGTCGTTTTGTTTTGTGGGCAATTTATTAGTAAGGGCCGCCGAGCAGACAGCGTTGAGAGATACATGCGAAATATCCTCTAATTTACGTTTATTAGAAAGTAGTTCTTTTAAAAATTTCGCATATTTGGGCATTTGCGAGATAGCCTCGCAAAAAGGAACATTAATATGAATTTGTTTTAATAATTGAAAGGTATGGTACATAAACACCTAGAGGGGGGTGAATAGGTGACCTAATCCTTTTCAAGCTTTAATGGCAGCAAACAGTTAATATCACAGATTTCTAACTATGTTATCACAGCAAACAAACAGCATACACAGCAAATCACAACACAGCCCAGCAGACACAGTGATTTATAGTGGTTCCCCAAGCTTTGGGTACATCCACTTTCCCCCTTCGCCAATCTAGCAGTGTACTAGATTCGGCCAAACTCCACCACTGTCTCAGAACCCAAACTGGTTCCTACACCTCAGGCCCAAGGCGCTACAACTCAGCTTTATCCCAAAGCCTACACTCAGCCACAAAGGCCTACACTCAACCAATCAAGGCCTACACTCAGCCAATAAGGCCTACACTCAGAGATTTCAATCTCCTACACTCAGGCTCTCAAGCCCTACCCTCAGCCTTTATAATTACAGGCTTACAATTCACTCAGATCCAAAGGATCCTACAAGTTAAAAATGTTTATAGAAATAATAACTCAACAACTCTGAAACAAGAGAGGGGAGTTGAGAGATTCTTGATGAGTTCTTGGAAGAACTCAGCTGGATTCAATCTGACTTAGCTTTCTTCAAAGCTTCTTGAAAGTAGAACTGAATAAGAATGAATTCTCCTGCAGTTGATCCTTGACCTCTGCCACTTAGAATTCAGAATAAATCTGAACCCTTCTTCTCAGCCTAGTTCCAATGGCTGATTTCTTGGATGGAGCCCTTTCCCTCGAACTTCTTAGATCTTCACTTGGACAGCTAGATCTTCTTGTGTTGATACTCTGTGTACCACTTTAATAACTACTTGAACAATAATCTGATCAACCTTCACAACCACAACCAGTTATCTGTAGACTGTATGAGCCTATTTATAGGCCTTCTTCATGGTAACCGGCTGGTCCGGTCCATAACTGAATTCTGACATCTCTGACAGGTGCTGTAGACCGGCTGGAACGGCAGCTGTCAAGTCATCCAGTCAGTTCTTAAAAATCTCTAACTGTCTGAAAGTGTCGAGACTTTCTGTCTTTGAGTGTCGACACTTATAGACCAAGTGTCGACACAAGTTGTGTAAGTGTCGACACAAGTCTACAAGGTGTCGACACAACTCCTTGTGTTGTAGATACTATATCTCGACACAGATTCTTCTTCAGGTGTCGACACTAGAATTGAGTGTCGACACAAGTACTTGATCTTCTATCTTTTGCTGAATTCTTCTAAGTGTCGACACATCTCCTTTGTGTCGACACATCTTCATGTGTTGAATCTGTTAAGTGTCGACACTGCTTCTTGGTGTCGACACATAGTCTTCTATGTTGATACTTGCTGAGTATCGACACAGCTCCTTGTGTCGACACTTGATTCTTCTGCTGAGACTTCAGCTGAGTGTCGACACATTCCCTTAGTGTCGACACTTGTACTTAGAATATTTTTATGATCTTGCTATTCTTTGCTAAGTGTCGACACAGCTCCATGTGTCAACACTTTCTTCAAGTGTAGAGTCTTCAGCTGAGTGTCGACACATTGTTCTGGGTGTCGACACTTACTTCATGTGCTGACTCTTCTGTTGAGTGTTGACACTTTGTTCTTGGTGTCGACACTTTAACTTAGTCTCTACTGACTTTTGCTGAGTGTCGACACAGCTTCACTGGGTGTCGACACAGCTCCTTGTGTCGACACTGCTTCTCTGCACTTTTCTTCACTGAGTGTCGACACAGCTCCAAGTGTCGACACTTTCTGTCTGGTGTCGACTTTGCATTCCAGGTGTCGACACAATGACTCCAAGTGTCGACACTGCTTGTCTGGGTGTCGACACAAGCTTTCTTAAGTGTCGACACTTTTCCTCTGGGTGTCGACACATGGACTTAGAAACTTTTTGCTTCAGTCCAGTACTTACTTAACCTGCACAAGTAACTCAAAAACACATCAAATACATTTTGATGTATATCATTGAGTTGGGTGAGGCTTCTTCAAATCAGGTACATTTAACCAATGTACCCAACAATCTCCCCCTATTTGGAGAAGTCATAACTCTTAGTCAATGATATACACCATTCATAATTAAAATTACAAAATGATGTAAAGCAGGACAATGTACAGCAGGGTAAACATAAACATGTATCAATTTCACATGTATACAAATTCATCATTACAGAACAAATAAGAAATAGACATATTCACAGAACAAACATGAAATATATTGATCATATATTGTTCTAACATTAGTCTTATACATTTTCAGTAGTTCACAAAAAATGTTTTACATTCAAACGATTACAAAATAATCTTCAAGTAAATTCTTAATCTATTTCTGGTCTGGTTCCTTGATAACTATTCCCTTGCCAGCTTGGACTTTAGCTTGGACAGCAGCATCAGCAGTTTCAGCATCAGCAGGCTTCTTGCCTTTCAAATCTTTCTTTTTAAGCTCTTCAGCTTTGATCTTCTGCCTCTCAAAATAGTGATATGGCTTTGGAAAGTACTTGCTAGGCTCCTGGGCTGTAGGAGGTAGCTTTCCCATCTTTGCCTTCCTTCTGTATTGAATAATGGCCTCTTGTCTAGATTCATGCTTTCTCCATTCAACTTCAGAGAACCACTTGTTCCTATCATGAGTGTTATCCTTGGCAGCTTTCCAGGCAGTTAATATAATATTCCTAGAGGTAGGGCTCCACTGTTCAAAGTCTGGTCTTTGTTCTGCTTGTTCCCTAAACCTCTTCTTAGACAACCTTGTCTCTTCCTCTTTCTGCAATGCCTCTTGCATGGCTTCTGATATAGGCTGAACAACCTTTTCAATATGGACATTATCCTTGCCCCCAGATGGGCTGTACATGGTCTGTACCTCAGCATGAATCATCTCAAAATCTGGAGGTGGATAAATGACCTGAGCTACTTCTGGTTGCTCACCTCCAAGATATGCAGGTTGAAAACAGAACCTATCTTCATCTTGGAATCAAGTCCATACCAGGTTAGAGCTTCCCTGTTCCTAGATACAATAACTTCTTCTTCATCTTGAGTTCTTGGCAATTGAAGCACCTTTCTCAAGCTCTTTGGCGATATCTTAACCTTAGCTCCATGAACTCTGGATTTGATTCTGTATCCAGATTCATCCACTGCAGCTCCATTTAGGAATTCAAGAACCTCTTTCTTCCATATCTTTGTAGGTTCAGAAACTAAATACTCTAACCCTGAATCTGCGACTAGGGTTACGACCGCCTGGATTTCTGCATCAGCATCATTGAAAGCGCCGCGCACCAGCTCATATCCTTCATTGACATTCTCTTCAAGCTTAGGCACCATTAGGGTTTGTAGAATTTGTCTTGAGAGAAGAGAGGTGTCGACACAGAAGTTTTAGACTTTGAAAGCGTGTCGACACCACTTTGGATGTGTTGACACCTACTTGGCATGTGTCGACACTAACATTCTAAAGTGTCGACACCAACTACCTAGCTGTGTCGACACCTTTTTCCTGAAGTGTCGACACCATTTTTCTGTGTCGACATAGACTTGTCTATGTGTCGATACCTTTTTACTTAGTCATTTTCAATACTATAAACTTACTCTAAGTTTATCATTCCTAGTTCAATTTTAAATCTATTGAACTTAGCTTCTTCTAGGGGCTTAGTAAACATATCAGCTACTTGATTATCAGTTTTAACATATTCTAAATAAAATATCTTCTCTTTCTACATGCTCCCTAAGAAAATGATATTTAATTTCAATATGTTTTGTTCTACTATGAGATACAGGGTTATTAGCTATTGAAATAGCACTTGTAGAATCACAGAATAGTGGAGTTCTACTTACCTGAAATCCATAGTCCTCTAGCTGATGTTGTATCCACAGAAGTTGAGCACAGCAACTTCCTGCAGCCACATACTCTGACTTTGCTGTGGAGATATCCACACTGGTTTGCTTCTTGCTACTACATGAAATTAGTCTCCCACCTAGGAATTGACAGGTTCCAGTAGTGCTTTTTCTATCTTCTTTGCATCCTGCAAAGTCTGCATCTGAATAACCTATTAGTTCAAAATCCCCATTCCTAGGATACCAGAGGCCTAGATAGGGAGTGCCCTTTAGATATCTCAATATTCTTTTGACTGCTGTCAAATGAGACTCTTTAAGGCAGGCTTGATACCTTGCACAAACACATGTAGCATACATGATGTCAGGTCTACTAGCAGTCAAGTATAATAGGGAGCCAACTATCCCTCTATACAAGGTTTCATCTACAGGTTTCCTTGCATCATCCTTGCTAAGAGACATACTTGACCCCATAGGAGTCTTCATGGTGCTGGATGAATCCATACCATACTTCCTTATGAGTTCTAGGGTGAACTTGGACTGACAAATGGATAAACCACTCTCAGTCTGTTTAACTTGGAGACCCAAGAAAAACTTTAGCTCTCACATGCTACTCATCTCAAACTGACCTTGCATAAGTTTTGCAAACTTTTTGCAAAGGCTGCTTTTAGTAGACCCAAATATAATGTCATCTACATATATTTGGACTATTATAACTTTGCCTCTAGATTCCCTAAGGAATAGAGTCTTATCTATTTTCCCCCTTGAGAACTTGTTCTCAATGAGGAAACTAGATAGGGTTTCATACCAAGCCCTAGGGGCTTGCTTTAACCCATATAAAGCTTTCCTAAGTCTATAGACATGATGAGGTAGAGTTGAATCAACAAAACCTGAAGGCTGTTCCACATAGACTTCTTCCTTAAGACTACCATTCAGGAATGCTGACTTGACATCCATTTGGTAAACCTTGAATCCTTGATAGGTTGCATAGGCCAAGAACATCCTTATGGCATCCAGTCTGGCTACTAGAGCAAAGGTTTGATCAAAGTCAATACCTTCTTCTTGCCTATATCCCTTAGCAACCAGTCTTGCCTTATTCTTAATGATGACCCCTTGGTCATCCATCTTATTCCTGTAGATCCACTTAGTTCCTATTACATTGTGGTCTTTAGGTTTAGGAACTAATTCCCAGACCTTGCACCTCTTGAACTGATTAAGCTCTTCTTGCATTGCTTCAGTCCATTGTGGATCTTGTATTTCTTCTTCAAACTTCTTAGGTTCAACTTGAGATAGAAAACTGGAGTAGATTGCTGCATTCATGTATCTGCTCCTGGTTTGTACTCCTTGTCTTGGATCTCCAATAATCTGCTCTACTGGATGATCTCTAAGATGCCTGTTGGCTGGAGGCATTCTAACTTCTGGTTGAACCACTTCAGCATCTCCATCATGTTGTATTCCTTGAACTTCATCAGCAATTGGCACATGTAGTTCTCCCCCTGGACAACAGCTACTGTCTTCTCCTTGCTGTCTTGCAGCAGGCACTTCTTCTATAGTTAGTTTGTCCATTTTCTTTGTTAAACCTGTGGGGCTGCATACACTACTAGACAACTCATTGTTAATAAGTTTAGTCTCATCAAAAACTACATGCACAGATTCTTCTACAACTTGTGTAGTCAAGTTGCAGACTCTATAAGCCTTACTATTATTGCTGTACCCAACAAAAATTCCCTCTTGGGACTTGGCAGCAAACTTAGTTAAGTAAGACTTCCCATTGTTAAGTATGAAGCATTTGCAACCAAAGATCCTGAAGTAGGATAAGTTTGGTTTCCTGCCTTTCACAACTTCATAGGGGGTCTTGTTAAGCCTTTTAGTGATGGTAGCCCTATTTATAACATGGCATGCAGTGTTAACTGCTTCAGCCCAGAAATACTCTTGCAGTGATGTATCACTTAGTAGGGTCCTACCAACCTCTATCAAGGTCCTATTCTTCCTCTCAGCAATGTCATTTTGCTGAGGTGTTCTAGGTGAAGAGAATTCTTGAAATATCCCAAAGTCTCCACAAAGTTTTGTCATGCTATCAGACTGAAACTCAGTACCATGGTCACTTCTAATCTTGACCACTGTATTGTCTAGTTCATTCTGAATTTGCTTGACAAAGCTATGGAAGACACTAGGTGTTTCAGATTTCTGTCTTAAGAAGAACACCCAGGAAAATCTTGAGTAGTCATCTACAACTACAAGGGTATAGGCCTTCCTCCCTAAGCTGTGAACTGGCATTGGACCAAAGAGATCCAAGTGCAAGAGGTATAAACACCTCACAGCATCTTTGTTTTCTATGCTACTAAAGGTGGATTTAGTCTGCTTGCCATTTTGACAAGCTGAGCAAATACCATCTTTAACACACTTAACTTGAGGACCATTCCTCACTAACTCTTTGCTAAAGAGTTTGCTAATAGTCTTGTAGTTAAGATTGGCTAGCCTCTTGTGCCATTTGACACAATGAGTGACTGTCTCATCAGCTACAAGACAAACTGGAGAACCATTGTTCTCAACCATAATGTCTAGGAAGTAGACATTCCTCTTCCTATAACCTGTCAAAATGATCTCTTGATCACTTGACCTCTTGATATGACAACCATTTTTAACAAATGAGATGTCATACCCTACATCACTTAATTGACTTATACTTATTAGGTTGTGTTTCAACCCTTTAACATAAGCCACTTGAGTAATGGTAACCAAGTTGCTAGAAATGTTACCAAATCCTTTGATGATTCCTTTTTCAGAACCACCAAAGGTGACTTTTGGACCATCTTTTATTGGTATGTAGTCCTTTAGTAATCCTCTAGTTCCAGTCATATGTCTGGAACATCCACTGTCCAAGTACCATGTTGGGGTATGGCCACTTGGACACACCTGCAAAACAGATTAATGAACCTTAGAACCCAAAGAATTCTTGGGTCCTTGGTACTTGTTAGTTTGCAATCTGACAAAGCTACCTACTGGCTTTCCAACAGGTAGTTTGGTACTCACTTTGGCACTAGCATTGTGCCAACAGTCCACTGCAAAATGGCCAACTTTGCCACAGCACCAACATTCAAACTTATTGTACCTTTGCTTAGGTACTGCCTTTGCTGTCTTATCTACATCAGACTTGTTGAATGTTGGGGCTTTGCCCTTGGACTTAGACTTGAACTGCTCAGTCCTAGCAGGTCTAATAAAACCCAGTCCAGCCTTGCCTTTATGATGAAAAAATTCATCAATTATGGGTAGTACTGACTTAGGTTTAGAAAACCTAGCAACAAGCTCTCTCTCTTTCTGAAGATTGATCTCCAGACTCTTGATTTGATCATTCTTAAAGGTGATAGTCCCTATCTGAATCACTGTTATGTGTTTCAGCCTGGCTATCTCATTAAGCTTTTGATCAAATTGCTTCTCAAAATCTATTGCAGCAGCTTTAAGATCAGCAATTTCCTTTGTCTGACTTTTGGCTAGGGACTTGCTTTTCTTGTAAGCTTGCAACAGTACTTTATATTCATCTATAAGCTGATGAATATCATCCTCAGACTCAGATACATTCTCATCACTTGATGATGAAGAATCTGATTCTGTACTAGAACAAGAAACTGAACTTAGAGTTGAACTTTGTACCTTACTGGGTCCTGGCTGCTCCAGGATTTTGTCATTCTCTGTCAAAGCCATTAGCCCTTGGCATTGACTGTCTTCTTGTTCATAAATAGACTCCATTATCTACATGAATTCTTCTTCTTCTTCTTCAGCAAACAGCCCTATGTATGCCTCAACATCAGACTCAGTTTCTGAAGAGATATCTGATAGAGTCTTCTCTTTCTTGGCTACAAAAGACTTCTCTTTCTTGCCTTTAAAATGAGTCTTTTTCCTATCACTAGAATCTTTCCTCTTTTCAGGACAGTCTGCAATAACATGGCCCTGTTTATTGCAGCAATAGCACACTATCTTAGAACTAGTTGCCTTGCTAGATTTTGTCCTCTTCTTGTCCTTCTTTGAAGCCTTTTTATCCTGATAAAAATCTTCTTTTCCTTTTGAAGTAGAGGGCCTTGTCCTCCACTGTTTCTTCTTCAAGAATTTCTGAAAGTGTCTAGTGAAGTCAGCAAAGTCTTCATCACTTTCACTGCTTTCAGATTTGGTGC
The DNA here is from genome assembly GCA_039583875.1 of Platanthera guangdongensis. NCBI lineage: Eukaryota > Viridiplantae > Streptophyta > Magnoliopsida > Asparagales > Orchidaceae > Platanthera > Platanthera guangdongensis. The sequence continues at coordinate 106,940,274 of CM077153.1, forward strand.
TGACTGACTCATCTGACTCTGATTCAACTACCTTTGGAGGTGGAGTTGATGACTTATTCCTGCACTTTTTGGAGGCCTCTGTCTTGAAAGCTACTGTTCTTTCCTTGTGTTCAGTTCTTGTTGACTTCTCCTCCTCTTTCCTCACTGTCAGTTGCATTTCATAAGACAATAACTTGTCAAACAGTGTAGGTGGAGGAATTTCTCCCAACTTAGCCATTTCTCTTATGGCACAGATCTTGGTGTCCCAATCTTTGGTTAGGGACCTTAGGAACTTATCATTTAGTTCATAGTTACTGAACTCTCTTCCATAAGACATGAGTTCATTCACTATTCTGTAGAACTTCTTATAGCACTCAGTTATGCTATCACCCTTTTCTTGTCTAAAACTTTCATACTCCTGATTTAGCAAGGATTTTCTATCTTGTCTAACTTCTTCAGATCCTTCCATATACACAATAAGAGTGTCCCACATCTCTTTGGCTGTCTTACAGTGTATAAGATTCTGAAATGTTGCATCATCTATGGCACTCACTATAATGTTTTGTGCCCTTTTGTCCATGGTGGCTAGGACAATCTCATCCTTAGTCATCTCAGAGAAATCCTTTGGGGTTCTCTGATTTGCATCTAGAACTGGTATCTTCATGGGCACATAAGGCCCTTCCTTTACTGTGATGTAGATTCTAGGGTCTGAGGCTTCCATAAATAGCCTTACCCTCTCCTTCCAGATCCCAAAGATTTCCTTCCTGCATAGGGGCAATTTAATGGAACCCAATTCCTTGTGATTTTCAGAGGAACCCATGATTCTTGATTTTCTTGAATCTGTATTTTGACTTAGAATGAATCTGCTAATCAGGATCTCCTCAGACTGTTAGTCCTTTTTGAGGAACCTGACTCTGATACCACTTGAAAGGTATGGTACCTAAACACCTAGAGGGGGGGTGAATAGGTGACCTAATCCTTTTCAAGCTTTAATGGCAGCAAATAGTTAATATCACAGATTTCTAACTATGTTATCACAGCAAACAAACAGCATACACAGCAAATCACAACACAGCACAGCAGACACAGTGATTTATAGTGGTTCCCCAAGCTTTGGGTACATCCACTTTCCCCCTTCGCCTATCTAGCAGTGTACTAGATTTGGCCAAACTCCACCACTGTCTCAGAACCCAAACTGGTTCCTACACCTCAGGCCCAAGGCCCTACAACTCAGCTTTATCCCAAAGCCTACACTCAGCCACAAAGGCCTACACTCAGTCAATCAAGGCCTACACTCAGCCAATAAGGCCTACACTCAGAGATTTCAATCTCCTACACTCAGGCTCTTAAGCCCTACCCTCAGCCTTTATAATTACAGGCTTACAATTCACTCAGATCCAAAGGATCCTACAAGTTAAAAATGTTTATAGAAATAATAACTCAACAACTCTAAAACAAGAGAGGGGAGTTGAGAGATTCTTGATGAGTTCTTGGAAGAACTCAGCTGGATTCAATCTGACTTAGCTTTCTTCAAAGCTTCTTGAAAGTAGAACTGAATAAGAATGAATCCTCCTGTAGTTGATCATTGACCTCTGCCACTTAGAATTCAGAATAAATCTGAACCCTTCTTCTCAGCCTAGTTCCAATGGCTGATTTCTTGGATGGAGCCCTCTCTCTCCAACTTCTTAGATCTTCACTTGGACAGCTAGATCTTCTTGTGTTGATACTCTGTGTACCACTTTAATACCTACTTGAACAATAATCTGATCAACCTTCACAACCACAACCAGTTATCTGTAGACTGTATGAGCCTATTTATAGGCCTTCTTTATGGTAACCGGCTGGTCCGGTCCATAACTGAATTCTGACATCTCTGACAGGTGCTGTAGACCGGCTGGAACGGCAGTTGTCAAGTCATCCAGTCAGTTCTTGAAAATCTCTAACTGTCTGAAAGTGTCGAGACTTTCTGTCTTTGAGTGTCGACACTTATAGACCAAGTGTCGACACAAGTTGTGTAAGTGTCGACACAAGTCTACAAGGTGTCGACACAACTCCTTGTGTTGTAGATACTATGTCTCGACACCGATTCTTCTTCAAGTGTCGACACTAGAATTGAGTGTCGACACAAGTACTTGATCTTCTATCTTTTGCTGAATTCTTCTAAATGTCGACACATCTCCTTTGTGTCGACACATCTTCATGTGTTGAATCTGTTAAGTGTCGACACTGCTTCTTGGTGTCGACACATAGTCTTCAATGTTGATACTTGCTGAGTGTCGACATAGCTCCTTGTGTCGACACTTGGTTCTTCTGCTGAGACTTCAGCTGAGTGTCGACACATTCCCTTAGTGTCGACACTTGTACTTAGAATATTTTGACGATCTTGCTATTCTTTGCTTAGTGTCGACACAGCTCCATGTGTCAACACTTTCTTCAAGTGTAGAGTCTTCAGCTGAGTGTCGACACATTGTTCTGGGTGTCGACACTTACTTCATGTGCTGACTCTTCTGTTGAGTGTTGACACTTTGTTCTTGGTGTCGACACTTTAACTTAGTCTCTGCTGACTTTTGCTAAGTGTCGACACAGCTTCACTGGGTGTCGACATAGCTCCTTGTGTCGACACTGCTTCTCTGCACTTTTCTTCACTGAGTGTCGACACAGCTCCAAGTGTCGACACTTTCTGTCTGGTGTCGACTCTGTATTCCAGGTGTCGACACAATGACTCCAAGTGTCGACACTGCTTGTCTGGGTGTCGACACAAGCTTTCTTAAGTGTCGACACTTTTCCTCTGGGTGTCGACACATGGACTTAGAAACTTTTTGCTTCAGTCCAGTACTTACTTAACCTGCACAAGTAACTCAAAAAACACATCAAATACATTTTGATGTATATCATTGAGTTGGGTGAGCCTTCTTCAAATCAGGTACATTTAACCAATGTACCCAACAATAATAAAATAAATTTTGCATATTGCGCGTCCTGACGCTCGTTTTCTAACTTATGCGGATACGGAAGAGCCTTGTTTAAAATAATTTTTTCTTTTATAATTAGTAAAGGAGGCGTAAGCGAAGAAAGGGGAAGAGGGGTCGGAGGTGAAATATGTACCTGAGGGTCGGTCCGTTTTAGATCGACCACCTCCTTTCCGCTACGGAGGGTTATAGCGTTGGCGTTCTCCCGCGGATTGGGCTCCGTGTTTCCCGGCAGTGCCCCGAGCGCGCGCTCGGACATCATCCTCGCCAGCTGTCCAACCTGTTGTTCGAGTGTTTTTAGCGATCCGGTGATGTTCCGGATATTTGACTCGTTGGACGCAATATACTTCGAAAACTTTTCCTCCATCGGGGAGGGTTTCGGAAGAGGAGGAGGAGGAAGAAATCCGGGCACATAAGAAATAGGGGGACGCTGAGCATTATTCGGGTTGCTCCACGAGAAGTTGGGGTGATTCCTCCAACCCGGATTATAGTTATTACTATAAGGGTTGTTGTTGGGGTTGAAGAGAGGACGACCCGAATTTCCCATGAAGTCCACGAACTCTTCAGCTACGCAGACGTTAGGGGGAATAAAACAAGGCGGAGTGGAGGAGGCCGCAGACATCTCCGCCACTTGCTTTGTTAACCTTTCAACTTGAAGGGTCAAGAGAGCAGTGGCATCCACTTCAAAAAGACCAGCCGCCGGCTTTGGCCGTCCCCGCGGGACGTTCCATTGATAGGTGTTCATAGCCATCTCTTCGAATAAAGCCTGGGCGGCCTCGGGGGTTTTGTTGTTAAGCGTACCCCCGGCAGCCGCGTCAATCATTTGACGCGTCTGAAAATTCAGCCCATTATAAAAAATTTGAACTTGCAACCACGTTGGCAGCGCGTAGTGCGGGCAATGGCGGAGTAATTCCTTACACCGTTCCCAAGTCTCGTATAGAGACTCAGGATTGTTTTGCACAAACGAAGAAATGTCCGCCCGCAACTTTGCAGTTTTTGCGGGCGGAAAGTACTTCGTTAGGAACCGTTCCGTCAACTCAGCCCACGTGGTGATACATCCTCGCGGGAGGGCATTCAACCACGCCTTGGCTTTGGACTTAAGGGAAAAAGGAAATAAGCGCAAACGAATGGCATCATCAGTGACGCCATTAATCTTGAAGGTGTCGCATATCTCCAAGAAATTGGACAAGTGGACATTCGGGTCCTCATCCGGCATTCCATCGAATTGCACGATGTTTTGGACCATATGAATGACACTTGACTTTATTTCGAAATTATTATTCGCCACCGCAGGGAGAACAATACTCGACCCAGAATCATCTAGGTTAGGCCGGGCGTAATAAGACATAGTACGCTCGGCCGCCGGGGGAAGGTTAGGCGCGGCCATAACTACGACAGTGGGTTCTCCGATAGATTCCTCGGGATCTAAAGAAGGATTTCGGCGTTGAGATCGAATACGCGCAAGAGAGCGTTCGATCTCAGGGTCGAAGTCAAAATCTTCAGACTCTGAGGGTTGTCTACGGGTCATACACCCAAACAAAAATAAAACAAAATAAACTTCTTTTTTTTGTTTTTAAAATAAAGTTTTTAGTTTTTTTAGAAAAAAAGTAAAAGTAATAGACTCTGGAATTCGAAATAGCAACTCGAAAAGAGGTTCCCCGGCAATGGCACCAAAAACTTGATGGGCCCGCGAACAGACTCTTACTTTGGTTGGTTCGGTGAGTCGATCGCCGCGGGCTCGCTCGGGTAGGCAAGTGCACCTATCGCAAGTAGTACTGAATATTCGGGGGAATACCGAGGTCGTATTGTTCTCGGGGTCGCGTTGACTATTCTTACTCCTCCCAGAGGACTATTATTTTACTGAAAGAAAGGTGGATTTTTTTACTTAATAAAAGACGGAAAAGCAAAGGAGCGAAAAAAAAATGATTTAGAAAATATTCGATGAAGGGTTAACGCTCGGCATCGAATTGGATTAAGACTAAAACAATTTTTAATAATTATAGGACTTAGTTTTCAAATTAATAATAAGGCAACTTGGCCGTGGAGGTTCCACAAATGTGAGCTCACCTAGCTATAGGGATATCGCTCACCTAAACGTTAAGACTATTCGACCGAACGTTAGTCCGACGAAGGATTCCTCTTAACGTCCGCTTTACGCTAAGAACCCCGCTATTGGGAGGGGAAACCAATCCGGTAGAATTACGCTTGTCCTCTCTCTCGAGGTTATGCACGCAACTCTATTTACCCAGGGGTGATCGTTCCATATGCACGGCCTCTCGGCTAGCTAGCATATGGACTACGGAAATAGGGCCCACACATCGATATGTGGTCCTACACGTCGTAAACCCGGGGTAAACCTTAAGTGCTTAAATTAAAATGAAAATAAAGAGCTTCAATTATTAGAAATCATTTTAAATGTCCCAAAGCTCTTCGATGCCGAGGCTAATAGTGATTAGCCACACATCGGTATGGGGACAGCTTATAATTTAGTGAGGCGCGAGTTCGAAATTAAACACTAATGATTATAAGAAGGGGACATAAAAACAAAACAAACATTTAGAAAACTGAAAAGTTAACTAAAACGAGAACTCACGCACACTCCAAATTATAAATTAAACAGAAACTAAGTTACACATAAAAGAAATTTGCATATTTAAAATTTGCGAGTCCCACTCAAACGAGTGGGGGCGGTAAATAAAAGCTTAAAATTGCAAGTCCTACTCAAACGAGTAGAACTAAAATGAAAGCGAGTCCTACTCAAATGAGTAGGAGAAAATAAATGCGATTACAGGGCTTTAAAGATCCGTCCATTTAACTCAAGTGAGTAGGCGGAAAAATAAAGAAAGAAAAATTACAAATCCTACTCAAACGAGTAGGCGGGAAATAAAGTCCGGCCATTAAACTCAAGTGAGTAGGCGGAAAAATAAAGAAAGAAAATAACAAGTCCTACTCAAACGAGTAGGACTGAAAATGAAAACGATGCGCCATTTAACTCTTAACGAGTAGGAGGAAATAAATACACACAGACACACACACTCCATAAGAATTTCAAGTAAGCAATAAAGCTAACACCTACACTCACACACTCTACAAAATTTGAATCAAAGCATTAAAAGTTATACTCATACACTCACACACACAACATGAAAATTAAGAAGAACAAAAGAAAATTTATGCTCATACACTCACACACACTAATTGAAAGCAAAATGAAAGTTACCTAAAAATTAAACTTTTACTTTTTCAAGCTTAGATTTTGCCAAAAACAAATAAAAAGAAGAAATTACAATTTTTAGAAGACAAAAGTTTTTCAAAACAAATTAAAAACCAAAGTTTTTGGAAAATTAAAATTTCAACATTTTCATTCCTAGGATTTCATAAAAGTGCTAAAAAAGTTGAAATAAAAAGATAAAGAAAAAAAAAGGTTTTCATCCTAAAATAAAGCTAAGTAAAAAATCAAAAAAAACTTTAGTAACTCTTTTACACATTCATAAGAGTGAAGATGTTGAAGAAATTAAAAGAAGACATGAAAAAAAAGGAAAAACCTAATTCATCATTTCATGAATTTCTAACAAAACCTAACTTGAGACAAATTAAAGGCATTTAAAGTAAATAAATAACACTCATACACACACACACACATTTCATAAATGAAGAACTAAATGAAGAACAAAGATAAAACCAAGGATAAAAAGGAGAAGGAAAGTGGGCACAAGTGTTCATTCCAAAGCCAAATATGAAGAGAAAATCTAACATTTTATTGATTAAAGGAAACTATTACAAGCTATTACAAGAGCTAAAGCTAAAGCAAAAACAAACATGAAAGAAAAGAGGGAGAAATCTCTTTACATAGCTTTAGAAATCACGGATGCAGCCCACAAAAAGACACTAAAATGGCCCAAAAATCTGAACCCTTGGACCTTACAGAATTGGGCAATTTATAGGCAAAACAATCTAAGTACACGCCATAGGTCACGGGCGTGTAGGGGGGGCGTGACAGTACTATTCATGAAGGCGGCCGGCGATTGGACAGGAAAGTTGACTTCGGGCTGAGTTCGCGGCAGTCACGCCCCAGGTCACGGGCGTGACTCTGGGCGTGTCGGGGAGGTAGAACCGGGCGCGGGTTGCACCGAAAGTCTTCGGCAGCATCTTGTCGGGCTAGCTGGAAAGGTCACGCCCCAGGTCACGGGCGTGACGCTGGGCGTGACAGTTGGTGTCGACACTCGACGAATGTCGAGCGGAAAGTGTCGAGTCGAAATCGTCGAGCGGAAATTGAGTCACGCCCCAGGTCACGGGCGTGACGCTGGGAGTGACTGTTGGTGTCGACACTCGACGATCGTCGAGATGAATTCGTCGAGTGGAGTGAACACGGGCTTGGGTCACGCCCCGTGTCGGGTGACACGGGCGTGTCGCCAGGCGTGTCAAGCTTGTACTTCAGAAATCGTCCGATTTCACGGGAAATGCAATGTCACGGACCAGTCATGGGCGTGACCAAAGTGTCACGGGCGTGTACTGCCCAATTTTGGAATTTTTGGAATTTTTCTGAAAAATAAAATAAAACAAGTTAGGAGTAAATTTACAGGAATAGGAGCATTTTATTGAACAAAAATAAGTAAAAACGACGAAAATAAATGAAAATGACTAAATTAATGTGCATAAAAATACGTATATTTACAATTCATCAAATTGCATCATAACATTCATTCATATTAGGTCATACGCTTCATAGATCCTTATCATATAAATTAGTATGGGTTCTTTTATATGATAAGTTAAATTTCCTGGAAATCCTAACTTATATATTTGTATGGGCATTTATATAAGTTAGGGTACTTTTGTATTGGTAGTATAGTGGTATAATAGATTTATTTACATGCTCTTACCTTCTATTATTTACTTCCTTTACTAGTACTGCTCTTTACTTACTAGTACCATATTTAGAACTGCTAGTTAGTTTCTGTCATATGCTTCCACTTTTGCTACCCCTTGTTGTCCTCCGCTTCGTCCTCCCGCTCGGTGCATAGGAGTTGCGGGGCGAGGTGCGGAGGAAACGACTTAGTCTTTTTGGCTAATGGTCGGTGACCATACTATTTTTAGGAGCCCGTGGAGATGGAGCACCAGCACGACGAGGAGACAGGACGTGAGGAGCAGATACTGCTACAGCAGGCTACTACCACTACTGTGCGTCCTCAGGTGGGACGAATTCTGATGTACTAGTATAGCTTCCGCTTTTATTTGAGAGAGAGTTGATTTGTTGTACTGGCATAAGCCCTTATTGCTATTTCGTTTTGTACTCATTGCGGACTATGTTGTACTATTCATTCCATATATATATATGATGTACTCTGTGACTTGTGTACTTGTAGATTTGTTATATTGTTACACTTCTTTTCTCATATTGGCCTATGTATATGATCGTAATAGCCGGCAGGATCGGCGTGTTGCGGTGTTGGCTAACCCGTGCGTTAGTGCCACCGTAAAACGGCGGTTCTGGGCATAAGGCCCGGTAGCCCTCCTTGGTAAGGGGGAGGAAGGGGTCTTACAATGCTTCACCAAAACCCAAACCAGGAGAGCAGAGACAGTTACAAAGACAAGAAACAAAACAAGCCGTGCGGACTCAATCAACAAGCTGCCGGTCTACTGCTGTGGAGTCCGCTCAGTCCGCTAGGTCGCCAAACCGCAACCCAAGCCGCGCGGACTACCCCTTATTCCAATGCTTAGCTCTTCACCGTCGATCTGCAGGCCGCCTGACCGCGAGGTCGCCTAGCTGCCAGACCGCACAAGCTGTGCCACCGAATGGAACAGTCCGCCTGAAGCAGGCGACTTCCTGAACCCCGAACCAAGTAGCCAAAGAGAAGACCGTCTGGTCGCTATCCGCGACCTGCTGTTTACCGCCTGTTGCTTAACCGCAGAGTCCGCACTGTCCCTGACTGCAATAAAAGCCATCCTGGCTTTCCAGCGCTATCTGCACAACCTGCACAGCACAACCCGGTCAACACTCAAACCGCGCGGACACCAAAGTCCAGACCGCAACAACTTACGCGAGCTCAGATTACTGTTCACTTACTTCTTTAGGTTCTCTCTTGGTTGTTATTTCCTGATGTGACACGGGGCCTATTTATAGGCACGATGATGAGTATAGTCACCGCCCTAGCCGATAGGATCACCGCCACATCCTGCAGCAAGAAGAAGTGTGTCCGCCAGCCCGCGGACACACACTCCAGTTCGCCGCTGCTGTGCAAATAGCCAGTCTGCCACAGCTTCTCCAAGGCCGGACTCCAATATCCAGCCCGCCTTGCCGCCAAAGGCCAAGCCAGGACCACCACAGCCGGACTCCACAACAGCTGTCCGCCAATCCGCGGATAAGGCATCAGCCCGCATAACCCGAGCCCGCAGCCTCGCCATCAAGGCACCTGCCGGACTCAGCGGACACTCGGCTTCCGTCCGCACATCCTGAGTCCATTGCCTCATCTCCAAGGCACTGCCGGACTCAGTGGACATGCCAATCCAGTCTGCTTACACAGCAAACTCCAGTCCGCATTCCTGAATTCATAACCTCATCACAAGGCTAAACTGAACTCAGTGGACTCTAGCTCCAGTCCGCACGCTCTTGCATAAGCAATCCTCCAGTCCACATATCCCCAAGCTAGCAATCAAGGCAACAGCACTTCTACTAGGCTTGGCGGACTGAGAAGGCAGCCCGCGCTCCACTGCGCGATCTCCCCGGACTGAGCCAAACTGGACTTGGTTCAGAACCCACCAAGTCAAGTCCACTGGCCACAAGGGCCAGTCCGCACTTGCTGGCGGACATTGGATCGAGCCCGCCATACCGGGCGACCTCCAGCTTCTGTCCTCACTGACGGCGGTCTCCGTGGCTTCCACTTGCCGCTTCACTAGAGCAAGACCAAGGCAACTGCCAAACCGGTCTGTCAAGCTCTAGTTCATCAGTCCGCTTCATGTCGGACTCCGCGGATAGGATTTCTATCCGCCCGGTTACTTCCTGGGATCCAACTGCCTGCTGAGTATTCGCCGGCCTGACAAACCGCTGCTGCTGTCCACGTAGTCCGTGCGAACAGTCCTCCCAGGCCGCCATAGAGCAAATCGCCTGCAACATCCCTGCCGACTTAGCAGTCCGCCAACCATGTCTGTGTAGTTCGTGCGGATAGGTTGCCCAAGCCTTTCATTCACCCACTTTCACTTCACAATTTTCAACAGAAATGAGGGAGATGGATTTCGCGAGAAGGCAGACTGGTTTCGCGAAAAGAAAATGGTTTACACGAGACAGTAGGAAAAAAATTCGCGAGAGAGAGTTTCGCGGGAGAGAAGAATTTTGCGAGAGCAATCATCGAACGGATAGGGGGCTGCATTCGTCGAACGCATTGCGTTCGAAGAATGCAATGCCATTTGTTGAACGCATTGCATTCGAAGAGTGCAAAGCATTCTACGAAGGTCAAATGCCTATATATATATATATATATATATATATATATATATATATATATATATATATATATATATATATATATATATATATATATATATATATATATATATATATATATACAAGTGTCCGACACGGGGCTCCGCCCCTACGGCCAAGCGCGACAGTACCCAGTCGCTCAAGGCGGGCTTCTCCCGCCCACCCACACGAAGCCGGCCCTAGCTCGCCGGGGCGGGCTTAGCCCCCCCCCCCCCCCCCCCCCCCCGCCCGAAGCCGGCCCCAGCCCACCCGACCCAGCCGTAATTTCTATGGTATAAGGGTGAATCACCCTTCGGTGCAAGGATAAAATTGGAAAGCCCAATGTTTCGCCAAAGGGTGTTTCTTCCTTATAAAATAGTATAGATATATATATATATACTATCATTATAAATAGTACAATGGGGGGATGGGTTCGACTAAAGTCTGGGGGCTGCATTCGACTAATGCCTTTACATATTTATATATATATTATTTGAATAATAATAGTAGAAATATTAATAATATAAACATTATATGATTATGGAGGGCTAAACGCGCGCCGAATACTACGAAATTCGCGCCAAAGGCGAACACCGACGCTACGAACCCGACGATGAAGTCAAAACCAATATCCAACGAGCCATTCTTGAGATATAAATTTTAAAAGTCTAAGGTAAACATAAATCCTACAAAACTTCAAAAATTCGCTGAGACTCCAATGATGCTCGGAATGGGACGAAACTTGACGGGCAAGTTCAAAATTAATTAATTTAATTCCCTAATGTGAAATTTTATAATTTCGATGAGGATCCCAAGATTTGGTCGGCTCCACCTAACGGACGTGAAAACGTACTAACGGCGACTCTTCGTCAACCTTACGCTAACGTAACGCCCATTCGTCAACATAACGTCACCAAGAGGATAAAATAAACATTAGAAAAACTGGGGCATTACAGCCTCCCCCTGCTGGGCGAGCCGGCGGGTCTCGCACCCCCATCTCGCCAAACCGACCCCAACTTGGCGAGCCCGGGAAGACCACACGCCCAGGGAGATTGCATCCCCTTCCTTCCTCGGCGACCTCCTTCCCAGCTCGCCTGTCGGGAGCATCCTCGCCCTGAGACGGGGTGGCTATGACCGAAACGGCTGGAGTCGAGCACTCATCCCGCGCATCGAGTGCGAGCTTGATGAGGCTGAGCACCTCCTGCATGAATTCTTTGAACATCCCCACCATAGCAAGATGGGGAGGGTATGGCGAGTCGGACCTGTCTGAGCCTTGCCCTGATCCTCCCGTCATTGAGCTTGCCGAAGATTTACTGTGTTGGCCACTGCCCATGCTCACCGCACCAAAAATGTTGAAACCGAGAATTCAGTCTCTAGTGGAGTTCAACCTTGGGGAAGGGATGATTGCACCCCTACTTCTCTCCTGCAAGCCAAATAACAAAAAAAAATTGGAAGTAACCAAAGGGCTGGGCGTGGAGGTCCCACCACACATCCTGAAGATCTTAGATCGCTTCCCCACCTTAGCCAAAGGCCGAGCTAAGGCTACCTCAGAAAGTACAAGAAGATCAGAACACCTGTAAGCACGTCTTTTGAGGTTCCCCTTGGGTGTATGTATTATTTTCTGGGAACGGTCAGCCAACAACCAACCTCCGCTATTTTGAACTGCTGTGTGCAGCCCAACTGTGTCTACCAACAGTGTAACTACGCTATTCCAACAAGCTATGCGCACCCCTGGTAAGGGCACCCAAGTAATGTTTCCTCTGGGCCCCTATTGGGCAGGTTCCAAGGATCTGGAGGTCGGCTCGCCACAACTCTCCTTCACGCTGAGGCGGACGCGACCTGGCTCCGCAGCTCACCTTCCCTTCTTAGGAGAGCGCGAGCCTTGCCACCGTAGTCCGTCAACCCTTGTTCTAAGGTGGGCTGGCAGCCAGGTCGCCTATGGGAAAGCGGGCTGGGTGGACCGGCTCGCGCAGCTTGCCCGCCTAACTTTGGCGAGAGGGAGTTAGCCGATCTGGAACTGTTACCACAGGAATTATACAGAAATTGAGTTCGATTAATGCAGAGCTTAGTTCGACGAACTTGGGTTTTTAACCCCTGGATTGACCTCGATGAAAGACGAGCTCTGTTCGACGAACTCTGATCTCAACTCAGAAGCCTAGTTTGATAAAAGCCCGGCTCAGTTCGACGAACTTCAGGTGGCCACAGGGTGGGTTGTCCAGCTCGCACATCTCGCGCACCTAGCTTTGGCGAGAGTGAGCTGGTCGTTCTGAGTTCGCCTGCAGGTTGTTCTAACGCAGGCAGGTTGTCTTGATCCGCTCACCTGGCTTGGTGGACGCACTCGGCGAACATGGGGTTGTGCACGTACCTCGAAAGTTTTGTCATTGTATTCATAGATAACATCCTCATTTATTCGAGGACGGAGGAAGAGCATGCATAACATCCGGCTTTGACTCTGGTGAAGATCAGGGAGCATCAGTTGTATGCCAAGTTCAGTAAGTGCCAGTTTTGGCTAACGGAGGTGGCTTTTTTAGGCCACATTATCCTGGGAGTAGGACTGGCAGTAGATCCCGCGAAGATTCAGGAAGTGCCAGACTGGCCTCAGTTGAAGACGACTACGGATGTCCGATGTTTTCTAGGATTTGCCGGGTATTACCAGAAGTTTGTGCAAGGATTCTCTCAGATAGCCCTTCCACTCACTTCTTTAACGAACAAGGACAATTCATTTGTCTGGAAGCCGCAGTGCGAGGCGTCCTTCCAGGAGTTGAAGGGTCAGCTTACGTCGGCCCCTATCCTCGCTCTTCCGACTGGGAAGGAGGGCTTTCAGGTGTACACTGATGCGTAGTTTCAGGGGATGGGTGTTGTACTGATGCAGCATGGGCATGTGATAGCATACGCCTCCCTCCAGTGGAACATGCATGAGCAGAACTACCCTGTGCATGACTTGGAGATGGGAGCAGTGGTGTTCGCTCTGAAGATTTGGCGGCATTATCTTTATGGTGTGAACTACGACATATTTTTGGATCACAAGAATCTGAAATTTGTTGTTACGCAAAAGGAGTTGAACATCTTCCAGAGATGATGGGTGGAGTTTCTATCTAATTATGAGTACATAATACACTATCTCCCGGGGAAGGCGAATGTGGCTGACGCACTAAGCCAGAAGACTACCACTTCAGGAGAAGATCCCCAGTTGATGGCTGTGGAGCTGGTACGGATGATGGAGGATATGCAGATTAATTTAGTGTCCTCGGATGACTCAGAGCTTTATGAGGAGTATCTTGCTGCGATAAGCAGTACCGATGATATTCAAGATCGCATCAGGTCTGAGAAGAGAATGGATGACAAGCTAGGGCCAGAATTCAGGACCTTAGAGGCAGGCACGGCCGGGGAGTATACAGAGAGGGATGAGTTGTAATGCTTTAGAGGACAGGTGTACGTACGGGATGGGGCAGAATTGGGAGGACATTATGACTGCGGCTTACTACATTAGGTACTCGGTGTACCAGGGCATCACAAAGATGAAGGCCGACCTGAAGAGGATGATGTACTGGCCTGGCATGAAGAGGAATATCACATACTTCGTGACCCATTGCGAGGCTTGTCAGTTAGTGAAGGAAGTGTGTAAGAGTCCGGACGGATTGTTGCAGCCACTTTCGGTGTCAGAGTTGAAGTTTGACGATATCGCCATAGATTTTATACATGGTATTCCTCGGTCACATGCGGGGAACGACTCGAAATGGGTGATCATCGATAGATTGACGAATTTGGCCAGATTTCTACCGATCAGTAAGGATGCTCCAGTGGGTGACTTGGTGCGGAGGTTTGTGTGGAAGTTTGTCTGATACCATGGAGTGTCATGGATGATAGTGTCTGATCGTGATGGACGATTTATGTCTGAGGGTGGAGTTCGGTCCAGGCTTATTTGGGGACCCGGTTGACATTTAGTACCTCCTTCCACCCTCAGACGGACGGGCAGACAGAGCGCACCAATTAGATGATGGAGGATTTGTTGCGTCTTTGCATACTGGACCGCGGAGAGCCATGGGAGAGGCAGCTCTTGTTAATCAAATTCTCATACAACAACAACTACTCCAGCATCGGCATGGCCCCTTATGAGACTTTATACGGGCGGTGATGCATGACTCCTTTGTCTTGGATCTAGGATGAGGATCCAAAGGAACTTGGCTCGGAGTTCGTCGAGGATACAGATACTCAGGTGCGGTTGATTCGAGACAGGATGTTGGAGGCCAAGATTAGACAGGCAAAGTATCACAATGCTCGACATCGTCAGGTAGAGTTTCATGTAGGATACCAGGTGTTTCTGAAGATACGACGGATGCATGGAGTCTCGCGGTTGCGTGGTCGGAAGAAGCTCTGTCCGAGATACATCGGGCTTTACATGATCCTGTAGCGGATCAGTCCCTTGGCTTATAGACTGGAGCTACCGCTAGAGCTAGCAGGTTTACAAGATGTCTTACACGTCTCCTACCTCAAGAGAGCTCTACTTTGGCTGGAGAAGCAGATTACGACTACATATTGGCCTATAGCTTCTAATCGATCGGTGCGCCTGGAGCCGATCCGGATAAACGATACTGGGAAGCGGGTCTTGCGGTGCAAGAAGGTTCTGCTGGTCAAGGTCTTGTGGAGGAATCGTGGACAAGAGGAGCACACCTGGGAGTGCAGGACTTGATGCAGCAATGTACCCGGAACGTTTCACGTTATGTATCCCCTTTAACATCTCGGGATGTTACATTTTATTTCTCGTACTTGAAGCCCCGTAGGCCTAACCTGAATTTCGGCGGCGAAATTTTTATTTTATTTATTGGGATTTGTAACATCCCTCAGGCAACTAGACCCATAGGGTGGTTTTGTCATGACCTAGTCATGAAAAAACCCCAGGAAGTACTAAAGTGAAGGGTGAGCATGTGTATCAGGGTGTGAACTATCTTGGGCTGCAAATAGTAGAACTTCAAACACTAGCTTAGGGTTGACCATAGGGCTTCACCATGACTCCATAACCCCACAACAACATCTCTAACCCATTAGAGGGTACATTAGAGCCATAAAGACCCATTAGGGTCAACAAAAGAGGCTAAGTTGACCATGGTCAACCTTAAGCCTAAGAAAGTGAAATTAGCTCAATTTGGTCAATTTGGGCTAGCCTAGCCCAATCCAAGTGGGCTAAGCACAAACTAGTGTGGCTCATTGGTCTAGGAGGTAGAGAGACAACTTTGGGGCCCAATAATTTTAGAGATTGGTGACTAGGAGAGTGAGAATGTGAATTTCCCCAATTTGGAGGAGAGAGAAAATGTGAGCTTAATTAATGGCCATCATGACCATGTAGGCTCCATAACCCCCACACTCTTATTGGGCTTTTACTCCTCTGAGGGAGAGGAAGAGTTCCATGGGGTGGCCGACCAATGGGGTGGTGATGAGTCCGATTTCTATAGGGTTTTTCAGACTTATCTGGGTCTGTTTCTCACTCGTGCACTTCATTTCAACCGATAATCAGTTATATTTGCTTCGTCCATTCAATGACCACACTATGCACTACTTTGGCCCGAGGGTGTGCAATTACAAATTCTGTTGTCAGGGGTAAGCACATGGTGCTCCCCATGGATCTTTCTGGCTATTCTTTCTTGTATATTTGGTGCTGGGAGCTTTTGCTCCAGCTTTTGTTTTGTTGTGCAGGTATTACGTTTTCCCCAAGGTAGGAATTCTGATTTGTATAAAATGCACGGTCGTGTGTTTCCTTCAAGCATGATTTGTGCTCGATCGTGTGTTTTGTTGAGCTGGAGAAACGTCGAATGGAGCTCGACGAATTTCAATGAGCTGAGCTTGACGATCTTCACAGACGGTTAACGGACAGTTTCTTCTGAATAGTACGCGAAAGAAAAGCATAGTTTTCCTGTGGCTGCCTTGATTTATTGTGCTCTGTGGTTAATCGTGTGATTTGCTCACACAAGGGCAGAAGTGCCTGTGAGCGAGTAAAACACACGGTTCCACCTGCTTGCTGGAAATTTCTGCTTTCTGTTGTTACCCGTGCGTTTTCCTTCACACACGGCCATTTGCGCCTGTGCGTGAGTAAAATGCACGAGTCAATGCTTCTTCATTGCAGGACAATTTTTCCGCGTAAATAACAGATGGTTAGCCCATGGTCGTGCGTCAAACCGTGCGTGACAATTTTTTTGACCTGATTCTATCTAAGCACAAGTTTTCTTCCAAATGGAGGGATCTGCTTTTCTGCCATTCATGCCTCCGTTTTTGGGCAAAACTCCGCCCTTTCTCCTCCTCCCATAAACTTCCACTAAGGAGAGAAGCTCTGGCCATGCTCGCGAAGTTTACCTCTCGCCGGTGCTTGCTCTCGGCCTGCTCATTCACTTCCTAGCTCTATTGCAAGTTTTGAAGTTGTATCCATCAAGCAAAGGGAAGCTTGCAACCTTCTTCCGAATCGTGACACGAAGAAGATGGGTCCATTGGAGGGTACTGACAGCCTTCTCTACCTCGGACATAGTTGAGGACCGAGCTTGAACGCGGATTGATAACTCGATGATTCCTTTCGCGACTCCTCAACGAGCCTTCAGATTCGCTCGATTTCTTGCCTTGTTCTTGCGTTATTGATGTATGTGCGTGGATAAATTTTTATATGTAGTTGATGTGGCACTTTAGCTGTAGCGTTATTAGTTTCATGTCTATGTGAATCTTTATCGTTTTACTGCTTTAGTTGCTTGTACAACGCCTATATTTCTGACCGCCTCCATAGTTAGTTCTGCCACTCTAGCGATTGCTAGAGGCGTGGGTTGCGACGAGGTGTTTGCGACCCTCAATCCGCCGTTCTATTCACTTCCTATGCCTGTAACTCCCTCCATTCAGCCAAGCGAAGCAGCGCATAGCAGCCTGCATAGGAGTAGATTTAGTTAGCTTTTATTTTCTTGCTAAAACCAATCCCCTTTGGACTTCAATCTCAAGTCCTCCTTGTTAGAAAACTCCACCTTGCGGTGTTCCTTGAGAGATTCGATACTTGGGAAAGCTTCCCCATTTTATATTACTTATGCGAGCGATACACTTGTCGTAAGCGCATCAAGTTTTTGGCATCATTGCCGGGGAACTCCGTCGTGTGAGTTTTCTGAAACGAAGTCTTGCGATTGTTGTTTTTCGTTTTATTTTAGTTGCTTGCTGTTTCTTTTGTTTATTTCTTTTTGTCCCTTTTCTGATTTTTGATTTAGAAAGCGGGTCCGTGCTTTTTTTATTCTAGCTATGTAGCACTCTTTTGGCAAATATTTTTGTTCGCAATGTATTATGTTGCTGAGTGTCGTCTCTATGACACTTTGCACCGATACATCGACGCCTTGGCTGTTTTAAATGCCGAGCATTGTATTAGGTGTTTACTACGTCAAGGGATAGGGCACATGTTGAAGGATTTCACTCGTCTGTGCAAGCCCTCTCCCTCTGAGGGCGTGTGTGCAGCAGCCCCCCTGTTTATGGAGGACTACTGTGGACATGCCTACCAGTGTGTTGCAGGGCCCATACACTGACATCGCGCTCCTTACTCTCTCTTTTCCCATTGAGATAACTGAAGAATCTCTCGCCGCATACAGATCTTTCATGGGTTCTCTCTCCCTTTTTACGAGCTTCCCTTGAGTGATGACGATCACTCTGGTGGAATCCAGCAAAAAGAGGATCAGGAAAACATGGGCGTTCCTGTATGGGACGTAGAGATTGTTCCCGTCGACAGGGAGGTGTCTGCGTATGATTTTGAGATGGGGCCTGCTCGCTCAATGCCTGATTTTTAGAGCCGTATTGTCCCTCCGCAATTTTTGCTTGATCGTGCTTCTCCTTTTTCTGTGAGTCTGCTGATGATGTCGTATTTGTTGGTAATTCGGTGCCTGAGGTTGCACTGAAGTGGGATGAAGATTTTACTATCTCCGACGGAGATCGTTGATCTTCAAAACACTATGACGCACCCCAGTGGGATGAGAACTATCCCCTTTCTGATGTGGAGGTTTGCACCTCCTTATTGGATGAGGAGGCTCCTCTTACCACCGCGGACCTCGAGTTCTCAGATTCCCCCCGATATGACTCATATGATACCGACAGTGATCTGTGCTCGGATCATGCTGAGGGTGATACCGGGATCACTCTCCCATATTATGTACATTTTAGTTTTTCCTCTCATTTATTACTTGACCCCCCCCCCTTATTTATCTTATCCTTTGCGGGTTGAGTCTCCACGGGTACTTTGGGATGATGATGAGCCTTGTGCTCATGCCGAGGGCGAGTGCATCTGTTTGTGTGAGAAGGTTCCTACCTCCTTCGTAGTGGAAGCACCTGTCGTCACCATCGCATCATGCGGACCTGCGGTGGACAGCGCCTTGCTAGGCAAGGATTTCTTTTATGATAAGATGAGCGAGGACCAGTGCTCCTCCTCTTCTTATTTCATATTTCCTCTACCTGAGTTGTTCAGGTATTATTTAGGTAGAGGGGTAACTGCATTATCTCTGTATCGGTACTCGCTACCACAACTGATATTCGGCCAGTTACCTGTGCATCTTTTGTTTCATAGGCCCATTAGCTAGAACTTTTTCGTTAGCCGAATAAGTCGTGCTGGGTGGACAATAACCCCAGTATTTATCTAGGAGTAGGTATAGTTGTTGGGTACATTGGTCAAATGTACCTGATTTGAAGAAGCCTCACCCAACTCAATGATATACATCATAATGTATTTGATGTATGTTTGAGTTACTTGTGCAAGTTAGGAAATCACTGGACTGGAGCAAAAAGTTTCTAAGTACATGTGTCGACACCCACAGGGAAAGTGTCGACACTTAAGAAATCTTGTGTCGACACCCAGACAAGCAGTGTCGACACTTGGAGTCATTGTGTCGACACCTGGGATGCAGAGTCGACACCAGACAGAAAGTGTCGACACTTGGAGCTGTGTCGACACTCAGTGAAGAAAAGTGCAGACAGAAAGTGTCGACACAAGGAGGTGTGTCGACACTCAGTGAAGCTGTGTCTACACCAGAAAGTGTCGACACTTGGAGCTGTGTCGACACTCAGCAAAAGTCTGCAGAGTCTAAGTACAAGTGTCGACACTCAACACAATGTGTCGACACTATGCAGAAGAGTCAGCACTTGAAGTAAGTGTCGACACTCAACACAATGTGTCGACACTCAATAGAAGAGTCAGCATTTGAAGTATGTGTCGACACCCAGAACAATGTGTCGACACACAGCTGAAGACTCAACACTGGAAGAAAGTGTCGACACATGGAGCTGTGTCGACACTTAGCAAAGAACAGAAAGAACAATAAATTATTCTAAGTACAAGTGTCGACACTATGGGAATGTGTCGACACTCAGCTGAAGTCTCAACAACAAGAAGGTGTGTCGACACAAGGAGCTGTGTCGACACTCAGCAAGATTCAACATAGAAGACTATGTGTCGACACCAAGAAGCAGTGTCGACACTTGACAGATTCAACACAAGAAGATGTGTCGACACAAAGGAGATGTGTCGACACATAGAAGAATTCAGCAAAAGCTAGAAGAACAAGTACTTGTGTCGACACTCAATTTCAGTGTCGACACATGAAGAAGAATCTGTGTCGAGACATACAAGGATATGTGTCGACACCTTATAGACTTGTGTCGACACTTACAAAGCATGTGTCGACACTTGGTCTATAAGTGTCGACACTTAAAGACAGAAAGTCTCGACACTTTCAGACAGTTAGAAAATTTCAAGAAATGACTGGATGATTTGACAGCTGTCGTTCCAGCCGGTCTACAGCACCTGTCAGAGATATCAGAAGTCAGTTATGGACCAGTCCAGCCGGTTACCATGAAGAAAGCCTATAAATAGGCACCTACAGTTTACAGAAACTGTTGTTCAGAATTGTTGAAGTTGTTGAAAGTAGTTCAAAGTTGTTGAAGTTGTTGATCAGATTATTATTGAAGTAATTATAGTGGTACCAAGAGAATCAACACAAGAAGATCTAGCAGTTCAAGTGCAGATCTAAGAAGTTGGAGAGAGAGGGCTCCATCCAAGAAATCAGCCTTTGGAACTAGGCTGAGAAGAAGGATTCAGATTCAGTCTGGATCTTAAGTGGCAGAGGTCAAGGAACAACTGCAGAGGATTCAGTCTTATTCAGTTCTACTCAAGAAGCTTTGAAGAAAGCTAAGTCAGGGTGAATCCAGCTGAGTTCTTCCAAGAACTCATCAAGAATCTCTCAACTCCCCTCCTTTAATTCTGAGTTGTGGAGGTATTATTTGTATTACATTTTTAACTTGTAGGATCCATTGGATCTGAGTGATTGTAAGCCTATATTTATAAAGGCTGAGGGTAGGGCTTGTTAGCCTGAGTGTAGGAGATAGAGATCTCTGAGTGTAGGCCTTGTTGGCTGAGTGTAGGCCTTGATTGGCTGAGTGTAGGCTTTGGGATAAATCTGAGTTGTAAGGCTTTGGGCCTGAGGTGTAGGAACCAATTTGGGTTCTGAGACAGTGGAGAAGTTTGGCCGAATCTAGTACACTGCTAGATAGGCGAAGGGGGAAAGTGGATGTACCCATATCTTGGGGAACCACTATAAAACACTGTGTGCTGTGCTGTGATTGTGCTGTGGATTAGCTATGTATGTTTTGTTATTGCTGTTTGCTGTGCAAAAGTAGTCAGAAATCTGTGATATAACTGTTTGGCTGCCAATAAAGTTAGAAAAGGATTAGGTCACCTATTCACCCCCCCCCCCTCTAGGTGTTTAGGTACCATATCTTTCAAGTGGTATCAAAGCGAGGTTACTCAAAACAAGGACTAACAGTCTGAGGAGATCCTGTTTGGCAGATTCAGTGTAAGGGAAAACACAGATTTAAGAAATTCAAGAAAATCAAGAAACATGGGGTCCTATGAGAATCACAAGGAATTGGGTTCCATGAAATTACCCATATGCAGGAAGGAGATCTTTGGGATCTGGAAAAAAGGGTAAGGCTATTTATGGAGGCCTCAGACCCTAGAATCTACATCACAGTAAAGGAAGGGCCTTATGTGCCTATGAAGATTTCAGTTCTAGATGCAAATCAGAGAACTCCAAAGGATTTCTCTGAGATGACTAAGGATGAAATTGTCCTGGCCACCATGGACAAGAGAGCACAGAACATAATAGTGAGTGCTATTGATGATGCAACTTTTCAGAACTTAATTCACTGTAAAACAGCAAAAGAGATGTGAGATACTCTCATTGTCTATATGGAAGGTTCTGAAGAAGTTAGGCAAGATAGGAAGTCCTTGCTAAATCAGGAGTATGAAAGCTTTAGGTAAGGAAAGGGTGATAGCATCACTGAGTGCTATCAGAAATTTTACATAATAGTTAATAAACTCATGTCTTATGGAAGAGAGTTCAGTAACTATGAACTAAATGACAAGTTCTTAAGGTCCCTAACCAAAGATTGGGACACCAAGATCTGTGCCATAAGAGAAATGGCTAAGTTTGGGGAAATTCCTCCTCCCACACTGTTTGGCAAGCTATTGTCTTATGAAATACAGTTAACAGTGAGAAAAGAGGAGGAGAAATCAACAAGGACTGAGCACAAAGAAAGAACTGTTGCTTTCAAGACAGAAGTTCCCAGAAAGTGCAGGAATAAGTCTTCAACTCCACCTCCAGAGGTAGTTGAATCAGAGTCTGATGAGTCTGTCAGCACAAAGTCTAAGAGCAGTGAAAGTGATGAAGACTTTACTGCTTTCACTAGACACTTTCAGAAGTTTTTGAAAAAGAAACAGTGGAGGTCAAGGCCTTCTACATCACAAGGAAAGGAAGACTCTTATCAGAAAAAGAGGTCTTCAAAGAATGACAAGAAAAGGACAAAATCAAGCAAGGCAACTGGTTCAAAGATTGTTTGCTATTGCTGCAATAGACAGGGCCATGTTATTGCAGATTGTCCAGAGAAGAGAAAGGAATCTGGTGACAGGAAAAAGACTCACTTCAAAGGGAAGAAAGAAAAGTCTTTTGTTGCTAAGAAGGAGAAGACTCTTTCAGATATCTCTTCTTCAGAAACTGAGTCTGAGGCTGAAGCCTACATAGGGCTGTTTGCTGAAGAAGAAGAGGAAGAATTCATGCAGATCTTGGAGTCAATTTATGAACAAGAAGACAGTCATTGTCAAGGGCTAATGGCTTTGACAGAAAGTGCCAAAATCCTGGAGCAGCCAGGACCCAGTCAGGTACAAAGTTCAAGTTTAAATTCAGTTTCTTGTTCTAGTTCAGAATCAGATTCTTCTTCATCAAGTGATGAGAATATATCTGAGTCTGAGGAAGATATTCATCAGCTTATAGATGAATATAAGGTACTGTTACAAGCCTACAAGAAAAGCAAGACCCTAGCCAAAAGTCAGGCAAAGGAAATTGCTGATCTTAAAGCTGCTGCAATAGATTTTGAGAAGCAATTTGATCAAAAACTGAATGAGATAGCCAGGCTGAAACACATAACAGTGATTCAGATGGGAACTATCACTTTTAAGAATGATCAAATTAAGTGTCTGGAGAACAATCTTCAGAAGGAGAAGGTCTCGGTTGCTAGGTTTTCTAAACCTAAGTCAGTGTTACCCATAATAGATGAATTTGTTCATCACAAGGGTAAAGCTGGACTGGGCTTTATTAGACCTGCAGGGACTGAGCAGTCCAAGTATAAGTCCAAGGGCAAAGCCCCAACATTCAACAAGCCTGTTGTATTCAAGACAGCCAAGGCAGTACCTAAGCAAAGGTACAATAAATTTGAATGTTGGTGCTGTGGCAAAGTTGGCCATTTTGCAGTGGACTGTTGGCACAATGTGAGTGCCAAAGTGAGTTCCAAACTACCTGTTGGAAAGCCAGTAGGTAGGTTTGTCAAATTGCAAACTAACAATCACCAAGGACCCAAGAATATTTTGGGTTCTAAGGTTCATTAATTTGTTTTGCAGGTCAGTTCAAGTGGCCATACCCCTACATGGTACTTGGACAGTGGATGTTCCAGACATATGACTGGAACTAGGGGACTACTGAAGGACTACATTCCAATCAAAAATGGTCCTAAAGTGACCTTTGGTGGTTCTGAAAAAGGAATCATCAAAGGGTTTGGTAACATTTCTTCAAACTTAGTTACCATTACTCAAGTGGCTTATGTTAAAGGGTTGAAACACAACCTAATAAGTATAAGTCAATTAAGTGATGTAGGGTATGACATCTCATTTGTTAAAAATGGTTGTCATATCAAGAGGTCAAGTGATCAAGAGATCATTTTGACAGGTTATAGGAAGAGGAATGTCTACTGCCTAGACATTATGATTGAGAACAATGGTTCTCCAGTTTGTCTTGTAGCTGATGAGACAGTCTCTCATTATGTCAAATGGCACAAGAGGCTAGCCCATCTTAACTACAAGACTATTAGCAAACTCTTTAGCAAAGAGTTAGTGAGGAATGGTCCTCAAGTTAAGTGTGTTAAAGATGGCATTTGCTCAGCTTGTCAAAAGGGCAAGCAGACTAAATCCACCTTTAGAAGCATAGATAACAAAGATGCTGTGAGGTGTTTGTACCTTTTGCATTTGGATCTCTTTGGTCCAATGCCAGTTCACAGCTTAGGTAGGAAGGTCTATACCCTTGTAGTTGTAGATGACTACTCAAGGTTTTCCTGGGTGTTCTTCTTAAGACAGAAATCTGAAACACCTAGTGTCTTCTACAGCTTTGTCAAGCAAATTCAGAATGAATTAAATAGTACTGTGGTCAGAATTAGAAGTGACCATGGTACTGAATTTCAGTCTGATAGCATGACAAAACTGTGTGAAGACTTTGGGATATTTCAAGAATTCTCTTCACCTAGAACACCTCAGTAAAATGGCATTGCTGAGAGGAAGAATAGAACCTTGATAGAGGCTGGTAGAACCCTATTGAGTGATACATCACTGCCAGAGTATTTCTGGGCTGAAGCAGTTAACACTGCATGCCATGTTATAAATAGGGCTACCATCACTAAAAGGCTAAACAAGACCCCCTATGAAGTTGTGAAAGGCAGGAAACCAAACCTATCCTACTTCAGGATCTTTGGTTGCAAATGCTTCATACTTAACAATGAGAAGTCTTACTTAACTAAGTTTGCTGCCAAGTCCCAAGAGGGAATTTTTGTTGGGTACAGCAATAATAGTAAAGCTTATAGAGTCTACAACTTGACTACACAAGTTGTAGAAGAATCAGTGCATGTAGTTTTTGATGAGACACAACTTATTAATAATGAGTTGTTTAGCAATGTATGCAGCCCCACAGGTTTGACAAAGACAATGGACAAGCTTACTATAGAAGAGGTGCCTGCTGCAAGACAGCAAGGAGAGGAGAGTAGCTGCTGTCCAGGGGGAGAACTACATGTGCCAAGTGCTGAAGAAATCCAAGGAATACAGCATGATGCAGATGCTGAAGTGGTTCAACCTGAAGTGAGGATGCCTCCAGCCCACAGGCATCTTAGAGATCATCCAATAGAGCTGATTATTGGAGATCCAAGACAAGGAGTTCAAACTAGGAGCAGAAATCAGGATGCTGCAATCTATTCCAGCTTTCTGTCACAAGTTGAACCTAAGAAATTTGAAGAAGCAATACAAGATCCACAATGGACTAAAGCAATGCAAGAAGAGCTTAATCAGTTCAAGAGGTGCAAGGTCTGGGAATTGGTTCCTAAACCTAAAGACCACAATGTAATAGGAGTTAAGTGGATCTACAGGAATAAGATGGATGAACAAGGTGTCATCATTAAGAATAAAGCTAGACTGGTTGCTAAAGGATATAGGCAAGAAGAAGGTATTGATTTTGATCAAACCTTTGCTCCAGTAGCCAGACTGGAAGCCATAAGAATGTTCTTGGCCTATGCAACCTATCAAGGATTCAAGGTATACCAAATGGATGTCAAGTCAGCATTCCTAAATGGTAATTTGAAAGAAGAAGTCTATGTGGAGCAGCCTTCAGGTTTTGTTGATCCAACTCTACTTCATTATGTCTATAGACTTAGGAAAGCTTTGTATGGGTTAAAGCAAGCTCCTAGAGCTTGGTATGAAACCATATCTAGTTTCCTCATTGAGAACAAGTTTTCAAGGGGGAAAATAGATAAGACTCTATTCCTTAGGGAATCTAGAGGCAAAGTCATACTAGTCCAAATATATGTAGATGACATTATATTTGGGTCTACTGAAAGCAGCCTTTGCAAAAAGTTTGCAAAACTTATGCAAGGTCAGTTTGAGATGAGTAGTATGGGAGAGCTGAAGTTTTTCTTGGGTCTCCAAGTTAAACAGACTGAGAGTGGTTTGTCCATTTGTCAGTCAAAGTTCACCCTAGAACTCATAAGGAAGTATGGTATGGATTCATCCAGTACCATGAAGACTCCTATGGGGTCAAGTATGTCTCTTAGCAAGGATGATGCAGGGAAACCTGTAGATGAAACCTTGTATAGAGGGATAGTTGGCTCCCTATTATACTTGACTGCTAGTAGACCAGACATCATGTATGCTACATGTGTTTGTCCAAGGTATCAAGCCTGCCCTAAAGAGTCTCACTTGACTGCAGTCAAGAGAATTTTGAGATATCTAAAGGGCACTCCCTATCTAGGCCTCTGGTACCCTAAGAATGGAGATTTTGATCTAACAGGTTATTCAGATGCAGACTTTGCAGGATGTAAAGAGGATAGAAAGAGCACTACTGGAACCTGTCAATTCCTAGGTGGAAGACTAATTTCATGGAGCAGCAAAAAGCATACTAGTGTGGCTATCTCCACAGCTGAGTCAGAGTATGTGGCTGCAGGAAGTTGCTGTGCTCAACTTCTATGGATTCAACATCAGCTAGAGGACTATGGATTTCAGATAAGTAGAACTCCACTTTACTGTGATTCTACAAGTGCTATTTCAATAGCTAATAACCCTGTATCTCATAGTAGAACAAAACATATTGAGATTAAATATCACTTTCTTAGAGAACATGTAGAAAGAGAAGATATTTCACTTGAATATGTTAAAACAGATGAACAAGTAGCTGATATGTTTACTAAGCCACTAGAAGAAGCTAAGTTCAATAGATTCAAAATTGAACTAGGAATGATAAACTTAGAGTAAGTTTACAGATTTGAAAATGACTAAGTAAAAAGGTGTCGACACATAGACAAGTCTATGTCGACACAGAATAGTGGTGTCGACACTTCAGGAAAAAGGTGTCGATACATCTAGGAATGTGGTGTCGACACTTCAGAATGTTAGTGTCAACACATGTCAAGTAGGTGTCGACACATCCAATATGGTGTCGACACTTAAGTTTTACTCAGAATTTTTCTAAGTAAAGTCTCGACAATGTGTCGAGTTATGTTGTGTCGACACATAATCAAGTGTCGACACATAAAATCTGTTGACTAAACTTGTGTCGACACATATGTGTCGAGACATTATAAGTCAGTGTCGACACTTATTGCCAGTGTCGACACATTTTAAGTTAGCTGTCCCGCCTGTTCATCTTCAAAATCAGAAAGGTATAAATAGGGTTCTGTCTTTGTTTGTCGACACGCTTTCAAAGTTTCGAGACCAAAACTCCTGTGTTGACACCTCTCTTTTCTCAAGACTAATTCTCCAAACCCTAATGGCTCCTAAGCTTGAGGAGAACGTTAATGAGGGCTATGAGCTAGTGCGCGGCGCGTTCGATGAAGCTGATCAAGAAATCAAGTCGGTGGTAACCCTAGTCGCCAATTCTGGACTAGAATACTTAGTTTCAGAACCAACAAAGATTTGGAAAAAGGAAGTTCTTGAATTCCTTAATGGAGCTGCTGTAGATGAATCTGGATACAGAATCAAATCCAGAGTTCATGGATCTAAGGTCAAGATTTCACCAAAAAGTCTGAGGAAGGTACTCCAGCTACCTAAAACACAAGATGAAGAAGAAGTAACTGCATCCAAGACCAGGGAAGCTCTTACCTGGTGTGGACTTGATCCTAAGATGAAGATAGGATCTGTATTCAACAGGAAAGGCATGAATAACCAAGGAAAGTTCATGTCTGAGATTGTAGGCAAAGTCTTACTCAGCAAGACTGGAGGGCATGACAGAGTGTCTGCCTACATGTTTGAAATCATGACTAGAATAATCTTCACTCTGAAAACAGATTGGTCTCAAGTGGTGTATGAGAAAATCAAGGAGAGTCTGAAGAAGCCCAACCTGGGCAGAATACTTAGTCTCTACCTAGCTGGTACCATACCAGAGGTAATGAATACAGCTGCAGGAAGTAAGATAAACCACATGAGGAAGATGGATCTAAGGATCTTTTCCAGATGGGACGGGGTATTGTCCAAAGAAATGCCAACTCCAGAGAAGCCAGTTACTAAGAAAGATTCTCCTCCAAGGAAGAAAAGGAAGACAGCTACTGTGACACAGGAGTCCTCCAGCAGTTCAGGGAGTGAAGAACAAGTTGTTTTCACTCCTGATGCTCAAGAGGAAGTGGCTGCAGAGAAGACCCCTGCTGCTCAAGATGTAGCTGAGATCCAGGGGGAGCTGCCTCAAGCTAGCCCCATCCATAGGGATCACAGCCAGGGGGAGCTTCCAGTAGTAGAAGACCCATCTACTCTAGACAGTGAGCAAGCCACCATCTTCATCCAAGAGGTACTCACTGACCTAAAAACTTTAGAATATCTTATAGAAGATGCTGATTTGTCTGATGTTCCTCAGCAAACTCAGCTGCCTAGCCAAGAACAAGATGTTGTTATCCAAGACACATCTGTTGTACTAGAAGTGGTTCCTGATCAAGTAGTTGAAGAGCCAAGAACTTCTCCAGCTCCTTCATCACAAGAATTCACAATGGAAGACTTGTTTCTAAATCTGGATCAAGCAGATTTTGACAAAGAAATTGATGCTGCTGAAGAAGAGACTGCTGCTGCTGAGGGGGAGCAAGTACAAGATCTGGAAGAGCCTATTAGGCTGGAAACTAAGCAAGCACCTGATGTGCAAACTGAGAAGCCTCAAAGCCCTAAGGAAAGGGTTGAAATAGCCAGCACTTTAGAATCTGAAGAAGATGAGGCTGCAAAGGCTAAGAAGAAGAAACTCTATGTCTTCAAGAGGAGAAGTCAGAGTTATAAGAAAGCCTTGCAATCCATTGCCCCACAGCCTATAGTCCAACAAGCTCCAACTGTTGACTATAGTGCTTTACTGATTGCACTGCAGATAAAAATGGATGAACAAAGGAAAGCCATAGAGGCTTATGTAGATGAAGGACAGAAGTCATTACAGTTTGATCTTGCTCAAGATATAAAGTCAATAAGGTTTGAGATGAACCAGAACAAGAAGGAGATGACTGACTGCTTCCACAAGGGTGGCAATGCAGTGGTGTATCTGGCTACACACCAAGAGAAGATCAAAGCACAGGTCGATGATATAGCATTGAAGCAAGGGTATGTACTGGAAAATCAGTTAAGGATGAATGACAACTTGACTGCATCACACAATGCTATAGTCACTGAATTGAAGAATAAGACTGCTGAACCTTCTACATCTGCTGCTGCAGTTAAGGCTGACTTTGATAAAGTATTTCAAGCTGAGATTACTGCTGTCAAGACTGCAATTCAAGCCTCTCAGAAAGCTATCTCTGAACAACTGCAAAAGCTAAAACCATTCTTTAAAGAGGGAATCAGATATTTGGACAGTCAAATAAGATTTCAAAAGGATGATGTCAGAGACCATATGGCTAGAGAAGTCATAAAGGGGGAGAGAGTATTAGTCAAAGCTAGCTCTGACCATGCCAAATGGATATCTAACTCCATCAGAGCTACACTGGGCTATCCTCCACTCTGTGATGATGATAATGTTGCTGAATCAGGGATTCAAACTGCATATCTTGGAGATGAGCAACCAGAGGTAGCTCAAGTGATTTATCCACCTCCAGATTTTGACATGATTCAAGCAGATGTCCAGACAATGTATAGCCCAACTGAAGGGAAGCCTAATGTTATTCTGGATAAAGTGGTTCAGCCTATTTCTGCAGCTATGCAAGAGGCATTAGAGAAAGAAGAAGAGGCAAGGTTGTCAAAGAAGAGGTTTAGGGAACAAGCAGAACAAAGGCCAGATTTTGAACAGTGGAGCCCTACCTCTATGAATATAATTTTAACTGCCTGGAAGGCTGCCAAGGACAATGCTCATGAAAGGAACAAGTGGTTCTCTGAAGTAGAATGGAGGAAACATGAAATAAGACAGGAGGCCATTGTTCAATATAGAAGAAAGGCAAAGATGGGAAAGCTACCTCCTACTGCAATGGAGCCTAGCAAGTACTTCCCCAAGCCATACCACTATTTTGAAAGGCAGAAAATCAAAGCAGAAGAGCTGAAGAAGAAGGACTTAAAAGGCAAGAAGCCTGCTGTTGCTGCAACTGCTGAAGCCACTGTCAAAGCTCAAGTCCAATCTGGCAAAGGCATTGTTATCAAAGAACCAGACCAGAAGTAGATTAGGAATTGACTTGAAGATTGTTGTAATCTTTTGAATGAAAAACATTTTTGTAAACCATTGAAGATGTATTAGAAAAATGTTAGAACAATATATGATAAATATATTTCATGATTGTTCTGAGAATATGTCTATTTCTTGTTTGTTCTGCAATGTTGAATGTGTATACATGTGTGAAATATTACATGTTTATGTTTACCCTGCTGTTTATAATCTGCTTTACATCATTTTGTAATTTTAATTATGAATGATGTATATCATTGACTAAGGGTTATGACTTCTCCAAATAGGGGGAGATTGTTGGGTACATTGGTCAAATGTACCTGATTTGAAGAAGCCTCACCCAACTCAATGATATACATCATAATGTATTTGATGTATGTTTGAGTTACTTGTGCAGGTTAAGAAATCACTGGACTGAAGCAAAAAGTTTCTAAGTCCATGTGTCGACACCCAGAGGGAAAGTGTCGACACTTAAGAAAGCTTGTGTCGACACCCAGACAAGCAGTGTCGACACTTGAAGTCATTGTGTCGACACCTGGGATGCAGAGTCGACACCAGACAGAAAGTGTCGACACTTGGAGCTGTGTCGACACTCAGTGAAGAAAAATGCAGACAGAAAGTGTTGACACAAGGAGGTGTGTCGACACTCAGTGAAGCTGTGTCTACACCAGAAAGTGTCGACACTTGGAGCTGTGTCGACACTCAGCAAAAGTCTGCAGAGTCTAAGTACAAGTGTCGACACTCAACACAATGTGTCGACACTATGCAGAAGAGTCAGCACTTGAAGTAAGTGTCGACACTCAACACAATGTGTCGACACTCAACAGAAGAGTCAGCATTTGAAGTATGTGTCGACACCCAGAACAATGTGTCGACACACAGCTGAAGACTCAACACTGGAAGAAAGTGTCGACACATGGAGCTGTGTCGACACTTAGCAAAGAACAGAAAGAACAACAAATTATTCTAAGTACAAGTGTCGACACTATGGGAATGTGTCGACACTCAGCTGAAGTCTCAACAACAAGAAGGTGTGTCGACACAAGGAGCTGTGTCGACACTCAGCAAGATTCAACATAGAAGACTATGTGTCGACACCAAGAAGCAGTGTCGACACTTGACAGATTCAACACAAGAAGATGTGTCGACACAAAGGAGATGTGTCGACACATAGAAGAATTCAGCAAAAGCTAGAAGAACAAGTACATGTGTCGACACTCAATTTCAGTGTCGACACATGAAGAAGAATCTGTGTCGAGACATACAAGGATATGTGTCGACACCTTGTAGACTTGTGTCGACACTTACAAAGCATGTGTCGACACTTGGTCTATAAGTGTCGACACTTAAAGACAGAAAGTCTCGACACTTTCAGACAGTTAGAAAATTTCAAGAAATGACTGGATGATTTGACAGCTGCCGTTCCAGCCGGTCTACAGCACCTGTCAGAGATATCAGAAGTCAGTTATGGACCGGTCCAGCCGGTTACCATGAAGAAAGCCTATAAATAGGCACCTACAGTTTACAGAAACTGTTGATCAGAATTGTTGAAGTTGTTGAAAGTAGTTCAAAGTTGTTGAAGTTGTTGATCAGATTATTGTTGAAGTAATTATAGTGGTACCAAGAGAATCAACACAAGAAGATCTAGCAGTTCAAGTGCAGATCTAAGAAGTTGGAGAGAGAGGGCTCCATCCAAGAAATCAGCCTTTGGAACTAGGCTGAGAAGAAGGATTCAGATTCAGTCTGGATCTTAAGTGGCAGAGGTCAAGGAACAACTGCAGAGGATTCAGTCTTATTCAGTTCTACTCAAGAAGCTTTGAAGAAAGCTAAGTCAGGGTGAATCCAGCTGAGTTCTTCCAAGAACTCATCAAGAATCTCTCAACTCCCCTCCTTTAATTCTGAGTTGTACAGGTATTATTTGTATTACATTTTTAACTTGTAGGATCCATTGGATCTGAGTGATTGTAAGCCTATATTTATAAAGGCTGAGGGTAGGGCTTGTTAGCCTGAGTGTAGGAGATAGAGATCTCTGAGTGTAGGCCTTGTTGGCTGAGTGTAGGCCTTGATTGGCTGAGTGTAGGCTTTGGGATAAAGCTGAGTTGTAAGGCTTTGGGCCTGAGGTGTAGGAACCAATTTGGGTTCTGAGACAGTGGAGAAGTTTGGCCGAATCTAGTACACTGCTAGATAGGCGAAGGGGGAAAGTGGATGTACCCATATCTTGGGGAACCACTATAAAACACGGTGTGCTGTGCTGTGATTGTGATGTGGATTAGCTGTGTATGTTTTGTTATTGCTGTTTGCTGTGCAAAAGTAGTCAGAAATCTGTGATATAACTGTTTGGCTGCCAACAAAGTTAGAAAAGGATTAGGTCACCTATTCACCCCCCCCCCTCTAGGTGTTTAGGTACCATATCTTTCAATAGTTAGTCATTTTTACTATTTAAAAAATTGCTTTACGTGTTGTATAGCTTGTTTTTTTGCTTTAGTGCATGCTTGCGAGATTTTCGTGCAAGCATAACTTAGATTTAATTTGATATTATCACTGTGTATACAAGTTTGTTGGACCTCATTTGCAGGTTAGCGCTTTAATTGCGCGGAGGAGTTATGGAAATTTTTGTAGGTTTAGCTTCAAGCTTTCTCGTTTCTTCTGGTATGCTCATTTGATGAATATTTGGTAACCTCTCCCCCGACTTATATTTCATTATTTTTATTGCAAATCTTGTGATAGGTTGCATGGATTAAGTCTGGTGGGGGAGTGACTCGATTTGTTATCTGCTCATGTGCACACTCCACTCGCATACTAGAAGCTTTTATTGTTATATCATTTGCATTTGCTTTGCACTCCACAGCACCCACTTGAGAGCGTGTACTTAAGCACTTGCACGCGACGAGCTTGTTTATCACTTGTGCGTAGAATAATGAATGATGTGTTGACTTAGGATTGTATGATGGAGTAAAATGTTGACTCCAAGAGTGTTCCTAGGCATGCACGCATGCTCACTTAGAGTCCGTGTCGATTAAAATTCTTTATATGCTTATAGTTTCTATTTTTCTATTAGCGTATATTTTGTTTACGGTACTCTAGTTGTGAATCCGCTTATGAATTAAACGGTGGTGTAGGATTGTGTGTGGGACTTCAATAGACTCATATTGCTCGAGTCGGGAGGAAGGGTTGTCTTTCTCGGTGGCTAAGAACTTGCCCCTAACTACTCTCGAAGCATGGGTACATGGTTAGTCAAGTGCGCGGGTGATATAGGCCATCACTTTATCTAGTTTGAGCCTTGGACCATTCCCGACATCTATCCGTTGTTATCCCCATTGAGCATGTTCCTTCCTTTGACATCCCAACGCATTGCTACCAAAGCCATATAGCCTTTCCTTCTCTCACATCCGAATGTGGTCGCCCGGATAGTTTGTTTTGTTGTACTTTGTATCTATTATGTGTGGCAGTAATGTGGGTGTTTGTGCAGCTTGTGGTGTTGCCGTGTTTTCGTATTATGATTTTGCTATTTTGATAAAAAAGAAAAGAAAAAAAAATAATAGCAAAATAAATGAAAATTCCCAATGTGGAATAAAATATAAAAGAAAAAAAAATTGTTGTTGAGTTGTAAAATCTTATTGTGTTGTGTTCGTTATGGGCGTGCACGCATAGTCAAAAGTTCAAGTCTGGTGGTGCGCCACACGTGTTTGTTCGTTGAGTACAGCTGTGAGTGTTTTCGGGCGGTCTCATTTTGGGTGTGCGTGTCTGTCTTGTTTATCTTTGTATACCCCGCATTCGCCTAAGCCTATATTATACTCCAAGTCCTACGGATTCGTGCTTGAGTCAAACTAGTCTCGTGAATAGAGTATGAACAGCCAAGCATATGGTTTCCGACATTGGTTGATTCCTTTGGAGATTCTCCCGAAGCCCGATCTTTGGCAATGCTTACCTCATTGTCCTCCTGTTTTCATTCTATGCGTAGTCGAATGATTCACCGTGATTCATTGTAGGAGTTTTTTGTAATATCTTCTCTACGTTTACAAGAATTAGAATACTATGCATGCATAGATGAGTTATCTACTATTGTTTTTTTTGTACATGAGGGTATGACTTCACAAGGTAATCTATTTATGCAATTTCTTAGTCAACTAGCTTTGTTAAACTCCGCTTAGTGATGATTTGCTCGGGACGAGGAAATGTTTAAGTCTGGTGGTGTGATGAGTCCAATTTATATAGGGTTTTTCGGACTCATCTAGGCCTGTTTTCTCACTCGTGCACTGCATTTCAACCAATAATCAGTTATATTTGCTTCGTTCATTCAATGACCACACTGTGCAACGCTTTGGCCCGAGGGTCTGCAATTTCTCATATTGTTGTCGGGGGTAAGCACATGGTGATACCCATGGCTCTTTCCGGCTATTCTTTGATGTATATTTGGTGCTGGGAGCTTTTGCTCCAGATTTGGTTTTGTTGTGCAGGTAGTGCTTTTTCCCCAAGGAAGGAATTCTGATTTATGGAAAACGCACGTTCGTGCGTTTCCTTCACGCACGGTTTGTGCCCGATCGTGCGTTTTGTTGAGCTGGAGAAATGTCGAGTGGAGCACGATGAATTTCTTCCAGCTAAGCTTGATGATCTTCACGCACGATTAATGCACGGTTTCTTCGGAACCGTGCACGAAGGAAACGCACGGTTTTCCTGTGGCTGCATTGATTTATTGTGCTCTGTGATTAATCGTGTGATTTTCTCACGCACAGGCAGAAGTGCTCGTGCGCGAGTAAAATGCACGGTTCCACCTGCTTGCTGGAAATTTCTGCTTTCTATTGTTACCCATGCATTTTCCGTCACGCACGAGCATTTGCGCCCGTGCTTGAGTAAAACGCACGGGTCAACACTTCTTACTCGCATGCTAAGTTTTGCGCCTAAATAATGCGCGGTTAACGTACGGTCGTGCACCAAACCGTGCGCGACCATTTTTCTGACTTGTTCTATTTAAGCACAGGTTTTCTTCCAAATGGAGGGATCCGCTTTTCTGCTATTCCTGCGACCATTTTAGGGCAAAACATCACCCTTTCTCCTCATCCCTTCATCTTCCACTAAGGAGAGAAGCTCCGGACATGCTCGCGAAGCTTACCTCTCGCCTTTGCTTGATCTCGGCATACTCCTTCACTTCCTAGCTCTATTGCAAGTTTTGAAGCTGTATCAATCAAGTAAAGGGAAGCTTGCAACCTTCTTCCAGATCGTGACACGAAGAAGATGGGTCCATTGGATAGTAGTGAAAGCCTTCTCTACCTCGGACATAGTTGAGGACCGAGCTTGGACGCGGATTGACAACCCAACGATTCCTTCCGCGACTCCTCGACGAGCCTTCGGATTATGTCGATTTCTTGCCTTGTTCATACTTTATTGATGTATATGCGTGGATAAATTTTTATATGTAGTTGATGTGGAACTTTAGCTGTAGCATTATATGTTTCATGTCTATGTGAATATTTATGATTTTACTATTTTAGTTTCTTGTGCAGCGCCTATATTTCCGCCCGCCTCCATAATTGGTTCTGCCGCTCTACCGATTGCTAGAGGCGCGCGTTGCGACGAGGTGTTTGCGACCCTCAATCCGCCATACTATTCACTTCCAACACCTGTAACTCCATCCATTTCACCAAGCGAAGCAGCGCATAGAGCCCTGCATAGGAGTAGATTTAGTTAGCTTTTATTTTCTTGCTAAAACCAATCACCTTTGGACTTCAATCACAAGTCCTCCTTGTTAGACAACTCCACCTTGCGGTGTTCCTTGAGAGATTCGATACTTGGGAAAGCCTCCCCATTTTATATTACTTATGCGAGTGGTACACTTGCCATAAGCATATAATGTGGCTCAGGCCCCTTAATTTTTCTTAAACTGAAAAACTACATTTTTGGCCATTAATGGTGTTTTATGAAAGTGGGGAGTTTCATGCCTCCTCTCCAAAATCCCCTCTTTAAGGATCTTCACCAAAGCATGGGCAAGCATTTCCCCTAATACTTTTTCAATTTCATTTAGGTTGGTGTAGAAGTTGCAGAAGACACAAGCTCGTTGGTCGGAAATGGTGAGGAAGCAAAGCACTCCATTCAAGCCGCAAACCAGGTCCTTCTCTACTCGTTCTTCATGGGTTAGATCTTAGGAATTGTTAGAGGAAATAATCGGGCTCAATTGAGCCCAATCGGGTGGAGTTTTTCCACTGGTTTTCCGTCAAAAAAGGGATGTCGAGTTCGCCGGAATCCACCGTCTTCGGCTGCGAAACCACAACCGACCGATAGCCCTCACCTCTACGGAGGTGGTGCTGGCGGAGGTTGGCCGGGGAGGTGGTCGGAGGTCCTAGAATTTGGGCTAGAGTTGGCTCCAGGTCGGGCGGATCGGAACTATTGGTTGGAGAAAGAAGATAGCCAGCCGCTGTTGTATAGCGCTTTAAGATTCGTGCAACTCTAAATGTATTAAATGTGTTATATGTATATTTCTGTCACATAATTTCACCTGTATTTGAATTTTAATTAAAAATACTTAAAGGCCTTTTCAGAAAAAGTGGTCAACATGAAACTTGTAGCCCTATGAGTCTAGTTTATTTTAAAATTGGTTGAACCAATTTGGAGTTTAGGTCAGACCTCAACACTCATTTTGGTGAGGTCTATACATTGGGTTGAACGGAGATTGATTGTGGTTCCCCCATCAATCCTGAACTCCAAATTACTTGAAATTTGGATCATGGGCCATTCATATCTATACCGATAACATATCCAAAAATGGGAATTTTTGGAAAATATTTTTCTTTAGTTTTTGTAAACATTTCATTTTTCATGTAAGGTTTAATTAAAGGATCTAATTACCTCCAAATTCCCCCAAATTTTGGGGAGTGGTCCTTGGTGTCAATATATAACATTGTATAAAATTTCATACCATTTGGAGATGATTTGGTTTGGAATTTAGAAGACCATAGCCTTGGCTTAAAAGGGATATTTAGGTCAAAGTGCCCCTTTTGGGTATTGATTAACCAAATCACCTCATGAGAGGTTGAAACTTGGGCCAATGATTTGTTACTACAATAAACACCTTTACATCGAGTTTGGGGTAGATTAGAGTTGAATTTCCCTAGGACCCTAGTTCAAACCCTAAGGTTGAACTCTGGGGGTTTGTGAAGGACATTTGGTGATATGCCCTAGTATGGTCTTGGTGTTTAGTCCATGTGATTTTAGAGTGGTGAGATGCCCTATGAAGGAATTTGGTGGTATTTGGACACATGTACCACACTTTAATCACATGGAAATTATTTAGCTCTATGCACCTTATGGAATAATTAAAGGTTCATATGACCTTGGATCTTCATGATATTTTGGTAGGAGTAATTTTATAGTGATTTTGACCTCTGAAATTTATTATAGGATGTTTAGAAAGAGGTAGCTAATACTTGTAGTTATAACCTTCATCTTGCGCCTTCTGAGGATATTTAAGTAACCATGGTTAAATTAAGTTAGAATGTTATGAAACTTTGGCAATGCTGATTAAATATCATTAGATGCACTACTATGTTATTTGGAATGATTGGGCAATGTCTCATAGTACTTCATGTGCAAAGTGAACTAGTGATCCTTGTTTTGATGAGTAGATAATAAATACTATATCTTGCTGGAAAATTGTATTACTTTGCCAGAGAAATGTCTGGGGCATGGTAAAACTTAGAAAATTATTACATGTTGTTTGAATGAGTTTACAAGAATGTTTCTTCACAAAGTGCACTATCATGGATTTATTTGAGGTATTTTTCTATATAGCTTAGTTACCTTGTAATTCCATGAAACTTAGTCAGTAATGTTTTATTATCATAACAAGGCTCTGGTATTTTTTGTACAATTTGTGGACTAAGAATTGTGGTACTCACTTCATTACCTCTAATTATTTGAATTATATTGAATTTATTATTTAGGGGCAAGTACATTTATGAAAATTTGTGAAACTTGGTATTATCTGATATTTTGGCATAATATATTGTTCATAATTTTTGTATCGTCATAATTTAAGGAAATCTAGTACATCCTGTTCAAAATCACCCATGGCCTAATTTTTGGAAAACTTAAATAAATGAAAAATTAATTAAGAAAATTACATGTTTCTGGATTTAGTCTAATTATGTAATGATATATCCCAAATAATTATCTTAGGGCATTTGTATGAATATTTGAAGGAGTCACCATTCATGCACACCATATAGCTTTGTTGGTCTGCATATAGTAAAAACTGCAGAATTATGATAGCATGTGGAATGGACATACGGAGATGTGATTAATATTATACTAATTTTGGTGAAGTGAAAATTAGTCCATCATTGGGAGTCGTACTGTGAAGAGTGTTGGGTTGACTAATGTTAAATGGTGCTCGAGATCGACGAAACATCATCCTTCCTATGGAGTGAGAGAGTCAAAATACGCTAGGGTTGGATTAAGTATAACTTTAAATGGGGTTGGCTATGGGTAGATACAAATAATAATAGGTATCTTGCGAAAGGGAGCTTTGGGCTTCAACCTATCTTAGTTCCTAGTGTCCTCGAGAGCACTTCACAGGGAATGCCCTATGTAGTCCAAGGTTAACGTAAGACGTAATACTAAATGGAATGCAAGAGAAATTAGAAATACTCTATGATTACACTTACACACACACTCGCCGGTGTTGTGGGAGTTAGGTTGGGTATCACGAGCGGTAGGCTCGGTGGTTTTTGTGATGGGCGGGTTAGCCCGGCGAGCCTATGGCTCGGATGGTTTTGTGACAGACGGGATTGTCTGGGGACCTTTGGCTCGGTGGGCAAATTCTGTCATGTTGCATATGCATAAAATACAAGGTGGTGGGTCTTTGGTGTTGGAGGGTCATCGCACTGACACAAATACGTTGACTTAGCAAGTGTGGATTAGAACTTAGCCAAATAAAGTCCAGTGCGCTAGCCAGCAAGAGTACGTAGGAGCTCGTCTTAGTGCACCAGCATCGAGGTGTAAAATATGTATGACGGGTAGACTGATACCGGTCTATAGGTGGGCGAGGCCCAACCCACCGCTTGAGTTTGCCAGTACAGAGGTATCCTGGGAGGTTAGGCTCCAAAAAGGGGGACTAAAGTTCTGTGTGCACAGAGTCATGTGTGTGAGTTGCACTTGCATGTTAATACCATAGTATACTTGCATAACATAACATAATTGTTGGGTACATTGGAAAATATGTACCGGATTTGGAGAAGCCTCACCTAAATCAATGATATGCATCAAGTTGTATTTGATGTTATTTTGAGTTATCATGTGCAGGTTAAGAAAATGTAAAGGAAAATTTTCTAAGTACAAGTGTCGACACTTGGGAATAGCTGTGTCGACACCAGGGGCCAGATTGTGTCGACATCCAGAATTTATGTCGACACACAGAAAATCTGTCGACAATGCTGTGTCGACACTAAGGGCCAGACTTGTGTCGACATTATCAGGAGTTGTGTCGACACACAGAGAAGCTGTCTACACATTCCAGAATTCTGTCGACAACGACTGTGTCGACACACAGAACTTGTGCCGACACACACCAGAATTCTGTCGACACCAACTTTGTCAAGACAAGGGGTGTTTGTGTCGACACACAGAACTTGTGTCGACACATTCCACAGAAGCTGTGTCGATAACAACAAGACTTGTGTCGACACATGGACTATTTGTGTCGACACATATGAAGAATTCAGTCGACATTCTCTGCTGCTAAGTCAAAGTTCAATGAAGGCTGAAGTAATGCAAGTGAAGACTTGACAGCTATCCTTACTGACATTGCTGTCACATCTTTCAGAGGTGTCAGAAGATAGTTTGAAACTGGAACAGTCGGTTACCATGGATGAAGCCTATATATAGATGTGATCTCTCCACAATCAAAGGGTGAAGAAAAAAAGGGAAGTGAGCAACAACTACAAGAATAACAGATACAGAACAGACAGAAGTTATTCAAGCCAATCAATTATAATCTCTGAAGGATTGAAAATCCAGAAGAAGAGAAAGAAACAGTCAACATATTGAAGAGAGAGAAAAATGATGCGTGTAAATCGGCAAGCGCACCAGTCGCACAAGTAATAAAGTTTTGGGAATAAATCCCTGAGTGCCGGTCTCTTGAGGAATGCAATTAGCGTAGAACGGCAACAGTACAGAGAATATCGTTATGAGAGTTATAAAGAGAAAAAAAGAGGAAATAGAGGACTTGGGAGATTGTGGATGTTTGATCTACTGAACTAGTAAAAGCTATGCGGGTTGAAGGCACCGCTTCGCAAGGTGGAGTGGGTTTGTCGGCCGCGATGCCAAACTTCAGTTGGGCGAGTGGAAGGGAAGCTAATGGATTGAAGTGTTCTTGTGTGGAGTGCAATCGGATAAGACACGGGAATGGAGTGGATACGGGGTGAGCGAGGCACATTCATAGACAATACTCACAAGCATAAGAAAATACTAACATTCCATTAGTTATAAAATAAACTTGATGTTCATGGCTGGAAGTGTTCATTACACTGCTCAAAACATTCATACTACATGTTGAAGTTAGTGACCGGGCGGTCTGGCATAGCGGGTTGTTGACCGCATGGTTTGGCGGTTACCCTTCAGCGGTTTATTTGCTGTGTGTTGCTGTCTGAGGTCCAAGCGGTCTATCGGGTTGTCTCTGGCGGCTTGGAGACCGGGCGGTCTAGCGGTCTCCCATGACGATCTCTCTCTCTCTCTGGTAGTAGCCGAACGGTTAGCCCTTCTGCCTAACCGCGCGGCTTGTGCGGTTTGTGTCTGTATAGTCCGCTTGTGTCATGTAAATTTTTAGTCCCACATCTCTTATTTGTATTCTCTCTTCTCTCCTCCATTCTATATAAGGGAGGCCATACCTTTGTAATAGATACCTTTTTCGGATAATAATGTTTTCAGTTAAAACCATTTCAGTTTATGTTTTGTTCGATTCTTACATGGTATCAGAGGACTCGATCTACTCCTCCTGATTCTGTGCCTTCCCTGTCCGCGCGGCTTGTCTCGCCGGTTTGCACCCTATCCATGCGGCCTCTTCCTTTTCTTGTCGTTGCCCTCTGCGTGCGCGACTTTTTTGTTTCCTGTTCTAAGTCGCCGCCTCCTGTCGCAGTGACCTGTTTTGCTCCTGTTCGCGCGGCCTGTCCTCTAGCCGTCCGGCTTCTTCCCCTCTGCTTGGGTCTGCAGCTTGGTCGTGGCTTCTCTGGCCGCTGGTTTCTACCCTCGTGACCGCTGCAGCTTTTCTTCTTCCTATCCGTGCGGGTTGTTTCCTAACCGCCTGGCTTCCCTTTTCCTGCTCTTATGGCTATTTCTGATGTTTCTACTGCCACCACCCCTGTCACCAATCCGGCTCTGCCTCTTCCACCTACTCCTTCCGGGAACATTGGGACCGTTTCCAAGCTTGTTGGCTCCAACTACCCGGATTGGAGCGTCTCTTTCACCTTTCTACTTCGCTCACAACGCAAACGCCACCATCTCATTGATGACCCACCTCCTATCACTTCACCTCTCTTTGATGACTGGGATGCGAGTGACGCGCTTGTGCGTACTTGGCTCACGAACAGTCTTTCCGATGAGTGCCTTCCTGTTATACGTCATGATGAGATGGTCAAGGCCGCTTGGCTTCATCTTGCCGCTCTGTACTCCAAGGGGGCTCAGACGTCCCGCATCTATACGTTGTATGCGGACCTCTTTGCCCGTCCTACCTTGTCTCATGCTGCTGCCTACCAACAGGTTCAGGCTCTTGGGGCTGAGCTTCTTCAGAATCTCCCCTTTTCTGCGGATTTGGCTCAACAACACAAGCACTTCCAGGAGCTTCTGGTTGTGTGTTATCTGCTCCGGCTTCCTGATACTTATGACATGATCCGCCAGCAAATTCTCGGTGAGGCAGAATCTCCTACCTTAGATGCCACCGCTGCCCGCATCGCTGCTGCCACCTCTCTCTCCTTCAGCGCCCACTTTTGCCCGCTCCTCCTCCACCACCGGACAACTATTCTCATCACACTCAGCGGAGTGGCTCTGGTAGCCGCAGTCACCAGTCCGGCGGCCGTGCTTCTTCCCGCTACCTTTGCTCTCATTGTGGCCACACCGGACATACTTCCGAACGCTGCTGGACGAAGCATCCCCATCTTCGCCCCTCCGGTGGCACTTCCAAGTCGTCTGCCTCTGTTGTAACATCCTCAGGTAGTGCCCACATGGTGACTCAAGGTAAATGGCTCATCGACTCTGGTGCCACTAATCACATGACGGGCAATCCTCAGTGCTTCTCTTTACTCGAACAACATGATCGTTTGCCCCCAGTCCTAGTTGCGGATGGTTCTCCCTCCCCGGTTCATGGGACGGGAGTGGTTCATGTTACTCTGTCACTACGACTAGCGGACACTCTCTATGTGCCCAAGTTTCCGTGCAATCTATTGTCTGTTACCTCTTTATGCAAGCAGTTTCAGTGTTCTGTGACATTTACTCCGACTTCTTGTTCTTTTCAGGATCCGAGCTCCCACCGGACGATTGCTACTGAGACTGAGCGCGGCGGCCTCTACTTCCTCGACAACGTTTCCGCCTTGTCCGCCTTCTCCTCTTCTTGTACGGATCTTCTCCAGTGGCATCTCCGCCTCGGTAATCCTCCACCACGACTTCTACATCAGCTTCTGCCCCACCTCCCTCCGTCTAGTACTCCTCTCCAATGCGATGCCTGTCAACTAGGCAAGCATCACCGTTCCTCCTTCCCACCGAAGCAAGGTCAGGGCTCTACTTGTCCTTTTGATCTTGTCCACTCCGATATCTGGGGATCTGCTCCTACCCTCACCATTGGCCGGGGTAGTTCTTATTTTGTAACTTTTATAGATGATTTTTCTCGATGTACTTGGGTGTATCTCCTCCGAGATCGCTCTGAACTTTTAGATGTATGGATCTCTTTTTATCAGTTAATTAAAACTCAGTTTAATGTTTGTATTAAAACCTTTCGCTCCGACAATGCTAAAGAGTATCTGAGTCATGCATTTACATATTTTTGTGTACAACATGTCATTATTCATCAGACTAGCTGTGTTTACACCTCCCAACAAAATGGGGTGGCGGAACGCAAAAACCGTCACCTCCTCGATGTGGCTCGCACATTGATGACCCAGATGCATGTACCTCGCTCTTATTGGGGATATGTTGTTCTCCTTGCCTGTTACCTCATCAATCGCATTCCATCCACCATTCTCCATGGCAAAACACCATTCTCCATTCTGTATCCGGGCAAGGATCCTTTTCCTCTCCCTCTCTGAATCTTTGGATGCACTACATTTGTGCATACCCCATCTGCCACCCGTGACAAGCTATCCCCTTGCACCACCAAATGTGTCTTTCTGGGGTACTCCACCACTCAGAAAGGCTATTATTGCTTTAACCCTGTTCTTCGTCAGCAGTTCGTCTCTGCTGACGTTACCTTCTTCGAGAATGCCTCCTACTTCTCGGCTGAATCCTCCTCTCTTTCCCTCGCTTCCTCTCCTTTTCCCCCAGCTTCTGATTCTCCTGCTATTCCCTTCGTTCCCTCGTCTCCTACTGAGATATCCACCCCTCCGCCATCTCCGTCCCCTCCTCTCGCTCCACCTCTCTATCCCACTTCTCCACCACCGTCTCCATCCTCTCCGCCTCCGTCGCTCTCTTCTCCCGGGCCAGCTCTCTCTGCCACGGACGCTCCGGATACCGAGGGGGCCGCCGACCTGGATCTCCTTGTGGCTCTTTGTAAAGGGGTGCGGACATGTACCCTACACCCCCTTGCTGCTGTTGTTTCATATGATCGTCTTACCCCTTCTCGCAGGGGCTTTGCGCTGGCTATCTCTGCCACTGCCACGCCTCGTTCCTATCAGGAGGCCCTTGCTATTCCCCACTGGAAGCTGGCCATGGATGAGGAAATGGCAACCCTCACGGAGCGGGGTACCTAGACTCTTGTTCCTCCTCCCTTCAGTACTGATGTTGTTGGCTGTCGCTGGGTCTTTGTGGTCAAATTTGGCCCCGACGGCACAGTGGACTGTTATAAAGCTCGCCTTGTTGCAAAGGGCTTTACTCAGACATATGGGGTTGATTACTTTGACACTTTCTCTCCGGTGGCTCGTCTCAGCACAATCCAAGTCCTTCTCTCTGTGGCGGTCAATCGAGAGTGGCCGATTTCGCAGTTGGATGTCAAGAATGCCTTCCTTTATGGTGATCTTCAGGAGGCCGTCTATATGGAGCAACCTCCGGGGTATGTTGCTCAGGGGGAGACCCGAGTATGCCGGTTGAAGAAGGCAATCTATGGCCTCAAGCAGAGCCCTAGAGCTTGGTTTGACAAGTTCAGTGGAATCGTGGCGGCCGTTGGTTTTGTGCGCAGCTCTGCCGATCACTCGCTATTTATTCGCAAAAACTCCTCGGGCCTGGTGGTTCTTGCTGTGTACGTCGATGATATTCTTCTCACTGGCGATGATCAGGAAGGGGTAGCCTTGACAAATCGGCATCTTCGTCAACATCTGGTCATGAAGGATATGGGCTCTCCGAAGTACTTTTTGGGGATTGAAATCTCTCGGAAGCCCAACTCCTTAGTCCTCTCCCAGCGTAAGTATGCTCTAGATCTTTTAAAAGAAGCAGGATTGACTGGGGCCAAACCTGCCCGATGCCCCATGGCTATTGGAGAAGACAAAACCTGGACGGATGATTCGCCCCTTCTTTCAGATACTACGCGGTACAGGCGTCTAGTTGGTAAGCTCATATATCTCACAGTCACCAGGCCCGACATTTCCTATGATGTGGGGAAGGTGAGTCAATTCATGCAAGCTCCTAAGGAGTGCCATCTACAGTACGCCTTGAGGATCTTGGAGTATGTCAAAGCAATGCCTGGGAAAGGATTACTCTTTCAGAAGAATGGTCACCTGAGGGTTGAAGCATACTCAGATGCGAGTTACACTGATGACAAAGGGGATCGCAAATCTACCTCTAGTTTCTGCACCTTTGTTGGGGGAAATCTGGTAAGCTGGAAGAGCAAGAAGTAGTCTGTTGTTT
Source organism: Platanthera guangdongensis (assembly GCA_039583875.1). NCBI lineage: Eukaryota > Viridiplantae > Streptophyta > Magnoliopsida > Asparagales > Orchidaceae > Platanthera > Platanthera guangdongensis. Next base: position 106,985,177 of record CM077153.1, read on the forward strand.
CCAGGTCCAGTGCTGAAGCAGAGTATCAGAGTATGGCATCGACCACTTGTGAGTTAAAATGGCTACGGGCTCTCATGCTGGATTTAGGAGAGCTCTACCACCATCCTCTACCTATGTTTTGTACAACAAGGCTGTCATATACATCTCAAAAAATCCAGTCTTTCATGAAAGAACCAAGCACATTGAGGTCGACTGTCATTTCATTCGTGAAGAGATTTTGAAAGAACAAATTTGCACTCCCTTCGTCACTTCTGATAAAGAGCTGTCTGACATCTTCACCAAGCCAGTCTCTACCTCTTTTCTTCATATTTGTGACAAGCTGAGCATGATCGATATATATGCTCCAGCTTGAGGGGGAGTGTTGAAGTTAGTGACCGGGCGGTCTGGCGGTCTGGCTTAGCGGGTTGTTGACCGCACGGTTTGGCGGTTACCCTTCAGCGGTTTGGTTGATGTGTGTTGCTGTCTGAGGTCCAAGCGGTCTAGCAGGTTGTCTCTGGTGACTTGGAGACCGGGCGGTCTAGCGGTCTCCCATGACGATCTCTCTCTCTCTGGTAGTAGCCGAGCGGTTAGCCCTTCTGCCTAACCGCGCGGCTTGTGCGGTTTGTGTCTATATAGTCCGCTTGTGTCATGTAAATTTTTAGTCCCACATCTCTTATTTGTATTCTCTCTTCTCTCCTCCATTCTATATAAGGGAGGTCATACCTTTGTAATAGATACCTTTTTCGGATAATAAAGTTTTCAGTTAAAACCATTTCGGTTTTTTTTGTTCGATTCTTACACTACAGAGGAAGGGGAAGAGGAGTAAACCAAAAGAGAGTGAAGATCCACCACGGGTCGTGGCTGGAGTAGCGAGTTGTCAATCCGCTTCCGGGCTCAGTCCAAGGAGGCTTCCGGTACCAACGAGCTGTCACCTCGAAGGCCTTTAAGTTCGTTCTCTAGGTTGTCTACTTCACCAACTCCGAAGGAAAGCTTGGAGTTGATGTCATCAATGGCCGAGGGCTTCGCCGGAGAATTAAAAAGCTTCGGAGTAGTTGGCAATGGCCTCCCGACGAATGTGGAGGTGATGGAGTAGCTGGAGAAGTGAAATGGCGATTCCCGCGCACTCTCCGATCGCAGCAAATGACAGGCGTTGACCTAAATCGCGGAGCAGGGCCTTAAATACAGAGGCAGCGGAAGCAGTGTGCACGATCAGTGGCGCACGACCAGTGGTCGTGCGCACTGTAGGTCGATGATCGTGCGACTTTTCCAAATAGACCTGCAACCTGGACAAGAAGCATCAGCATATATGCGCACGAGCAGTGGCGCACGACCAGTGGTCGTGCGCACTATGGCCAGTGCTCGTGCGATTAATGAGACAGGATTAGGAAAAAGGGAATGTAATGCGCACGATCCGTGGCGCACGACCAGTGGTCGTGCGCAGTATTCCTGCAACGTCGGTGTCTCCCGAGCGGTTCCGGAGCACGCACACAACCCCTGTACCAGCAGAAGGGGAAGAAAGGCCACCAGAACGTGCACACCACATTCCCGAGATAGGGCTAAAGAATAACAAAAATATAGAAACACAGAAAGCACACAGAAACGGGCCTACAGTGCACTTAATCGTGAAATAAGTACATAAGCACATATAAGCAATAAAGGCTCTCAAGTGTAGTGCTAAGACGATAAAACTAGCCCATATGAGTCCAAAAATCAGTGTAAAATGTGGACTCATCACACCCCCAGACTTAACCATTTGCACGTCCCGAGCAAATCATTACTCCGTGGACTTGAAGATAGCTAACTGGCTCAGAAATTTCAAAAAGAACTAAGACGAGAAATCAAATATATCATGGGTATAGAAGATATAATAGAAAAACTTTTTAATTATACGGCATAGTTTAAACTATTCGACAGACGTAAATAAATATTGTAATTGCTCAAAATTATAATTCTGGAGAATCTTGCGATCATGTGTAGGAAGAAAGTAGGCAGGCCACTAAGGTGAGCATTGCCAAAGTTCGGGACTCAGGATCACCTCCAAAGGAATCCACCAATGTCGGGGACCATACGCTTGCACGTTCACACTCTCTCCACGGTGCGGGTTAGACTCAAGCGTGAATCAGTAGGACTTGTAGGAGAAAATGGGGCTTAGGCGACGGCTTGGTAGTCAAAGATAAACATAAAGGCTCTATGCAACCAAAGCGAGCGAATAAAACCCAAAACAAAACAGCCACTTAGAAATGAATGGGGCACACACCCCCAGACTTAGCTTGAAATCCGGGTGTGAACACGACTGAACCCGACCAAAATCAATAAAGAGGATGGGGATCGAAATCTCAAAGCAATTCTTTCATATTTTTCTCTTTTGCGCTTATCGGCTTTTTATTTTTTTGTTAAATTTTTTCTTTTTGTTGCGCTAGCAATCCCCAAACGTAGCAATCAAAACGTGAATGAATTCAGCACCCCCAAAACAATGTCCACTTATCGCAACCTCGGCAAAATAGTAAATACAAATCAGCTCAAGCATTTGATTGCGAAGGTGGGTTTAGCTTCAGGCCTTGGTGAAAGTGAGTGGAGCTGGATCAACGTAAGGGTAGGCACAAATTTGGCATGCAACGGTTAACAGGTAGGAAAGGCTAAATAAGGCTCAAACTAGCCAAAATGAAGGCCTACGTCATGCTCACGCTTGACTAACCGTGCACCAATGCTTCGAGAGTAGCTTAGGGCAAGTTGTTAGCCACCGAGAAAGATGATCCTTCCTCCCGACTCGAGCAATACGAGTCTAGTGGCGGCTACACACATTCCTACATTATCGTTCGATTATCCCAGATTCAGATTCTGAGCAGTACAAACAATATTTACGTTTGTAGAAAAAGATAAATCTACGAGCATAAAGAAAAATTAATTATATCCTAAATCTACACAAACCATGGTTATTCGATTAGGAGCACTGCATGAGTTTCGAACCTGGAATCCTAATCCAGTACCACTATTTTAAAGTTTACACAAAAACAATAAATTTGACTCGGGTTGTGCGCGTGGGTAAGAGCGCACTCGTGTGGGTGATTCAGTGTGTGCAACAAAAATCAAGAAATAAGTAAACAAGAAACTGGTATGCAACAAAAAGTGTGGTGAAGTGACCACAGGCATGCTCCCCCCCCCCCCCCCCCCCCCCCCCCCCCGCCCAGACTTAAAGTCAACAAGTAGTAAAAATCAGCATGTCAAATATGATAAAAAGCTAGGGTAGGAAGTACCTATGCTCAAAATTGAGCATACCAGTCGTGCAATGAGATGTCCAAATGCGGCCAAGTTGTCGCGCCTCAAATATTCCTGCACCTGCGATTGAAGGATGCCGGCCAAACAAAATATGGAAAACAGGAATATATGAATATAAATCAAAACACAGCAGAGGACTAAACGGTCCAACTTGGGTTGTCTCCCGAAAGCCCTTTTGTTTACCGTCCTTAAGGTGGACCAAATACCTGTATTAGCAGTTCAATAGAATATCGATACATAAAAAAAACGACAACAGTCGGCTCCCAGATGGGCGCTCACAAAAATATAGTAGTTGTCTTGCTCAGAAAATACTAACAATAGAAAAGAAACAGAAGGCGTGGTAGACTAGCTCTGTGGTGAGCTCCACTCACTCCCCCTCATTATCACTGTCGTGAATCTCGATGGGCGACAGACGTGGACGAGGTGCTGATGGGGCGACATGAGTGGGCGGTGGTTGAATGTTCAACCCGCCTCACGCTGCTTGCTGATAAATAAAATTCTGCATCCAAAACTGGGAAGCTTCCAGATCAGCAAGGCGCTCGGACAAATATGGGGCGCCCCGCTCTTGAGCTGAGCTGAACTGGCGGCTAGATTGCCCCTCATGCTTTATGGGAGGCCTCAGTTGTTGTTGACTCTGCTGCGGTGGCACTCCTGCACTCCACCTACCCATAGCTGAAGATTCACCCGGCTCTCCTTCATCTTCCCCTTCATCTCTACCCGCAGGCGCATCACCAGGCATACGGACAATAAACTTCCGGCCACCTTTTCTCCCAACCACACGTAGCAAATGGCAGCTCACCAGATTGGCCCTGGAGATCATGGATGGGGCAGTGACCTGCACCATCGGAGGTATCTGGCTCCAAACTCCCAAACTTTTGGCGATGCGGGTAATATAGTAAGCACCCCCGATCGCGCCCGAGAGACCATAAGTGGCTTCGTGGTGGAAGAAATAGGCCAGCATATACCCCAAATGGAGGGGGTACTGCTGTTGCATGCTATATAAGGAGATCAAATCCTGCCACCCCACCACATTCTTGCTCAGGGCCCTAGCGGTGAGTGAATGACTAAGCAAATGCTGCATAAACCTGAGAGCGGGGGAGACAATCTTTGTTGACTTGGCACGACGGGCTACATACTCCTCGTTCCCTCCGGTCAAAGAATGCCAAGCGGACCGCGGAGTCACACCCTCTGGAAAATCAATGCACAATTCGGGAAAATTAATCTGGGATTCCTCTGCCTCGGAATAGGCGCCTGCATGAATGGCAAGCTCGGGCAGTGTGACAGTGAAGACATTTCCCATCATCCGAAAGGAACAAGTGGGGAGATAGTGGTTGTCCGTCGTTGTCTCCCAAGTGAATGTGGAAAGGAATACCAATGTCAATTCCCCGAAGCCAAGCTCGTCGCACTCGAATAACTTGCTCCAAAAATCGAAAGAGTAGAGAATGAGCACGGCCTCTGCTAATGCACCGTCATCCCCAATGGAACGCAGCTCGTTCCAGTCAACAAGCTGCTGAGAGAGGAATGGCTTGTCCTTCAAGGAATTATAGCGTTGAGTATGCTCTACCTAGGAAAGGTTCCCATTCTTCCCAAGATCTGAGTAGGGGTTGCTGAAGCACGACCGGATCGTTGATAGGCCTTGACTATAGGGCGGCGTCCAGGCTCCATTACAGCACAGTAAGGAAGAGAGATCTGAAGTTGAGGGATCCTACCGGAAGAGAGAGAGCCGAACCACCGAAGAGGAATCAGAAGGGGATGAGCGTCGACAATGCACACGCAGTGGACCAAGCGGGAGATTATGGCGCACGCATAGTGGACAGCGGCTGGAATTAAAAAGAAACCGGGCATGCGCACGACCAGTGGTCTTGCGATTATAAGTAGTGCGCACGACTAGTGGTCGTGCGCAGTGAAATTTTTCACACGCCCGAGTTTTCAGTCTATTTCACACTGTTGACCACGTGGTGCAACAGAGAGCTCATCACGCAGCTGGGCTACCACACCCAAATAATGAAATACAAACAAAAATTTAACAAAAGAAACACTATCCTAGATAACTGTTGGGTTTATTGTCTCCCAACAGGACTTATTCAAAATCTGAGCATTTCCTAACTGATGGGCGAATGAAACTGGAAATGCTCAGGCAGAGGTTCATGGTCATGCTGCGGTAGCGGGTACCGGAATGGAGATAGAACATAAGCCCCAATACCTGTATGCGTATACCTATCGTAAGTGTCAGGCATGGGCAGACAGTAACTTGGGAAGCTCATCGGCTCCAACTCCACCTGCATCTGGTCATAATAAGTCCTAGGCCGCATTACAGGCCCTTGCACTGATTGGATCAATTCCACAATGTGGTCCTGCATGGAAGTATACACGAGAGTAGGGTCAAGAAATAAACTAGAAGAATAACATAAACGAACCTCGATCTTGGGGATGATCCCGGAGTCATTCCTCGTCGGTGAAATTGAGAGCGCTTCCAAACAGCTGTCTAGGCTGATGCAAGGATGTTCTAAAGCTGTATCTGCCTCATCCATGCCTCGGGCATCCTCACATGGGGTGAAGGTCGCAACATCTACCACGGAGTCGTCCTCCTCGACTGGATCTAACAGAACGCTGGAAATGCTAATTTACACCTGCGATTCAATCTCAACAGCACTGTCAGAAGAAGAAAGAATGTTATGTAAAGAAGAAGGTGAAGGCACGAAGCTCGGTAGGATGTTGAAAGCTGGCTCTCCACAACTAAAAGATTCTATGCTAGGTGATGTATGCACTTCAGGAGTATAAATAGCAGTGTCGGAATGGGGATAAGAACATGTATCGGTGCACATACCTGGGATGTCTTCTCCATAACATAGAGATGGCAATGGTACATACCCCGATACAGAAGGGATGCTGCCCAAGGTTGAAGTGGAGACAATCCGAAGATCCGGCTCGTCATCCATTTCTAGCACAGCTAGGTAAGCGGCGCAATCCTTCAATGCATGATCCCAGCTTCGACAAAAAAGGCACTGCTTAACCGGCTTCGGCGGTGCAACAGGTGCTGAAGCTGAATAGAAGTAGTGTGGCAATGGCTCCGCAGGTCGGTAGCTAACCGGCTTATGTCAACGATATGTCGATTCATGAATTTCCTGGCTACTATACTTCTGAGGGCATCTGTCGCTAGCATGAGAGATGTCTCCACAATGACGGCAATTGATATTGAAATTGGCCCACATTGCAGCGATTTCAAATATAAGGGATACAATTACTTGGTATAGATTCTGCGAATAAAACTAACAATTCCATCTGACGGAATAACAACGCAAGAGAAAAGGGATCAAAAACAACAAAACAACTCGTATACCAAAATTCTCAGCCATTCGGAGTCGCTCTACAGCTGCATTCCCCAGCAACGGCGCCAAAACCTTGATGCGTGTAAATCGGCAAGCGCACCGGTCGCACAAGTAATAAAGTTTTGGGAATAAATCCCCGAGTGTCGGTCTCTTGAGGAATGCAATTAGCGTAGAACGACAATAGTACAGAGAATATCGTTATGAGAGTTATAAAGAGAAAAAAGAGGAAATAGAGGAGTTGGGAGATTGTGGATGTTTGATATACTGAACTAGTAAAAGCTATGCGGGTTGAAGGCACCGCTTCGCAAGGTGGAGTGGGTTTGTCGGCCACGATGCTGAACTTTAGTTGGGCGAGTGGAAGGGAAGCTAATGGATGGAAGTGTTCTTGTGTGGAGTGCAATCGGATAAGACACGGGAATGGAGTGGATGCGGGGTGAGCGAGGCACATTCACAGACAATACTCACAAGCATAAGAAAATACTAACATTCCATTAGTTATAAAATAAACTTGATGTTCATGGCTGGAACTGTTCATTACACTGCTCAAAACATTCATACTACAGAGGAAGGTGAAGATGAGTAAACCAAAAGAGAGTGAAGATCCACCGCAGGTCGTGGCCGGAGTAGCGAGTTGTCAATCCGCTTCCGGGCTCAGTCCAAGGAGGCTTCCGGTACCAACGAGCTGTCACCTCGAAGGCCTTTAAGTCTGTTCTCTAGGTTATCTACTTCACCAACTCCAAAGGAAAGCTTGGAGTTGAAGTCATCAATGGTCGAGGGCTTCGCCGGAGAGTTGAAAAGCTTCGAAGTAGTTGGCAATGGCCTCCCGACGAAGGTGGAGGTGATGGAGCAGCTGGAGAAGTGAAATGGCGATTCCCGCGAACTCTCCGGTCGCAGCAAATGACAGGCATTGACCTAAATCGCGGAGCAGGGCCTTAAATACAGAGGCAGTAAAAGCAGTGCGAACGATCAGTGGCGCAAGACCATTGGTCGTGCGCACTGTAGGTCGATGATCGTGCGACTTTTCCAAATAGAACTGCAACCTGGACAAGAAGCATCAGCATATATGCGCACGAGTAGTGGCGCATGACCAGTGGTCGTGCGCACTACGGCCATTGCTCGTGCGATTACCGAGACAGGATTAGGAAAAAGGGAATGTAATGCGCACGATCCGTGGCGCACGACCAGTGGTCGTGCGCAATAAGTCCAGTGGTCGTGCGCAGTATTCCTGCAACGTCGGTGTCTCCCGAGCGGTTCCAAAGCACGCACACGACCCCTGTACCAGCATAAGGGGTAGAAAGGCCACCAGAACGTGCACACCACATTCCCGAGATAGGGCTAAAGAATAACAAAAATATAGAAACACAGAAAGCACACAGAAACGGGCCTACAGTGCACTTAATCGTGAAATAAGTACATAAGCACATATAAGCAATAAAGGCTCTCAAGTGTAGTGCTAAGACAATAAAACTAGCCCAGATGAGTCCAAAAATCAATGTAAAATGTGGACTCATCAAAAAACAAGAAGGAGAGAAGTTCACATCCAGTGAAGGCAGATTCTGAACAGTCTGCCTGAAGAATTCAGATTGATTTCTGAAGGAAGCTGATTGAAGATCAACTCCAACATCAAGAAGATCAACCATATTGTGTTCAGATTCAAGAAGCTTTGAAGAAAGCTAAGTCAGGTTGATCCCTAAGAAATCAGTTCTATCAAGAACTGATCAAGAAGCCTTCAACCAATTTTCTCTCCATCTGGTTGAAGATATCAACAACTTTTCATCATTAATTCTTGTAGTATCTGTAATAGATCTGAGTGTAGGAGATTTACATCTCTGAGTTGTAAGCCTAAATTATACAGGCTGAGGTAAGGCTGAGTGCCTGAGGTAGGGGAATTTGTTCCCTGAGTTGTAGGCCTGTGATAGAGGCTGAGGTATGGCTATTGCCTGAGTTGTAGGAGTGGGGTGTCACTCTGAGTTATAGGCCTGTGGAAGAGGCTGAGGTAGGGCTTGTGCCATTCAGAAAAGAAATTTTTGGCATATGGAAAGAAAGAGTTAGATTATTTATGGAAGCTTCAGATCCAAGAATCTACATGATAGTCAAAGAAGGGCCATTCATCCCAATGAAAGTCTCAGTTCTTGATGCAAATCTCAGGACACCAATGGAATATTCTGAAATGACAAAGGATGAGATCATCTTGGCTACAATGGATAAGAGAGCACAGAATATAATAATCAGTGTCATAGATGATTCTACTTTCCAGAACTTGATCCACTGCAAAACCTCCAAAGAAATGTGGGACACCCTTATTGTCTATATGGAGGGTTCAAAAGAGGATGTAGAAGAGGCTAAATTCTTGAAGTGGCTGGATTCAATAAATGAAATTGAAGAACCTTGTTGTAAAGGGCTTATGGCCTTGATAGAATAAGATCAGTGCCAGGATCAGCCTGGACCTAGTAAGGTAAATAATTCTTCAATAGATTCTGATTACTATATTGGTTCAGAATCAGAAGCATCTGCATCAAGAGATGTAGATGAATCTGAATCTGAAGGAGATATTCATCAATTAATTGATGATTATGGTGACCTGCTGCAAGCACTTAAGAAAAGCAGAATCCTTAATAAGGCACAGGCCAATGAAATTGCTGATCTTAAGCAGGCTGTATTAGATTCAGAAAAATGCTGGATCTAAAGATGAATGAAGTAGCCAAACTGAAAAACATAACTGTTATTTAGATGGGTACTATTACATTCAAGAATGATCAAATCAAAAGTCTGGAAGTCAAACTTCAGAAGTAAAAGGATCTGGTGGCTAAGTTCTATAAGCCAAAATCAGTTTTACCTTTAATTGATGACTTTATTCCTAAAAAGGGTAAGACTGGGTTGGGCTTTGAGGGAAATGCAAGGGCTGCCAATTCCAAAAGAAAAGGCAAAGACCCAGTACAGCCTCTAGCCTTCAAACCCCCCATTTCCTTCAGAAAAGTATGGCAGCCAACTAATAGATATGATCATGATATTATACATGGTAATGGTAAGCCTAAAATTCTGAATGACAAGGGTGTAGCTCCAGCACTCAAGCAAAAAACTACTGTACCAACAGTGTTAAGAACAGCTGACAGCAATGCTGTAAAAACTGTACCTAAAAAGAGGTATAATAAATATGAATGTTGGTGATGTAGTAAGATAGGGCATTATGCCATAGATTGCTGGCACAACACCAGTGTCAGAAAGAATGCCAGCTTACCTACGAGGAAGGCTGCTGGTAAGAATATCGAGTTTCATTCTAACATGAACCTAGAACCCAATAAAAATTAGGGTTCTAAGGTAAATTAATTCTATTTGCTGTATGTGGGTCCAAGTTGCCATGCCCCTATATGGTACTTGGACAGTGGATGTTCCAGGCACATGACTGGAACAAGGAGAATGTTAAAGGACTATACTCCCATAGAGAATGGACCTAAAGTGATCTTTGGTGGATCAGAAAAAGGTGTCATAAAAGAGTTTGGTAATATTTCCTCTAGTTCTATAACAATCATTCAAGTGGCTTACGTAAAAGGTTTGAAACATAACTTGATAAGCATAAGTCAGTTGAGTGATCTTGGGTATGATATGTAACGCCCCGAAACTCAAAAGTGCGACGGGAGGCGTTTTGGGCCAAAGTTGGAATCTGGCAGGGGGCACACGGCCTGGGACACGGGAGTGTCCCAGGGCGTGTCAAGCTGGAGTCGACGATTTGGTCGAGTGGTCGATGATTTTGGAGTCGACGATCGTCGAGCAGAGAACACGCCCTGAGACACGGGCGTGTCTCAGGGCGTGTCAAGCCTGCGTCGACGATCGGCCAGTGGAGTCGACGAATTTCGCTCGATGAAGTGTCGAGACAAGGCACACGGCCTAGGACACGGGCGTGTCCAAGGCCATGTCAGGCAGTCAATGAACTTCGCTCGACGAAGTGTCGAGATAGTGAACACGGCCTGGAGCCCAGGCGTGTTCAAGTTAGACACAGGTTAGGACACAGGCGTGTCCAATACCCGTGTGAGTCTCGGGTTGTTTTCGGGGCTGTGTCGATGGAGGCACACGGCCGACCAAACGGTCGTGTCAGTTGGAACACGGGCGTATCAGGTCGAACACGGGTGTGTCGGATGCCCGTGTGATGTTCCAGGCGCATTTATTTTGACGGCGAATGGGGGACACGGCCCTAGACACGGGCGTGTCGCAGGCCGTATGCGGCCCAGTTTTAGCATTTCAGGCCCGAATCAAGGCCGTTCGTTTCTTTAATTTGGGATCCAACGGCTGGAGGTTGTTCCTGATGGGATATACACGGGATTGGACCCTTGAAACACTCATTTCTTTTGAGTGGTTCTCTTTCTAAGTCAAGAGAGAGAGGAGAGCAAAGGAGGAAGAAGAAGCTTAGATTCGGACATTGGAGGAACTTCGAAGCTCCAAATCACGAGCAGACTTCGGATCTACGGAGGCAAAGAGAGTGCGGTGCTTTTCATCCGCTTATGTTTCCATGGCGCCGAGGAATAATGCTAGTGTAACGATTCTCTTCTTGAGCCTGTGAAGCTCTCCTTCTTTGCATAGGAAGCCCGCTCTCGCGAGTTTGCGGTGAGTTGGAGGCGTTCCTTCGGGTAGATATGTAAAGTCCCCGTTGTTTAGAGTCCGTATTCGAGAACGGACATAGGCATCATGTGTGAAGCCTACCCAGATGTGTTGGTCCGGATCGGTGATGTTGCATTGCATAAATGCCGGAGAAGACTCCGTGCGATTGTTTGTTTTTCTGGTTTTCTACGTGGTAGATTGAAACAGGGAGCCTTGGGGATTAACCCAAAGGTGCACCTGGAAAACTGGGTGGATGCGTGATCTTGCCAACTTGGTGGCCTGAGAGCCAACTTGAACATAACCGAGTTATGTGATTTTGTGATGGAAACGGGACTCGGGAGAAGTTTGACCTGCGCATATGGTTTAAATTACCGCTGCAATGTGAGCACGGGTTAGATGGAACCGTACATGTTCTATGTCGTTCGGTTAAAGAGACCTAAGGTTATATGGCACTTGCCATTGGCATAGATGAGGGTCTTCGGCGGTCTATGGTTTTAATTACCGTGACCCATGACGGGAAGACAAATTTCTCATTGTTTGGTCGTCCAAAGGGATGGTGGTGAGTCGGCAGACTTAGACTGTGATCACCGAGAATATGCCCTGAGAGCACGGGATGTGTGGCCGTGCGAGCCTATGCCTGTGATGAAATGTATATTTTATACACTGCTTGTTATGCTAATAAATACAGGGAAGGAGCATCGCCGCCCCGAGTTGGGGGAGGGATCGTTATAATTTGGTCAGAATTGCTGACCGTTGCTTTTATTTGCCACCGTACGGTGGTTTGTTGCTTGCAGGTGCTGCTAGACCAAGCGGTCAATAGCGGGCTAAAGCCCAAATTGCGAAGGTGGCCCTTGAAGGCCTAATTGAAGTGTTTACTTGCTTTTGTTCATGTATGACCGGCCTACATGCCGTGGTTTGTAAAACATGTAATTTGAAGTAAACCATCTGTAAGGCCTGAAGGCCAGTACTTGTGTATGTACTACATTCATCTTTGGTGTATTAGTGGACATTCGTGCTCTTTGTGCTGGGTTCTTTAATTGCAACTTATAAACTGCTTCCGCTAGAATGCTCTGAGTATGACGTTATGATTGGTTGGATGGTTTCCTTTGAGTGACCACCCAGTCTGTCCGTGGCATATGGCATCGGGCCCCGGCCGGACCTACTGCTATATGCTATGCGATGGATATGGGGTGTTACATGACATCTCATTTATTAAGAATGGGTGTCAGATCAAAAGGACAAGTGATCAGAAGGTGATCTTGTCTGGTTATAGAAAAGGGAATGTTTATTGTTTAAATTTTGATTATGAAAACATGAACTCTCCTGTATGTTTAGTTGCAGATGAGGAAGCATCTCAGTGTGTCCAATGGCACAAGAGGTGTAACAGGCCAAATGCCTGAAACAGGCAATTTTTGGGTGACACGGCCTAGGACACGGGCGTATCCCAGGGCGTGTCAGTTGACACGGCCTGCGACACGGGCGTGTCGCAGGGCGTGTCGGGTTGTGTCGACGATCGGCCTTGGTGTCGACGATTTTCGCTCGACATCGTCGAGAGGGGGCACACGGCCCAGGACACGGCCGTGTCGAAGGCCGTGTCGTGTGCTCGACGACTGTTACTCGACGATCGCCAAGTATTGCGTTTCCAGTGAAGACACGGCCTGTGACACGGGCGTGTCACAGGGTGTGTCAGTGGTCATCGAACTCAGCTCGGCGTCTTGAGCCGGGGCATGTTTGCGGGACACGGGTGTGTCCTGGTGCACACGGACAGGAACACGGGCGTGTGCTAGGCCGTGTTCTAGGCCGTGTGAAGTCTCGGGTTGTTTTGGGATTATTTTCGTTGAGGCACACGGCCTCAGACACGGGCGTGTCTGAGGGCGTGTCTGGGACACGGCACGTGACACGGGCGTGTCATACGGCCGTGTACTGGCTGGATTGAGTCGGTTGTATGCCGCTTAGAGGGACACGGCCTGTGACACGGGCATGTCACAGGGCGTGTCAGGCCGTGTTTTAGCTTTTCTGGCCAAATCTGAGCCGTTTGTTTCCCTCTTCCTGGATCCAATGGTTGGGCTCTGTCCAGGTGTTGTGAAGGCCGAGAAAAAGGGGATTTAAACCCTCTTTTCTCTTCTTCTTCTTCTTCTTCATCTTTATTCCAAGAGAGAGAGGAGAAAGGCCTAAGGGAGAGAGAAGGGAGGAGTCTACCAGCTGCTGTAGGAGCTGCGGAGTGCGGAGCAAAGATCCGAGAGCGGATTCGTGAAGGAAGAGCCGAGGCGGTGACTTCCATCCGGCTACTTCATGGCGCTGAAGCGATCTTCAAGGGTAATGATCTCCTTCTTGGACATCGAAGTCCTTTCTTTATACATGTGTTTGGAATCCTCCACCAAGAGGTGGATTTGCGGAAGAGATTCCTTTGTTGAGTCTGCATTTAGAGCCGGAAATATGGAGTACAGCATAGGCATGCTGTGTGAAGCCCATCTGGACCGGTAGTCTAGATTGGTGATGTTCATGGGTAAACCGGAGAAGACTCCGTGGTTTTGATGATATGTAAATGGATTTCTATTGTGATGAATGTATGGATGTGATGATGAGGAGTCTTTGGCAAAGCTCCTGGTTATGAGATGATCAATTGGTAGCACGCCTGGGGAGCTCGTGATAAACCCGGCCTGTTACACCACTAGGGTGGGTTGATCTAGTTAGGAAGGGATCGATGGGTGGCAATGCCTAGGGAGCCGAGTTAAACCCGGCTTGCTGCACCACATAGTGTGGGTCGATCGGATTAGGAGGGGGGTCGATGGGTAGACTTTGCCTGGGGAGCTTGGATAAACCCGGCGTGCTACACCACATGGTGTGGGTCGACCTGCTCTGGTTGCTATTGGATGCTGTGAGGTTGGACCTCTGAGTGGTTTGGGCGGGATGTCGCCAGCTTGCGAGACTGGTGGACTAGGTCCGGTCAACCAACAAGTTAACACCTCGGATCGGCGGTGTAAGACTGGTGGATTCCGGTACACCAAGAAGGTGCCCTGAGTGCATGGAGCGTCTGGTGGATTCCAGCGTTTGTGATGGAATGTGTTTGCTAGCGGAATAAAGCATGATATACATATGATATACATATGATGCTTGATGATACTTGATGATAGATGACAGCACTGTATACAGGGAAGGAACCACTACCCCGGGTAGGGGGTAGGGTCGTTATAATGGGTCAGCCAAATGCTGACCGTTACTTTGTTTTCTGTGTTGGCTTGGATGTGGAATTACAGGTGTTGCGGCTTGAAATGACTATGTGGAATGGCTAGCTTGCTGCTATAGGCCCTTGAAGGCCATGTGAAGAGCTGTGTTTGGATTTCATGTGTGGCCGGCCTGCGTACCGATGTACGAAATTGTTGCTGTGTAAAGAGGAACCTGTAAGGCCATAAGGCCAGGGTGTGTGAGTTGTATACATTCCTGGTGTTGTTATATAAATGTGGTATTTATATATTGGTGGACATTCTGGTTTGAGTTCCTGCTAACAAGTAAAAATGTTGCGCTAGAATGGAATGAGTTAAGGATACGCATAGATTTTGATTTCCACACGTAATTCCTTCGCTTGTCTGTGCTATATGGCGTGGGGCCCCGGCCGGACCCACTGTTATATGTCATGTGACGGGTGGGGGTGTTACAAAGTGGTATCAGAGCCAGGTTGAGATTGTTTGGGAGGAGAGAACATAATTGAACTCATGAATGTCCACTAGGAATGTATGTCATGCACATGTTGTGTGTGAGTGTGTAGTCAATGTAGCAGTATCGTTATGATTGGAAGTATTAATGGTGTTCTGTACATTGATAGGTGGCGAGGGATGGAGCTGGGCCGTCTGAGCTCCAGCGGTCGGATGAGAGTGCAGCACCAATGGAAGCGCCTATGCCTCCCTCGGCAGAGGCCATATGGGTGGTGACGGAGACAGTGCTTGCAGTGTTACAAGCACAGCCAACTGGACAGGCAAGACCTGGTGGAAGGCAAGAGCATGCTGCAGTGGTGATGGAAGCGCAAGCAAGTGACGACTCATTGTCACGTTTTATGCACTTCCATCCACCTACGTTTGGTGGAGCGCTTTCACCAACGCAGGCAGAAGATTGGTTGGCAAGAGTAAAACGGATCTTAACTGCAATCAGGAAAGTCGAGGAGCAGAAAGTGATGTTGGCCACTTTTCTGTTGGAAGGAGATGTGAGATTATGGTGGGATGAAATTGAAGTGCACCACTTGGCAGGTCGAGGTTTAACGGAGATTTCAATGGAGGAATTCTCCCAAATATTTTTAGCCAAGTATGTGCCAGTGTCGCAGAGGATTGCGATGGAAAATGAGTTTCTCCGTCTGGTGCAGGGTGAGCGAGATATTGATACTTACCTGCATGAGTTTACAAGATTGGGGAGATATGCGGGATCTACCTTTGCGGAGGAAGCGCGAAAGACAAATCGGTTTTATGGAGGATTGCGGGATGAATTGAGATTGACACTTTCGAGTTCCGTGAGCCAAGACTTCCAAGCGTTGGTCGATACAGCCCGTGCTTTGGAGAAGGATATGAAGCGAGTACAAGAGAATAAGAGACGGGCAATAGAAAAGTCAGAGTTTCAATCGGATCAATCGGAGTTTAGACGACGAGAGAAGAAACGATTTAGGCCGGTAGAATCAGCGCCGTCGACTGTTTCTTCGGGGGCGACATATGGGTCAGGACGTGTGGATACACGTATATGCTATAAATGTGGGCAGCAAGGACATATCGCAAAATTCTGTCGGAATGCCCCTCCAGGGAGTGAGAAAAAGACAGGTGCGTCATATGAAGAAAAAGGGAAAGCAGTGGCCGAATCATCTGCACCGCGGACGCAACCTCGCTTTCATGCTATGGAAGTGCAAGAGCCGCAAAGCTCAGTTGGTGAGATTCAGCCTCGAGTGTTTAATTTGTCTCTAAATCGCGAATTTCAAAATCGGGAGGCTGAGCGGAAGTGAACTGTGATGTGCATCATGTCGATCGTATGAATGTTATATATGAAAACTATGTGTATCTATAATACTAGCTGGTGTGCATCTTAAGAAAAGCTTGGTGCACTTGTGATTATGCTAAGAATCAATTTTGTTGTTTTATTTTGAGGTCTTATTTGGCTGAATGTGCACACGTGGAAGTTAGGGATGTTTATTTGTGGTGTATGTTTGTTAGTTTGTACGATGGCTTGGGGTGTACGATTTTGTGATGTTGTGGCTGATTGGCTGCTTGGAGTCAAATTTCGAGGACAAAATTATTTGAAGGAGGGGAGGATTGTAACAGGCCAAATGCCTGAAACAGGCAATTTTTGGGTGACACGGCCTGGGACACGGGCGTGTCCCAGGGCGTGTCAGTTGACACGGCCTGCGACACGGGCGTGTCGCAGGGCGTTTCGGGTTGTGTTGACGATCGGCCTTGGTGTCGACGATTTTCGCTCGACATCGTCGAGAGGGGGCACACGGCCCAGGACACGGCCGTGTCGAAGGCCGTGTCGTGTGCTCGACGACTGTTACTCGACGATCGCCGAGTATTGCGTTTCCAGTGAATACACGGCCTGTGACACGGGCGTGTCACAGGGCGTGTCAGTGGTCATCGAACTCAGCTCGGCGTCTTGAGCCGGGGCATGTTTGCAGGACACGGGTGTGTCCTGGTGCACACGACCAGGAACACGGGCGTGTGCTAGGCCGTGTTCCAGGCCGTGTGAAGTCTCGGGTTATTTTGGGATTATTTTCGTTGAGGCACACGGCCTCAGACACGGGCGTGTCTGAGGGCGTGTCTGGGACATGGCACGTGACACGGGCGTGTCACACGGCCGTGTACTGGCTGGATTGAGTCGGTTGTATGCCGCTTAGAGGGATACGACCTGTGACACGGGCGTGTCACAGGGCGTGTCAGGCCGTGTTTTTGCTTTTCTGGCCAAATCTGAGCCGTTTGTTTCCCTCTTCCTGGATCCAATGGTTGGGCTCTGTCCAGGTGTTGTGAAGGCCGAGAAAAAGGGGATTTAAACCCTCTTTTCTCTTCTTATTCTTCATCTTTATTCCAAGAGAGAGAGGAGAAAGGCCTAAGGGAGAGAGAAGGGAGGAGTCTACCAGCTGTTGTAGGAGCTGCGGAGTGCGGAGCAAAGATCCGAGAGCGGATTCGTGAAGGCAGAGCCGAGGCGGTGATTTCCATCCGGCTACTTCATGGCGCCGAAGCGATCTTCAAGGGTAATGATCTCCTTCTTGGACATCGAAGTCCTTTCTTTATACATGTGTTTGGAATCCTCCACCAAGAGGTGGATTTGCGGAAGAGATTCCTTTGTTGAGTCTGCATTTAGAGCCGGAAATATGGAGTACGGCATAGGCATGCTGTGTGAAGCCCATCTGGACCGGTAGTCTAGATTGGTGATGTTCATGGGTAAACCGGAGAAGACTCCGTGGTTTTGATGATATGTAAATGGATTTCTATTGTGATGAATGTATGGATGTGATGATGAGGAGGCTTTGGCAAAGCTCCTGGTTATGAGATGATCAATTGGTAGCACGCCTGGGGAGCTCATGATAAACCCGGCCTGTTACACCACTAGGGTGGGTTGATCTAGTTAGGAAGGGATCGATGGGTGGCAATGCCTGGGGAGCCGAGTTAAACCCGGCTTGCTGCACCACATAGTATGGGTCGATCGGATTAGGAGGGGGGTCGATGGGTAGACATTGCCTGGGGAGCTTGGATAAACCCGGCGTGCTACACCACATGGTGTGGGTCGACCTTCTCTGGTTGCTATTGGATGCTGTGAGGTTGGACCTCTGAGTGGTTTGGGCGGGATGTCGCCAGCTTGCGAGACTGGTGGACTAGGTCCGGTCAACCAACAAGTTAACACCTCGGATCGGCGGTGTACGACTGGTGGATTCCGGTACACCAAGAAGGTGCCCTGAGTGCACGGAGCGTCTGGTGGATTCCAGCGTTTGTGATGGAATGTGTTTGCTAGCGGAATAAAGCATGATATACATATGATATATATATGATGCTTGATGATACTTGATGATAGATGACAGCACTGTATACAGGGAAGGAACCACTACCCCGGGTAGGGGGTAGGGTCGTTATAATGGGTCAGCCAAATGCTGACCATTACTTTGTTTTCTGTGTTGGCTTGGATGTGGAATTACAGGTGTTGCGGCTTGAAATGACTAAGTGGAATGGCTAGCTTGCTGCTATAGGCCCTTGAAGGCCATGTGAAGAGCTGTGTTTGGATTTCATGTGTGGCCGGCCTGCGTGCCGATGTACGAAATTGTTGCTGTGTAAAGAGGAACCTGTAAGGCCATAAGGCCAGGGTGTGTGAGTTGTATACATTTCTGGTGTTGTTATATAAATGTGGTATTTATATATTGGTGGACATTCTGGTTTGAGTTCCTGCTAACAAGTAAAAATGCTGCGCTAGAATGGAATGAGTTAAGGATACGCATAGATTTTGATTTCCACACGTAATTCCTTCGCTTCTCTATGCTATATGGCGTGGGGCCCCGGCCGGACCCACTGTTATATGTCATGTGACGGGTGGGGGTGTTACAAGAGGATAGCTCATCTAAACTATAAAACTATAGGCCAGCTCTATAGTTTAGAGTTAGTGAGGAATGGTCCTCAATTTAAGTGCATAAAAGAGGGTATATGCTCAGCTTGTCAAAAAGGCAAGCAGACCAAATCCTCTTTTCATAGTCTTGATAACAAAGAATCTGTGAGGTGTTTGTACCTCTTTCATATGGATCTATTTGGTCCTATGCCAGTTCATAGTCTAGGTAGGAAAGTCTATACTTTTGTGGTAGTAGATGACTATTCTAGTTATACATGGGTTTTCTTTTTGAGACAGAAATCTGAAACCCCTACTGTCTTCCATAACTTTGTTAAACAAATTCAGAATGAATATAACAATTCAGTGGTCAAAATCAGAAGTGACCATGAAACTGAATTTCAGTCTGAGTGTATGACAAGGTTTTGTGAAGAACTAGGGATTCATCAGGAATTCTCCTCACCGAGAACACCTCAGCAAAATGGTATTGCTGAAAGAAAGAATAGAACTCTCATTGAGGCTGGTAGAACTCTACTCAGTGACACTTCACTCCCAGAATATTTCTGGGTTGAGGCAGTAAATACTGCTTGTCCTGTTCTCAATAGAGCATCTATAACTAAGAACCACAAAAAGACTCCCTATGAGATTATGAAGGGCAGAAAACCAAACATATCCTACTTTAGGATCTTTGGTAGCAGGTGTTATGTGCTTAATACTAGCAAGTCTCACCTAACTAAGTTTGCTGCTAAATCCTAAGATGGGATATTTGTTGGGTACAACAATAATAGTAAGGCATATAGGGTCTACAACTTGACTACACAAGTTGTAGAAGAATCAGTTCATGTAGTGTTTGATGAATCTGAGCTAATTAACAGTGAGTTGTCTAGCAATTCTTGTAGCTCAACAGGTTTAAAAGAAAGCTAGGACATGATGAAAATTAATGAAGACCAAACTGCAAGACAGGATGTGGAAAATGATGGTTGCTGTCCGGGGGAGTACAAGGTCCACAAGCTGACATTGAAGACAATGAAGTTTAGCCCGGTGAAGAAATTGAAGAAGTATAAATTGCTGATAGAATTCCTCCAACAATAAGGAATCTAAAGGATCATCCTACACACCAAGTCATTGGTGATCCCAGACATGGTGTGCAAACTAGAAGCAAACACATGAACACAGTGCTTTGCTCCAGTTTCTTATCACAGTTGGAACCAAAAAGATTTGAAGAAGCCATACAAGACTCCAACTGGATTGATGCAATTCTGGAGGAGCTGAATCAATTCACAAGGTGTAAAGTGTGAGAGATGGTTCCAAAACCAAAGGATCATAACATTATTGAGACAAAGTGGATCTATAGGAACAAACTGGATGAAAATGGCATAATAATGAAGAACAAAGCAAGACTGGTTGCCAAAGGGTATAGACAGGAAGAGGGCATTGACTTTGATCAGACTTTTTCCCCAGTGGCAAGGTTGGAAGCAATAAGGCTATTCCTTGCCTTTGCTGCTTTTCAAGGTTTCAAAGTATACCAAATGGATGTCAAGTCAGCTTTCCTAAATGGTAATTTGAAAGAAGTCTATGTTCATCAGCCCTCAGGTTTTGTTGATCCACTTTATCCTGATTTTGTTTATAGACTTAAGAAAGCCTTATATGGTTTGAAACAAGCCCCTAGGGCTTGGTATGAAACATTGTCTACTTTCCTCATTGAAAATAAACTTTCAAGGGGGAAAATAGACAAGACTCTATTCCTTAGGGAGTCAAAGGGTAAGATGATCCTAGTACAGATTTATGTTGATGACATAATCTTTGGATCTACAGAAAACAACCTTTGTAGGAAGTTTGCAAAACTTATGCAAGGGAAGTTTGAGATGAGCAGTATGGGTGAGCTCAAATTCTTCTTGGGACTCCAAGTAAGACAGACTGATGAGGGCTTGTCCATCTCACAGTCTAAGTTCACCAAGGAGTTAATTAAGAAATATGGTATGGAGTCATCCACTACCATGAGAAATCCAATGGGGACAAGTATGCCTTTAGGAAAAGATGATGCAGGAAAACCTGTAGATGAGTCTTTGTATAGAGGGATAATTGGCTCCCTCCTATACTTAACTGCTAGTAGACCAGACATTATGTATTCTACATGTGTCTACGCTAGGTACCAAGCAAGCCCTAAAGAATCTCATTATTCTGTTGTTAAAAGAATATTGAGATATCTTAAGGGCACACCTAATCTTGGTCTTTGGTACCCTAAGAATAGAGACTTTCTACTGACTGGTTTTTCAGATGCATACTTTACAGGTTGCAAAGAAGATAGAAAAAGCACCACTGGTACATGTCAGTTTCTAGGTGATAGAATAGTATCATGGAGCAGTAAGAAGCAGACTAGTGTGGCAATTTCCACTGCAGAGTCTGAGTATATTTCTGCAGGCAGCTGCTGTGCTCAGCTTCTATGGATTCAACATCAACTTGAAGACTATGGTCTCAAGGTAAGTAGAACTCCACTATTTTGTGATTCTACAAGTGCTATTTCTATTGCTAAAAACCATGTATCACATAGCAGAACAAAGTATATAGGAATTAGATTTCACTTCATTAGAGAGCATGTTGAAAAAGAAGATATTTGTTTGGAATTTGTCACCACAAATAATCAAATTGCTGACATGTTTACTAAACCATTAGATGAAACTAAGTTCAATTATTTCAAAATTGAATTAGGCATGTTAAACCTAGAATAACTTAATAATTCTGGCTAAGTAAATCAATGTTGACATTTAGGAGTTTATGTAGACACAATAGGAAATTTGTGTCGACATATAATAGTTTGTGTTGACACTTAAGATAAGTTGTAAGATAAGTTGTGTCGACACAACAAAATAGTGCTGAGATAGTGGTGTCGACACATACAAGTTCTATCTTTTAGATAGTTGTGTCGACACATAGAGAAGTCTGTGTCGACACACATATATTAGAGTCGACTAGTAAGAAGTTTGTGTCAACACATCACAAACTGTGTCGACACATAGTGTTGTCTGACTCTGTCGAGACATTAGAAGTCTGTGTCGACATAATCTTTACAGTGTCAACACATTAAGTATCTATTATCCCGCCTTTTGGCCTTCTGTGTTGACAAACCTATAAATAGGTCACAGAACAATTTTGTCGACTAAGCTCTCAAAATTTTTGAGACCCAAACCTTGAGTCGACAAACCTTCATCTCTCTTCTCCTCAAATTTCTCATCATCAATGGTGCCAAAGTTGGAGACCAACATCAACGAAGGTTATGAGTTAGTTCACAATGCCTTTGACAGTGCGGCGACTGAGATTCGAGATGTAATAACCCTAATCCAAGATAATGGTTTAGAATATCTAGTCTCCGAACCTGCAAAGATCTGGAAAATAGAAATTCTAGAGTTCTATACAAAAGCAACCTTGGATTCAACTGGAATAAAGATTAAGTCATCAATTCAAGGCTGCAAGGTGAAAATTACCCAAAAGCGACTGAGGAAAACACTTCAATTGCCCAAGACTCAGGAAGATGATGAAGTTACATCTTCAATGACTAAAGAAGCACTTCAATGGTGTGGCCTAGATTCCACCACTAAGATTGAATCATCAATGCAAAGGAAAGGAACGAACTCACAAGGAAATTTTCTCTCAGAAAGTGTGGGCAAAGTAATTCTCTACAAACCAGGTGGACATGATAGGATCTCAGCCTATATGTTCAGCTTGATGACCAGGATTATTTTCAGAATAAAGACTAACTGGTCTGTAGTGATCTTTAATAAGATCAAGGAAAGCCTGAAGAAACCTAATGTAGGTAGAATTCTGAGTTTGTATTTGGCAATAACTATTTCTGAAGTGTTGAACCATACCACTGGATCTAGAATAAATCACATGAGAAGGATGGATATGAAAATACTATCCAGGTGGGAAAGAGTTCTAACAAAAGATGGTTCAACACCACAAAAACAACCACAACAGAAAAAGATAAAGACAACACCCAGGAAACCTGAATCTTCTAGTGATTCAGAAGGACAAGTAATCTTCTGTTCAGATGAAGATCAACAAGAATCTATAAGGAAATCATCTGCTCCTACAAATGTAGATGATAGTCAGATGTAGGGGGAGAATATTTCAGAAAGCAGCATCCCACTGGATCAAGGTCAGGATGCGCCTCCTCTAGGGGGAGCCAATGAACCTTCCCCAGTTCAGCAAGAGGTCTTGCCTCCAGAAAGTGCTTCTGAGAAAGAGCAGGCTGCTTTAGAGAGTGAAACAACCACTCAAACAATTCTTGAGGTAATAAATGATATTAATCAATCTATACTAGATACTGAGCCAGATACATTAACTGTGCTTCTATCTGATGTTGAACAGACAAATTATGACAACATCCCTGCACAGAATATATCAATGGATGATACATCTGCCCTAGATGATATTCCATCAAATGTTCAAGCTACAGATATTCCTCCAGTTCAACAGTAACAAGAATTTACTCTTGAGCAATTATTCCCTGATTTACAAGAAGTAAGAACTGAGGAAGTTGTGCCAAGAACTGAGGGGGAGGAGCCAGGGACTTAGGGGGAGTTGCCAAGAACTGATAAGCAGCTGCCCTCAAATCCAAAGGATACTGTGAATCTAGAAAGTACTTCTGAATCTAATGATGGAGAAGCCCTAAAAGCAAAGAAGAGAAAATTGATGGTTTATAAGAAGAAAAGCTCAAATTATAAGAAAGCTTTACAAACTGTTTCACAACCCTCAGCTCCAACAGTTGATTTCAGTTCACTGTTGGTTGCTCTTCAAATTAAAATGGATGAGCAAAGAGCAACCATGGAAAAATATATGGATGAAAGCCATAAGGATCTTTAGTTCTCTTTGGCTCAAGATATAAAATCAATCATATTTGAGGTAAACCAGAATAAGAAGGAGATGACAGATTGCTTCCATAAAGGAGGTAATGTTGTAGTTTTTCTAGCAAAACAGCAACAAGAGGCAGGGACACAAATTGATGATATAGTGGTCAAGCAAGGCTATGTCCTTGAAAATCAGATTAGAATGAATTATAATCTTACTGAATCACATAATGTGATTGTAACTGAATTAAAGAATACAGCAACTGCATTAACTGAGGAAAGGGCTAAAGCAAAGTCAGAGTTTGATAAGCAACTTCAAGAAGATTTGGCCACTTTCCAATCTGTACTTTAAGCCTCTCAGAAGATTATATCTACTCAGCTACAAAAGTTTAAAGCCTATTATAAAGAGGGAACAAATTATCTGGTTAATCAAATAAGGTTCCAAAAGAATGATTGATGCCGGCTCGTCTCACATCCCCTTGCCCGTTGATGCTAAGAGTGCTCGTGATCAAGTTGATGTGGATGATGATCAAGTTGCTCGTGACCAAGTTGATGCGGCGCAACATAAAGATGCTCGACGACCTTCTACCGCGACTCGTGACCTTGGTGGCTACAATCTTCGTTCGCGGCGGGCTTAAGCCCTTTCCTTATTTGCACCTTTATTTTCCTAGTTTAATGTTATCATTATTTCATGTTGTCTTTTATTTTGGACATGTTTAATTTTTGGTGTGCTCATAGCCATCCAATAGATGATAAATTGGATGGCTAGATTTATTTTGCTTGTTTTGGGACTTGCCTATATATAGGCTTAATTGATGAGAAATGAAGGCATGCTACTTAAAAACCTAAATTAATCCTCTCTTGAGAATTTCGGCCACCTCCCTTTGGGATTGCCCCCCCCCCTCTCATCCTCCTTCTCCTCCTTTGTTAGCCAATCGCTTGGGTGATCCAAGGCTTGTGAAACGCGGAGGCGGATGCTTCTCGGTGTGACTCCGGCGAAGAAGAAGGTTGCCGCTCGGTGTGACGTCGGTGGTGCGTGGACGTGTGACTCTTCCACTTTCCTTGTGTGATCTTCACCCCATCTTGGGGAGGGTAATATCTACATCTTTCCTTTGTGATTTCTTGTGAGATTTGGAATGGATGCAATGGCTTTTTATCCGCGATCTTGAATACGATCTTTTGGATTTAATCAAAAACCTTCTTGCGTTTATTTTTGAAACCTTGCAAGAAGCCGGATCGGGTGGATCCTTTTGCTTGAGGAAGATCTTGGCATATAGTTATTGATCTTCCTCTCAAAAAGGTGTGGCGACCTTTGCTTTCGATCTTCGGTGGGAAAGGATTGGGCTTTAATTAGATCGTCGCTTTTAGTCCACTCCCCTCCGCGTGTTTGTGCGGGATGACGGTGAATCGTGCGGCTAGAATGTTTGTGTTAGGACGCGTTAGAACGTGTTACGTGGGCTTGAGTTGTAAGAAAATCCGTATGCTATTTTAATCCGACGAATCCCTACGTCAATTTGGTATCAGAATTTCAAATTTCGACTTTCAAATTTCAAATCTCGAATTTCAAAATTTCAAATTTCAAATTTCAAATTCTAAATTTCAAAATTCAAAATTCAAATTTCAAATTTCAGAATTCAAATTTCGGATTTCAAATTTCAAATTTCAAATTTTCAATTTTCAAATTTCAAAATTTCAAATTTTAAATTTCAAATTTCAAAAAAAAAATTCAAAATTCAAATTTCGAATTTCAACTTTCAAATTTTGAATTTCAAATTTCAAATTTCAAAATTTCAAATTTTAAATTTCAAATTTCAAAAAAATTCAAAATTCAAATTTCAAATTTCAAATTTCAAATTTCGAATTTCAAATTTCAAATTTCAAATTTCAAAATTTCAAATTTTAAATTTCAAATTTTAAAAAAAATTCAAATTTCAAATTTCGAATTTCAAATTTCAAATTTCGAATTTCAAATTTCAAATTTCAAAATTTCAAATTTCAAATTTCAAAATTTCAAAATTCAAAATTTCAAATTTCAAAATAAAAAAAAACAAAGAGAAAACTGCGCTCTAGCCTTTGGTTTTTAGGGTGTTAATGCGTACTCGGCACGGTACGGAGTACACGAACCCGTCTACCTCCACTATGGCTGAACACCCTGATGAGGAAACTAGTCCTACGGCTATCACTGAGCTTAGGCAAGAATTAGAAGAGTTGAGGGGTTTGCTGACACAACTTTTGGCGAACCAAGCTGCTCAAACACCACCACCACCTAACCATGGACAAGTCCCCCGACCACCCCCGGTGCATGTTGCGGAACATGATGGGTACTTCCCCGGAGCAGCCCGTCAAGTTCCCAATCTGGAAAGAGAGTTCGATATAACAAAAGCGATTCGTATGGAAGCCCCCTCTTACGATGGTATGGGAGACCCCCAAGTCTTCCTTACATGGGTGGTTGACATAGAATGTTATTTTGATTGGTATCACCTTACCGATGAGCAAAAGGTTCAAGTAGATCGTATGAAATTAAACGGGAGGGTCAAGACCTTTTGGTTAAATGAGGAGCGACGTTTAGGGACCGGTCATGGTGTACCCCTAGTTGGTTGGACGGTTATGAAAAATTTGCTCACCGACCAATACGTGCCCGCTTACCACCGAACTCAAATGTTCAACGATCTTGCCACCCTTCGGCAAGGTCCAAAATCGGTGGCTGATTACATGGGTGAGTTAAAGGATAAGATGGTGCGGTGTGAGATCCAAGAGATGCCAGAGGTTACGCTTTCTAGATTCCGTAAGGGACTTAATCCGGACATTCAGAAGAAGCTTCTTCGATATGGCCACACTGATATTAATACTACTTTCAATGCCGCCTTGGACATTGAAAAACATCTGGCCATGAAAACCCAACCCCGTTACTCCCAACAAAAGGGAAAGGCCCCCATAGGCGCCCTTTCCTCCACTTATTATGATAAGGGTAAGGCAAAGGTTGGGGAGTCCAAACCAATTGTCGTGACTGCGAGAAACCCTAGGCAGCCTAATAGTGAGAGAATCCCTATTGGCAAGGTGAGCAAGGCTAACACCACGTGTTACTCTTGCGGTATTCAAGGCCACTATGCCTATGAGTGCCCCACCAAGGCCAAGGCTACTTTAGCTCTTC
This sequence comes from Platanthera guangdongensis, assembly GCA_039583875.1. Lineage (NCBI taxonomy): Eukaryota > Viridiplantae > Streptophyta > Magnoliopsida > Asparagales > Orchidaceae > Platanthera > Platanthera guangdongensis. The sequence continues at coordinate 107,011,906 of CM077153.1, forward strand.
TAGACGAGTCCACTAGTGACTTTGCAGATTTAGTGATTGAGGCAGATGAGGGTTATGAGACGGATGGTGTGCCTAGTGATATGGAGGATGGGCACCTACTTAGCGTTATGCGTTGTATTCTGACGACCCCTCGCCCTTTTGACGATTGGAAGAGGTCCACTATTTTCGCCCTCATCTTTAAGAGTGGGGAAAAATATTGTAAGCTCATCATTGATAGCGTCAGCTGCATGAACGTTGTTTCCGAGAACGCCGTTATGCGGATGCATTTGGCTACCGAGCCTCATCCTACCCCTTACCAAGTGGCTTGGGTCAACAAGGTAACCATCCCGGTCACCAAGCGTTGCCTAGTTCCACTTACGATCAAGTCATATACGGATGAGGTGTGGTGTGATGTCATCCCTATGGATGCTTGTCATGTGTTGTTAGGCCGCCCTTGGCTCTATGACTGTGATGTCACCCACTACGGGAGGGAAAACACTTATGAGTTCAAATATAATGGGAAGGTAGTCACGTTAAAACCCACGGCCCCAAAGGAACCCAATAGCCCGAGTACGGATACCACAATCCCAGTCGAGAAGAAATTGGTAAGCCTAATGGGTAGGAGAAAATTTGAGAGGGACCCCTTTGTGGATGGGATTATTTATGCATTGGTTCTTTTGAATAATAATAAAGAAAATGGGGTTTTAGAAGATTTACCCAAAGAATTAAAAAAAACTGCTGGAAGAGTATAAAGATGTCTACCCGGACGAGTTGCCCCCTACGTTGCCCCCTCTACGTGATATCCAACATGTCATTGACTTTATGTCGGGCGCCTCATTGCCTAATCAGCCCCATTATAGGTTGCACCCCGCAGCCCATGAGGAGCTCCAAGCCCAAATTTCGGATTTATTGGCGAAGGGGTTCATTAGGAACAGCAAGAGTCTGTGTGAGGTACTGGCTTTGTTGGCTCCAAAAAAGGATGGTACGTGGCGTATGTGTGTAGACAGTAGAGCCATAAATAAGATCACTATCAAGTATAGGTTTCCCATCCCTATATTGGACGATCTTTTGGATATGTTGTCTGGTGCCTCGATCTTCACGAAATTGGATTTGCGGAGTGGTTACCATCAGATTCAGATACGTGATGGGGATGAATGGAAAACTGCATTTAAATCTAAGGACGGGCTCTACGAGTGGTTGGTCATGCCATTTGGGTTGTCAAATGCTCCAAGCACCTTCTCACGCATGATGACCCACGTATTCCAACCATACATGGGACGATTTGTGGTGGTGTACTTTGATGACATATTGATTTATAGCACCACTTTTTACTCACATGTGTCTCACCTATGGATTATTCTATCTACACTTCGGGACGAAAAATTATATTTAAATTTAAAGAAGTGTATATTTTATGTAAAGGAAGTGGAATTTTTGGGCTACCTGGTTGGATCTGAGGGAATAAAGGTAGACCCCAGTAAGGTGAAAGCAATTCTGGAGTGGCCCGAACCCACAATCTTGAGAGACGATAGGAGTTTCCACGGGTTAGCCTCATTTTATAGACGATTTATTCGGGATTTTAGTACTATTATGGCTCCCATGACGGAATGCATGAAAAGGTGTGAGTTTAAATGGACGCCAGCAGCTACCCAGGCATTCCAACACATTAAGAAGATGATGACTGAGGCTCCTATTTTGCGCTTACCAGATTTTAATAAAGTATTTGAATTGACATGTGACGCATCCGGAGTAGGATTAGGAGGTGTCTTAAGCCAAGAGGGACACCCAATACGTTATTTTAGCGAGAAATTGGCGGGTGCAAAACTTAATTATTCCAATTACGATAGAGTGTTCTATGCCATCATTAGATGCCTACACCAGTGGAGACACTACCTCCTTTCCAAGGAGTTCGTGATTCTCTCTGAGCATGATGCACTTAGTCACATTAATGGGCAATCTAAAATCAGCCCCCGTCATGCAAAATGGGTATCTTATCTGCAAGAGTTTTCGTTCACCTTAAAACACCTTAAGGGCACTGAAAATCGTGTGGCTGACGCGCTTAGTAGAGTGACACTTTTATTGTCGATCATGGAAGTAAAGGTTGTCGGATTTGAGAGAATAAAGAATGAATATGCCATGTGTCCTGAATTTGGAGAAGCGTATCTAGCGGCACACGATGACTCACCAATGATAGTGTCAGCATATGTATTGAGAGACGGTTATTTATTTCGGCACGCTAAGATATGTATTCCCCGTACCTCCCTACGCCATCACATAGTATGGGAACTACATAGTGGCGGGTTGAGCGGCCATTTTGGGCGGGATAAAACGATAGCCTTAGTCGAGGAGAAATTCTATTGGCCTAAACTTCGTGTTTTAGTTGGGAAAATTGTGAGTAGCTGACGGGTTTGTCAAGTGTCTAAAGGGGGAAAGACTAATGTGGGACTATACACTCCGTTGTCTATTCCATCTAGACCTTGGGAGGACGTGAGTATGGACTTTATTTTGGGGCTTCCACCAACCCAGCGACGACACGATTCCATTTTTGTGGTGGTTGATAGGTTCTCTAAGATGGCTTATTTCATACCCTGTAGTAAGACTAATGACGCGTCTCACATTGCAAAATTATATTTTAAAGGGGTGGTGAGTCACCGCGGCGTTCCTAAGACCATTGTCTCGGATCGCGATGTTAAATTCACAAGTTATTTTTGGAAGACGCTTTGGACATTAATGGGAACGAAGTTGTTGTTTTCCGCCGCCTATCACCCACAAACTGATGGGCAGACGGAAGTGGTAAATAGGAGTTTGGGAAACTTGTTGCGTTGTCTTGTGGGTGACCACAAAGGCACTTGGGATTTGCTCCTCCCCCAAGCCCAATTAGCCTACAATAACTCTACCAATCGGTCTACGGGTATGTCACCAAATGAAGTAGTGCACGGGTACCTTGCGAATGTGCCCATTGACTTGATTCTGTTACCTCCATCTTATCATACAAGTCAATTTGCACAATCTTTTGCCGAGCATATACATGACTTACACGCCCAAATACGAACAACTTTAGCTACCACGTATGAGTCGTATCGATCCCAAGCGAATTTACATTGGAGGGAGTCTAACTTCCAAGTTGGCGATCTTGTTTTAGTGCGCCTTATTCCCACGCGGCTGCCTACTGGCACCGTTAAGAAGTTGGAACCAAAGCGAGCCGGCCCGTTTCGAATTATTAAGAGGCTAGGAGATAACGCGTTTGTTTTGGATTTGCCGACGGATTGGGGTATTTCACCCATTTTCAATGTTTCGGATTTAACGTCGTATGTTTCCATTCCAACTGAGTTGACTTCTACGCCTTCTTTTTCCCCCAATATTTCTTCCTCCACAAATGTCTCTTCTGGGTTGGTGAGTGGTAGTTCCGTGAGTCATTCTTCCATTGCACCTACAGGCCTAGCGCAGGGTGGTAAGTCTTCTACTTTGCTTCCACATGCTGATATGTTTCCTAGATTTCCCCGTACATTTCTTGTCCCAGCTCAGGTACTTGCAGATGGCTACACTTCTCCAGCTGATGGCGGCCATCGCCGCTTCCTCGTTCGTTGGCGTGATCATCCGCCCTCCGATGACTCCTGGGTTATTGAGTCGGATCTCTTTCGCTTGGATGAGGACCTCCTCCGCCGCTACCTTGCAGCCCACTCATCGGTGTTGAGTGACTTTAAGGGGGGAGGATTGATGCCGGCTCGTCTCCCATCCCCTTGCCCGTTGATGCTAAGAGTGCTCGTGATCAAGTTGCTGTGGATGATGATCAAGTTGCTCGTGACCAAGTTGATGTGGCGCAACATAAAGATGCTCGACGACCTTCTACCGCGACTCGTGACCTTGGTGGCTACAATCTTCGTTCGCGGCGGGCTTAAGCCCTTTCCTTATTTGCACCTTTATTTTCCTAGTTTAATGTTATCATTATTTCATGTTGTCTTTTATTTTGGACATGTTTAATTTTTGGTGTGCTCATAGCCATCCAATAGATGATAAATTAGATGGCTAGATTTATTTTGCTTGTTTTGGGACTTGCCTATATATAGGCTTAATTGATGAGAAATGAAGGCATGCTACTTAAAAACCTAAATTAATCCTCTCTTGAGAATTTCGGCCACCTCCCTTTGGGATTGCCGCCCCCCCCCCCCCCCCCTCTCATCCTCCTTCTCCTCCTTTGTTAGCCAATCGTTTGGGTGATCCAAGGCTTGTGAAACGCGGAGGCGGATGCTTCTCGGTGTGAATCCGGCGAAGAAGAAGGTTGCCGCTCGGTGCGACGCCGGTGGTGCGTGGACGTGTGACTCTTCCACTTTCCTTGTGCGATCTTCACCCCATCTTGGGGAGGGTAATATCTACATCTTTCCTTTGTGATTTCTTGTGAGATTTGGAATGGATGCAATGGCTTTTTATCCGCGATCTTGAATACGATCTTTTGGATTTAATCAAAAACCTTCTTGCGTTTATTTTCAAAACCTTGCAAGAAGCCGGATCGGGTGGATCCTTTTGCTTGAGGAAGATCTTGGCATATAGTTATTGATCTTCCTCTCAAAAAGGTGTGGCGACCTTTGCTTTCGATCTTCGGTGGGAAAGGATTGGGCTTTAATTAGATCGTCGCTTTTAGTCCACTCCCCTCCGCGTGTTTGTGTGGGATGACGGTGAATCGTGCGGCTAGAATGTTTGTGTTAGGACGCGTTAGAACGTGTTATGTGGGCTTGAGTTGTAAGAAAATCCGTATGCTATTTTAATCCGACGAATCCCTACGTCAATGATCTCAGGGATCATATTGAAAGAGAAGTCATAAAGAGTGAGAGGTTGATAGTCAATGCTAGCTCAGAGCATGACAAATTGATAACAAATGTTGTTAGGGCAACTCTGGGATATCCAACCCTATGTGATGATGACAATACAGCTGAATCGGGAATTCAAGTTACAGGAAATGAAGGGGGTCAGCAGGAAGTAGCTCAAATCATATATCCCCCTTCTAACTTTGAGGAAATCCAACAAATGGTTGCGTATCCGAGTCTAAAATAGACATCGGGTATAGATTGGCTAAGATACGATGATACCCAAATTTACCAAGGGAAGAATTTAATGCGAGAATCACTACTTAAGGCTTAAACTCTGATGTCCCTATGCCACTTATTAAGTGATATTATCACTTCCTTCCTAAGCTGATAGGACCGCCTCATGGAGAATTGGTGCCTATAATCTATTAGTGGAATACTAGGGTACCTGTAAACTTAACCCTCATACTGATGACTTGATTACGTTGAGACAACCACCGTGTCAAATACCAAAGGTCAAATAACAATTCAAACTTAGTGAAGTCCTATTTTTGGTTGGGTCACATGTTAAACTTGAGAGTCTGAAGTGGGTATCATATCAGTGAGTCTAAGGGTAGAACTCTATTCTAAGATTACATGCCCTAAGGAATGTGGGCACATATAAGATAAATGCAGTACAGATATTAAAGAAATTTATCCGAAAATGTGTGGGGTCATATTTTTTTGCTTATTGTGCTAACTTTTTAACGACTTAAATTTCCCTAAACCTTGTTTAGAAAATATTGAGTCGCAAATATAGTGATGTTGAAGTTTTGATTAATTTAAATGTTCCTCAAGTAAAGATGAGGTTTTGTATATACATGGTTTGTATGATGATCAAACCTCCCTAAAATTTTAGGACCCTTGAAGAATTATTTCATCTTAAGAAACATGTATTATTAATGTCAAGTTGTGATCGCTATAAATTCACGGGCGAAATAGGAAAGAAGAATATGTCAAGAATGTTTATTCATTCTCCTTATCACTCCAAGGCTATGCGGATAAGTGAACAGAGATAGTAGTAAATTAATTCTTTAATATATATATACAAGGTTTCCTAGTTATATATACTTGTGACTTCTGAAATCATGGGAGACAGTATAAGACTTTAGCAAATTTCTCAAATTTTGAGTTTAATGAAGTAGGTAACTACTTAGTACACAACCTAAGGAGCAATAATATTTTCCTTAATGCAAGACATGGTGTAAATCATTTACACATACACGTGGAATCGAAGCAATTTGCCTTCAAAAGAATTGAATTCGAGTCAGTATTGGTTGTAAAAAGAATTTACATACAATTAAGGATGTGTTTTATCTATCGCCTCAATAAAACCTATTCCTAGGTGTTCTAACATCCTAGAACAATTATTGTAACCTATGAATATTGATTATACCGTTTGTTAAAAAAATTGATTAACAAACTCATGTAGATCACAAGAGAGAACAACATGGAGTGTGAATTATAAACAAGGTTAAGTCGGATATGGATTGGATAGGAGTAGAACTTGGCTATACGTTCTCATGATCTTAAGACATGAACAATTATAAATAAACCCATGCGAGGTGTGGACCTTAGATTCACCTTCTCAATCCATAAATGATGATCTTCATTGTTATCAGGACAAACTATTAAACAACATGGGTCAAACGATATTTGATATTAGTCAAAATACAGGGTTGCCAAGTCACTTGATCATAATTGTGAACTATAACCATTGAATGTCTCAATTAAGCCAAAAGTCATAATATTGGAAACGTATGAATTGAAATAGGGTAACGTTATGACAAATAAGATTAATTTGCTAGTACATGGCATTGAAAGTATAATAACCCTAGGAAAATTGAAGATTTGGCAAATGATATATTGAATTTGTATACCTTACGTATGATACTTCAATGTTGATTCTGAGAGCATCAAGAATAAGAATACATATGTTTGAAGACATTATAATCCCCACTAGGAGGATTCACGACTATGGGATATAGATTTTGACAATCAAAGGTGTATACGGTGAAGTTACATGAGAATAATGAGTGTTTAATGAGATTCACTTTATGAAAAAATCGACTTGTGACAAACCTTACTATTTTGAAAAGATACGCTTATACCTTATGAATTAAACTCTATGTGAAAAATATTTTTTTTGAACATCCATATTAATAGTGATCGCTTGTTATATGCTTGAAGGTTGAACACTCTACAAAATATGTATTGTTGTTTAGGTAGAGATGTAATAAGTCATGAATTTGGAAGAAACAAAAATGATGATATTTTCATAATAACATAATTTTGGAAGTTGGCTTGGGTTTATACATAATATTGTTAACCACACAAATATGGTATTCATTGGTCTTAAGATATTATAGATCCAAGTGTAATTAAAGTCTATTTTTAAATTGTTGGAAATGATTCTTCATAAGTCATGAAATTGGAAAAAAGACAATGAGCTAGTCATCCTGTCTTAAGTTTGGAAGTTGGTTAATTGTTATACATAAAAGTGTTGGTCTCATGAGTATGACTATTTGGTGATTGTAAGATCACGATGGTTGGTAGGTAATAATTTATTTGGACATGAATAGAAAAGATTTTTATATTCATACATGAGTTGAATCTTCATCGTAAATAAAACTATGAAAACTTATATTTGAAGAATCGATATGGTATAAGCTATAAGGCATGGTGCGATTCTGAAAGAGAAATGTAACACCCCCTATCTGTCGCATAGCATATAGCAGTAGGTCAGGCCGGGGCCCGACGTCGTATGCCACAGACAGACCGGGTGGTTACTCATGGAAACCATCCAACCAATCAACGTCCTACACAGAGCATTCTAGCGGAAGCAGTTTATAAAAGTTGCAAATAAGAACCCAGCACTAAAGCATGAATGTCCACTAATCCAAAATAGGAATGTTATACAAATACCAACACAAGCCTTAAGGCCTTACAAAATGTTTCACTTGATATTACATGATTTACAAACCACGAAACGCAGGCCGGTCACACATGAATAAAACAGTAAACACTTCCAATTGGGCCTTCGAGGGCCGGCTTCGCAAAAAGGGCTTTAGCCCGCTATTGACCGCTTGGTCTAGCAGCACCTGCAAGCAACAAACCACCGCACGGTGGCAAAACAAGGCAACGGTCAGCAATGCTGACCAAATTATAACGATCATGCCCCCAACTCGGGGAGGTGATGTTCCTTCCCTGCATTTTATTAGCATAAGCGAGCAATATATAACAATATTCATTTCATCACAGACGTTGGCTCGCACGGCCACACGCCCCGTGCTCTCAGGGCACATTCTCGGTGAACCGGTCGATGTCACGTCAATTAAAGCTATAGACATTCCGGACTCACCACCGCCACTTTGACGGCCAAACCTATGAGCACTTTGTCTTCTTGGCCTGGGTCACGACAATTTAAGACATTGACCGCCGAAGACCCTAATCTATGCCAACGACAAGTGTCACGTACCCTTAGGTCTCTTTAACCGAATGACATAGAACGGGTACGATTCCACCTAACCCGTGCTCACATCGCAACGACAATTTAAGCCATTTGCGCGGGTCAAACTTCCACCGAGTCCCATTTCCATCACAATTCACATAACTCGGTTATGTTCAAGTTGGCTCTCAGGCCACCAAGTTGGCAAGATCACGCATCCGCCCAGTTTTTCGGGTGCACCTTTGGGTTAATCCCCAAGGCTCCCTGCTGCAATCTACTGTGTAGAAAACCCGAAAAACAACCAATAGCACGGAGTCTTCTCCGGCATTATGCAATGCAACATCACCGATCCAGACCAACATGTTCGGGTAGGCTTCACACATCATGCCTATGTCCGTTCTCGCTTACGGACTCTAAACAACGGGGACTTCACATATCTACCCGAAGGAACGCCTCCAACTCTCCGCAAACTCGCGAGAGCGGGCTTCCTATGCAAAGAAGGAGAGCTACTCATGCTCAAGAAGAGAATCGTTACCCTTGCGTTCTTCTTTGGTGCCATGGAAAAGTAAGCGGATGAAAAGCACCGCACTAGCTTTGCCTCCGTGGATCCGAAGTCAGCTCGCGATTCGGAGCTTCGAAGCTCCTCCAATGGCCGGATCTAGCTCCTTCTTCCTTCCTTGTCTCTCCTCTCTCTCTAAGGTTTTAGAAAGATATCCACTCAAGAAAAGTGAGGGTTTCTAAGTCCAATCCCTGGTATATCCCTTCAGGAACAACCCCCAGCCGTTGGATCATCAATTAAAGAAATGAACGGCTTTGATTCGGGACTGAAATGCCCAATCTGGACCGAACACGGCCTGGCACACGCCCGTGTCCAGGGCCCTGTGCCTCATTCGCCGTCAAAATCAGCTCGCCTGGAACAACACACGGGCATCGAACACGCTCGTGTTCGATCTGACACGCCCATGTTCCACCTAACACGGCCGTGTGGCCGGCCGTGTACCCCCATCGTTTTTCCCCGAAAACAACCCGAGCACTGCACGGGTTTTAGGACACGCCTATGTCCTTGCCCGTGTCACCTCAACACGCCTGGGATCCAGGTCGTGTACACGGTCTCGACACTCGACACTTCGTCGAGCGAAGATCGTCGACTTGATGACACAGCCTTGGACACGCCCGTGTCCTAGGCTGTGTGCCTTGTCTCGACACATCGTCGAGCAAAGTGTCGACTCCCCGGGACGAGTGTCGACACGGGTTAACACGCCCTGCGACATGCCCGTGTCGCAGGCCGTGTGCCATGTCTCGACACTTCGTCGAATGCAGAGTGTCGACTTCGCGGGCTAAGTGTCGACACGGGTCGACACGCCCTGCGACACGCCCGTGTCGCAGGCCGTGTGCCCAGTCTCGACACAATGTCGATACCAAAATGTTGACTTCCCGTCGGAGTGTCGACACAAGCTTAACACGCCCTGGGACACGCCCGTGTCCCAGGCCGTGTGCCTGCAGCCAGAACCCAAAACTGGCCCAAAACGTCCCCCGTCACTCTTTTGAGTTTCGGGGCGTTACAACTCTCCCCCTCTTAAAAGAATTTCATCCTCGAAATTATATAAAGGAAAGACATGTACAAAACCAAAATTTGTACCTGAGCGGAACAACTCCGGATACTCATCAAGCATAGTCTGCTCTCGCTCCCAAGAGAGCTCCTCACGACCGCAATTGTCCCACCGGACCTTGACCATCCTGATCTCTTTATTGCGTAGCCGCTTGACCTCCGAGTCCTCAATCCGCACGGGCTTGACCTTTGTCGTCAGCCCACTATCCACCGGCACTTGATCAACCGTAGGCTCTTGCACCGCCTTCCGAAGTACCGAAATATGGAATACATCATGTAAACCACTAAGCTCCACTGAAAGCTTCAACCGATAGGCCGCCTCACCAACTCGCTCCAGAACCTGAAATGGCCCAAGGTACCTCGGGATTAGCTTTTTCAATCGCCGCATCTGCGAGACACCCTTCAACGGTTTGATCTTTAAGTACATATAGTCGCCCACAGCGAACTCCACGTTCCTGTGCTTGGCATTATAGTACTTCGCTTGCCGGTCCTGAGCGATAAGCAACCTCTCCCGAATGGTTCTCACCAAAGAAGTAGCATCCTCCACTTCTGATCGCTTATACAACTTTGACTCACCCGTTTCTAACCAAGACAACGACGTGCGACATTTTCTACCATATAGGGCCTCGAAGGGCGCCATTTGAATACTCGCTTGGTAGCTGTTGTTGTATACGAACTCCACCAAATAAAGGTGGTCTTCCCATTGCTTTCCAAAATCCAAGACACACATGCGAAGCATGTCTTCCATGGTTTTATTGACCCTCTCGGTCTGCCCATCCATTTGCGGATGGAAGGCTGTGCTGAATTTCAGCTTTGTTCCCAACATTTGCTGCACAAGCCTCCAATCATTGGATGTGAACCGCCCATCTCGGTCACTCACGATGCTGCGGGGCACACCATGAAGTCGTACTATGTTATCCACATAAAGCTTTGCCAACTTCTCCACCGGATCATCCTTCCTATGCGGAATAAAATGCGACACCTTCGTTAATCGATCAACAACCACCCAAATGGCGTCGTTCCCCTTTTGCGACCATGGCAAACCGTGCACAAAGTCCATAGAGATGTCGTCGAATTTCCACTTCGGGATAGGCAAGGACTTAAGAAATCCTCCCGGCTTTTGGCACTCCACCTTCACCAAGGCGCAAGTTTGGCACTTCTCTATGTATAGCGCCACATCCTTCTTCAAACCCGGCCACCAAAACAGTTTCTTCACATCACGGTACATCTTCGTGCTCCCCGGGTGAATCGAGTACTTGGTATGGTGTGCCTCGTACAACAACTCCACCCGCAAATTACCCACACTTGGGACGCACAGACAACCGTCCTTCCAAAGTAATCCGTCCTCCACGACGAATTGGGAATTTGACCCATCCAGATCCTCTACCATGAACTGCTTCATATGAGCATCCATATCCAAAGCCTGCCGAATACGATCAGCCAGGTCATATTGGACTTCAGTCCAATTCAGAACTGCTTCAGCACTTGATTTCCAGTCCACACAAACAATCTCCAACGCCTCCAACTCTTGCACCAACCGCTCATCATGCACCGATAGCCAATTGGCTTGAGCTGGGGCTCGGCGACTCAACGCGTCCGCAACTGCATTCCCTTTACCAGGCACGTAGTGGATCTTGAATGTATAGTCCCACAGGAACTCCATCCATCTACGCTGCCGCATATTCAGATCCTTCTGATCAATCAGATATTTCAGGCTCTTGTGATCGGTGTATATATCAATCTTCACACCGTACAAATAGTGCTTCCACAGCTTCAAGGAAAAGATCACGACCGCTAACTCCAAGTCATGGACCGGATAGTTCCTTTCATGCACTTTTAGCTGTCTCGAGCCATAAGCTATTACACTTCCGTGTTGCAGTAGCACGCAACCCAAACCGCTGCCCGAAGCATCACTATAAATCTCATAGCCCTCGGTCCCACATGGCAAACTCAACACAGGCGCCGTGGTCAACCGACACTTCAACTCCTCAAAAGCTCGCGCGCACTCCGGCGTCCAAACGAACTGTAACGCCCCCACCTGTCACATGACATATAACGGTGGGTCCGGCCGGTGCCCCACGCCATATAGCACAGACAAGCGAAGGAATCACGTGTGGAAATCAAATCTATGCGTGTCCTTAACTCATTCCATTCTAGCGCAGCATTTTTCTTGTTAACATGAACTCAAACCAGAATGTCCACAATATATAAAGATCACATTTATATATACCAACACCAGGAATGTATACAACTCACACACCCTGGCCTTATAGCCTTACAAGTTCCTCTTTCACATCAATGGTTTCGTACATCGGCACGCAGGCCGGCCACACATGAAATCCAACCACGAATCTTCACATAGCCTTCAAGGACTACGAACACCAGGCTAGCCAATCCACTTATTCTTTCCAAACCACAGCACCTGCAATCTTCTGCCTGTGTTGGTGAGAGCGCTCCACCAAACGTAGGTGGATGAAAGTGCATAAAACGTGACAATGCGTCGTCACTCGCTTGCACTTCCACCACCTCGGCAGCATGCTCTTGCCTTCCACCAGGTCTTGCCTGTCCAGTTGGTTGTGCTTGTAACCCTGCAAGCACTGTCTCCGCCACCACCCGTATGGCCTCTGCCGAGGGAGGCATCGGCGCTTCCACGGGTGCTGCACTCTCATCCGACCGCTGGGGCTCAGACGGCCCAGCTCCATCCCTCGCCACCTATCAATGTACAGAACATCATTAAATTCTTCCAAATCATAACGGTACTGGTACATTGACTACACACGCACGCACATCATGTGCATGACATACATTCCTCGTGGACATTCATGAGTTCAATTATGTTCTCTCCTCCCAAACAATCTCAACCTGGCTCTGATAGCACTTTGTAACGCCCCCACCTGTCACATGACATATAACGGTGGGTCCGGCCGGGGCCCCACGCCATATAGCACAGACAAGCGAAGGAATCACGTGTGGAAATCAAATCTATGCGTGTCCTTAACTCATTCCATTCTAGCGCAGCATTTTTCTTGTTAACATGAACTCAAACCAGAATGTCCACAATATATAAAGATCACATTTATATATACCAACACCAGGAATGTATACAACTCACACACCCTGGCCTTATGGCCTTACAAGTTCCTCTTTCACATCAATGGTTTCGTACATCGGCACGCAGGCTGGCCACACATGAAATCCAACCACGAATCTTCACATAGCCTTCAAGGACTACGAACACCAGGCTAGCCAATCCACTTATTCTTTCCAAACCGCAGCACCTGCAATTCATCATCCAAACCAACACAGAAAACAAAGTAACGGTCAGCATTGCTGACCCATTATAACGACCCTACCCCCTACCCGGGGTAGTGGTTCCTTCCCTGTATACAGTGCTTCCTTTCTCATCAAGCATCAGCAAACATCACCAAATCACATCATCGCTAGATCATTCTCTTTATTCCACTAACTAACAAACACATCACATCACAAACGCTGGAGTCCACAAACGCTCCGTGCACTCAAGGCACCTTCTTGGCGTACCGGAATCCACCGTCGTACACCGCTGTCTCTCGAGGTTTTCACTTGTTGGTTGACCGGCCCTAGTCCACCAGCTCGCAGGCTGGCGACATCCCGCCCAAGCCACTCAGAGGTCCATCCTCACAACATCACAAACAGAGCAGATCGACCCACACTCCGTGGTGTAGCAAGCCGGGTTTATCTAAGCTCCCCAGGCATTGTCTACCCATCGATCCCCCTCCTAATCCGATCGACCCACACCATGTGGTGCAGCAACCCGGGTTTAACTCGGCTCCCCTAGCATTGCCGCCCATCGATCCTACCTTAACTAGATCAACCCACCCTAGTGGTGTAACAGGCCGGGTTTATCACGAGCTCCCCAGGCGTGCTACCAATTGATCATCTCATATCCAGGAGCTTCACAAAAGCCTCCTCACAATCAGCACATCCATACATTCATCACAACAGAAATCCGTTTTGCACATCATCAAAGCCACGGAGTCTTCTCCGGTTTACCCATGAACATCACCAATCCAGACTACCGGTCCAGATGGGCTTCACACAGCATGCCTACACCGTACTTCATAATTCCGGCACTAGATGCAGACTCAACAAATGAATCACTTCCGCGATCCACCTCTTGGTGGAGGATTCCAAGCACATGTATAGAGAAAGGACTTCGATGTCCAAGAAGGAGATCGTTACCCTTGAAGATCGCTTCGGCGCCATGAAGTAGCTGGATGGAAATCACCGCCTCGGCCTTGCCTTCACGAATCCGCTCTCGGATCTTCGCTCCGCACTCCGCAGCTCCTACAGTAGCTGGAAGACTCCTCCCTTCTCTCTCCCTTAGGCCTTTCTTCTTTCTCTCTCTTGGAATGAAGATGAAGAAGAAGGAGAAGAGAAGATAAGAGAATTTATCTTCTAATTCTCTGCCTCCTAGACACCTGGACAAAGCCCAGCCACTGGATCCAGGAAGAGGGAAACAAACGGCTCAGATCTGGCCAGAAAACCCTGAACACGGCCTGACACGCCCTGTGACACGCCCGTGTCACAGGCCGTGTCCCCCTAAGCGGCAGACAACCGACTCAATCCAACCAGTACACGGCCGTGTGACACGCCCGTGTCACGTGCCGTGTACCCGACACGCCCTCAGACACGCCCGTGTCTGAGGCCATGTTCCTCAACAGAAATAATCTCAAATCAACCCGAGACTTCACACGGCCTGGCACACGGCTTGGCACACGCCCGTGTTCCTGGCCGTGTGCACCAGGACACACCCGTGTCCCGCAAACACGCCCTAACCCGAGACATCGAGCTGAATTTGACGCCCACTGACACGCCCTGTGACACGCCCGTGTCACAGGCCGTGTCCTCACTAGAACTCGATACTCGACGATCGTCGCGTAACACTCGTCGAGCATTCGACACGGCATCCGACACGTCCGTGTCCTGGGCCGTGTGCCCCTCTCGACGATGTCGAGCGAAAATCGTCGACACTAAGCCCGATCGTCGACACAACCTCGACACGCCCTGCGACACGCCCGTGTCGCAGGCCGTGTCAACTGACACGCCCGTGTCCCAGGCCGTGTCACCCATGCCTGAACCCGATTTTGCTCAAAATGATCCTCTTGACTTCGGGGTGTTACACGAACTTATGCTCCTTCCTCGTCAAAGTAGTGAGAGGTAACGCTATCCGCGAGAAGTTCTCTACAAAGCGCCTATAATAGCCGGCAAGCCCCAGAAAACTCCGGACTTCCGCTACCGTAGCAAGCTCAGGCCACTCCCGTATCGCAATAACCTTCGCCGGATCCATAGTAATACCCTCTCCACTCACTATATGACCGAAGAACGCCACTGAGGATAGCCAAAACTCGCACTTCGAGAACTTGACATACAACTGATTTCTCCTTAGCGTCTTCAACACCAAATGAAGATGCTTGAAGTGATCTTCCTCACTTTGCGAGTACACAAAAATATCGTCGATGAAGACGATCACGAAATGGTCCAAGTACTCCCTGAAAGTCCTGTTCATCAAATCCATGAACACTGACGGCGCATTTGTCAGCCCAAACGACATGACCGTAAACTCATAATGCCCGTATCTCGTACTAAACGCTGTCTTCGGGATATCACTCTCCCTTATTCGCAGCTGATAGTACCCAGCCTTGAGGTCCAACTTCGAGTACACCGTCGACCCGACTAACTGATCAAAAAGATCATCAATCCGGGGGATCGGGTACTTGTTCTTCTCCGTCAACTTGTTGAGCTCCCGATAATCAATACATAGCCTCAAGCTTCCGTCCTTCTTCTTAACAAAGAGGACCGGTGCGCTCCAAGGCGAAGAACTCGGGCGCACATACCCTAGCTCCAACAACTCTTGCAGTTGAACTTTTAGCTCTGTCATTTCCTTAGGCGCTAGCCGATAAGGAGATCGTGACACAGGCTTTGCACTTGGAACTAGCTCAATCGTAAAATCTATCTCTCGTTGAGGCGGGGCTCCAAGAAGATCTGCGGGGAACACATCAGGGTATTCCGATACCACTGAAATACAATCCAACGCGGGCTTCGGCTTTGCAACCTCCACTAGTGTAAAGAACAGTTCTGCGCCAGCACGAACCGCCTTCACCACCTGAAGAGCAGACATCAACGTCTTGCTCGACCCCTTTAAGCCCGTAAAAGTCGATTCACGACTTGCTCCCAGCTTGACTTCCTTGCGACCACAGTCAATATAGGTCTGCTACTCCGAGAGCCAGTCCATGCCAAATATGATGTCGAACTCCACCAACGGAAGTAAAGATGCCTGCAGGTCGAACTACTGATTCCCAATATGAATCTTAACATCGCAGATCCTATCCGCTCGCATCGAACACCCATTAGGCAACAACACATCCAACTTATCCTTCGCCATCGAAGAAGGGACTCCGATGCGTGATATAAATCCTTCGGACAAGAAGGAGTGTGAAGCACCCGTATCGAAGAGTGCTCGTGCCGGATTTTCACAAATCAATACAAATCCTAAACAAGCATGGGTAAGGTAACATGTGCATAACAAGTATTTAAGGAAATTGACTTGCTATAAATTAAACCGTACCTGTCACCACATCAGCTTGTTTGATGGCCTCCTGTTGGCCAAGATTACACACCCTTGGTTGGGTCGGAGCATAGTGGGATGTGGTCGACTCCACCGCCTTTCCCTTCTCTTTATAAGTAGCTCCCGGCCTTCTCTCGGACCTAGGACGTCCGCTCCAACAGTCATGGGCAAAGTGCCCCGTCTTTCCACAAGTAAAACACGCACCCGGGGTCCGACTCGTAGTCGCCCCAGAAGCACCAGAAGGAGCTGGACCCGAAGTCCTATGCTTCTTGAAAGACCTGCGATAGCCGGACTTTGAAGTAGTCGGCACTTTTAATTCAGATTTCCTGTCACCCAAGCTTTTCTTTGCTTGCACATTCTTCATGTCCTTCTCCAAGGACCGGGCAGTATTGACCAAGGTTAAGAAACCCTGCGTCATCGGCCCCGAAAGTAGTAATCTCAACTCATCTCCCAAGCCTTCATAGAAGCGATTAGTCCTGCGCTCCTCATCCATGATGGTGGAGCTAGCATATCGACTCAAACGAGTGAACTCATGGAGATATTCATCCACGCTCTTCTCACCCTGAACCAACTTCAGAAATTCGTTCTCCATCGAAATCCTCTGAGTAGAAGGGAGGTATCTTGCTAAGAACAATCCGGAGAACTCTTCCATCGGGACGTCTATAAGTTGTCTACCTCTCAAATGATGCAGCTCCAAACATTCCCACCATAATCTCGCTTCACCGTCCAGAAGGAACGTAGCGATGGTGGTCATTTGCCACTCCTCTGTCTCTGTTGCTGTCATGAATCTCTTCACCCTGTAGAGCCAGTCTTCAGCCAAAGATGGGGTTCCCAACCCCGAGAATAACAGAGGGTTAAAGCTCATTACATGCTTAAGCTGCCTCTCGGTTGCCCTCCTTGGCACCACCGGTTCCACAACCACTTGCTCCACTCTCCTCGGCTCAGCCTCTTGAAGAGGTTCCTGCTCCATCGCAGGAGCGGGCTGCTGCGTTTGCCTTGCAGGCTGCGCATTTATCACGGCCAACACCGCTTCAGCCACCAATCATATGTTCTCAGCTGATAGAGGTGTTACAGGAGTAACATCTAGTGCACTGCTAGCCTCAGAAACTCGGCATTCTGACGGCCCAACACCACTTCTGGTCACCTATAGTGGTACAAAACACCATTAAGCGACCAAGTAAAATTGCAAACAACAATTATAGGAACACGCAGGTTCCTCAAACACGTGTATTTTCATTCCTAAGTGGACATTCATGGGTTCTTTTACTGTTATAACGATGACGCACACAATGTGCTCACCACCCCTTAAAAAGAATTCGCCCACGAATTCAATTTAAGCCCGACCATAACCAGTAGTCTGATACCAAATTGTAACACCCCCTATCCGTCGCATAGCATATAGCAGTAGGTCCGGCCGGGGCCCGACGTCGTATGCCACAGACAGACCGGGTGGTTACTCATGGAAACCATCCAACCAATCAACGTCCTACACAGAGCATTCTAGCGGAAGCAGTTTATAAAAGTTGCAAATAAGAACCCAGCACTAAAGCATGAATGTCCACTAATCCAAAATAGGAATGTTATACAAATACCAACACAAGCCTTAAGGCCTTACAAAATGTTTCACTTGATATTACATGATTTACAAACCACGGCACGCAGGCCGGTCACACATGAATAAAACAGTAAACAGTTCCAATTGGGCCTTCGAGGGCCAGCTTCGCAAAAAGGGCTTTAGCCCGCTATTGACCGCTTGGTCCAGCAGCACCTGCAAGCAACAAACCACCGCACGGTGGCAAAACAAGGCAACGGTCAGCAATGCTGACCAAATTATAACGATCCCGCCCCCAACTCGGGGCGGCGATGCTCCTTCCCTGCATTTTATTAGCATAAGCGAGCAATATATAACAATATTCATTTCATCACAGACGTTGTCTCGCACGACCACACGCCCCGTGCTCTCAGGGCACATTCTCGGTGAACCGGTCGATGTCACGTCAATTAAATCCATAGACATTCCGGACTCACCACCGCCACTTTGACGGCCAAACCTATGAGCATTTTGTCTTCTTGGCCTGGGTCACGACAATTTAAGCCATTGACCGCCGAAGACCCTAATCTATGCCAACGGCAAGTGCCATGTACCCTTAGGTCTCTTTAACCGAACGATATAGAACGGGTACGGTTCCATCTAACTCGTGCTCACATCGCAACGACAATTTAAGCCATTTGCGCGGGTCAAACTTCCACCGAGTCCCATTTCCATCACAATTCACATAACCCGGTTATGTTCAAGTTGGCTCTCATGCCACCAAGTTGGCAAGATCACGCATCCGCCAAGTTTTCCGGTTGCACCTTTGGGTTAATCCCCAAGGCTCCCTGCTGCAATCTACCGTGTAGAAAACCCGAAAAACAACCAATAGCACGGAGTCTTCTCCGGCATTATGCAATGCAACATCACCGATCCAGACCAACATGTTCGGGTAGGCTTCACACATCATGTCTATGTCTGTTCTCGCTTACAGACTCTAAACAACGGGGACTTCACATATCTACCCGAAGGAACGCCTCCAACTCTCCGCAAACTCACGAGAGCGGGCTTCCTATGCAAAGAAGGAGAGCTACTCATGCTCAAGAAGAGAATCATTACCCTTGCGTTCTTCTTTGGCGCCATGGAAAAGTAAGCGGATGAAAAGCACCGCACTAGCTTTGCCTCCGTGGATACGGAGTTGGCTCGCGATTCGGAGCTTCGAAGCTCCTCCAATGGCCGGATCTAGCTCCTTCTTCCTTCC
Source organism: Platanthera guangdongensis (assembly GCA_039583875.1). Classification (NCBI taxonomy): domain Eukaryota; kingdom Viridiplantae; phylum Streptophyta; class Magnoliopsida; order Asparagales; family Orchidaceae; genus Platanthera; species Platanthera guangdongensis. Next base: position 107,031,182 of record CM077153.1, read on the forward strand.
TTGGCTCTCCTCTCTCTCTAAGGTTTTAGAAAGATATCCACTCAAGAAAAGTGAGGGTTTCTAAGTCCAATCTCGGGTATATCCCTTCAGGAACAACCACCAGCCGTTGGATCATCAATTAAAGAAATGAACGGCTTTGATTCGAGACTGAAATGCCCAATCTGGACCGAACACGGCCTGGCACACGCCCATGTCCCGGGCCGTGTGCTCATTCGCCGTCAAAATCGGCTCTCCTGGAACAACACACGGGCATCGAACACGCCCGTGTTCGATCTTACACGCCCGTGTTCCACCTAACACGGCCGTGTACCCCCATCGTTTTTTCCCGAAAACAACCCGAGCACTGCACGGGTTCTAGGACACGCCCGTGTCCTTGCCCGTGTCACCTCAACACGCATGGGCTCCAAGCTATGTACACGGTCTCGACACTCGACACTTCGTCGAGCGAAGATCGTCGACCTGATGACATGGCCTTGGACACGCCCGTGTCCTAGGCCGTGTGCCTTATCTCGACACATCATCGAGCAAAGTGTCGACTTCTCGGGACGAGTGTCGACACGGGTTGACACGCCCTGCTACATGCCCGTGTCGCAGGCCGTGTTCCATGTCTCGACACTTCGTCGAACGCATAGTGTCGACTTCGCGGGCTAAGTTTCGACATGGGTTGACATGCCCTGCGACACGCCCGTGTCGCAGGCCGTGTGCCCAGTCTCGACACAATGTCGAGACCAAAATGTCGACTTCCCGGCTGAGTGTCGACACAAGCTTAACACGCCCTGGGACACGCCCGTGTCCCAGGCCGTGTGCCTGCAGCCAGAACCCAAAACTGGCCCAAAACGTCCTCCGTCGCTCTTTTGAGTTTCGGGGCGTTACAAGAAATCTAAGATTTGTGTGCATAATTCTACATATAGGATTATTGATTTTCACATACTTGGTGATCATTGGTCGTAAGGGATTCCAAATCCAATGTGTGATTAACGTTTATTTTAATGATAATATGCCGAAAGACTTGAAAATATGCCCACATAATTTTGATTGTGAGTATCACGAAGTATAATGAAAATACAGTTGGAAGGGACTGTTACCTTTGATAGAGTTTTCTTATAACGATAGCCACGAGGCGAACATTGGCATGACACCTTATGAAGATTTGTATGAGGGGAAGTGTCAGACACTATTTTCTTGGATCAAGGACGAGGATCAGAGGTCCCTGGGATCAAAGTAAGCAGGCCACGTGCTATGATGCGAGACATCAGATGCTAGAGTTCTGGGTGGGAGACAAAGTTTACTTGATTATACGTCTGGTTCATGGTGTCTTGCAGGTGTGAGGACACAAGAAGCTCAGTCCTCGATTTACAGGGCCTTATACGATCGTGGAGCGGATCGGCCCCTTAGATTATAGGCTAGAGCTGTCACTGGAGTGGGATAACCTGCAAGATCTCATTCATGTATCCTTACCACAGAGAGCTTTACTTAGGCCGGAACAGCACATCACACTACAGCGGGCCCATTATCAACTGATCGATCAGTTCATTTGGAGCCGATCCGGAAAGATGATATAATGGTTCGTGTTCTGCGGTAGAAGAAGGTTCCCTTAGTCGAGGTGTTGTGGTCCAACCACGAACAAGAGGAGCACACCTGAGAGCTGATGGACCTAATACAGGAACAATACCCGAGACTATTTGACTCAGGTACATTTTAAACATCTTTGAAAAGTTCTTAACTTCTTATGCATAGAAACCCGTAGACCCGAACTTAAATTTCAGGGACGAAATTATTTTTTTGTTTATTGGGATTTGTAACATCTCATTTCCTTTTAGACCTCTTAACTCAAATTTGGGTAGGATATGTAGTGAGTGTTAGGGGTTAGGATATGTAGTGACCTTTGGACCCAATGAGTTAGTGTGAACTCACATGGGGCCCACTATAGTGTTCAAGTAAACTTAGGTCAAACTAGCCCAAATTGAAACCACAGCTACAAATTGACCTCACCACGAAGTACCTAACCCTAAAGGAAACCAAAGTGACCCAAAAGCCCTATCATAGGGTCACCAAATTGGCCATATTGACAAATTTGCCATTTAGGTCAACATAGGTAAACTAAACCCTTATTGGCTCAAATAAGCATCACATGGTCAAATTGACCCACCACTAAACTCCAAACCCTAATTGGAGTGCATTGGACCATTAAGCCCCATCACATGGTCAACTATTGGTCCAATTTAAACAAAGATAACATTAACACTAATTTGGTCAAAATAACAAACATGATTTCAATTAGCCCAATTGGTGCATCACCATGGCCCAACCAATATTTGGTGGTGTCATAGGATTCATGACCATCAAGTGGGGCCAGCCCACTCATCAATTTGACCAAGTCAACCCTAAAGTCAACCTTGGTCAACATAAAGCCTAAATGTAGGAATTAACCCAAACCCAAAAGGTTAAGGCCCTAAGACAAGCCCATCCAGCAAGCCCATGAGCGAATTACTGCCCATGCCTTCTGGATTAGGAGGGTAGTGACATGCATGGGGGTAAAATGGAATTTTCTCCAAATTAGAGAGAGAGAAAGAGGAAATTGAGGAGAGCTTGCCATGTGCCCCTTCTCCTCACTTCCCAAGCTCAGCTTTGAGCTCACTATAACACCCCCTATCTGTCGCATAGCATATAGCAGTAGGTCCGACCAGGGCCCGACGCCATATACCATAGACAGACCGGAAGGTTACGTAATGGAAACCATCCTGCCAATAACCATTGTCCTACACATAGTACATTCTAGTGGAAGCAATTTAAAAGTTACAAATAAAGAACCTAGCCAACAGTATGAATGTACTCTACATAAACCCAATAGGAATAAACATGCAAATACACAAGTATTGGCCTTAAGGCCTTACATGAGTTTACTCAAAAATAAGTGTCTTCCAGACCTCGGCACGCAGGCCGGTCATACATAATAATAAAAGGAAACACTCAAAATTAGGCCTTCCAGGGCCGGCTCAGCAACATGGGCTTTTGCCCGCTATTTGCCACTCGACTCCGCAGCACCTGCAAGCAACAATCCACCGAAGAGGTGGCAAACAATAGCAATGGTCAGCTAAGCTGAGCAAATTATAACGTTCCTGCCCCTAAAATTAGGGCGGCGATGCTCCTTCCCTGCACTTTATTAGCATTGCCATATAATAGAGAAATTACACAATCATCATAGGCGTAGGCTCGCATGGCCACACACCCCGTCTCTCAGGGCACATTCTCGGTGAACCCGGTCAAAGTACGTGTTCTCACCACCGCCCCTTGGACGACAAATTTCGTGAGCATTTGAGTCTTTTTGCCAGAAGTCACGTCAATTGAAGACATCGACAGCATAAGACCCGCCCTCTATGCCATCGGTATGCCTCTAAACCCGAACTACATAGAGCGAGTACGGTTCCACTCAACTCGATGCTCACCTCTCCATGGAAATTGAAGTCATCGGCGCGGGGCAAGCTTCCCCGAAGCCCGATTATCAAACACCTAATATTACATAACCCAGTTATGTACAAGTTGGCTCCCAGGCCACCAAGATGGCAGAACCACGCTTCTGCCCAGTTTTCTGGGTGCACCTTGAGGTTAGTCACCAAGGCTCGCTGTTGCAATCTACCGTGTAGAAAACCCAAAAAACAACCATCGGCGCGGGTCAATATATGCTTGCTGCTCCGAGAGCCAGTCCATACCAAATATCACGTCGAACTCCACCAGCGGCAGTAATGACGCTTGCAAATCGAACTCCTGACTCCCAATACGAATCTTTACGCCACAGACTCTATCCGCGCGCAGCGAACACCCATTCGGCAACAACACATCCAGTTTGTCCTTTGCCATCGAAGAAGGTACTCCGATGCGCGATATGAATCCTTCGGACAAAAAGGAGTGCGAAGCTCCCGTATCAAAGAGTGCACTCGCTAGATTATCACAAATCAAAATGAAGCCTATACAAGCAGTGGTAAGATAACACGCGCAAGGTAATAAGTATTTAAAACTAACTTGCAATAAATTTAAACCGTACCTGGCACCACATCCGCTTGCTTGATGGCCTCCTGCTAGCCAAGATTGTAGACTCTAGGTTGAGCCGAAGCATAATGGGATGCGGTTGACTCCACCGGATTGCCCTTCTCCTCATAGGTTGCTCCCGCCTTCCTCTCGGACTTTGGACGTCCGCTCCTGCAATCTCTAGCAAGATGTCCTGGCTTCCCAAAGTTATAGCATGCACCCGGGGTTCGGCTTGTAGTTGCCCCTGAAGCACCAGAAGAAGGGGCCGGACCTGAAGTTCTAGCCTTCTTATGGAACTTACGATACCCAGACTTTGAGGTAGTCGGTACCTTGAAGTCTGTCTTCTTAGCACCAGAGTCTATCTTCGCTTACACATTCCTCGGATCCTTTTTCGACAACTGGGCCGTACTGACCAGGGTCAAGAAGCCCTGCGTCATAGGCCCCGAGAGCAGTAGCCTTAGGTCATCCCTCAAACCCTCATAGAATCGGTTCAACTTACGCTCCTCATCCGCGAACGTAGAGCTATCATACCAACCCAACCATGTAAATTCGTGGAGATACTCATCCACGCTACTCTCTCCTTGCGTCAATCTCTGGAATTCATTCTCCAATGCAATCCTCTAAGCCGAGGGAAGGTACCTTGCCAAGAACAGTCTCGAAAATTATTCCATCGAGACGTATGTAAGTTGCCTTCCCCTCAAGTGATGTAACTCCAAACCTTCCCACCACAGCCTTGCATCTCCGTCCAACAGGAACGTAGCTATGGTGGTCATCTGTCACTCTTCTGTTTCAGTAGCTGTCACGACTCTCTTAACACAGGAGAGCCAATCCTCAGCTTGGGATGAGGTTCCCATCCCCGAGAACACTGGAGGATTGAAGCTCATAACATGTTTGAGCTGCCTTTCAGTTGCTCTCCTAGGCACCAAAGGTTCACCACTACTTGCTCCACCCTTCTCGGTTCCGCTGCTTAAAGCGCTACCTGCTCCACCGCAGGAGCAGGCTGCTGCATTTGTCTTGCAGGATGCACATTGGTCATAACAAACACTGCTTCAGCCACCAATCGTATGGTTTCTGCCGAGGTAGGTGTTGCAGGCACATCACTCGGTGCGCTACTAGCCTCAGAAACCGAGCGTTCTGACAGCCCTGCACCACTCCTGGTTACCTATAGTTGTACAAAATACCATTAAGTGACCAAACAAAATTGCAAAAAGTAATTATAGGAACACGCAGATTCCTCAAACATGTGTATTTTCCTTCCTAAGTGGACATTCATGGGTTATTTTATGTTATAATGATGACGCACACACATGTGCTCACCACCCCCTTAAAAGAATTCATCCACAAATTCATTTAAGTTGACCGAAGCCTGGATCTGAAACCAAATTGTAACACCCCCTATCCGTCTCATAGCATATAGCAGTAGGTCCGCCCGGGGCCCGACGTTATATAACACAGACAGACCGGAAGGTTACACAATGGAAACCATCCTGCCAATAACCAACGTCCTACACATAGTACATTCTAGCGGAAGCAATTTAGAAGTTGCAAATAAAGAACCCAGCCAACAACATGAATGTTCACTACATAAACCCAACAGGAATGAACGTACAAATACACAATTATTGGCCTTAAGGCCTTACAAGAGTTTACTCAAAAATAAGTGTCTTCCAAACCTCGGCACATAGGGTGGTCATACATGAGGATAAAAGGAAACACTAAAAATTAGGCCTTCGAGGGTCGGCTCAGCAACATGGGCTTTTGTCCGCTATTTGCCACTCTGCTCCGCAGCACTTGCAAGCAACAATCCACCGAAGCAGTGGCAAACAAAAGCAATGGTCAGCTAAGCTGACCAAATTGTAACATTCCCGCCTCTAAACTCGGGGCGGCGATGCTCCTTCCCTGCACATTATTAGCATTGGCATATAATAGAGAAATTACACAATCATCACAGACATAGGCTCGTATGGCCACACACCTCGTGCTCTCAGGGCACATTCTCGGTAAACGCGGTCAAAGTCCACGGTCTCAACACCGCCCATTGGACGACAAATTTCGTGAGCATTTGAGTCTTTCCGGCAGAAGTCACGTCAATTGAAGACATCGACAGCCTAAGACGCGCCCTCTATGCCATCGGTAGGCCTCTAAAACTGAACCACATAGAGCGGGTACGGTTCCACTCAACTCGTTGCTCACCTTGCCACAATAATTGAAGTCATCGGCACGGGTCAAGCTTCCCCGAAGCCCGAGTATCGAACACACAATATTACATAACCCAGTTATGCACAAGTTGGCTCCCAGGCCACCAAGATGGCAGAACCATGCTTCTGCCCAGTTTTCCGGGTGCACCTTGAGGTTAGTCCCCAAGGCTCCCTGTTGCAATCTACCGCATAGAAAACCCGAAAAACAACCATCGGTGCGGAGTCTTCTCCGGTCATTTATGCAATGCAACATCACCGATCTAGACCAACTTGTCCGGATAGGCTTCACACACCATGCCTATGTCTGTTTCTCGATTCCGGACTCTACATGAAAACAACGGGGACTATTCATGTCTACCCGAAGGAACGCCTCACACTCACAGCAAATTTGTGAGAGCGGGCTTCCTATGCAAATAAAAAGAGGACTTCACATGTCCAAGATGAGAATCGTTACCCTAGCATTCCTCATTGGCGCCATGAAGACCTATGCAGATGAAAAGCACCGCAACGTCCTCGCCTCCGTAGATCCAAACTCAGTTTGCGATTTGGGGCTTCGAAGCTCCATCAGCGGCCGAATCTCTCCTCCTTCTTCTTCCTTGCTCTCCCCTCTCTCTAGAACTCTTAGAAAGAGAAAAACCAAAAGAAATGAGAGTTTCTAAACCCTATTCCCGGGTTAAATTCTGTCAAGACCAGCTAGGACCCTTAGATCACAAAGGAAGGAAACAGACAGACATGATTAGCACTTAAAATCCAAAACCTGGGCCGAACATGGCTTGTGACACGCCCGTGTCCAAGGCCATGTGCCTAAATTGACGTCGAAACCAGCACATCCCGAAAAGAACACAGGCTCTCGACACGCCCGTGTCAGGCTTGACACGCCCGTGTCATCCAGTACACGCCCTTATAGCTGGGCGTGTTCCTCCATCGACACCGGACCAACACCAACCCGAGGAGAACACGGGTACTCCACACTCCCGTGTCGAATTTGACACGCCCGTGTCAGGCTAAACATGTCTGGGTTCCAGTCTGTGTTCCACCCCCCGACATAGCACGACTAACCACCCGAGTGGGACACGGCCTGGGACACGTCCGTGTCTCAGGCCGTGTTCGCTGTTCGACGATCGTCGACTGCAATTCGTCGACCACACTGCCATCGTCGAACCTGAGCACAACACGGCCCTGGGACATGCCCGTGTCCCAGGCCGTGTGACCCCTACCAAGTTCCAAACTTGGCTCAAAATGCTACTCGTCCCTCTTTTGAGTTTCGGGGCGTTACACTCACACAGTAATTCGCAGTGGATTTCCAGGAGTGGTGGACCCTTGGAGCTCAGGAGGAACATCCAAAGCTTGAGGTCGGCCACCCATTAATGGCAACCTCCTATACAGTCACTCACATCCAATTCTAACCCTCCCATTGGCTTTAGTGAGCGCAGAGGAGTTAAAATCGATATCTAGATCAAGGAAATTGGTGTAGAATCAAGCTCAGGAGCAAGCTCGCTAGAGATGGAATTTTCCATGACCAACTACCGCCATCGCCGCCTTCGAGCCCCAATCAAGGTTCGTTTCTCCTCCCCTACCTCTATGCTACCTTTCTAGATCATCTAGGATAGATATCAGGCTCAATTGAGCCTGATTCCATGAGAGGAAAGTGAGAATTTTCCAAGTTTTTCTTCTTACTCGGGTTCGTCGGAGAAGCCGCCGCCGATGGCCATATTGCCAGGAAATGCGAGCCACCACCTCAACAGAGGTGGCGGTGATTATAGTCGACAGTGGTGGTGGCGGATGGTGAAAAATACTAGTTGAAGGTGTTCTAGGTTGGGGCAATCTCGACCGTCGGCTGGAAGTACGAGACGACCAGATGCTGCTGATCTAATGCAAATTAAACGATATTTTTATTTAATATTTTGTCACTGTTTATATAGTAATTTGCATGCTGAAAATAGGCCTTTTAGGTGAGCATTCAGGAAAAGTGTCCACCATAAAATTTGTAGCCCTTTATTTTTTCTTTCAGAAGGTATGTTAATCAGGTCATTGGGAGCATTATAGCACCTTGTAGGGCTATTTCCCTAGGATTGCTACTAGACTAGGACAGAAATTATAATGAGTATATTTTTATTATATAAGGGAAGACTTAATTCATGGATGGTGTAACATTTATATCCCTTTTTGCGCTCATTAACACATGTTTTTGGAGTTAACTAATGGGTATTTTGGTCTTGCGGCCTTAATTAATAAAGATTTTGGCAAAAGCGCATCCAACAGGTTTTCTTCTTGATTTCGCCACCTCTTCTTTCCCGCTCCCCCATGCTTTTTCATCATTTCGGCAAAAGCCTGCGTTTATCCAGCATGATTTCTCTCAACTCCTCTTAAATATCCATCGTCTTCTCCCCTCAACTCCTCCTGCCAACCCCTCAACTCCTCCCTCCAGTAGGATTTTTTACCTTCAGCAGGCTTTTTTACTTTAAGCTCCTTGACTGCCACCCACACATCTCCTCCCAGGTCTCCCGCCAAAAATCCATTTCTATACCTCCTCTCCTCCAGTATTCTCTCTGCTCCATCGAAAAAACTCGCCTCTGTCAGTGGAAAATCGCGCCTCAAACAACGGCAAAGCACGCCTCTTTTCCGCTTCTTCAGTTACCGGCAAAGCTCGCCTGACTCGGGCAAGTCCTTCTCCTTTTTCTTCTTTGGTTATTTTTTTCTTTAGTTCCATGGCTGTCTTGAAAGTCTGGAAAGTTGTCAAATAAAATGGTAAAACACCGAGCGCAACATAGTTTCTTTGATTAAAAATCTTCTTTGATTTTCAGCTCCACGGCAAGATGTGTTTTACCATTTTCAGTCCTCCTTTTTCTTCATTTTTTTCTTCGTTTTTCATTTGCAGCTAGGAGATCGGTCCACTCGACACGGTTTTGGTGTAATGAAAATCCTAAGTTGCAGTCTTTCTCTCTCTCTTCATTACTTCATCCTGTGCTGTTTTTACCAACTCCTGGATCGTTCATTTTTGTTCTGCACTACTTCTCTCTCTCTCTACTTTGAATGACCTCTTTTGTCAATTTTTGTTTTTCATTTTGATTCATGTTTTTTTGATCTTTCATTTCATTTTAGATTTCAGTTTCGATTTTTTGCTTTCATTTAGATTTTTACTTTGAGTTTGGAGTTTTTAATCTCTATGTTAGGATTTACTTTCAGTTTGATTTTTAATCTCAGTTTTAGGATTTAGTTTTAGGATTTCATTTAGGTTTTAATTTCACTTTTAGGAATTTTTTCAGTTTTTAATATCAAATTTAATTTTATTTTAGTTTTATGAGTTTTTATTTCATTTTTGTTTTGCTTTTCAATTCCAGATTTAGGAGTTTTTAGTTCAGTTTTACGAGTTTTGATTTTTAATTTCTGTTTTTCATTTTTAATTACTGTTTTGATCTTTCATTTCATTTTATATTTCAGTTTTGATTTTTTTGCGTTCATTTAGATTTTTACTTTTAGTTTAGAGTTTTTAATCTCAGTTTTAGGATTTACTTTCAGTTTGATTTTTAATCTCAGTTTTCGGATTTAGTTTTAGTATTTCATTTAGGTTTTAATTTCAGTTTTAGGAGTTTTTGTTTCAGTTTTTAATATCAAATTTAATTTTAGTTCAGATTTAGGAGTTCTTATTTCAGTTTTGTTTTGATTATCAATTTCAGTTTTAGAAGTTTTATTTCAGTTTTAGTTTTTAATTTTGTTTCAGTTTTGTTTTGATTAAAATCAAAACTTTTAATTTCTATTTTTCTTCTTTTATTACTATTTTGATCTTTCTTTTCATGTTATATTTCATTTTTGATTTTTTTGCTTTCATTTAGATTTTTACATTTACTTTGGAGTTTTTAATCTCAGATGTAGGATTTACATTCAGTTTGATTTTTAATCTTAGTTTTAGGATATCATTTATGTTTTAATTTCAGTTTTAGGAGTTTATTTCAGTTTTTTATTACTGTTTTGGTTTAAGCTTTTAATTTGAGATTTTGAGTTTTGAAAACATAATTCTTATTTTCAATTTGAGGATTTCTATTGCCTCTTTTCCTCTTCTTCGGTTAGCGGCAAAGCACGCCTATTGACTCAGGAAAATCCTTTTCCTTCTTCTTTGTTTTGACTCATGCAAAGCTCGCCTAGATGCTGTTATTTTTTTTTCTTTAGTTTAGTTTTACCATGGTTGGTTTGAAAGTTGTAAAATAAAATCTCAGTTTATGATTTCAGACAGACACATTTTTACTTTGATTTTCATTCTTATTCAGACAAAGACGGGGCACAACATATTTTTACTTAGATTTTCATCCTGAATTACAAATCTTCTTTGATTTTTAGCAATGTGTTTTATGACAACTTCACCACCAGAGCAAGATATGTGTTTTACCATTTTTAGTGCCGATCATATCTCCATTTTTAATTTGGTTTTCATTATAGGCTTTTTTCAATGTGTTTGTATTCAACAACAATGGAAATTTAATGCTCACTCTGTGTTTGTCTGAATGCTCCAATAATTTTACAGCCCACAACATGCTTCATTGTCGGCCCTCTGCACAAATGGCTATTTTATTTCTTTTAGCTTTATTTTGATTCTCATAGTCGGGACTCTCCACCTGTTTGTGGCACTTAAGGCTTAAGCAATGAAAAATAATGAAAAATATGCATGGTTACTTCATCTTCTTATAGGTTTTCTTATATGCACTTATGTACTCACATTTTTGTTCCAGTTTTTTCCAAAACATGTATGGTTTATCTTCATATGTGCTAAAATTTCATTTACTTCCATTTTTGTGAAATATCAAATATGTGCAGCATACTAAAGTTTGTGTGTGAAAAATGAATTAAATTGTTGACATATTTGGTAAGGCCAGTCCTGTGCACAAAGCATTCCCGCACAGCGAGAGTCGAGGGAACTTGTAATTAATTGACTGTTTGCTTCAGTAAGTTGTTTCTTAGATCTATAAGCTCTTTAAATTAGCTTTTAAGTTAGAGGTCAGCATAAAATAAGACAAATATAGGTTAGTAATTTCCCTAGCGGGATTGGTACGGTCGCCCTAGGCTGTAGGGGTGTTGCCCCGTGTACCGTCTATGCAAATAAAATAGTTTACTTTTAACCAAGTGGTATTTCATCAAACACAAAAAACGATTACATGTCTGGAAGAAAACAAATAATTCATGGGTTAATTACATCGCATCGCAGACACTTGGAGATGGTCAACCAAAATCATGCTGAGGTGTCGTCGTCGTTGCCAAATCAGGGTGGGCCAGTCCAACGTAAAAGAGGGAGACCTTCAACTTCGATGGCAACCGCTGAGCAAACTCGAGAGTCAACCCGAGTGCGTGTTAGTAATTGGAGACGACCATTAACTGCAGAACAACGGAGTGCACTGCATGCAAGGAGAAGACAATCGCGCTCAACGTTGACTTTACTATCGGTCGTGGAAGTCCAACCAACACATACAGAACCTCCACATCGACCGAATAAATTGAAGATGTCAGTTCTGCGCCCACTTCGCGGACAGGACGTCGTAATATTGCAAGAAATTACTGTTCGTCTGACAATGTCTGCGTCTTCCAGCTCCCAGAAACAACCATTTTCCCTCACTGTGCAGCTCGATTATTCCACAAAGAAACAAAAAATATATGTTGTAAACTTAACAAAGTAATTTTACCTGCCATTCCAGTCCCCCCCCCCCCCACAATTGTTGGCTCTTTACACCGATCAGACCACAAAATGGCGCCATTTCAGGTAAAATATACGTGCATACAACCACGTATTCTCTTTCACATCCATGGGCGTTACACATGACAAAACACTTCCAGCTTTCAACCAGGATTTGTACACTTTCAGAGCACATGGAGCTATATATCACAAGATTGGATCTCTTCTTCCTACACCGGGGGACAGAGCACGATTTTTACAATTGTGCATCTACGACACCGAACATGAGACATCATACCGTGTGGCGGAAAATAATGGACTCGATATGGAAATATTGAATGAGATGAAAGATATCCTTTGTTGGGTATATTGGAAAATGTGTACCAGATTTGAAGAAGCCTCACCTTACTCAATGATATGCATCAAGGTGTATTTGATGTTATTTTGAGTTTATATGTGCAGGTTAAGAAAATGCAGGAATGCAAGAAAAAGTTTCTAAGTCCATGAGTCGACACCAGAAAAGCTGTGTCGACACCTGGAGTCAATTGTGTCGATACTTATGAAGGATTGTGTCGACACTGGAGAAAAGCCGTGTCAACACCTGGAGTCAATTGTGTCGACACTTGGAAAGGCTGTGTCGACATCAGAAGAAACTGTGTCGACACACAGAGGCAGTGTCGACACACAGAGAAAGCTTTGTCGACATCAACTGTGTCGACACACAGAAGCAGTGTCGACACACAGAAGACTTTGTCGACACACAGGACTTGTGTCGATATATAGGAGAGTTTCAACAAAGTTGATTTTTGTAAAGATAAAAGTGACTGTGTCGACACAACAGAACTAGTGTCGACACATTCTACAGAAGCTGTGTCGAGAAGCAGTGTCAACACCAAGGGAGCTGTGTCGACACCACCAAGGCTTGTGTCGACACTTAGTCTACTTGTGTCGACACATGATGAAGTTCAGTCTCAACACTTTGCTGACAGAGATAGAGTTTCAAGAAGTGACTGGAAGACTTGATAGTTGCCATAACCAACCGGTCTACTGCATCTGACAGAGCTGTCAGAAGTTTGTTAGAAACTGGATCAGCCGGTTACCATGGAGAAAGTCTATGTAAGGACATTCTCTATCAACAGAAGTAGGAATGATAAATGATACAAGTGTTACACACATGAGATAGAAAACAAAACACGAAGAAGATTTTCAACAGAAGATCTAAGAAGACATTCTTAAGTGGTGATCTACTCAGAGTTTGTCAAGAGAATTAAAAGAAGAATTCAGAAGAATCTTCAGAAAAAGTTGGAGAGAGAGAGAGCTCCATCTATTCAAGTGAAGAAAGGGACTTACATCAACAAGTCTCTCAAGTGTAGAGTTTGAACCAGTCTGCTAAGAAGAATTCAGATTGATTTCTGAATTTCAAGAAAGAAGCTGATTGAAGATCAACTTCAAAGGAGATCAACCCTACTATGTTCAGATTCAAGAAGCTTTGAAGAAAGCTAAGTTAGGTCGATCTCTAACGTCAGATTCTTTCAAGAACTGATCAAGAAAATGTCCATCCTTTCTCTATCAACCAGGGTAGTGGTTAAATTTTAGATTCACATCTATTTTCTGTAGGTTCTTTTTAAGATCTGAGTTGTAAGCCTGATTTATAAAGGCTGAGTTGTAGGAGATAAGTTCTCTGAGTGGTAGGCCTTATTGAAGGGTGAGGTAGGGCTGTGAGCCTGAGTTGTAGGAGATTGTCATCTCTGAGTTGTAGGCCTTGTTGGAGGCTAAGGTAGGGCAGATTGCCTGAGCTGTAGGAGTGTGGACTCACTCTGAGTTGTAGGAACCTTGTTTGGGTTCTGAGCTGTAAGATCTGAGGATCTGAGAAGAAGGAAAGAAGTTAGGCCAAATCTAGCACACTGCTAGATAGGCGAATGAGGAAAGTGGATATACCCAGACCTTGGGGAACCACTATAAATCATTGTGCAATCTGTGATTGTGTGTGGTATTATTATTTCTGTGTTGTGTTAGCTGTAGAACTATCTGTTTTTGTTAATTAACTCTATTAAAAGTTCTGTCTTAGAAGAAAAAGGAATTACACCTATTCACCCCCCCCCCCCCTCTAGGTGTTTAGGAACCAATTCTTTCAAGTGGTATCAGAGGGAGGTTCCTCAAAGAAAGACTTAACAGTCTGAGTTAGATCTGTAAGGCAGAAATAAGTTAAAGAAGATGGGTTCAGGAAAAAACCATAAAGAACTTGGTTCAATGAAGTTGCCTATATACAGGAAGGAAATCTTTAGAATTTAGAAGGAAAGGGTTAGACTATTTATGGAGGCATCTGATCCTAGAATTTACATAACAGTTCAGGAAGGACCATATGTTCCAATGAAGGTTTCTGTTCTTGATGCAAATCAAAGTACTCCTAAGGATTTTTCAGAAATGACTAAGGATGAAATCATCTTGGCTACAATGGATAAAAGAGCACAGAATATTATAGTGAGTTCCATAGATGATTCAACTTTCCAGAATCTGATTCACTGCAAAACCTCCAAGGAGATGTGGGACACATTGGTTGTCTACATGGAGGGCTCTGAAGAGGTTAGGCAAGATAGAAAGTCTATGCTTAATCAAGAGTATGAGAGTTTCAGACAAGCCAAGTATGATAGTATAACTAAATGTTATAAGAAGTTCTACAGAATTGTAAATGAACTTATGTCCTATGGAAGAATCTTCAGTACATATGAGCTGAATGAAAAATTCCTTAGGTCTTTGACTAAGGATTGGGATACAAAGATCTGTGCCATAAGGGAAGTGGCCAGACTGGCAGAAATTTCACCTCCAACACTGTTTGGCAAATTGCTGTCTTATGAGATGTAGCTGATGGCCAGAAAGGAGGAAGAGAAAAATACAAAGGTTGACTTTAGAGAAAAGTCAGTGGCCTTTAAGGTAGAAGCCACAAGAATAGAAGGATGTCTCCATCTTCTCCTAAGAAAGATGCAGAAGTGATCTCAGAAAATTCTGATAATCACAGTTCAGACAGTAGTAGTTTAGATAAAGACTTTGCTGCTTTCACAAGGCAGTTTCAGAGATTCTTAAAGAAGAAGCAGTGGAAATCTAAGTCATCCTCATCTCAGTCCAAGGATGATTATTATCAAAAGAGGAAATCATCCAGGAAGGACAGGAGTGGGACAAAGCCTAGCAAGTCAACTACTTCAAAGATCATTTGTTATTGCTACAACAGAGCTGAACATGTTGTGGCTGACTGTCTAGATAAAAGGAAGGAGTCTACTGATAAAAAGAAGTCTCAGCACAAGAGCAAGAAGGAGAAATCCTTGGTAGCTAAGAAAGAGAAAAGTTGGACAGATCAATCAACTTCAGAGTCTGAATCTGAGGCTGGGGCCTATATTGGTTTGTTTGTAAATGAAGAAGAGGATGAGTTCCTGAAATTACTGTACTTTATCTATGAGCAAGAAGACTACCAGTGCAAAGGACTGATGGCTATGTCTGAAGAAGACCAGTACCAGGATCAACCTGGCCCCAGAAAGGTAAAAAGTTCATCTGTAGATTCTGATTACTTCACTGGGTCAGAATCAGATGCATCTGCATCAATAGATGTGGATGGGTCTAAATCTGAAGTAGATATTCATCAGCTGATAGATGAATATTGGGATTTGTTGCAGGCACTCAAGAGAAGCAAAAACCTGGCCAAAAATCTGGCTAAGGAAATTGCAGCTCTTAAGTTGGCTGTATCTGATTCAGATAAGCTGCTGGATCAGAAGATGAATGAGATTGCTAGGCTGAAAAACATAACTGTTATTCAGATGGGTACAATCACATTCAAAAATGATCAGATCAAAAGTCTGGAAAACATACTTCAGAAAGAGAAGGAGATAGTGGCTAGTTTCTCTAAGCCAAAATCTGTCCTACCCCTAATTGATGACTTTGTCTCTCAAAAGGGTAAGGCAGGTTTAGGATTTAAGGGAACTGCATGGGCTGCATAGTTCAATAAGAAAGGCAAAGCCCCAGCACAATACAAAAGATCTGCTGCAAACAATACAGCTAAGATTGTACCTAAAAAGAGGTATAATAAGTATGAGTGTTGGTGCTGTGGCAAGATAGGTCATTATGCCTTAGACTGTTGGCACAATACCAGTGTCAGAAAGGATAGCAGTCTACCTGTTAAAAGAGCAACAGGCAGATTTTTCAAGTTTCAGGCTAACTTGAACCAAGGACCCAAAAGTTATTTGGGTTCTAAGGTTAAGTAATCTTTGTTGCAGGTGAGTCCAAGTTGTCATGCCCCTATATGGTACTTGGACAGTGGATGTTCCAGGCACATGACTGGAATAAGAGGATTGCTGAAGGACTACTCACCAATACTGAATGGGTCTAAAGTAATCTTTGGTGGTTCTGAAAAAGGAGTCATCAAAGGGTTTGATAACATCTCTAACAACTCAATCATTATCACTCAAGTAGCTTATGTGAAGGGTTTGAAACACAACCTAATAAGCATTAGCCAGCTGAGTGATCTTGGATATGACATTTCATTTATCAAGAATGGGTGTCATATCAAGAGGTCTAGTGATCAAAAAGTCATATTGACTGGCTATAGAAATAGAAATGTGTATTGCCTAAACTTTGAGTGTGAGAATAAAAATTCTCTTATCTATCTTGTGGCTGATGAGAAAGCCTCTCATTGTGTCAAATGGCACAATAGGTTAGCTCATATTAACTACAAGACTATTGGCCAACTCTTTAGTAAAGAGTTAGTGAGGAATTGTCCTCAAGTTAAGTGCTTTAAGGATGGGATATGCTCAGCTTGTCAAAAAGGCAAGCAGACCAAATCCACCTTTCATAGCCTAGAAACCAAAGACTCAGTGAGGTGCTTATACCTCTTGCATATGGATTTATTTGGTCCTATGCCAGTTCATAGTCTAGGTAGGAAGGTCTACACTTTTGTGGTAGTAGATGACTATTCTAGATTTTTCATGGAAATCTCATTCAGGTTGAACACAATCCTCTCTCGGCGGAGGTAGCTCGCGTACAACACCATCATGGCGATGGCATTTGAATTCAGCTGCGCGGGCACCGCGACATAATATTTCAGAATCTGGCGGATCTCCGGCCAGATAGGAAGGTGCAGCCCCACCTCAAAGTGAGAGATGGGGAAGGCGGGCTCATCATCGTAGAAGGAGTCGATGGCTTCACCCTCCCTCAGCTGGCGCGCCTCAAAGACCGGCGGAACGTGGTCGCCGACAAATTCCGCGAGCTCCGCCTCGGTGGTGCTCCCCTCGAAGAAGCAGTAATCTCTAAAGTGTTGGGCACACTTATTGCAGCCATCAGGGTCGGGATTGGTTTTGTCCATGCTCGCAAGAGGGGGTGGAGCGCGAGCAGGAAAGAGAAAAGCACAGGAAGAGAGGGAAAGAGTAAGCAGTTAAGGCAGTAGTACGGGGGTTGGTGGGTGGGGGCCTATTTATAGAAAAAGTAATCTGGGGGCCAAGCTGTCCAATCGGCCCAGCTCGCCATCCCAGCTTGCCAACCCCCAGCATGCCGACTTCTGGCGCATTCCAACCAAGGCTAAGTCAAATAAGAAGCAGTATAATTACTATTATTCAAATACAAGACACATCTAAGAATGTTTGAAGTTATTTATTACAGCAACCTAGTGCACGAATAAAGAAGCGGGGCGCGCGGGCAGGGGGGACAGGAGGAGAGTACCGGTCGGCTCGGCAAGGGAGCCGTCTTCTATCTACCCCGGCCTCGCATCCCCCGTCCCCCAGACTGCCGCGCATGGAGGAGCTCGCGAATCCTCCCCGAATTCCTCTACACCACCAAGAGGTCGTCGTCTATCTCATCCAGGAGCCGAGAAGAAGACGTCATCTAGCCAGCCTGGCCACTTAGCACCTCGTCGGCAAGACGCGCGTAGTCGCGTTCTAATGCCTCGTTGACTTCTTGCACCTCGCGCAGCCCACACTCTAGTTTCTTGAAAAGCTTGACCCCCTCCTCGTCAGCTCGCCTTGCTCAACTTCGGGGCCTATGTAAGAGTCCAGCAAACTCGGGGAGGGGAGGGGAGAGTAATGGGCTGCCCGCGAAGATTTCTCGGCAGCGGATTGGCTGGGGAGAACTTCGAAGACAGAAACATCAGCAAGGGGAGGTGTGCTGGAAAATCGCATAATAAGAATCTAAGGCCAAATTTACCTGACGTGCTCGGCAACTCAAAGGAGGTGCGGGGAGGGACAAACCTCAGGTCCTTCCCGCGCCCTGGACCACGCGTTCCCGGTGAAAGGAGCTCAAATCCCGAGATGGGGATGGTCTCCACGCCCGCCCCCGTGGTCACAACAGCTTGCTGAGGGGAGGGGCGCGCACCGGCAAGCGCGGCTTCTGCGAGCCCACCCCCAAGGTTCCAAAGGGGGAGACAGATCCCGCGTGCGATTTTCCGGAGTTCTGAGTCGCGAGTCCTCAGGTGTGGTCTTGGCTCGCGAGGTGGTCTATTGTGGCGCAATGCCCCCATGCCATTAAGCTGGCTGTCCGGGCCGTCGCAGAGGTCGACAACGTTCTTTCCCTTTTCGGGGGCAGGCAAAGTAGAGGAGATAGTCCCGTGCTGCAAGGTGGTTCTCAGATCATTGTAAATGTGTTCGGCCGCTTGAGGAAACGGCTTCACCCACTTGGAGTAGACTCAGCAGAGCCGCCCTAAGGGACAGCGGGCGGAACTGCAGTCAGGGCAGCTATGCGAGCAGCTGAGACATGGTGAGCTCGGTTAAGGCGCTCTTGGATCTCCTTGGGAATCGACATCACGGCAGGGCTATAACAAAGAGAATGGCAAAATTCAGGCAGGTATGCAGGTGTATATATATAGCCGCAGGTGGACACCACCCGAAGATTCCCTCCAATCCACCCCGCACTGGCTGAACACTTGGGGTTGGATGTTTCTTTCCGAGCTTTGCCAAGCTCAAAAAAAGCGGGGATTGTGTACAACCCTGTATCCGACGAGTGGGGTGAACCAGGAACCAGACCGACCGGCTCAGATCACCCAGGCCCCAGGCGAGCTCAGTGGAGAAACCCGAGCCCGAGCTCGGTATTCATCGACCGCGAGCTCGGCATTCGCCGAGCTAAGTCAGGATTCATCGAGCTGAGGCCGACTAATGGAGGCCGACCGATGGGCGAGCTCGTCGTCCCAGCTCCCGCTCACGCAAAGGAGCTCGACAACAGCAGGCGAGCCGGATCTTCAGGGGTGGCCGAGCTCCCCAGCTCGCCCAGATCCATGAGGTAATTTTTACTGTTTTGCCCCCGCTGGTCTGCCCATAGCCCTTTAAAACAGCGGAGTTTGGCCGTTGGCAGACCCAGCCAAGGGTATTTTGGTAACTTCAGGCCAGTTCAGCTTGGTTATTTGCAGTTCACATTCTGAAATATATAAATAGGACCCAAGGGGTACCTCAAAAAATGGATTTCCTGTGTGTCACAACCCGCATTTCCTCAACGAGCACGTCGTATCAGAGCAAGAGGAAAAATGGGTTATGATGCCACGTCATGCATGGGATGACTGCACACGCTCAGGGAAACCTTTACACTTACTAGACTAGAATAAAATCATCAGTTATATGCAAGAAAACCGTTGAGTTTGATGGTCGTATCCCTCGGCCTAGTAGAGCAAAATGTGGTTGTACGCGGCGAAAAATAATTTACGTTAGTGGTGATTTTTCCTATATGCACTCTAGATTTATTATACCATAGGAAATCGTCTGTTTTTACGTGGTTTGGAAATACATCTTAGTTTACCAAAACATGTATGCATGACATAGAATAGTAGGTTTGGTTTACCTTTAAAATATCTAATGCAACCTAGCATAAACCCTTCCCAAGAGCAAGTAGACATCATCTCATCCAAATGATTCATATTAGCAGTCTAGCATTCATATGTAGCAAGTAAAGAAAACCACCAATGGGCGCCAACAAGCTGACACGAACCCATTGTGGCGTATGTATGTCTGTACAATAAAGTAAAGTACTACCTCGCCCAACAAGCTCGGCAAGCTCCAAGTAAATTTCACCAAACTCTAGCCGCTCAACCGGCTACAACCTGCACCTGAGGCATTCAAGAAAGAACACCTCAGCAATCAGCAAGGCTACAACATAGATCATTAAGTTCATAAAATATGACGAAGGGGCTTACCGACCCTATAGCAATTTTCATATAAAACGAGTGGAAAGAATAAGGTGGAAAATAAGTGTCAAACACTGCCAACCCAACGAGTAAAACACACCAAGAGCGTATAACAACCCTCATGCCCTGCCCAAACCTGCAGTAGCAACAAGACGACATATGCCAACACCATAACCATATAACCTCATACGTCGAACACGTGCACTTGTGGTAGTGGTAAGTCATCAGTACTCAAGGGCTCAACAGTGGTAGCCCAGAAGTGCAACGCACCGGGCCAGATCGGGCCAAAACAGGTGCAACGCACCACAAAGCACAACCTCCCCTCTGGGGCAATAAACGGTGGACACCAAGGCATTACCACACCGCCCCTCACAGAGCCAGCAAATGACACCACACACCAAACGCACAACGCGAGCTCAAAACTCTTCGTAATCCAACCTCAACACACTCACTACATCGTTCCCAAACATGACCACAAATCACCAAAGTTATATTAACTGGATAGAGTTTGGTGAAATTTACTTGGAGCTTGCCGAGCTTGTTGGGCAAGGTAGTACTTTACTTTATTGTACAGACATACATATGCCCCAATGGGTTCGTGTCAGCTTGTTGGCGCCCATTGGTGGTTTTCTTTACTTGCTACATATGAATGCTAGACTGCTAATATGAATCATTTGGATGAGATGATGTCTACTTGCTCTTGGTAAGGGTTTATGCTAGGTTGCATTAGATATTTTAAAGGTAAACCAAACCTACTATTCTATATCATGCATACATGTTTTGGTAAACTAAGACGTATTTCCAAACCACGTAAAAACATACGATTTCCTATGGTATAATAAATCTAGAGTGCATATACGAAAAATCACAACTAACGTAAATTATTTTCCGCCGGGTACAACCATATTTTGCTCTACTAGGCCGAGGGATACATCCATCAAACTCAACGGTTTTCTTGCATATAACTGATGATTTTACTCTAGTCTAGTAAGTGTAAAGGTTTGCCTAAGTGTGTGCAGTTATCCCCTGCACGACGTAGCATCATAACCCATTTTTCCTCTTGCTCTGATACGACGTGCTCGTTGAGGAAATGAGGGTTGCGACAGTTGGTATCATAGGGAGGTTTGCTTGACAATTGGTCGGGCAAACTTTCCTTTTTGTAATACGTATTAATCATCATATCATACACACACCGAGGTTCCATCAGTACGTCTTGGCCGAAGCACTAACACTACACTCATGGCATGAACAGAAGTATACGGGGCATATTATGTAGTATGAGATGCATAATATGTGGTTGTATATGGATCCACCATAGGGGTAACATGTGAGGATTATGTAGTATAGGATGCATAACCTCACCACATGAATGCGACTAGCACATTTTCTTTTATTCGTTGCATGCAATGTTATGTAGTATGGGATGCATAGCATTGTGATGCGTACGACCGCTCATGGCATGCATTAAGGCCTTTTCTAGAATGCATAGCACAGCACGCATAACATAACATTGCATGAGCACAATGTGCCAAGCTAAAGATTTACATGATGACACCTGTACACTCATGGTTTTGGGTCAAATAAATTCATGCATTCATCGTTTAGGCACAAGTTAGTGGGATGATGGCGAGTCATCTTAGGCTAGGCATAACATCATTCTCAAACTCTCAGAGCAAGTTAGCAGTTGATGTTCATATTTATATATGTATTGTCTGTACAGCGTCGTTATGTGTTGATTGTTGGGTTTGAGTTTGATTTAGAGTGCAATGGTTTATAGGATGTCAAAGCATCCAGTGACAAGGCAGACTCCCCAATCTGAGGGCGAGTCTTCAAGCGCGCAGAATAATGCCCCGATGGATAGTCTACGACAAAGTAATGATGCTTTGACTAGGCAAGTGCAGGATGTGCAGTCCCAGCTCCAAGCTATGTCATCAGTGATGTCTGGGCTGGCACCAAGAGTGCAAGAGACTGTCAGAGGCCCCTCTGTTTCTACTCCTTCCGTGGCATTGATACCCTAAGTTGTGGTTCCTCCTGCGATGACTTTTATCTCGCAGTTTCAGTGACTTGTACCACCTACCTATAATGGCAAAGCGGACTTTGTGATCTTGGTTGATTGGGTGATCACGTTGGAAGAAATGTTTATCTATTCTGGCATTTCCGAGGACCAGAAGGTGATGCTTGCCGCCTACCAACTAAAAGGACTGGCAAAACGTTGGTGGTTGCGAGAAAAGGAAAGCTTAGTGGCGGGATGTTCATGGGAAGTCTTCAAAGAAATGCTACGACGCAAATTTCCGCCGTCGGTCGAAAGGGACCGCCTGATGAATGACTTCTTGTACCTGAAGCAGAGGAAACTCACAGTTAGTGAGTATGAAAGTGAGTTTAGCAAACTAAGTCGGTTCGCTCCGGGCCTGGTGACTACGGAAGCTGACCGAGTGAAGAGATTTCTTGGCGAACTAAGGAGTGATGTCCAGCAGTTTGCAAGCGCTTATGGAGCAACGAGTTATACTAGTGTGGTTGAGGCTGCTTTGAAGGTTGAAGCTATAGAAAATGCAAAACAAAGAGGGCAGTTGATGAGGAAGGACAAGAGAAAGCTAGTGGAAGGGAAAAGCTCCCAAGAAGCTGCTGGGAGAAAGAAGAATAAGGAGACGTGTAGCTTCTGTGGCCGGTCAGGTCACCCATTTGAGAGATGTTTCAAGCGATTGGGAATGTAGAAGAAGGAGCAGGTGCATGCCATTCAGGGTGCGCCAACCAGAGAGTTGGAGTGTGCAGTATGTGGATGAAAGGGGCATGAGACTGCCCGTTGCTGGGCCAAAGAGAAAGCCTGTTATCAGTGTGGTAGATAAGGACATCTCAGAGCAAGGTGCCCGCAGATCCAACCTATTTTGCACCTCGTACCACTCTAGGCCTTGCCTCCACCGCAGCCGGTGGACAAAGGAAAGGGAAAGTTAAATGTGATCTCTTTAGAGGAAGCTCAGATGTCACCTCAGGTTATCTCAGGTTCGATTCCTTCCTCAGGTTCACGTTTTGTTTATGATGCTTAAGCGTAGTTCTTAGATACATATGTACCCTTATAGGAAAATTTAAGGTAAAGAACAGTTGGGTGCGTGTTCTCTTCGATTCTGGCGCGACCCATTCATTTATGGCTCGACCCTTTGTGGATCGGTATCGTTTGACACCAGATCGAGTGGGGAATGCCTTTTTGGTGAGGTTTCCTTCCGGTGCTTCTGTGGTTGCAGACTGGGGTCTTCTTGATTGTCCCATTTTATTGGGGGATTTCTTAGCGAAGGCTGATTTGAAGGTGATCGATTTGGAAGATTTTTGACGTTATCTGATGTAGGGTTATCCGGAAACGGAGATCTCCGCGAAGCTAACACTCTCCCTACGCACAACACGTCGTAGATCTACCGCACCTACACAGCACCTATCGCCCACAATATTTCCTCGTCACAAAACGCAACACAAACAACAAAGGAGGAATGGTCGACTCGAAAACAACGATCGGAAATTTGAGTCGGATTATTCCCCAAGAAAACACAAAGGTTGCCACTCCTTTTTGAGAGCAAGACCAAGGCTATAGGCCAAGATCCGCTCAAGCAAATAGGATCCACCCGATCCGGAAATAAAAGCCTTGCAACGGCGATTTCGATTCAAAACTTGCAACGATTAAATTAAAGATCCAGAGAAAACGATGAGCGAAATCCACCACAACTAAAGAGAAGAAATCACACAAGGGAGGGGAAAGGGATTACCCAACCGGAAAACTTTCACACGAGATAACTGTGGGAGAATCACTCTCTCCACGGATCCACCGGTGTCACACTGAATGGTTTGCAACCTTCTTCCAAGGAGTCGCACCGAAGGAAGCCACGCCGGAGTCGCACCTAACGGGGATGGAGGAGGCAAGGCTTGGCTTCACACCAAAGGGGAGGGGGCGGCTATGGACTTCTCCATGGTGGCCGAAATTTCCACAAGGGGGATTTTTTAGGTTTCTTTTCCAATTGCTTTAACTCTTCATGATAGCCTCCTTTAAATAGGAGTTACAAATAAGCCTTATCCCTTCATGATGGAGATTTAATCTCATCCATCCGAATGGCTAATAGGAGTTACAAATAAGCCTTAGCCCTTCATGATGGAGATTTAATCTCATCCATCCGAATGGCTAATTGCACACCAAAACTAAAATAGTTCAAATTGAAAATACAACAACACATGCAATGAATATAAAATTATCACATAAGCATAGGATAATTTTATATTCCAATTATAAAATAAAGTGCACGAAAAGGAAATAAATAAAACTAAGGCGTTGCCGTGGCGGTAGCACGGCGCGGGCGGAGGTTGTAGCGTAGCCGTCCGTTAGCGTCATCGTGCCGCCTCACGTCCTTGAGTCGTATGGCCTTAGCAACCGGATCATCAACAGCATCATCAGCATCGTCTTCAACCGGTGGAGGAGGGGCCGCGCCATCAATCCACCCCCGCTCAAATACACGCATCTCCGTTGCGTGGTCCAAGCGATAGCGGTGAAGGAGAGCGGCATCCAAACTATGCAGCTCCGTCTCGAGTACCCAAGAGTCATCCGAAGGGGGCCGATCACGCCAACGGATGAGAAAGCGGTGGGTGTCGCCATCAACAGTGGTAACAGGCTCAGCATCAAGTATCATCTCTGGAGTGGAGAACGTCCGTGGAAACCTGGGGAACATATTAGCAGTAGGCAGGAAAGAAGGCAACTTACCATCCGATGATATACCTGTGGGGACCGAAAGAGAGAGATCATTTGTACTACCACTCCCCAACCCATGAGAATTTTTAGTGGGAGAAGAAGATGACAAAGAAATCAACTCTTGTGGTGGTGACACAAACATCGTTAAATCCGAAACATTAGAAATGGGGGAGATACCCCAATCAGCAGGCAAGTCCAAAACGAAAGCGTTGTCACCTAGCTTTTTAATAATCCGAAAAGGGCCGGTGCGCTTTGGTGCTAACTTTTTAACGGTGCCAGTTGGCAAGCGTTCGGGAACCAAACGGACTAAAACTAGATCGCTAAGTTTGAAGTCTGATACTCTACTATGTAAATTAGCGTGCGCTTGATAAGAGTCGTATTGCGTAGTCAAGGTGTCCCGTATACGTGCGTGTAAATCATGGATGTGCTGGGCGAAGGATTGTGCAAACTGACTTGCCTTGTACGTTGGGGGCAGCGACACCAAGTCAAGCGGCACAGGAGCCTTATACCCGTGGACAATCTCATTTGGAGACAGACCCGTAGACCGATTCTTGGAATTATTGTAGGCTAATTGGGCATGGGGAAGGAGAAGATCCCAAGTGCTCTTGTGATCACTCACGAGGCATCGTAACAAATTTCCTAAGCTCTGATTAACCACTTCCGTCTGCTCATCAGTTTGGGGATGATAGGCAGAGGAAAACAATAATTTCGTTCCCATTAATATCCAAAGAGTCTTCTCGCTAATAAACGTGTAGCCTTGTAAGAAAGATACCCACATAGCGTGTCGTGGGCTGATCTTATGCTGGCCGTTGATGAAACGTAGAGCCTCATGATCGGAGAGGATCACAAACTCCTTGGAGAGGAGATAGTGCCTCCAATGGTGTAGACATCGGACTACAGCATAAAATTCCCTATCGTAATTGGAATAGTTCAGTTTAGGGCCGGACAACTTCTCGCTAAAATAACTAACGGGATGGCCCTCCTGGCTCAAGACACCTCCAATCCCGACCCCAGACGCATCGCATGTGAGCTCATAGACTTTAGCAAAGTCAGGTAGACGTAAGACAGGTGCCTCCGTCATAAGCTGTTTGATTCGTTCAAAAGCATGGGTGGCGGACTTCGTCCACGTAAACTCTCCCTTCTTCATACAGTCCGTGATAGACGCCATAATACTACTGAAGTCTCGTATGAAACGATGATAATACGTGGCTAACCCATGAAAACTACGCACCTCACGTAGGGTGGTTGGCACGGGCCAGTCCTTAATGACCTGAACCTTGCCCGGATCGACTCGAATACCCTCAGAGCCGACTATATAGCCTAGGAACTCTACCTCCGAGACATAGAAAGTGCATTTCTTAAGGTTAAGAAATAACGTCTCCTTCCGCAGGGTGGAAAGGATCACTCTCATGTGGGAGATGTGCTCGGTAGTAGAGGTGCTATAAATCAGAATATCGTCAAAGTAGATGACAACGAACTTTCCCATAAATGGCTGAAAGACGTGTGTCATCATCCGGGAGAAGGTACTAGGGGCATTGGACAACCCAAAGGGCATCACAAGTCATTCGTACAGACCATCCTTCGACTTAAACGCTGTCTTCCACTCATCGCCCTCTCGTATCCTAATCTGGTGATAGCCACTCCGAAGATCTAATTTGGAGAATACGGTGGCTCCAGACAAGACATCCAACAAATCATCTAGGCGGGGAATGGGGAACCTATACTTGATGGTGATTTTGTTGATAGTCCGGCTATCAACGCACATCCTCCATGTACCATCCTTCTTGGGGGCAAGTAGGGCTGGTACAGCACATGGACTCATACTAGTCCTAATAAAACCTTTCGCTAGTAAGCCCTCGATCTGAGACTGCAACTCTAGGTGAGCCGCGGGGTGGAGTCGATAATGGGGCTGGTTTGGCAAGGAAGACCCCGGGATGAGATCTATCGCATGCTGGATATTCCTAAGCGGGGGTAACGTGGGTGGCAACTCATCCGGGTACACGTCCCTATACTCTTCCAACAGTACCCGTAACTCACTAGGTAGCTCATCCAAAATGCTAGAATCGGGCTTCGCACTTAAGAGGACTAGCGCTTACATAATTCCATCAAAGAACGGATCTCTCTCAAACTATTTCCTACCAACGAGATTCAACGTTTTCCGTTCTACCGGGATAGTGGTGTCCTTAGCCAAGACTTCGGGCTCCTTTGGGATGGTCGGCTTCAAAGTGATGGTTTTGTCATTGAATTTGAACTCATAAGTGTTGGCTCTACCAAAATGTGTAACATCACGGTCGTATAGCCAAGGGCGGCCTAACAACACATGGTAAGCGTCCATCAGAATGACATCACACCACACCTCATCAATGTAGGATTTGAATGAGAGTGGGACCAGGCATCGCTTGGTAACGGGTACAGAGAGCTTGTTGATCCAAGCGACCTGGTATGGGGTCGGGTGTGGTTCCGTGACCAAGGACATACGTGCTACGGCGTTCTCAGATATGACGTTCACGCAGCTACCACTATCAATAATCAGCTTGCAAAGCTTCTCGCCACTCTTAAAAATCAGAGAAAATATGCTCGTCCTCTTTCAATCATCTAATGGACGAGGAAAGGTCAAAATACAACGCATCACCATAAGTGGGTGATCGTCCTCTAAGTCACTAGGGACTCCTTCGGGGTCACTCTCCTCTGCGGCCTCGTATACGTAATCGTCAGGGTCGGTAGTTGGCTCTAATAAGGCTACTGTTTTTGTCTTTGTTGGGCATTCGTAGGCATAGTGGCCTTGAATGCCGCAAGAGTAACAAGTGGTGTTAGCCTTGCTAACCTTCCCGATAGGGACACGCTCACTCGCAGGGTTCTTGGAGTTCCTAGCGGTGATCACGATTGACTTCGGCTCGGTAGATTTAAACTTTCCCTTATCAGGATATGTGGAAGAAGACGCCCCAGTGGTGGACTTGTTCTTCGCATGAGCGTAACGGGAGTGAGCCTTAGAGGCTAGGTGTTTTTCAATGTCCAAGGCGGCATTGAAAGTCGTGTTCAAGTCCGTATGCCCATATCGCAAGAGCTTCCTTTGGATATCGGGGTTAAGGACCTTTCGAAATCTAGATAAAGTGACTTCGGGAATCTCCCTAAGGTCACATCGCACCATTCGGTCCTTAAGTTCACCCATATATTCAGCTACCGAGCTTGAGCCCTGCCGCAGAGTGGCAAGCTCATCGAACATCTGTGTCCGATGGTACGCAGGAACGTACTGATCGGTCAACAGGTTCTTCATTACGGGCCAACCTATAAGGGGGCTCCGTGTCCGGTTCCTAATCTTCGCTCCTCATTCAGCCAGAACGTCTTTGCACGACCTGTTAACTTCATCCGGGCAACTTGGACCTTTTGGGGATCCATCAGGTTGTGCCACTCGAAGTAACACTCCATATCCACAGTGCAGTTAAGGAAGATTTGGGGGTCTCCCATGTCATCATACGTGGGGGAATTTATCTTAATGGCCCTAGTAATGTCAAAGTCTCGCTCGGGGCGGTGTCCCCTAGGGGGCACCCGTGGGGAGTCCCCATCAGAATCCGAATCAGAGTTATGTTGGTGCCGGTTGGGCCGGTCAACATTAACGGGTGGCGGGGGTGGCCTAGCTTGGTTTTGTAGGATCTGGGCTAAGACGTTCCTAAGCTCAGCCATTTCAGCACGAAGACCCTCTATAGTCGCGGTGTTGGGATCACCATGCTCGTTCGCAGCCATACTAGACGTAGACGGGGTTGCGTACTCCGTTCCTAGCCTTGTGCGCATTCAGGTTTGGGAGGCCCCGGGCAAGATGAATTTTCCTAGGGCTGTAGCTATATTGAAAATAAGATATTTTTATATATTCCCAAAGTGAATAACACGTAGACCGTTAAAAAATTTTATTTTTGAAATTTTGCTGAAAAATAAAGATTTCATCCCGCTATTGGCAGACCACAGAAATAATTTTTTTGATTTTTAGATTCGATCGACCAACAAAGAATGCAGAGAGGATGTTTTCAACGTGGGAGTTGAAACGACCGCCTCTGATACCAAATTGATGTAGGGTTATCCAGAAACGGAGATCTCCGCGAAGCTAACGCTCTCCCTACGCACAACACGTCGTAGATCTACCGCACCTACACAGCACCTATCGCCCACAATATTTCCTCGTCACAAAACGCAACACAAACAACAAAGGAGGAATGGTCGACTCGAAAACAACGATCGGAAATTTGAGTCGGATTATTCCCCAAGAAAACACAAAGGTTGCCACTCCTTTTTGAGAGCAAGACCAAGGCTATAGGCCAAGATCCGCTCAAGCAAATAGGATCCACCCGATCCAGAAATAAAAGCCTTGCAATGGCGATTTCGATTCAAAACTTGCAGCGATTAAATTAAAGATCCGGAGAAAACGATGAGCGAAATCCACCACAACTAAAGAGAAGAAATCACACAAGGGAGGGGAAAGGGATTACCCAACCGGAAAACTTTCACACGAGATAACTGTGGGAGAATCACTCTCTCCACGGATCCACCGGTGTCGCACCGAATGGTTTGCAACCTTCTTCCAAGGAGTCGCACCGAAGGAAGCCACGACGGAGTCGCACCGAACGGGGATGGAGGAGGCAAGGCTTGGCTTCACACCAAAGGGGAGGGGGGAGGCTATGGACTTCTCCATGGTGGCCGAAATTTCCACAAGGGGGGTTTTTTAGGTTTCTTTTCCAATTGCTTTAACTCTTCATGATAGCCTCCTTTAAATAGGAGTTACAAATAAGCCTTAGCCCTTCATGATGGAGATTTAATCTCATCCATCCGAATGGCTAATAGGAGTTACAAATAAGCCTTAGCCCTTCATGATGGAGATTTAATCTCATCCATCTGAATGGCTAATTGCACATCAAAACTAAAATAGTTCAAATTGAAAATACAACAACACATGCAATGAATATAAAATTATCACATAAGCATAGGATAATTTTATATTCCAATTGTTGAAGTTGGTGACCGGGCGGTCTGTCTTGGCGGGTTGAAGACCGCGCGGTCTGGCGGTTTGACTCGCCGGCTTGTAAACCGGGCGGTCTAGCGATCTTCACAGGCGACCTCTCTGCTTCTCTTGTTGTAGCCGTGCGGTTAGTCCTTCTGTCTAACCGCGCGGCTTGTGCGGTTTACTTTGTACAGTCCGCTTAGCTTGTAAATTTTTAGTCCCACATCTCTTATTTGTATTCTCTCATCTCTCCTCCATTCAATATAAGGGAGGGCATACCTTTGTAATAGTTATCTTTTTTGGATAATAAAGTTTCAATTATTCAAAAGCTTATCTGCTTGTTCTCTCTTTTCGCTACTTCCTAACATGGTATCAGAGGACACGGTCATTTCCTCCTGATTCTGTGCGCTCTCTATTGTTCGCGGCTTGTTTTCCGCTTCCTGCGACCTGTTTCGCGACTTGCCTTCTCTTCTGTCCGCTGCCCTGTTCGCGCGGCTTGTTTCTGTCTGCTGCCCTGTTCGCGTGGCTTGCTTCTTCTTGGTTCTCTTCTCCTGCTGCTCTTCGTCGCAGCGACCTGTTTCCTTGTCGCCGCGCTCCTTGTTCTTTCTTGCCTCTTCGACTTCCTAGTCGTTGCGGCCTTGTCTCTACCCACTACGGACTTCTTCTCCCTGTCCGCTTCTGCTTTCCCCTTTTCCGCTTGTCTCTATACTCGCGGTTTGCTGCTGTGATCTGCCTGACCGTGCGGGTTGTTCCTATCTCACCTGCATCTTGGTCGCGGTCACCTGCTCTTCTCCTCTCTTCTGTTCGCTCGGCCTTTTCAGTCCGTGCGACCTCTTCCCCGCTGTGCCTTGTTCTGCTTCCTAGCCGCTCGCGTTCGCGCGGCTTCTTCCCTTTAACCCGCTACGGTTTCACGCGGGTTGCTCTCTTTTCCTCTCCCCGTGCGTTTCTCTCTGTTCGCGCGGATTCTCCCTTGTTTGAGCGGCCTCTCCACCTTTCTTCCTTTAGCCGCTCCTGCTTGTTAGTCGCCGCGACCTCCTTATTCAGTCGTGCGGCTTGTGCTCTGCACCTTGGTCGTGGCCCTTCTTGCCGCTGGTGTGCTGACACCGAGACCGCTCCAGTTTCTTCTTCCTCCCTTCATGGCTTTCTTATCCTCCTCCAAGCCGTTCGCCTCGGTTGTCATGTCTTCTGGTCGTGCACACGTTGCTACTCAGGGCAAATGGCTGATCGACACTGGTGCTACGAATCATATGACCGGCCATCTCCCGTGTTTCTCTCTCCTAGAAAAACATGCTCGCTTGCCCCCGGTTATTCTCGCTGACGTCTCTTCATCACCAGTCCATGGAACAGGGAGAGTTCATGTCACTCCGTCTCTTCACTTGGCGGATACTCTATATGTGCCCCAGTTCTTGTGCAACTTATTATCTGTTACCTCTCTTTGCAAGCAATTACAGTGTTCCGTCACATTTACTTCTACTTCTTGCTCTTTTCAGGATCCGGACTCCCAACGGACGATTGCTACTGGGACTGAGAGTGGCGGCTTATACTTCCTGGACAACATTTCTGCT
The DNA here is from genome assembly GCA_039583875.1 of Platanthera guangdongensis. NCBI lineage: Eukaryota > Viridiplantae > Streptophyta > Magnoliopsida > Asparagales > Orchidaceae > Platanthera > Platanthera guangdongensis. The sequence goes on from CM077153.1 coordinate 107,062,480, forward strand.
TTTTCCACCTTCTCCTCCACCTCCACAGATCTTCTCCAATGGCATCTCCGCCTTGGTCATGCTCCTCCCCGTCTTCTTCGTCAACTTCTGCCCCACCTTCCTCCTCAAAGTCCTCCGCTCAACTGTGAGGCCTGTCAGCTTGGCAAGCATCACCGCTCCTCCTTCCCTCCAAAGCACGTTCGTAGCTCTACCCGTCCGTTTGATCTTATCCACTCCGATATCTGGGGTCCTTCTCCTACACTTACCATTGGTCGGGGTAGTTCCTATTTTGTCACATTCATTGATGATTTATCTCGCTGTACGTGGGTGTATCTATTAAAAGATCGCTCCGAATTATTCTCTGTATGGACATCCTTCTATCTCATGATCAAAACTCAGTTTGGTGTTTCTATCCAAGTTTTTCGATCTGATAATGCCCAAGAATATCTCAGTCGTGACTTCTCTACATTCTGCATGCAAAATGAGATTCTTCATCAAACTAGTTGTGTCTATACTTCACAACAAAATGGTGTGGCCGAACGCAAAAACCGTCACCTCCTCGATGTCGCTCGCACCTTGATGACCCAGATGCATGTTCCTCGCTCCTATTGGGGCTATGCTGTTCTCCTTGCCTGCTACCTCATCAATCGCATTCCCTCCACGGTTCTCCACGGCCAAACCCCGTTCTCCATTTTGTATCCGGGCAAGGAGCCGTTTCCTCTTCCTCTCCAAATCTTTAGATGCACTGCCTTTGTGCATACCCCTTCTGCCACCCGTGATAAGCTCTCCCCTCGCTCCACCAAATGTGTCTTTCTGGGGTACTCCACCACTCAGAAAGGCTACTGTTGCTTTGATCCCGTCCTTCGTAAGCAGTTCGTCTCTGCTGACGTCACCTTCTTCGAGAATACCTCCTACTTCTCGGATGACTCCTCTCCTCTTCTCCCCGCTTCTGATTCTCCTGCCGTTCCCTTCATTCCCTCGCCTCCTACTACACCGTCTCCACCCCCTCCTCTTCCTCCAACTCTCTCTCTCCCTTCTCCACCACCCTCTCCCTCATCTCCGCTGCCGTCGCTCTCTTCTCCCGGGCCAGCTTTCTCTACCACGGATGCTCCGGATGCCGCGGGCCCGGCTGACCTGGATCTTCCTATAGCTCTTCGCAAAGGGGTGCGGACGTGTACCCTACACCCCCTTGCTGCTGTTGTTTCCTATGATCATCTTACCCCTTCTCGCAGGGCATTTGCACTGGCTATCTCTGCCACTGCCACACCCCGCTCCTATCAGGAGGCCCTTGCTATTCCTCACTGGAAGATGGCCATGGATGAGGAAATGGCGACCCTCACTGAGCGGGGTACCTGGACTCTCGTTCCTCCTCCCTTCGGTACTGATGTTGTTGGCTGTCGCTGGGTCTTTGTGGTCAAATTTAGCCCAGACGGCACTGTGGATCGGTATAAGGCTCGCCTTGTTGCTAAGGGCTTTACTCAGACCTATGGGGTTGATTACTTTGACACCTTCTCCCCTGTGGCTCGTCTCAGCACTATCCGGGTTCTTCTCTCTGTGGCCGTCAATCGGGATTGGCCGATTTCTCAGCTGGACGTCAAGAATGCCTTCCTTTATGGTGATCTTCATGAGGCCATTTACATGGAGCAACCTCCTGGGTATGTTGCTCAGGGGGAGACACGAGTATGCCGGCTGCAGAAGGCAATTTATGGCCTCAAGCAGAGTCCTCGAGCTTGGTTTGACAAGTTCAGCGGCATTGTGGCGGCTGTTGGTTTTGTGCGAAGCTCTGCTGATCACTCTCTCTTTATTCGCAAAACTCCTTCTGGGCTGGTTGTTCTTGCTGTGTACGTCGATGATATTCTTCTCACTGGCGATGACCAGGAAGGGGTAGCCCTGACAAAGCGACATCTTCGCCAACATCTGATCACTAAAGATATGGGCTCTCCAAAGTACTTTCTGGGGATCGAACTCTCTTGGAAGCCCGACTCCTTAGTTCTCTCTCAGCGTAAGTATGCCCTTGATCTTTTAAAAGAGGCAGGATTAACTGGAGCAAAACCTGCCCGATGCCCCATGGCTACTGGGGAGGACAAAACCTGGACAGATGATTCGCCTCCTCTTTCAGATAGTTCGCGGTACAGGCGTCTGGTTGGTAAGCTCATATATCTCACAGTGACCAGACCCGACATTTCCTATGCTGTGGGCAAGGTGAGTCAATTCATGCAAGCGCCTAGGGAGTGTCATCTACAGTCCGCCTTGCGGATCTTGGAGTATGTCAAAGCAGCACCTGGGAAAGGATTACTTTTTCAGAAGAATGGTCATCTGAGGATTGAAGCCTACTCAGATGCAAGTTATGCTGATGACAAAGGGGATCGCAAGTCAACCTCAGGTTTTTGCACCTTTGTTGGGGGCAATCTGGTGAGCTGGAAGAGCAAGAAGCAGTCTGTTGTCTCCAGGTCCAGTGCAGAAGCTGAGTATCGCAGTATGGCGTCAACCACTTGTGAGTTGAAATGGTTGCGGGCTCTCATGCTAGATTTAGGAGAGGTGTACAACCATCCTCTACCTATGTTCTGTGATAACAAGGCCGCCATATACATCTCCAAAAATCCGGTATTCCATGAAAGAACAAAGCACATTGAGGTTGACTGCCATTTCATTCGTGAAGAGATTTTAAAAGAACAAATTTGCACTCCATTTGTCACGTCTGATAAAGAGCTGGCTGACATCTTCACCAAGCCAGTTTTCGCCTCGTTTCTGCATGTTTGCGACAAGCTGGGCATGATTGATATATATGCTCCAGCTTGAGGGGGAGTGTTGAAGTTGGTGACCGGGCGGTCTGTCTTGGCGGGTTGAAGACCGCGCGGTCTGGCGGTTTGACTCGCCGGCTTGTAAACCGGGCGGTCTAGCGATCTTCACAGGCGATCTCTCTGCTTCTCTTGTTGTAGCCGTGCGGTTAGTCCTTCTGTCTAACCGCGCGGCTTGTGCGGTTTACTTTGTACAGTCCGCTTAGCTTGTAAATTTTTAGTCCCACATCTCTTATTTGTATTCTCTCATCTCTCCTCCATTCTATATAAGGGAGGGCATACCTTTGTAATAGTTATCTTTTTTGGATAATAAAGTTTCAATTATTCAAAAGCTTATCCGCTTGTTCTCTCTTTTCGCTACTTTCTAACACCAATTATAAAATAAAGTGCACGAAAAGGAAATAAATAAAACTAAGGCGTTACCGTGGCGGTAGCACGGCGCGGGCGGAGGTTGTAGCGTAGCCGTCCGTTGGCGTCATCGTGCCGCCTCACGTCCTTGAGTCGTATGGCCTTAGCAACCGGATCATCAACAGCATCATCAGTATCATCTTCAACCGGTGGAGGAGGGGTCGCGCCATCATTATCTTGGGCATGGACTGGTTATCCCGCTATGACACCGTCATCCAGTGCAAAGGAAAGCGCTTGGATTTTATTAAGGACAATGGTCAGCCGGGAAGTGTTTATGGTGATTCATGCCAGGATTCTCCAGGGATTTCGGCGGTATGTGTTCGGACGTTGTTTGTTTCCGACTGTTTTGCTTATCTAGTCTCAGTTGTGGGGACTAGTACTGTTTTGCCGCGCTTGGAGGAGATTCCTGTTGTGCATGAATTTCCAGATGTTTTTCCTACTGATCTTCCTGGTCTTCCACCTTATCGTGATGTCGAGTTTGTCATTGATTTGGAGCCGGGTACGCGGCCTATTGCGAAAGCGCCGTATAGAATGGCCTCGCGTGAGCTAGCAGAGTTGCATACCCAGCTGGATGACTTATTGGCAAAGGGGTTTATCAGGCCAAGTTCATCACCTTGGGGTGCACCTGTGTTATTTGTGAAGAAGAAAGATGGGTCGATGCGGCTTTGCATCGATTACCGGGAATTGAACAAGGTGACAATTAAGAACAAGTACCCACTGCCAAGAATTGATGATTTGTTTGATCAACTGCATGGCAGTTCAGTATTTTCGAAGATTGATCTCCGCTTAGGCTATCATCAGCTAAAGGTCTGGGAGTCTGATATTCCGCGGACTGCGTTTCGATCGAGGCATGGCCATTTTGAAGTTCTTGTGATGTCGTTTGGTTTGACCAACGCACCATCAACCTTCATGGATATGATGAACTGGGTGTTCAAGGACTTTTTGGATAGGTTTGTGGTGGTTTTTATTGACGACATTCTTGTCTACTCCCGCAGTGCTGAGGATCATGAACAGCATCTGCGATTGGTATTGGCCACTTTGCGAGACCAAAAGTTATTCGCCAAGCTAAGTAAATGCGAGTTTTGGTTGTCTCAGGTTGCATTTCTGGGTCATGTTATTAATCAACATGGAATTTCAGTGGATCCCGAAAAGATTGCTGCAGTCATGGAGTGGAGGAGACTGGAGACACCCAAGGAGATTCGGATCAACTACCCGATGAAGACAATAGCGGAGCTATATTTGAATGAGATCATCCGATTGCATGGTGTGCCAGTCAATATCATTTCAAACCGGGATTCCCGATTTACTTCTCGATTCTGGAAGAGTCTACAAGAGGGTTTGGGGACGGATTTGAGGTATTCCACTACTTACCACCCTCAGACGAATGGCCAAACGGAACGAATAAGCCAAATCATGGAAGATATGATTCGATGCTACATTCTTGAGTATGGCGGAGAATGGGATGAATGTTTGCGCCTTATAGAATTCGCATATAATAACAGCTATCAAGAAAGCTTGCAAATGGCTCCGTTCGAAGCTTTATATGGGCGACGATGTCGGACTCCCCTATTTTGTGCTGAGGTTGGCGAGCGGCCTTTGTTGGGCCCAGAGGAGCTCGAGGACATGGAAGTTGCCGTATGACTTATTCGGGAGAAGCTCCAGATCACCCAAGAGCGATATGAAAAGTACGCCAACCGGCGGAGGTCGGAGTTAGAGTTTGCTGTGGGGGATTTCGTGTTCCTGAAAGTCTCCCCAAGGGTTGGAATTAAAAGGTTTGGAAAAGAGCGCAAATTAGACCCAAGATTTGTGGGTCCCTTCAAGATTCTTGCGCAGGTCAGTGCATCCTCTTACAAAGTCGAGTTACCCGTGAACTTTCCTGCTGTTCACGACGTGTTTCATGTCAGCCAACTTCGAAAGTGTGTGTGGAATGACAAGCAAGTTTTGGACTTTGTGCCGCAGTTGACGCCAAACCTTTCTTATGTGGAGATGCCCATCCGTATTTTGGACTCCCAAGATCGCATGTTGCGGAAAAAGAATATTCCTATGGTCAAGGTTCTATGGAAAAATCAGAATGTGGAAAGCGCGACGTGGGAGCTCGAGTCAATGATGAGGGCAGCTCACCCTCATTTGTTCCCATAAATTAAGCTGGTATGTGAATTGGTGTTTTTGTTTGATTACTTCTTGAATTGATATACGAAGTATTGAAAAGTTTCGAGGCGAAACTTTTTGTTAGGGGGAGTGACTGTAACGCCCCGGATTTTTTTCATTGAATGATTGCATACGCTTGATGGGCGTTGCGTTGGCTCTGACCGTTGTTTGAGCATGATTTTCACGCGGGCTTTTGAGTGGCTGTTTTGGTAGCCTAGTTGCACGGTTCCCTAGCAAGCCGGAGTCTCTTTTTGGGGACTCGGTGAGTCCTCTTAGGGAATGCATGCACTTTCTCGAGCCTGAGTCGTGTTTCTCAAAACGGGTTGATTGTATGGAATTTTGTACGGAAGATGTGGAGTTAGTAGATAAAAGCATGTTTGCTGGTTTTTACCCCCTCAGGTGCCAAAATTATGGCTACAGTTTCTTGTCGCAGGGGAGAGGTGTAAGAGGTCAAAGACCTGGAGCGCATTTGGGTGACACGGCCTGGGACACGGCCGTGTCCCAGGGAGTGTCGGGGTACACGGCCTGTGACACGGGCGTGTCACAGGGCGTGTCCCGGGTGTTCAACGAATTTCAGTGACAAAGTTCACTCGACGAGTGTCAAGTGTTGAGAGAAGGGGTACACGGCCTGTGACACGGGAGTGTCACCGGGCGTGTCCCGCTCTCGACGAACTTTGCTCGACGAAATTCACTCGACGAGTGTCGAGTGTCGAGAGAAGGGGTACACGGCCTGTGACACGGGCATGTCATAGGGCGTGTCCCGCGGTCGACGAACTTCGCTCGACGAAGTTCGCTCGACGAGTGTCGAGTAGGGGTGACACGGCTTGGGACACGGGCGTGTCCCTAGGCCATGTCCTTCTCGGGTTGTTTGGCGGGTGCTGTGGGCTGTGTCACGGCTGTGTGACACGGCCGTGTGACACGGCCGTGTGACACGGCCATGTAGATAAACGTGTTCAGTGACACGGCCTGTGACACGGGCGTGTCACAGGCCGTATACTGTTTGGAGGTGAGGCGGTTGCCCACCGCTCAACCGGCTACAACCTGCAACTGAGGCATTCAAGAAAGAACACCTCAGCAATCATCAAGGCTACAACATAGAGCATTAAGTTCATAAAATATGACGAAGGGGCTTACCGACCCCATAGCAATTTTCATATAAAACGAGTGGAAAGAACAGGGTGGAAACTAAGTGTCAAACACTACCAACCCAACGAGTAAAACACACCAAGAGCGTATAACAACCCTCATGCCCTGCCCAAACCTGCAGTAGCAACAAGACGACATATGCCAACACCATAACCGTATAACCTCACATGTCGAACACGTGCACTTGTGGTAGTGGTAAGTCATCAGTACTCAAGGGCTCAACGGTGGTAGCCCAGAAGTGCAACGCACCGGGCCAGATTGGGCCAAAACGGGTGCAACGCACCACAAAGCACAACCCCCCCCCCCCCCCCCCCCCCCCCCCCCCCCCCCGCCCCTCTGGGTCAATAAACGGTGGACAACAAGGCATTACCACACCGCCCCTCACAGAGCCAGCAAATGACACCACACACCAAACGCACGACGCGAGCTCAAAACTCTTCATAATCCAACCTCAACACACTCACTACATCGTTCCCAAACATGAAAACAAATCACCCAAGTTATATTAACTGGATAGAGTTTGGGTATCTACTTCACCATAAGCAAACTCCACAAGTAACAACGCCGACCAAACCAACAAGCTTATCATAACATGACTATGACATGAACCAGAAGGAATCACATGAACAAGCAAAATGTACATGAATAAGAAAGGTAAAGCTACATGAATAAAATTAAGAATTACAGGCATAAGAAAGAATTGAGCATAGAGAAATTAGATAATTAGGCGGTAAGCATATAATACTTAAAGGAACAAGAGGATTTATGCTTGTGAGTACTAAACAAAAGTAAGAGTAACAAGGCAAACATATTTCGACAAAAGTGAGGTGTAAAACAAGAAGAACAAGCTAGTAAAATTGAAAGGGGAAAGCTAGCTAAACTTGCACAATCAAAGAATAAAAAAACAAGATTGACAAGGGTGAAGAACACCGCTTGCCTGAACCGAGATGACACCGCGACGACTGCTCCTCTCTTTCCTTCCCTTGCCTTAGCTTTTCTCCCTTACTTTCTCTTTGAGAATGAATAAGAAGGTGAAGAAAGGGATAAGTGAGGAGGAAGAATCTCTTTCTCGGTCTTATATCTTCCAGAACAGAGCTTGACCGTTTGATCTAGAATCAGAGAAATTAACGGCACAAAAAAACTGAAAAAATTGATTTTCAGCCCTGACACGCCCTGTGACACGCCCGTGTCACAGGTTGTGTCACTTAAGCGGTGGGCAACCGCCTCACCTCCAAACAGTACACGGCATGTGACACGCCCGTGTCACAGGCCATGTCACTGAACACGCCTATCTACATGGCTGTATCACACGGCCGTGACACAGCCCACAGCACCCGCCAAACAACCCGAGAAGGACACAGCCTAGAGACACGCCCGTGTCCCACACCGTGTCACCCCTACTCGACACTCGTCGAGCGAACTTCGTCGAGCGAAGTTCGTTGGCCGCGGGACACGCCCTGTGACATGCCCGTGTCACGGGCCGTGTACCCCTTCTCTCGACACTCGACACTCGTCGAGTGAATTTCGTCGAGCAAAGTTCGTCGAGAGCGGGACACGCCCTGTGACACGCCCGTGTCACAGGCCGTGTACCCCTTCTCTCGACACTCGACATTCGTCGAGTGAACTTTGTCACCGAAATTCGTCGAACACCCGGGACACGCCCTGTGACACGCCCGTGTCACAGGCCGTGTACCCCGACACGCCCTGGGACACGGCCGTGTCCCAGGCCATGTCACCCAAATGCGCTCTAGGTCTTTGACCTCTTACACCTCTCCCCTGTGACAAGAAACTGCAGCCATAATTTTGGCACCTGAGGGGGTAAAAAACAGCAAACATGCTTTTATCTACTAACTCCACATCTTCCATACAAAATTCCATACAATCAACCCGTTTTGAGCAACACGACTCAGGCTCGAGAAAGTGCATGCATTCCCTAAGAGGCCTAACCGAGTCCCCAAAAAGAGACTCCGGCTTGCTGGGGAACCGTGCAACTAGGTTACCAAAACAGCCACTCGAAAGCCCGCATGAAAACCATGCTCAAACAACGGTCAGAGCCAACGCAACGCCCATCAAGCGTATGCAATCATTCAACGAAAAAAAAACCGGAGCGTTACACTGTGCTCTCTGACTTCACCTCTCAAGCGCTTTCTAAGGATACCTTAGCTCGGCTTTTGGCTAAGGAGGGGAAGCGCTCTAAGATCTTTCGGGTGTGTGGTGGGTCCTCCCCGTCGAGCCCTTGGGTCAGTTTTTCCATGTTTCCCTTGTTATTTTGCTTGCAGGAGTGAAGTAGGTGCGCGATCACCCCTTCCCCGAGGGTGAACTCCACAGGAGACCATTTTTCGGTTTCAACACTAGAAACGCATTTGAAGGGTTTGATCTTCAAATATACCCAATTTCCCACCGCAAACTCCATGTTTCGGTGCTTGGTGTTGTAGTACTTTGCTTGACGATCCTGGGCTACCATTAGCCTCTCCCGAATAGAGTGTATCGTCGAGTTTGCTTCATTGACTTCTTTACGCTTATATAGTTTGGCTTCGCCTGCTTCTGCCCAAGCATACTCCACCATATAGAGACAATCTTCCCATCTCTTACCAAAATCCAGGGCACACATTCGGAGTATATTCTCCATTATTCTGTTGGTCCTCTCAGTCTGGCCATCAATTTGGGGATTAAAGGTCGTACTGAACGTTAACTTTGTTCCCAACAATTGATGGATTAGCCTCCAATCGTTCGATGTGAATCGCCCATCACGGTCACTCATGATGCTATGGGGAACACCGTGTAGTCGTACGATCTGCTAAACATAGAGTTTTGCCAAGACTTCCACTAAATCGTCCCGCTTGTTCGGAAGGAAGTGAGCCACTTTCATCAACCGGTCTACAATCACCCAGATTGAATCATTCCCGCATTGAGATCTCTGCAACCCGTGCACGAAATCCATTGAAATATAATCAAACTTCCATTCTGGAATCGGTAACGACTTCAAGAAACCTCCGGGCTTATGGAATTCAGCTTTCACCAAAGCACAAGTTTGACATTTAGCAACATAATGAGCTATGTCTTTCTTTAGTCCTGGCCACCAGAATAACTTTTTCATGTCCTTGAACATCTTTGTGCTCCCAGGGTGAATTGAGTATTTTGTAAAGTGGGCTTCATACATCAATTCTTCTCTCAACTTACCCGTACTCGGGACGCACAAACGACCCTCTTTCCTCAAAAGGCCGTCATCCTAGGAGAATTGGCCATCTATCCCATCCTTTGCATAGCGTTGGAGACTTTCATCCAGTTCCTTTGCTCGTTGAACCCTGTCCGCAAGGTCATATTGCACCTCCGTCCAGTTTAAGCATGCATCGGCTGTGTAATTCTTGTCAGCACAAGAAATCTCTAACGCTTCTAACTCCTGGATCAGACGCTCATCATGCATCTGCAACCAATTTGCCCTTGATAGAGTCCTACGACTCAAGGCATCATCGACCACGTTTCCCTTCCCGGGAGTATAATGAATATCAAAGGTGTAGTCCCCAAGGAACTCCATCCACCTTCGTTGTCGCATATTAAGATCTTTCTGATCTAACAAGTACTTTAGGCTCTTATGGTCTGTAAAGATATCAACTTTTACGTCATAAAGATAATGCCGCCACAATTTAAGCGCAAAGATCACCGCCGCCAACTCCAAGTCATGGATGGGATAATTTCGCTCATGCACTTTCAAATGACGTGAGCCATAAGTAATCACCTTTCAAAACTGCAGAAGAACGCATCCTAAGCCTCTTCCTGACGCATCACAATAGATCTCATAGCCGTCTGTACCACATGGCGATGTCAACACAGGCGTCATGGACAAACGACTCTTTAGCTCTTCAAAAGCTCGTCCGCACTCTGGCGTCCAAACAAACTTTTGATCCTTCCTCGTCAACTTGGTCAGAGGCAAAGCGATCCGCGATAAGTTTTCTACAAAACTTCTGTAGTAGCCTGTCAGTCCAAGGAAACTCCTGACCTCGGCCACCGAAGACAACACCGGCCACTCCTGTATGGCTATTATCTTTGACGGATGCACTGTTATGCCCTCTCCACTCACCACATGGCCAAGAAAAGCCACTGACGAGACTCGCACTATGAGAACTTGGCATAAAGTTTATTCCTCCGCAAGGTATGCAACACCAACCACAAGTTGTTTGAATGATCAGCTTACGATTGAGAGTACACCAATATATCATCAATGAATACAATCACAAACATGTCCAAGTACTCTCGGAATATTCGGTGCATTAGGTCCATGAACACCGATGGCGCATTACATAGCCCAAACGACATTACAGTGAACTCATAATGACCATATCGTGTTCCAAATGCTGTTTTGGGAATGTCACCTTCCCGAATCCTCAATTGGTAATATCCAGATTTCAAATCCAATTTGGAATAGACGGTTGATCCCACTAGCTGATCGAACAATTCATCTATCCGTGGAATCTGATACTTGTTCTTCTCTGTCAGCTTATTCAATTCACGGTAGTCAATACATAACCACAAATCACTGTCCTTCTTTTTAACAAACAGAACATGTGCGCTCTAATGTGACATACTAGGGCGTATATATCCCTGCTCCAGCAACTCTTGCAATTGGACTTTCAATTCAGCCATTTCCTTTGGCGCGACGCGATATGGCGAGCGGGCCATAGGTTTCGCACGTAGCACCAACTCAATAGTGAAGTCGATCTCCCGCTAGGGTGGTAGCCCAGGAAGATCCTTAGGAAACACATCAGCAAACTCCGATACAATCAGAACATCACTCACATTTGCCTTTGGCTCAACAGCCTGAATCAGCGTGAAGAATAACTCTGCGCCCTTCCAAATAGCATTGACGGCTTGGAGCGCAGATATCAGGGTCCCGCTCACTCCTCGCATACTAGCTAAATTAGTCTCAAGCTCGATATTCTGGCCCAGTGTGATCTCTTTTGACTTGCAATCAATAAAGGCACGCTGCTCCGAAATCTAGTCCATACCAAAGATCACATCAAATTCCGATATCGGCAGCACAGATGCGTTCAAACAGAAATCTCGACTTCTAATTTGAACCGCCACATCGCAAGCCCTATCCGCAAGCATAAAAAATCCATTCGGTAATAACACCTTTACGCTCTCTGTCTTCACATGTCTAGGTACTCCAATTCGAGTTACAAAGTCCTTAGACAGAAATGAATGCGAAGCACCCGTATCAAATAGTGCTCTTGCTAGCGTGTTCCGAATCAAAACAAATCCTATGGCAAACACATCACACACAATCTACACACAAAGTATGCAATAAGAAAAGCAATCAATAACTTAAATCGTACCTATGACGACATCACTTTGCTTTATGGCCTCTTACTGGCCAAGGTTATAGACTCGGGGCTGCACCTGGGATGCAGAGGACTCCACCACTGCCTTTCCATTCTCAGCATAAGACTCTCCCGTCTTCTTTTCACCCTTTGGTGGAGCAGCCCGATAGTCACAGGCTATATGCCACACTTTGCCACATGTAAAGCAGGTACGAGTCTCTGGCCTCGAAGTTGCCCCCAACAAAACCGTTGAAGGAGCTTGCCCAGAAGGCTTGGACCTCTTTCCCCATTTCTTTTGATAGTACAATTTTCTAGGACGGGGCGCTTTGACCTCTGGCTTTGTCACAGCCAATGCCCTTTTTCCTTGCACTCGCTTCATATCTTTCTCCAGCGCACACGTAGTATCGACCAATGCTTGAAACCCTTGGTTTACCTAACTCGAGAGCAGGAATCACAACTCATCCTGCAATCCTTCGTAGAACCTATTGGTTTTTCGCTGTTCATCGATGAAGATAGAACCCACATAACGTCCCAACCTTGTGAACTCATGCAGGTAAGTATCAACACTACCTTCTCCTTGAGTTAGTCGTTGGAACTCATTTTCCATGGCAATGCATTGTGCCGCTGGTAGGTGCTTTACCAGGAATAGTTATGAGAATTCCTCAATCGAGACTTGTGTTAACTGCCTGCCTGCTAAGTGGTGTAACTCGATCTCGTCCCACCATAGCCGAGCCTCTCCTTCCAATAAGAAGGTGGCCAAGGTGACCTTCTGATCTTCCTCTGTCCTAATCGTTGTCAATATACGCTTGACGCGCGACAACCAATCATCTGCCTGCGTAGGGGATCCCACACCCATGAACGTAGGAGGATTAAAGATCATGAACTGCTTCAACTGTCGTTCAGCTGCTCGAGGATCCACAACCGCAACAGGTTCTATCCTTGCCCCAACCTGTTCCAACACCACTGCCGGTTGCGCTTGCCCGCCAGGCTGTGCTTGAAACATTGTAAACAGCACCTCAACAACTAAGCAGACGGTTTTTGAAGAAGGGGGAGGTGTAGGCACCTCAGCTGGTGTCGTTCTCTCATCAGAACACTGGGGCTCTGACTGCCCAGCACCACTACGAGTCACCTATAGGTGAACAAGACACACATTAGCTACCTTGCACAAGCAATAACAACAATATAGGAATGCGCAGGTTCCGTAAACAAATGTATTTGCATTCCAAAGTGGACATTCAAAAGTTCATTAGTGTTAACGCGGTTCGCACTTACACGTGCTCGCCACCCACAAAAGAATTCGACCACGAATTCTAAAGGGAAAGACCGAGAGAGGCTGATACCAAAATGTAACGACTCTATCCGTTCATATCTCATATAATAGAAGGCCTGGCCGGGGCCCCACACCATATGCCACAAAACATGCGGCGAGGTTACAAGTTAATGCCAAAATACAATCGCATCCTAACTCAGATCATGCTAGCGGAAGATTTTAACAATAATATTCCACTCTAAACATGAATGTCCACGATATACATAAACAACCACATTTATATATATAAACTCTCGAAGGAATATATAGCAAATACAATATCGTTTGGCCTTATGCCCTTACAGTTACTCTTTACAAATTTGGGTTCCAAATATCGGCGCGTAGGCCGGCCACACATGAACAAAACACAACATTCTTTTCTTAGCCTTCAAGGGCTAGCAGCACGTACTTCAGCCCTCTTCAGCCCCGATATGTCTCGCTCGGTTCTCCAGCACCTGCACAAGACAGCCCACCAAGAGGTGGCAAACAAGGCAACGATCAGCGTTCAGCTGATCAATTTATAACGACTCTACCCCTTTCTCGGGGCAGTGGTATTCCTTCCCTGCAGGCATAGCAATTCATAGGCGATATATATCACACATTGTGCTCTCATGCACAAACAATCCATCACAACCGTCAGCCACGTGGCTCGACGATCCGTGCACTCAGGGCACATTCTTGGTGTACCGGCGAACCAGGGTCCCACCACCGTTCCAGGTCAGAGACCCTACGGTAAAATTGAGTATTTAGTCTTTACGGCGCGCAGGCCCAAGACTATCATTATGCGCTCCAACTGACCGCACTTTCAGGTCTCGAAGTCGGACGGACATAACGTAGGTCTGGATCCCCCCCCCCCCCCCCCCCGTTGCTCAAGTTGCCTTGCCATCACCGAATACAAACGTACTCGAGGCCAAATCTAAGGCGCGGGTCGGTTTCACCTTTCCTGTTTGGCATGAAGCCTTTTCAAGAGCTCATCAAGCTCACAATAGCTATACTGTCCACCAAGGACTGGCTTCACAATAGCCACAATGTCCACCAAGGACTAGCTTCACAATAGCCATAATGTCCACCACGGACTGGCTTCACAATAGCCACAATGTCCACCACGGGCTGGCTTCACAATAAATAAGGGGAGTTCATGTTAGCGTCCTTCACGATCGCTTAGCGGGTTGAGCAGAAACTCTCTTTCTGCACTCAACTCCGCTCAAACCCTGCAGCATCCTGTAGTGCCAGAAAACTGGTCTTGACATAGCACGCAACACAAGCATCACAAGGGTATTTTCCTAGACTACCACTCCAATACTTCCTGCTACTGCCCTTTACAGGTCCAACACATCGACTCCACAAACTAAACGTTTAACCACGGAGTCTTCTCCGGTGTGCAAATGAAACATCACCAATCCAGACCAACCTGTCCAGATGGGCTTCACACAACATGTCTATTCCGTACTACACATTTCCGGATCTATATGCAAGAATATTGAGGATTCCAAGAATCAACCCAAGAAAATCCATTCGCAATCCACCCTCTAGTGGGGGAAATCCATGCACATGCCAAAAAAAGGACTTCACATGTCCAAGAAGGAAGATCGTTACCCTTGACTATCTCATTGGAGCGAAAGAAATCTAGGTGGTTGGAAAGCACCGCAGCGTCCTTGCCTCCACAAATCTGGCATCGAATCTCGATTCGGAACTTAGAAGCTCCATCGGTGGTCGGATCCCTTTCTCCTCCTCCTCCTCCTCCTTGCTCTCCCTTCCCTCTACTCTTTTAGAAAGAGGATAGCCCATGCTAAATGAGAATTCTCTTCTCAATTCTTGGTTATCAACCAGCAGGGAGAAGCCTGGGCCATTAGATCCCAGATGAAGGAAATAAACAACCACAAATCACCCACACATGTCTATTATTGGGATGAAACGGCCTGTGACACGCCCGTATCACATGCCGTGTACCATATGCGGCACACAACCGACTTAACCCGAATAGGACACAACCATGTGACACGCACATGTCACATGTCGTGTGCCCTGACACGGATTCAGACACACCCGTGTCTAGCCCGTGTTTACCAGGCCTCATTTTCATGGCCAAATCCAGAGAAGGACATGGCCATGTGACACGCCCGTGTCATAGTTGACACGCCCGTGTCAT
The DNA here is from genome assembly GCA_039583875.1 of Platanthera guangdongensis. NCBI lineage: Eukaryota > Viridiplantae > Streptophyta > Magnoliopsida > Asparagales > Orchidaceae > Platanthera > Platanthera guangdongensis. The sequence goes on from CM077153.1 coordinate 107,077,735, forward strand.
AGGTCGTGTTCCCCACTCGAGGATTGTCGAGCGCATTTTATCGAGTGGAATTCGTCGAACCAGAGGAGGACACGGCCTTGGAGATGCCCGTGTTGCAAGCCGTGTTCCCTCTCGAGAACTCGTCGAGTGCATTTCGTCGAGCACTCGACTGGCTGCTCAGCCATACAGAGTAAGACACGGCTTGGGACATGCTCGTGTCCCAGGCCATGTTGCCCAGCCTGAACCCAACTTTGGGAATTGGGGTATTACAACCCTCCCCTCCTTACAAAAAATTTTGTCCCGAAATTTGCACACATTAAGAAAACAAAAAAAAAGATGGTATAACTCCATAAAAGTATAATACACCTTGACACGCACTGCACAACAGTTTAAACAAATAGCTCGGGAAATTCAGCTCGCATGGTCTGCTCTCGCTCCCATGTTAGCTCCTCACGGCCACAATTGTCCCACCAGACCTTGACCATCCCGATTGTCTTATTCTGAAACTATTTATCGGCTCTATCCTCGATCCAAATGGGCCTAACTTTCGTCGTTAGACCATATTCAACCGGCACACGATCGTTCTCAATCACTTGAGCTGGATATTTGACGGCTTTCCGAAGCACAGATATGTGAAACACATCATGTAATCCACTCAATTCTGCCGAAAGATCTAGCCGATAGGCAGTTTCCCTAACTCGCTCCACCACTTCAAACGGACCAAGATATCTCGGACTTAACTTTTTCAGACCCTGAATCCTGGACATGCCTTTGAAGGGTTTGATCTTCAAATATACCCAATCGCCCACCGCGAACTCCACGTTACGGTGTATGGCATTGTAGTACTTTGCTTGACGATCCTGGGCTACCAGTAGCCTCTCCTGAATAGAGCGTATCGTCGAGTTAGCTTCATCGACTTCTTTATGCTTATATAGTTTGGCTTCACCTGCTTCTGCCCAAGCTAATGGTGTACGGCACTTACGACCATACAAAGCTTCAAATGGTGTCATACCGATGCTCGCTTGGTAGCTATTATTGTAGGCATACTCCACCATATAGAGATGATCTTCCCATCTCTTACCAAAATCCAGGACGCACATTCAGAGCATATTCTCCATTATTCTGTTGGTCCTCTCAGTCTGACCATCAGTTTGGGTATGAAAGGTCGAACTGAACGTTAACTTTGTTCCCAACAATTGATGGATTAGCCTCCAATCGTTCGATGTGAATCGCCCATCACGGTCACTCATGATGCTACGGGGAACACCGTGTAGCCGTACGATCTGCTCAACATAGAGTTTTGCCAAGACTTCCACTAAATTGTCCCGCTTGTTCGGAAGGAAGTGAGCCACTTTCATCAACCAGTCTACAATCACCCAGATTGAATCATTCCCGCGTTGAGATCTCGGCAACCCGTGCACGAAATCCATTGAAATATCATCAAACTTCCAAACCGGAATCGGTAACGACTTCAAGAAACCTCCGGGCTTCTGGCATTCCGCTTTCACCAAAGCACAAGTTTGACATTTAGCCACATAATGAGCTATGTCTTTCTTTATTCCTGGCCACCAGAATAACTTTTTCATGTCCTTGAACATCTTTGTGCTCCCAAGGTGAATTGAGTATTTTGTAAAGTGGGCTTCATACATCAATTCTTCTCACAACTTACCCATACTCGGGACGCACAAATGACCCTCTTTCCGCAAAATGCCGTCATCTAGGAGAATTGGCCATCTATCCAATCCTTTGCATAGCGTTGGATACTTTCATCCAGTTCCATTGCTTGTTGAACCATGTCTACACGGTCATATTTCACCTTCGTCTAGTTTAAGCATGCATCGGCTGTGGAATTCTTGTCAACATAAGAAATCTCTAACGCTTCCAACTCCTGGATCAGATGCTCATCATGCATCTGCAACCAATTTTCTCTTGACGGAGTCCTACGACTCAAGGCATCAGCGACCACGTTTCCCTTCCCGGGAGTATAATGAAAATAAAAGGTGTAGTACTCAAGGAACTCCATCCACCTTCGTTGTCGTATATTAAGATCTTTTTGATCTAACAAGTACTTTATGCTCTTATGGTCCTTAAAGATATCCACTTTTACGCCATATAGATAATGCCGCCACAATTTAAGCGCAAAGATCACCGCCGCCAACTCCAAGTCGTGGACGGGATAATTTCGCTCATTCACTTTCAACTGGTGTGAGCCATAAGCAATCACCTTTTCAAACTGCAGAAGAACGCAGCCTAAGACGCATCCTGATGCATCACTATAGATCTCATAGCCGTCTGAACCACATGGCGATGTCAACACAGGCGTCGTGGTCAAACGACTCTTTAGCTCTTCAAAAGCTCGTCCGCACTCTGGCGTCCAAACGAACTTCTGATCCTTCCTCATCAACATGGTCAGAGGCAAAACAATCTGCGAGAAGCTTTCTACAAAATGTCTATAGTAGCCTGTCAGTCCAAGGAAACTCCTGACCTCGGCCACCGAAGACAACACCGGCCACTCCTGTATGGCTTTTATCTTTGGCGGATGCACTGCTATGTCCTCTCCACTCACCACATGGCCAAGAAAAGCCACTGACGAGAGCCAAAACTCGCACTTTGAGAACTTGACGTAAAGCTTATTCATCTGCAAGGTATACAACACCAACCGCAAGTTGTTTGCATGATCAGCTTCCGATTGAGAGTACACCAAGATATCATCAATGAATACAATCACAAACAGGTCCAAGTACTCTCGGAATATTCGGTGCATTAGGTCCATGAGCACCGATGGCGCATTACATAGCCCAAACGACATTACAGTGAACACATAATGACCATATCGTGTTCCAAATGCTATTTTGGGAATGTCACCTTCCCGAATCCTCAATTGGTAATATCTAGATTTCAAATCCAATTTGGAATAGACGGTTGATCCCACTAGCTGATCGAACAATTCATCTATCCGTGGAATCGGATACTTGTTCTTCTATGTCAGCTTATTCAATTCACGGTAGTCAATACATAACCGCAAACCACTGTCCTTCTTTTTAACAAACAGAACATGTGCGCTCCAAGGTGACATACTTGGGAGTATATATCCCTGCTCCAGCAACTCTTGAAATTGGACTTTCAATTCAACCATTTACTTTGGCACGACGCGATATGGCGAGCGGGCCACAGGTTTCGCACGTGGTACCAACTCAATAGTGAAGTCTATCTCCCGCTGGGGTGGTAGCCCAGGAAGATCCTTAGGAAACATATCAACAAACTCTGATACAATCGGAACATTAATCACATTGGCCTTTGGCTCAACAGCCTGAATCAGCGTGAAGAATAACTCTGCGCCCTTCCAAGTAGCATTGATGGCTTGGAGCGCAGACATTAGGGTCCCGCTCACTCCTCGCATACCAGCAAACTTAGTATCAAGCTCGGTATTCTGGCCCAGTGTTATCTCTTCTGACTTGCAATCAATAAAGGCACGCTGCTCCGAAAGCCAGTCCATACAAAAGATCACATCAAATTCCGATATTGGGAGCACAGATGCGTTCAAACAGAAATCCCGACTTCCAATTTGAACGGCCACATCGCAAGCCATATCCACAAGCATAAAACATCCATTCGATAATAACACCTTTACGCTCTCTGTCTTCACATGACTAGGTACTCCAATTCGAGCTACAAAGTCCTTTTACAGAAATGAATGCGAAGCACCCGTATCAAATAGTGCTCTCGCTAGCATGTTCTGAATCAAAACAAAGACTGTGGCAAACACATCACACACAAGCTACACACAAAGTATGCAATAAGAAAAACAATCAATAACTTAAATCGTACCTGTGACGAAGTCACTTTGCTTTATGACCTCCTGCTGGCCAAGGTTATAGACTCGGGGCTACACTTGGGATGCAGAGGACTCCACCACTGCCTTTCCCTTCTCAGCATAAGAGGCTCCCGTATTCTTTTCACCCTTTGGTGGAGCAGCTCGACAGTCACGGGCTATATGCCCCACTTTGGCACATGTAAAGCAGGTACGAGCCTCTGGCCTCGAAGTTGCCCCTGACAGAACCGTTGAAGGAGCTTGCCCAGAAGGCTTGGACCTCTTGCCCCATTTCTTTTGATAGTACGATTTTCCAGGACGGGGAGCTTTGAACTCTGGCTTTGTCACAGTCAAGGCCCTCTTTCCTTGCACCTGCTTCATATCTTTCTCCAGCACACACGCAGTATTGACCAACATCTGAAACCCTTGGTTTACCGAACTCGAGAGCAGGAATCGCAACTCATCCCGCAATCCTTCGTAGAACCTATTGGTTTTCCGCTGTTCATTGGCGAAGATAAAACCCACATAACGTCCCAACCTTGTGAACTCATGTAGGTAAGTATCAACACTACCTTCTCCTTGAGTTAGCCGTTGGAACTCATTTTCCATGGCAATGCGTTGTACCGCTGGTAAGTGCTTTGTCAGGAATAGTTGCGAGAATTCCTCAATCGAGACTTACGTTAACTGCCTACCCGCTAAGTGGTGTAACTCGATCTCGTCCCACCATAGTCGAGCCTCTCCTTCCAATAAGAAGGTGGCCAAGGTGACTTTCTGATCTTCCTCTGTCCTAATCGTCGTCAATATATGCTTGACGCGCGACAACCAATCCTCCGCCTGCGTAGGGGATCCCACACCCGTGAACATAGGAGGATTGAAGCTCATGAACTGCTTCAACTGTCGTTCAGCTGCTCGAGGATCCACAGTCGCAACAGGTTCTGCCCTTGCCCCAACTTGTTCTAACACCACTGTCGGCTGCGCTTGCATACCAGGCTATGCTTGAAACATCGCAAACAGCGCCTCAGCAACTAAGCTGACGGTTTCCGAAGAAGTGGGAGGTGTAGGAACCTCAGTTGGTATCGTACTCTCATTAGAATACTTGGGCTCTGACTGCCCAGCACCACTACGAGTCACCTATAGGTAAACAAGACACACATTAGTGACCTTGCACAAGCAATAACAACAATATAGGAACGCGCAGGTTCCGCAAACAAATGTATTTGCATTCCTAAGTGGACATTCAAGAGTTCATTAGTGTTAACGTGGTTTGCACTTACACGTGCTCGCCACCCCACAAAAGAATTCGACCACGAATTCGAAAGGAAAAGACCGAGACAGGCTGATACCAAAATATAACGACTCCATCCGTTCATATCACATATAATAGAAGGCCCGGCCGGGGCCCCACACCATATGCCATAAAACAGGAGGCGATGTTACAGGTTAATACCAAAACACAATCGCATCCTAACTTAGAGCATGCTAGCGGAAGATTTTAACAATAATATTGAACTCTAACCATGAATGTCCACGATATACATAAACAGCCACATTTATATATATATAAACTCTCGAAGGAATGTACATCAAATACCATATTGTTTGGCCTTATGTCCTTACAGTTACTCTTTACAAATGTATGTTCCAAACATCGGCGCACAGGTCGGGCACACATGAACAAAACACAACATTCTTTGTTTAGCCTTCAAGGAATAGCAGCAGCAGCAGAGACTTCAGCCCTCTTCAGCCCTGATATGTCCCGCTTGATTCTCCAGCACCTGCACAAGACAGCCCACCAAACGGTGGCAAACAAGGCAACAGTCAGCGTTTAGCTGACCAATTTATAATGACCCTACCCCTTTCCCGGGACAGTGGTATTCCTTCCCTGCAGGCATGGAAATTCATAAGCAGATATATATATCACACATTATGCTCTCACACACAAACAATCAATCATAATCGTCAGCCACGCGGCCCGACGATCCATGCACTCAGGACACATTGTTGGTGTACCGGCGAACCAGGGTCCCACCACCGTTCCATGTCCGAAACACGACGGTAAAAATGAGCATTTAGTCATTATGGCGCGCAGACCTAAGACTCTCATTATGCGCTCCAACTGACCGCACTTTCAGGTCTCCAAGTCGGATGGACATAACACAGGTACGGATCAGCCACCACCCATTGCTCAAGTCGCCTTGCCATCACCGAATACCAACGTACTCGAGGCCAAATCTAAGGCGCGGGTCGGTTTCACTTTTCCTGTTCGGCACGAAGCCTTTTCAAGAGCTCATCAAGCTCACAATAACCATACTGTCCACCAAGGACTGGCTTCACAATAGCCATAATGTCCACCATGGACTGGCTTTACAATAGCCACAATGACCACCATGGAATGGCTTCACAATAGCCACAATGTCCACCACGGACTGGCTTCACAATCAATAATGGGAGTTCATTGTAGCGTCCTTCACGATCGCTTAGCGGGTTCAGCAGAAACTGTCTTTTTGCACCAAACTCCGCCCAAACCCTACAGCATCCTGCATTACCACAAAACTGGTCTTGCCATAGCACACAAAACAAGCATCACAAGGGTATTTTTTTTGTACTACCACTCCAGTACTTTCTGCTACTGCCCTTCACAGGTCCAACCCATCGACTCCACAACCTACATGTTTAACCACAGAGTCTTCTCCGGTGTGCAAATGAAACATCACCAATCCAGGCCAACCAGTCCAGATGGGCTTCACACAGCATGCCTATTCTGTACTACACATTTCCGGATCTATATGCAAGACTATTCGGGATTCCAAGAATCAACCCAAGGAAATCCCTTCGCAATCCACCCTCTGGTGGGGGAAATCCATACACATGCCAAAAAGAAGGACTTCACATGTGCTAGAAGGAAGATTGTTACCCTTGACGACCTCTTTGGATCCATGGAAATCTATCTGGTTGGAAAGCGCCGCAGCGGCCTTACCTCCACAAATCTGGCCTCGGATCTCGATTCGGAACTCAGAAGCTCCACCGGCGGCCGGATACGACCATGTGACACGCCCGTGTCACAGGCCGTGTTCCCCACTCGAGGATTGTCGAGCGCATTTACTCGAGTGGAATTCGTCGAACCAGAGGAGGAGACGGCCTTGGACACGCCCATGTCGCAGGCCGTGTTCCCTCTCGAGAACTCGTCGAGTGCATTTAGTCGAGCAGGACAAGGCTTGGGACACGCCCGTCTCCCAGACCGTGTTGCCCAGCCTGAACCCAACTTTGGGATTTGGGGTGTTACAATTCTGTTCACTTCCTTACGCTATGGTTTCCACACACCTTATATGACGTCAACAGCCTCTACGAGAGCGCTCTCAACTATGCTTTGCATCAACAAGAGTGCTACCTCCAGAAGCTCCATGGACTTGGAGAATTTTCTTGTAGGAACGCTCACACCCAGGTTCCGCGAGTCCAGCAATTCTCAAGGTCGGAGCGCTTCCATCGATACTCCAATGACTTAGTCATTTTTCCTCATTTCCTGTACCTATAATAATGTAGCGGTCTGTCACCATCTGAGATCAAATCATTATTTGTAAAACTTTGAGAAGCTAGTGGATTTTTGATGGACACAATTCCAGCCATGTGGTTTTTCACCCTTTCCGGGATTCCACTTAAAAAATGTCTCTTGTCAGTTGTTGCGGTTAATTTTGACTGTTTGCGCACCCGGTTCGATTCTGAGATAAGGCGGTCCAATTTCTCCAGATCGGGGAAAGACTGGGCGACCCACAACGAATATAAAAGTTCATAAATTCATTAAATTAAATTTGTAATTTTAAATTATTCCTCTTTGCAAAAATACTGCACCTTCAATGTCTAATTTTAAAATTGATACTTGTAGGGGCGGCCACATACAGGCACACCCGGGCACGTGCCCGGGTCAAAATTTCGCGAAATGCCACAGAGCCTGCAACGCAGTCGATTTTTTCGCGAAATAGCTCCTCCCTCTCGGCGCGGAGAGTGGCTGCATGCCCCTAATTCACTCGCGACACCACCGCGACGAGAAAGAAAACACTGTTTCAAACCCTTCTCCTCTCCTGGCAGGCTGGCTTCCTGCGTCTGCGAGGTGGCGACTCCACTTCGACGAGGAAGAAGACGCCATTGCCGACAGCGGGCTGCCCTAAGTTTGCCTACAGGTTCAAGCCTTCAGGCTTCGACGACTCACAGATCCACGGGACCACAGATGACAGATCCGTAGTTCGCTCTCTAATTTTTGAGGTACTTCATTACTTCCTCTGCTCTCATCTGCTTAACTGCTTGAGTTTTTCTTCCACCACTGTTCTTTGGGAAGTGATGGCTCTTCATCTGCTTAACTTCATTACTTCCTGTTTGATCTTGCTATGTCGTTCTCATTCCAAGGCAAACCAAAGAAACCCTGATTTGGATTACTAATTTCAAGAATTATTGCATTTTTGAGGGTAGGTTGTTGAACAGGAATGACGAAGAAGACCCACTCGGTTTATCTTCTCAAATCTTTCTTCATTTTTATTGCAAAAAATACCGATTTTTACATAGATCTTTTGATAAAATAAAACTTTCAGTAATTATCTTTTTTCCTTTTTATCTCTCAAATTGGCAAAAAATAACTTTTGAATGGTTTTTTTGCCGGATTTTCAATTTTCTAGTTCCAATACTTCTATTGCAGATTTTCAATTTCCAAAATTTTTTTTCAATTGCAGTTCCAAAAACACAAAAATCTCGTGATTAATGGCTAGATTCCAGATTTCCAAATCAATACTTGAAGGTTTCCTAATCAGATATTCAATTTTACAAATTATTTCTTGGTTCATGATAATGCAACTATGCAATTTATACTTTTTTGTGGGGTGTGAATGTGAGATTTTTGATTTATTATTATTGTACGGATTTCATTTTTTTTTATTCAAAGATTCAGATATTTCCAAATCAATTCCAAGTTCATATTGTAATGTTAAGTGTTGGTATAGTGCTAAAACTGAGAATTTATACTTTTTATATTATAATTATCATTTTATTATTTTAAAATTTAAAAATTATAAAAAACTAAATTTTTTATTTGGTGCCCGAGTCGTAAAAAAATCTTAGGTTCGCTACTGGATAGTTGTAAGGAACAAAGAGGGCAAAGTCACATTGCTTTTTATATTAATTTAAATAAAGCAATGATAACACCCAGCTAATCCGGTGCTGGACTGGACAGACATCTCTCCGACGAGTCAAGCAGGCTGACTGCCAATCCGTTTCCACGCAATCGCCGCAGCTCACAAGAATCGAAGCAGATGCTCGCTGAACAACGTCCAGAACTCTAGATAGGATAAGGAGCAGCAATTTTTAGGTACACGTGGGTATGTAAAGGTAGGTGCAATGCATTTTTAGGCATCGGATTTGAGATCCGACCGCCAGCATTAAAGAGAGAAAAAAACATTAAAAAATAATTAGAAATTTTTGTTGATCGGACGGCTCGCAATACATCGCGGGCACCATTCTCCACATACCCGCGTGTATGTAAAAATTTTCGATAGGATAAGATGGGCCAACAGGTTAAAGAACAAATGTCTTCAAAATTCTTGAAGTTTTTAAACAAAACCGTTAAAAAGTGGAAAACCACATTCACCACCCCTTTCTACCGATTAATGCACAATTCATTCACTTAAAATGTCGCCAAATATTCTTCTTAAACAATCAGTGTGTCCCTTGGACGATCTTTATGGTAACAGGCAGCTTGCAATCCTGGTGGTCGGGTCCACTGATGGCAATGAGGCTCTGTGCGCGGCCAGCTTGTCGCGCCCAGTCCGTGTGCATGATGATTAAGAGCATGAGAGTAAGGCAGGTGGCCTGCGCTGCGAGGAGCCCAAACCAAAGTCCGCTGAAATCCAACCCGAACCAAAATGCGAGCCCGATGGCGACGGGCATCCCCACTCCATAAAACGATCCAAAATTTATGTTCGCAGCGACCCGTGGCCGCGCACTGCCTCGCAACACCCCGCAACCGGTGGTCTGCGGGCAGTTTCCGAGCTCACATAATCCCAAAATAGGCAGCACTACCGCGGTCAGGGCTATGATCTCGGAGTCAGCGGTGAAGATCTTGGCCCATATGTTGCGAACAGAGAAGGAAAATGATGATGCAGTGAGGCCTATGAGAGAGCCTAAAATCATTCCCACATTAGCAGCCCGACTAGCACGGTTGGGTTGGTTTGCACCAAGCTCGTTGCCCACCCGTGTGGAGACGCTGGCGCTTAGCGAAGATGGGAAAATGTAGATCAATGAGGTGGTTTGTATGAGGAGGCCCATGGAGGCCACTGTGGATTGTGGGCGGTAGAGGAGGCCGCAGAGGATGATCATGATCTCATACCACCACCATTCCAAGCACACGGAGGCGCAGCTGGGGACGGCGATGCTTAGAAGGGAGCACCAGCCGGAGAACGAGAAGGTCTCGTCTCCGGAGGAGGGGATGAGCCCGCCGGTGCGGCCGTGTACGCCAGAGAAATAGAGGTAGGCTATAAGGAGGACGATGAGGTTGAGGTTAGTGAAGACGGATGCGAGTGCGACCCCGGGGATGCCCAGGTGGAAGTGGGTGATTAGGAGGTGGTTTATTGGGAAATGGAGGGCGACCGTGGCGGCGGCGGTGGCCGTGAGAGGGAGGATGATTGATTGACTGCGGAAATAGATGCGGAGTGGGTGGAGGAAGGATTGGAGGAGGAGGTCAGGGAGGGAGAAGATGATGAAGGACTGAGCGGCGTCCGAGATGGCGGGGTCTTGGCCGCATATTAGGAGGATGTGGCGCATGGAGAGCCAGAGGAGGGAGATGGGTAGTGAGGCAGATAGGAGCAAGAGGACAGTGCGGCGGAGGGCGAGCCCGAGGAGGTGGGGACGGCCGGCGCCATGGGCCTGGCCGCAGATGGGCTCCATCCCGGTGGCCAGGCCGGAGAGAACGGAATATCCTGTGATGTTGGCGAAGCCTATGGCGAGGGAGCCTCCTGCGAGGGGGAGGCTTCCGAGCCGGCCGAGGAAGAGCATGGAGATGAGGGAGCGGGAGTAAAGGAGGAGGCCGGTGAGAATCATGGGGAGGGCGAGGGAGAGGATGGACTTTGCTTCCACCAAGTACTGCGAATATTCCCGGAGGTTGCAGAGAACGGGGGATTCATCGTTGCTCTTGGCTCTGTTGATGAGCGACTTGGATAGGGCTTCGGCATGGGCTGTCTCTGAATTATTTGATTCGAACATGGCAGATGTATATGCTTATTCTTCTTCTGGATTTAAGTATGGAAGTTGGGGGTGGAAGACCAGAGGAGGGGGAAGAGAATTTGAATGGGGAAAGATTTGGTTCTGGAAGGGATTTATAGGTAGAGACGTGCCGGGAAGACATTCTTCTTGCCGGGTTTATGGAAACTAGTGTTTTCCCACTCGGGGAGCGAGGGAGACAACTGGGGGACATTAGTGATTATTCTGATTCAGGTTTTTCTTATAAATTTTTATTTTACTAATATATGTCTCCGTCAACTTCTTAATAAAATGATTTTAAAATTTTCAAGATAAGATATGTATTATGATACATAAATTTATAGGGAACTCGTTGGAAGAACTCTAGAACGCATTTGAAATTACCCCGTCAAGAGAGTTTAATTTGATTTAGTTTTATCAATTGCTTGTAAATTACTTTACCTTACTCTGCTCAGAGAAGTAAAAAAAAATTTGAATTGAAATCAGAAATAAATTTTACTATGTTGATTGTATTTCGTATTACTTCAAACATTCATGTCTCGAAAGTGACCATCTATTAATATATTAATCTACATTTATTTGACTCAATGAGATATAGAAGTATTCTGTCTCGAATAAAATTGATATGTATGATGCATATTTAGTTATTTACTATTCAGCTGATAGTGGTCCGTTCGTTTGAACGATATTGTTATGCAAGAACAGGAGAAATTAAAGTCAATTCTATTGTTCCGATGGATAATTTTAGGACATCATTGACACTCAAGAACAAAACTAACGATGTTTGGGTAAACCTAAAAAACTTTTGATTTAATGTTTGTCTTACGGTGGGTTTTGAGATTGTTCATTCTTAAATTGTGAACTCTATACTTAATTGACTCTTTCTTGACACCAAGCGCGTGTTTCTCGTTCAAATTCTTTTTTCACACGACCACATGATTTTTTGCCCACCTGCACATTTTTCACACATATACAAGTTTTTTTATCAGTGCAGTGTTTTCCCCCCATTGCAAGGGTTCTCCGCCCGGGAGCGAGATTTTCGGCGGAGCACGCGTTTTTTGACCGGATGCGCACATTTTTCGACCTGGCATGCGTTTTTTCGCCCAAGCCCGAGTTTTTCGTCCGACATCGAATTTTTCGCCCCGACAAGATTTTTTTGCTCAGGCACGACTTTTTGACTGGGATCATTTTTTGGGTTTGGACACGACTTTTTCACAGGGGCTCAATTTTATTTTCCCGTATGCAATTTTTTCGGCCCAGACGCAAATTTTATCCCGAACGCTATTTTTTCTCCTAACAGAGATTTTTTCGCTTGTACCCATTTTTTCGGACCGAACACGATTTTTTTCACCCGAACGCAATTTTATCACCCGGACGCGATTTTTTCGGACAGATGCAATTTTTTTTGGTCATCCGCTATTTTTTCATCCCTACCATGCTTTTTTCGGTCGGGGGTGTCACAACCCGCATTTTTGCAACATCATAATCAACAACATACTCTAAGCATCTTCGCTGGCGCAGATTCAACTCCCTCAGAGTGAAAACGTACTTTAAACTTTTATGATCGGTATAAATCTTACATAATGCGGCATATAACAAGTGTCTTCACAACTTTATGGCATAAATCACTGCTGTGAACTCTAGATCATGCGTAGGGTAGTTTTTTTCATATACCTTTAGCTGTCTCGACCCATACGCAATTACCTTGCCTTCTTGCATCAACACACAACTCAGCCCAACATGCGATGCGTCTACATACACCGCATATTCCAACTCTTCTGTAGACAGAGACAAAACTGGAGCAGTGCACAATCTCTTCTTCAATTCCAGAAAGGCTTCCTCGCACTTATCGCTCCAAAGGAATATTGCGTTCTTCTGCGTCAGCTTAGTCAAAGGCGCATATAATATAGAGAAACCCTCCACAAACCTTCTATAATAGCCAGCCAACCCTAGGAAGCTCCTTATCTCCTTGGGGGTGGTGGGCCTATTCCAATCCATAACACCAGTTACTTTCTCAGGGTCAACTGATATTCCATCTTTATTTACCACATGACCCAAGAAAGACACCTGAGGCAACCAAAACTCACACTTACTTAGCTTGACATACAACTTATGCTTCCTCAAGGTAGACAAAACTAAACACAAGTGTTGGGCATGCTCAATAGCACTGCGGGAATATACCAATACGTCATCTATAAACACGACCACGAAACTGTCTAGAAAATCCTTGAACACATGGTTCATCATATCCATAACGGTAGAGGGAGCATTGATCAAATCAAAGGACATTACCAAAAACTCAAAATGCCCATGCCGCGATCGGAAAGCAGTCCGTGGAATATCTGTCTCACGAATCCTCAACTAGTGGTAGCCTGAACGAAGATCGATCTTTGAAAATACCAAGCTACCACGCAACTGATCAAACAGGTCATCAATCCTAGGCAGGGTTTATCTATTCTTAATGGTGACTTTATTCAGCTCTCTATAGTCAATACACAGCCTCAATGATCCATCATTTTTCTTTAAAAACAAGACAGGAGCACCCCAAGGCGAAGAACTCGGCCTAATAAAACCATTCAGGATCAACTCATCCAACTGATTATGCAACTCCTCCAACTCACGTGGGGCCATCCGGTACGGCGCCTTAATAATATGACGGGTACCCGGCTCCAGATCTATGACAAACTCCACGTCCCTCTCAGACGGAAGGCTAAGAAGATTACCTGGAAAAACATCCGGAAACTCACGCACCACCGTAATCTCCTCTATACGCGGCAAGCTAACAACGGTTTCCAAAACTAAAACCAAACAAGCAAAACATTCGGAATTTACCAACTTCCGAGCAAGTACTGCAGATATAATCGGAGAAACTTGGTGCAGAAAACTATAAACACTCCCGGGTTAAGCATTGTCCATCTTGAAGTCCAAGCGCTTAACCTTGCACGGGATAACCGCATCATATTTGGACAACCAGTCCATGCCCAAGATCACATCAAAATCCTCCAGGTCTATCACCTTCAAATCAGCAACTGCTTGGAAATCGCCTAACAAAATCGGACAACTCTGGATACCCTAGTCCGACACCACCAAATCACCGGAAGGAAACTTGACTTGAAACGCATCGCTGACTTGATCGAGAGTCAAATGATGACGCTCAACAAAGTCCCTAGCCACAAACGAGTGGGTAGCACCGGAATCAAAGAGAACACGTGCCCAACGGTTCTTTACTTTAAATTTACCTATAAAAAGGCTTACATAACTAATCCAACTACATCCAAACTACAGCTACAAGCTAAAATAGAAACAAAACTGGGTTGGAAACTAACCTGAAATCACTTGAGTAGAAGTCTGTGCCTCCTCCAAAGACAACACGTTCAGCTTTCCCTTCGCTTTGTCTACATGCTGCGGCGGTGGCAAGGCCCGAAGAGGAACTGGCTGCAGCGCAGGCTGAGACTGCGGGCAATTTGACTTGACGTGACCTTTTTGTCCACACTGAAAGCAAATTCTAACCTTATATCAACAATGGGCAACATCATGCCCCTTCCGTTTGCACGAGCTACAAATCAAATCTCCTTTAGGAGCACCTTGAATCGCATGGACCTGCTACTGTTTCTAAGCTCCTATCCTCTTGAAAATTTCTCAAACGGGTGGCCTGGCCGGCCACAAAAACTACATATTTCTTTGCTCCTCTTTCTCAAAGAAGCACCAGATTCCTGCGAACTCTTACTCTCACAAGTCTTCCTCTTATCCTTTCTCATTTGTTTCCCTCGGTTCTTGGTATTGTCAATTGCATCATCCTTAAGAGATGCTTCAACTGCTTCAGTATAAATCTATGATCTATAAGCACTCGCCAACTGCTGGATGGCACTCTTCAGACCACCCGGAAAATGCTTGACTCTGCTGTCTTCAGAAACTACTAAATCCGGGGCGAACCGGCTCATCTTGCTAAACTCCACCTCATACTCACTCACCGTGAGCTGCCTCTGCTTTAAGTGCAGGAAATCATTTAGCAAACGGTCTCGCTCGATCGATGGCAGAAAATTATTTAGCAAAAGCTCTTTGAAGACTTCCCAAGAACATCCATTCTTCAAGTTTTACTTCTCCCTTAGCCACCAACTCTTTGCCAAACCTTTGAGCTGGTAGGCAGCGACCATTACTCTTTGGTCTGCTGAAACTCCGGAGTAAGAGAACATCTCCTCAATAACTATAATCTAGTCATCCAATGCCATGAAGTCTGTCCTACCATCATAGGTAGGGGGTCCTAATTGCTGGAAGTGCGAGATGAAGTTCATCTCTGGTGGCAGCACAGCTGGGGGCACCAGAGGAGCAGGAGGAACTGGAACACCTTGACCCACGGCCGGGTCCTGAACTCTAAGCGGCTGTCCTGCAACGATAGTCAACAAGGTTTGGATCTGCTACTGCATCTCCAAAATTTGCCTAGATAAAGCTTCATTACTCTATCACAATCCTTCAATCACTGTCTCGTTCTGAGCAACAGACGACTCGCCCTCTGATTGGGGAGTCGACCTTGTCATAGGATGTCTCAACATTCTAATAATTACAACAAGTAACTAGTCAAAACCTAGCTTAACCGCTAGAATAAAACAACCTAGTACAAACAAAACATACATTAATACTTGCTCTTGCTGCTAACTTGATCTGGAAATTTTATAAATGATGAAATGCTTAAACATAGGATGACATACCATCATCCTATTAATTCTTGTGCAAAGTCCATGAGTGCATGAATTTGTATTCTTTTGACTCAAAATAATGTGTGTACATATGTCATCATATAAATCTTTAGCTTGGCACGTGTGCAAATGCTATATTATGCAATGCATGATGTGTTATGCATTATAAAAAAGACTTAATGCATGTTATGAGTGGCGTACACATGAAATATTATGCATCCTATACTACATAATATTGTATGTAATGCAAAAGTAAAATATGCTAATGGGCACCCATGTGATGATGGTTATGCATTCCATACTACATAACCATCACATGTTGTAACCTATGGTGGATCCATATACAAACACATATTATGCATCTCATACTACATAATATGCCTCGTATACTTCTTATCAGGCTATGAGTGTAGTGTTCAGGCTTCAGGCAAGACGTACTGATGACACATAGGTGTGTGTATGAAATAGCACTAGACAACTCACACTAACAAAAGAAGGTTGCTCGACCGATTGTCAAAGCAACCTCCCTCTAACACCAACTGTCACAACCCGCATTTTCTCAACATTTAAGTTATATCAAAGCAAGAGAAAATACGCACCGTGATGCCACGCCGTGCAGGGGATAACTGCAGGCACTCAGGAAAAAACCCCAAACTCTACAGTTTATATGAAATCAATAAGTTATTAAGTAAAACCTGGTTTAAATTAGATAGCTGTATCCCTTGGCACAGTGGATCAACTAGTCCACGTGTAAAAGTATAGTTATGCGACACGGAAAAATACTTCTGGTTATGTTGATTAACATCCTACATGAGTATAAACATCTCCAAAGGACAACTCATGTCATGCAAGACTCTAGATTTATTGTATGGAAATAGTCTTTACGTTAGTTATAAAATAATATTTTAATTTTGGAATTATGAGATGTATGAGGTACAATGTACAACCCCGTAGCCGGGCGAGTGGGACCCTCCCCAAATGTCAGCCTAGGGGCGTGTTATGGGCGACGAGTTGGTGCGACCCCGTTCGGAGACGTGCGGGTCCTCGTGCGTGCGTGCGGAGGTCCTATGCGCATGGGTTCATAATTTATATATATATATATATATTATATATTATATTATAATATATATAATATATTATATATATATTATATACATTTTTGTTATGGGAGAAAGCAGGAGGGGATCGGGGAGAGATAAGGAAGGGCACGGGTTACAGTAAAAAAAGAAGAAAAAGAAAAAAGAAAATGGCAGAGGAGGAGATCGGGGAGGATTTTCCTCCGCTAGGGTTCGGCCAAGCAGGGCCGCCGCCGCCGCCGCCCCTCCCCATTTCTCGCTCTCTCCCGTCGCCGGCAAGACAGCACAGCCGCCGCCCCCTCCCTCTCTCACCCTCGGCCTGGAGCAGCAAGGAGCCGCCCGCCCCCACTCTCTCTCCGGCCACTGTACGGGCTAGGGCACGGTCTCCTTCTTCGCTCTCTCCCGTCGCCGGCGAAGCATAGCCACCACCCCGGCCGCCTCTCTCTCCCTCGGCCTGGAGCAGCGGTCCGAGCATTTTCTCTCTCTCACTCTCTCTCCGACCGCCTGGAGCAGTAATCCGAGCGCCGCCCGCCTCCCGATTTGTCTCCGGCCGCCGCCTCAGTAAGGAGCAGGCCGCCCTACCCCCTCCCTCTCTCCCGTCCTGAAGCAGCACGGCTGCAACCCCTCTCCCTCTCTCCGGCCGGCTGGAGCAACCCGGCCCCGCTCCCTTTCTCTCGGCCTGGAGCAGGGCTCGGCTTGGAGTGGGGTTCGGCCTGGGGCTAAGCCCTAATTTTTCACCACCGGCAACAAGATCGGCCTGGAGCGAGGCTCGGCCTGGAGCGAGGCTCGGCCTGGAGCGAGGCTCGGCCTGGAGCGAGGCTCGGCCTGGAGCGAGGCTCGGCCTGGAGCGAGGCTCGGCCTGGGGCGAGGCTCGGCCTGGAGTGGAGATCGACCACCGACGCGGCCGTATGCAGTAGGATCGACTCGGAGCTCCTCTCCCACCCCCTCCGCCAAGCACGCGACAAGGGTAACGATGTTTCAACTTGGGCAGCTGAAGCCCTCAGTTTACATATTTGCATGGAAGCCCCTCTCCACCAACGGGTGGGGGGAAGGGAGCTCCCCGACGGGTTGACGTGTACGTCCCCGCAGTTAATTGCATTAGTATCCGGAAGCATGAGTACGGGTTTAGGCATGCTGTGTGAAGCCCATCCGGACGTGTGAGCCGAATTGGTGATGTTCTGGGGTTCCCGGAGAAGACTCCGAGGAAGTTGTTTATTTAGCCGCTTGCAGGGAATGCGCTCCATAGCCCCCAAAAAGGGGGTGTGCACAATATGTTTGGCCCGCTTATATTAGCTGACTGATGACTAGTTGGCCACCGCTCGTCGAGACGTTGGCGTACAGGTGTTGCAGTACCAGGCGGGGAGTAGCGGGCTTAAGCCCAAGCTTGTGCTGGCCCTCGAAGGCCTTTTTGTTTATATTTCCGGCCTGCGTGCCGAGTATGGAATTGATATTCCTGTAATATTCTTTTATATCTGTGATGCTCTGAGAATGTAGCTTACTCCTCCTGTCATGGGCGAGCGGCGTGTTCGTGAACCGCTCCCCCCGTGCGGGCCCCGAGGTATAGATGCCGGGAAGCCCCTGATGGCCCGTTGCCATCCTTTCAGAGTAGCGGAGTTCCGCTATTAGCGACCCAATTGGGGCTGCGTAGAGTAGGGCTGCTGGGCGGTTTTATGCCAATAGTAAGGCGGGCGGGGAACATTTTACTTAGACCCGAGGTGGCACCTCTAGTTTGGGAGTGGATCTCGAGATCCTCCTTGGATTTTCCGGTCGGCCAAGAGAGCCCTCCGAAGGTGCCTTAGCTCAGCCCTTGGCTTGGGAGGGGAAGAGTTAGTTAGTCTTCCGGGTATGCGGTGGGTCCTCCACGCTGAGACCTTGGGTCTGTCCCTCGTGTTCCTAGTCTTGTGCCTAGATCGTTCGCTTGAGGGTAGTAGGTGCGCGGTCACCCCTTCCCCAAGGGTTGAACTCCACAGGAGGCCGGATTCCGGTTTCAACATTTTGGTGCGGTGAGCGTGGAGAGTGACCAGCACAGAAGAACTCAGGCGAACATCATGGCTATAGAAGTGGAACCAGGTGACGACCACGATCATGCGTTGATACTTTGTGTGTTAGGTCCTCATACTCAGAGTTGTCCCGTCCCATAGCTATTGTTGAAATCCCGTAGCATTTAGAGTAAGACTTTCACCTATTTGAAGCGCTTCTACCTATGAAAACCCGTGTATCCCCACTTGTTACATCAACGAGAAATTTGGAGGTTATTATCCTCAGGATCAAGTAAGAGAGCAGCTGAGAGGCATTAGGAGCCGGGGTGATCGGAAAGGGTTCCCTCTCTAGCAGTAATATGTTGTCTCTTCCTTACAATTCAGTAGCGGTCAAGTTTTCTCTTTATTACCGATTCGCCTCGAGCTTCT
Source organism: Platanthera guangdongensis (assembly GCA_039583875.1). Classification (NCBI taxonomy): domain Eukaryota; kingdom Viridiplantae; phylum Streptophyta; class Magnoliopsida; order Asparagales; family Orchidaceae; genus Platanthera; species Platanthera guangdongensis. The sequence continues at coordinate 107,096,939 of CM077153.1, forward strand.
GAGGGCTTCTAGGGTTAGCCTCGCGATTGACTCCGGAAGCCAAGCGTCCAACCCGTTCCTTTTAAATAGCCTAGTTCGGACGATGGGACGGTGCCGCGAGACTTTAAGCGCTATTGTAAGACCGAGCCTCTGCACTGACAGCCGAGATCAGCTCCCCCCTTGCACGTCGGCCTATGTCCCCCCGATCGCACCTCTCCTCCGACTAGAGGAATTATCAGGAACGAGCCTAGACGCTAACCTCCCAGATTTGATAAAGGGCCGATCTCTCCAAGCAATCACATGTGACATGGCGGAAAGTGATCTTTGTCATTAGATCAGGATACGAAACGTCCAACCTGTTCCTTCTAAATAGCCCAGTTCGGATGATGGGACGATGCCTCGGGACTCTAAGCGCTATTGTAAGACCGAGCCTCTGCACTGACGCGAGATCAGCTCCCCCCTGGCACGTCGGCCTATGTCCCCCCGATTGCATCTCTCTTCCGATTGGAGGAATTATTAGGAACAGGCTCGGACGCCAGCTTCCCGATTTGGCGACTTCCAGATCGTCTCTCTTATGTATAGAATGCGTCCTCCATTTGTAAAAGCATCGGTGCAATTAACTCTCCAGCACCTCTTAAGTAAATAAGATGTCTCCATCTCGAGCAAAGTCAAGTCGAGTAGTTTTGGACCCCGAGCAAATCCCGCTGCCAGGCTCTCACCTAGCTGGCAGGGCCGAAAGTCACTCGGTGTCATCCGTGTGCCTCGAGCAGATCCCGCTGTCAGGCTCTCACCTAGCTGGCAGGGCCGGAAGTCACTCGATGGCGGTAGTTTTGGACCCCGAGCAGATCCCGCTGCCAGGCTCTCACCTAGCTGGCAGGGCCGGAAGTCACTCGGTGTCATCCGTGGGCCTCGAGCAGATCCCGCTGTCAGGCTCTCACCTAGCTGGCAGGGCCGGAAGTCACTCGATGGCGGTAGTTTTGGACCCCGAGCAGATCCCGCTGCCAGGCTCTCACCTAGCTGGCAGGGCCGGAAGTCACTCGGTGTCATCTGTGGGCCTCGAGCAGATCCCGCTGTCAGGCTCTCACCTAACTGGCAGGGCCGGAAGTCACTCGATGGCGATAGTTTTGGACCCTGAGCAGATCCCGCTACCAGGCTCTCACCTAGCTGGCAGGGTCGGAAGTCACTCGGTGTCATCCGTGGGCCTCGAGCAGATCCCGCTGTCAGGCTCTCACCTAGCTGGCAGGGCCGGAAGTCACTCGATGGCGGTAGTTTTGGACCCCGAGCAGATCCCGCTGCCAGGCTCTCACCTAGCTGGCAGGCCCGGAAGTCACTCGGTGTCATCCGTGAGCCTCGAGCAGATCCCGCTGTCAGGCTCTCACCTAGCTGGCAGGGCCGGAAGTCACTCGATGGCGGTAGTTTTGGACCCCGAGCAGATCCCGCTGCCAGGCTCTCACCTAGCTGGCAGGGCCGGAAGTCACTCGGTGTCATCCGTGGGCCTCGAGCAGATCCCGCTGTCAGGCTCTCACCTAGCTGGCAGGGCCGGAAATCACTCGATGGCGGTAGTAGTGGACCCCGGGTAGACTCGCTGTCAGGCTCACATTAGCTGGCAGGGCTGTAGGCACACCTGGGGGGAAAGGATTGGTTCTTGGAGGTTTTTTGCAGGACCCCGAGTGATGCTCGGCCCCGGGTAGACTCGCTGTCAGGCTCTCATTAGCTGGCAGGGCTGTAGGCACACCTGGGGGGAAAGGATTGGTTCTTGGAGGTTTTTTGCAGGACCCCGAGTGATGCTCGGCCCCGGGTAGACTCGCTGTCAGGCTCTCATTAGCTGGCAGGGCTGTAGGCACACCTGGGGGAAAGGATTGGTTCTTGGAGGTTTTTGCAGGACCTAGAGTGATGCTCGGCCCCGAGTAGACTTGCTGTCAGGCTCCCACTAGCTGGCAGGGTTGTAGGCACACCTGGGGGGGGGGGGGTAAGGGAGAGAGTTTGGAGTTTGGAGAGAGAGTTTGGATATTTTGCAGGACCCCGAGTGATGCTCGGCCCCGGGTAGACTCGCTGTCAGGCTCCCACTAGCTGGCAGGGCTGTAGGCACACCTGGGGGGTAAGGGACCCCGAGTGCTGCTCGGCCCCGGGTGGACCCGCTGTCAGGCTCTCATTAGCTGGCAGGGCTGTAGACACACCTGGGGGGAAAGGATTAGCTCAGCGTGTACAAGAGGATACAGAAGATACGGCTATGTTGTTTCACGATATCGCGGGAAATTATGTACTTGTTGTAAGTAATGGTATAAGGGCAATTCGATAGCACTGAGCCAAAGGGTATCGAGCGATTCAAAAGATCAGAAAGGTCATGGAGAGATCGGTGCTCCAAGCGCAGATTCCAGTTTCTCTCAAACTTTTTTTTTTGGGTCGGCTCCCACTCGCCGGATACGTTGGGTTGGATGATTCTTTCCGAGCTTGTGCCAAGCTCAAAAAGAGCGGGGATTGTGTACAATCCCGTAGCCGGGCGAGTGGGACCCTCCCCAAATGTCATCCTAGGGGCGTGTTATGGGCGACGAGTTGGTGCGACCCCGTTCGGAGATGTGCGGGTCCTCGTGCGTGCGTGCGTGCGGAGGTCCTATGCGCATGGGTTCATAATTATATATATATATATATATATATATATATATATATATATATATATATATATATATATATATATATATATATATATATATATATATATATATAATATATTATATATATATTATATATATTTTTGTTATGGAAGAAAGCAGGAGGGGATCAGGGAGAGATAAGGAAGGGCACGGGTTACAGTAAAAAAAGAAGAAAAAGAAAAAAGAAAATGGCAGAGGAGGAGATCGGGGAGGATTTTCCTCCGCTACGGTTCGGCTAAGCAGGGCCGCCGCCGCTGCCGCCCCTCCCCATTTCTCGCTCTCTCCCGTCGCCGGCAAGACAGCACAGCCGCCGCCCCCTCCCTCTCTCACCCTCGGCCTGGAGCAGCAAGGAGCCGCCCGCCCCCACTCTCTCTCCGACCATTGTCCGGGCTAGGGCACGGTCTCCTTCTTCGCTCTCTCCCGTCGCCGGCGAAGCACAGCCACCACCCCGGCCGCCTCTCTCTCCCTCGGCCAGGAGCAGCGGTCCGAGCGTTTTCTCTCTCTCACTCTCTCTCCGGCCGCCTGGAGTAGTAATCCGAGCGCCGCCCGCCTCCCGATTTGTCTCCGGCCGCCGCCTCAGCAAGGAGCAGGCCGCCCGACCCCCTCCCTCTCTCCCGTCCTGAAGCAGCACGGCTGCAACCCCTCTCCCTCTCTCCGGCCGGCTGGAGCAACCCGGCCCCGCTCCCTTTCTCTCGGCCTGGAGCAGGGCTCGGCTTGGAGTGGGGTTCGGCCTGGGGCTAAGCCCTAATTTTTCACCACCGGCAACAAGCTCGGCCTGGAGCGAGGCTCGGCCTGGAGAGAGGCTCAGCCTGGAGCGAGGCTCGGCCTGGAGCGAGGCTCGGCCTGGGGCGAGGCTCGGCCTGGAGTGGAGATCGACCACCGACGCGGCCGTATGCAGTAGGATCGACTCGGAGCTCCTCTCCCGCCCACGCCGCCAAGCACGCGACAAGGGTAACGATGTTTCAACTTGGGCAGCTGAAGCCCTCAGTTTACATATTTGCATGGAAGCCCCTCTCCACCAACGGGTGGGGGGAAGGGAGCTCCCCGACGGGTTGACGTGTACGTCCCCGCAGTTAATTGCATTAGTATCCGGAAGCGTGAGTACGGGTTTAGGCATGCTGTGTGAAGCCCATCCGGACGTGTGAGCCGGATTGGTGATGTTCTGGGGTTCCCGGAGAAGACTCCGAGGAAGTTGTTTATTTAGCCGCTTGCAGGGAATGCGCTACATAGCCCCCAAAAGGGGGTGTGCACAATATGTTTGGCCCGCTTATATTAGCCGACTGATGACTAGTTGGCCGCCGCTCGTCGAGACGTTGGCGTACATGTGTTGCAGTACCAGGCGGGGAGTAGCGGGCTTAAGCCCAAGCTTGTGCTGGCCCTCGAAGGCCTTTTTGTTTATATTTCCGGCCTGCGTGCCGAGTATGAAATTGATATTCCTGTAATATTCTTTTATATCTGTGATGCTCTGAGAATGTAGCTTACTCCTCCTGTCATGGGCGAGCGGCGTGTTCGTGAACCGCTCCCCCCGTGCGGGCCCCGAGGTATAGATGCCGGGAAGCCCCTGATGGCCCGTTGCCATCCTTTTTGTGTAGCGAAGTTGCGCTATTAGCGGCCCAATTGGGGCTGCGTAGAGTAGGGCTGCTGGGCGGTTTTATGCCAATAGTAAGGCGGGCTGGGAACATTTTACTTAGACCCGAGGTGGCACCTCTAGTTTGGGAGTGGATCTCGAGATCCTCCTTGGATTTTCCGGTCGGCCAAGAGAGCCCTCCGAAGGTACCTTAGCTCAGCCCTTGGCTTGGGAGGGGAAGAGTTAGTTAGTCTTCCGGGTATGCGGCGGGTCCTCCACGCTGAGACCTTGGGTCTGTCCCTCGTGTTCCTAGTCTTGTGCCTAGATCGTTCGCTTGAGGGTAGTAGGTGCGCGGTTACCCCTTCCCCAAGGGTCGAACTCCACAGGAGGCCGGATTCCGGTTTCAACATACAAGTAGTAATGCTTTTATAGGTGAAAATACCTAACATGCAACCTAGCATAAAACATTCCCAGAGTGCAAGTAAAAATAATCACAAAAGTCAAAAACTAGCAGCTTAGCAGAGTATTCAGCAATTTAAAAGAAAACCACCAGTGCGCGTCAACAAACTGACACGAACCCACTGGTCAGTATGAGTGTATGCACTAAAAGAAAACAACAAGTAACTACCTCTTAAGGTAGTGGAAACCTCTGCAACACTGTAGTCCTCAGGCAAACACCAAACCTAGCTGCCCAACCGACTACTGCTCAGAACTAGAGTCATTCAAAGAAAGAACACCTCAGCAAAAAATACAAGTGACAAACAAAACTGTTAGAAAATAAGGAGTAGCAAGATTACTGCTCCCAAACCTGAATAGCTATCGAAAAAAACACAGCAAACTATCTAGAGATTTAGAACAAAGAGTTAACTTATATAGTTAAAAGGTAAAGAAATTGGCACCAAGTGCGAACGGAGTTATACTCTGAAAACAATCTGCGAGAAAAGGCAGAAGTAGCATAAGTTTAATCCATAGGAAACAAAAATGGGGCAAAGGCTCAATAAACACGTGAATCACTAACACAGTAACACCCTAAGCTCACTCAACGCTGTCAACGCCTTTACACTTAGACTCCAAGATTCCTGATGGCGTCGAGTGTAAACAGAACACTCAACGCCGCGTTGAGTGTTTGCAGCACACTCAACTCCTTCTGACTTAGCATCAAATATTGATGGCGTTGAGTGTAAGCAGCACATTCAACGCCGTGTTGAGTGTAAGCAGCACATTCAACGCACTCAATGCTTTCTGACTTAACGTCAAATACTGATGACGTTGAGTGTAGGCAGCACACTCAACGCCGCGTTGATTGCACTCAACGCACTCAACATTTTCTGTCTTAGCGTCAAATACTGATGGCGTTGAGTGAAAGCACTACACTCAATGCCGTGTTGAGTGCACTCAACACACTCAACGCTTTTACACTTAGCGCCACAGACCTAATAATAAGGTGTTGAGTGTATTCACCACACTCAACGCCGCGTTGAGTGCACTCAACGCACTCAACGCTTTTGGACTTGGGCTTGAAACTGGATTCAGTGCTAAGGCTACATTCAACGCCTAAGGGCTATACTCAATGTCTAAGGGTTACACTCAACGAATCTTGCTGCGTTCGATGAAATGGCCCAGCTAGACGAACTCCGTTCGACGAAATAGCTCAGCTTGATGAACTCCGTTCGACGAAATTCCTCTGTTCGTCGAACTCCGTTCGACGAATTATCTTCAGTTCGACGAACGCTGACCACTTCAAACCGAAAACTACTCCAAGAAACTAATACATTTAATGATATACAAGAAGAACAATATGAGATATATATAGGAATAACAGTATGAAAAATATACAGGAAAAGGCAAGCTCGGCAAGGGAAAAATCACCACTTGCCTCAAATCGCCAATCCAGCCACGTAAATGCTCCTGAAACTTCCTGAGCAACACTTCCTGAAACCTTTCAGGACAAAAAGAGGTCAAAACCGCATACCTAGACTTCTAAAAATCCAAGAAACTGAAAAAGCTTACTGTAGAAACGTAGATCTAAGCGAGATCTACCCTGATTCACTCTCCAAAGAAGAAATCGGGCACCAAAACTCCAGAAATCGGTGGCCAAAGGCTTTAGGAAATTCGCTGCTCTCGTTCTTCCGCAAGAAGCCGACGGTTTTCACGAGGGAGACAAGTGAATATGATTTGAAGCGATGAGTTTCTATTTATAATACTTTATTCGATTATTTCAATATAGAATATCATAATTCATTAATTAAAACGTCAAAACGACCCGAAAACCAAACTTACCCGAAATTTTACGAAAATTGCACCGTAGCTAAATACCGATGCTACAAACCCAACAACGCAGTCGAAATTAAGATTCGATGAACCAAACTCGGGTAAACACCTGCCCAAGCCAAAACCCAAGCATTCCCAAAGACGCTCCACCGAGTCACCAAAATAGACCTGGCTCGCTAGGAAATCTTGCAAACAGGCTAAATCCAGCCACACACACAAAAAACCTAGGAGTTAAAACCATGCTCTAACAACGACAAATGCCGAAAAAGCGTCAACGTAACACCCTGACGTCATAAACACGACAGATAATGAATTGAACCAATTATCGAAAAATCGGGGGCGTTACAGGGGGTGTTTTTTTGGTCGTGCTCGTTTTTTCGGCCGGACGCGATTTTTTTGCTCGGACACGTTTTATTCGCATGAGTGCTTTTTATTGCCCAGACGCGATTTTTTCGTCTGGGCGCGATTTTTTGCCCAGACGCGATTTTTTCGCCCGACAGATTTTCTTCACTGGGCGATTTATTCACACTGGCACGATTATTTCGCTGGAGCGCAAGTTTTCACCTGGACACACATTTTTGGCACGAGGGCACTTTTTTTGACCGACCGCGCTTTTCTCGCCCGAGCGTGTATTATTCGACTGCGCGTTTTTTTGATGTGATTTTTTCGGCCGACGCAATTTTTTTGTCCGGGCGTGGTTTTTTTTGCACGAGCGTGATTTTTTTGCACATGCGCAATTTTTTTCCCCCGGGCGTAATCTTTTCCGGCCAGACGTAAATTTTCTCCAAGACAAAATTGTTTTGCTTAGAAGCGATTTATTCGCCCGTACCCAATTGTTTTGGCCCAGAAAAGATTTTTTTTGCCCAAACGTGATTTTATCGCCCAGGCGTGTTTTTTTCGGCCAGACGCAATTTTTTCGACTGACAACTCTTTTTTCAGCCCGACCACTCTTTTTTTAACCCGATCGCGCTATTTTCGCCCGGGTACGCTTTTTTCGCTCGGGCGCACTTTTTTCGAAAGAGGAATTTTTGTTCAACCGGTCGCAAATTTTTTGGTTGGTCGTGTTTTTTTGCCCTATCGCGTTTTTTCGCCCTATTGCGTTTTTTTGCCCGGACGTGTTTTTTTTAACCCACACACGTTTTTTCGCAGTGGCGATTTTTTCTCGTTGGAGCGTTTTTTTTTCTTCTGGGCGTGATTTTGTCACCTAGACGAGATTTTTTCATCCGGTTGCAATTTTTTCGCCATGGCACGCTTTCTTGCCTTGTCACGCTTTTTTTGCTCGGGCGTGCTTTTTTTTTTCTCCCTGGTGTGCTTTTCTCGCTCGGGCACGTTTTTTTCGATCGGGAATGATTTTTCCGATTGCGTATGATTTTTTTGCCCCGATGCGAATTTTTCACCCTTAAAATTGGCTTACATCAAGGTTCAACTTTAAGCCCTTATCTATTTACCCTTATCACTCGACATATCTAACAAACAATACCATGGTGTTTATTATTTGCGGATGATATTGTTTTGGTTTATGAAGCTTAAATTTTGCAGTGTAAGAAGGACAGATGATTTTGTTATTAAGTTGGGTGATAAAGATATTTTCGATACTGAATGTTTTAAATATTTTGGATCGATAGTTCAAAACAACGTAGGTATTGAGAAAGATGGGACACATATAATCGAAGCGGGTTGGTTAAAGTGGAGAGGAGCATCATGGATCTTGTCTGATTTTAAAGTACCATTAAAACTTAAGGGCAAATTCTACCATACTATGATTAGAACAGCGATGCTCCATTGTTCTGAGTGTTGGGCAGTGAATTGTGTACATGAGCAAAAAGTGGGAGTTGCGGAGTTGAGAATGCTTAGGTGGATATGTGGACACACGAGACTGAATAGAATTAAGAATGAATGTATCAGGGACAAGACAGAAGTAGCTCCAATTGCAGAGAATGTGCGAGAAGCTCAAAAAAGAAGGTTTCAACACGTACAAAGGAGAGCATTAAAGGCACTTATTAGGCGTTGTGAGATTCTAATCACTAGGCAGGTTAAACGAGGGAGGGGTAGACCAACAAAGATTTGTAATGAAAATATAAGGAAAGACATAATGTACTTAGGCATTAGTGAGATTAGGACACAAGATAGGGCACAATGACAACAAAGGATCCCTATAGCAGACTATAGTGGGATAAAGGCTTGAGTGTTGTTGTTGACGTGATTTTTTAGCCCGGTGCAATTTTTTCGTCCGGGTGTGTTTTTTTGCACGAACACGATTTTTTCGCCCAGGTGCGATTTTTCACCAGGGCGTGAAAAAATCAGCCACCTGCGAAAAAATCAGTCACGTGCGAAAAAATTGGTCACGTGTGAAAAAATCGTGTCCGTGTGAAAAAATCGCATTAGTGCGAAAAAAATTGCGCTCAGGCAAAAAAATCGCGTCACTACTAAAAAATCATGCCCGAGCGAAAAATACGCGTCCAGGCAAAAAATGCCATCAGGCGAAAAAATTGTGTATGAGAGAAAACATTGCGCCCGAGCGAAAAAATCACGCCCGGGAGAAAAAATCGCACCCGGGCGAAAAAAACTCGCGTCATTTTTAGGGTAATTTGCAGAAAGAAGCTTAGAATCTCAACATTGATCAATTCCAATTCCTATGACAGAAAGTCTTTATGCAAACAAAAAATAAAAAGTTTTGAATGTCAATTCAATGACAGAAAGTTATCATACAGTTGAACAAAAGAAATAGATTTAAACTCAATGTCATTTCTCATATGTATTGATATTGAATTGAAAGTCAATACTACAATATCAATATCCATGAAACAAACACGCCCTAAAATATAGTGTCTTCAAATAAAATTTGTTTGTTTTACATGAGATGGGTTAGAATAACAAAACTCGGTAATCCATCATGTGTTTAGAAAAATTTTACCGAAACAAATTTGTGATGGGTGAAATAAGAGCGATACAACATGCTTCTATTGTTTTGCAACATCTACCTACGATTCCAACCATTTGCCCAATAATACTATCGCCGTTGTGGATCGCTCATGTCTCCTGGTAGACCAAACTAAATGGAACCACCTTAGCCCGACAGCGATTAAGCGTGCAAACAATCACAAAACAACTGCTAAGACAATTTTTTAAAGTTGAAAACACGTTAACTTGGTGGAAAACTAGGTGGCCGGATCTATGCAGGATAAACCTCCACAACTTGTTGGTTGTTATATAAGGCTTTTTGAAAAACTCAAGGGCGATAGGTCGCCTCTCGTTATAATTGTTGAGTGAGAGAGATAAAGAGTATTATGATCGAAGGGTGACAGACCACCTCTTATATAGCTAATTCTTTTTCTTGCTACAATAGGGAGCTTTTGTAACATCTCCATCTGTCACGTAGAATACAATAGAAGTTTTGGCCGAGCCCCACGCCATATTCCTCAAACAGTTAGCGGAGTTACTCATTGAAACCATTCCATTCACGCATCTTAACTCAGAGTCTATTTTAGCGAAGCATTTACATTAGTTTTAGAACCCAAATGTCAGGAATGTCCACTACAAAACATATGAATGACATTTAATACACAACATGTTTTGGCCTTAAAGCCTTACAACTGCTTTCTTTATAAAAATATCTTTTATACATCAACACAAAGGCCGACCACAAATGATAACAGTAAACGTTCGCATTTGGGCCTTCGAGGGCCAGCCAATCACAACATGTTCTGACCGGGCAGACCGTGCGGTTAGATGGTGGCAATCTGAACTGTCAGACCACACAGCTTGGTGGTGGCGGCCTGGTTGGACTGTCAGCGCGAACTGTGCAGACATGGGTGGCGGCTAGCCAGGTCGGTTAGTGTTCTGCAGCTAGGTCCAGGAGGTAACTGGGTCGATAAAGTTGTTATCCGCTGAGTTCGCTGTCCAGCGTGTTGCAGACTCGTTTGGAGTTCGCTAAGTCTGGGTTGCGGACTAGATTAGAGCTTAGGATATTGACATGACTTGTGCCTTGGTCTTGCTCTAATGGTGTAGATTGGAGGAAATCGTGGGCTTCATCGATTTTGTGCAGTTTAGCCATTGTATCTGTTGGTACTGTGTTCTCACCAGGGATAGCTGGTGGTGTGGACTTGGACTGGTTCTGTACCAAGTCATGGTGTGCTCAGTCCGGGAGATCGCGCGGTTAGCGCCGACTAGTTTCTATGTCCTCTGAGTTCGGCAGCTGTCAGCCTTGTGCTTTGCTTACGGGTTTAGTGCGTGCGGACTAGAGAAGTGTCCGTAGGTGCGTGCGGACTGGAGCTGTGTCTGATTGTGTGCTGAATGGTGGTGTTTCGGCAGGGTTTGTTGCTGTGACGGACAAGTCCTGGCTTATCCTTGTGGAGACAAAGCGGATAGGATTTTTATCTGGCCTTGGTGGTGCGACCTTAGCGGATTGGCTGTCTAGCTAGTTGCGGCCACAAGGAGGATTGGCTGTATCCGCGGTTCTGCGGATACACTCAGTGCTTGCCGCAAGATAGGGTGGTGATCCTATCGGCTAGGGCGATGATCACACTCCTCTCCGCGCCTATAAATAGGACCTCCCTATCACATCAACAGTACATCTAAATGAATAGTAAGTAAGCTCGAGTGGTTGCTACAGACAGTTTTTTGTGTTCGTGCGGTTTGAAGAAGTTGACTAGTTTTTCGCTGTGCAAATTATGCGTACAGTGCTGAGAAGCCGGGGACTTGGTTTTGATTTTGGTTAGAGATCCGTTTGGACTCTGTGGTTACAATTAGTGGTTAGCAGCAGTTCGCGGCTTGCGGCCAGGCGGTCTTCTCTCTTCGGTAACCTTTTTCCCAGTTTAATAAGCTGTTCGCTTTTGGCAGCTTGTTCGGTTTGGCAGTAGCTGTTCACGATGATCATGTGGCTAGGCGATCTCACGATTAGGCTGCTTGCAGATTAACAGGCAGTTCGACATTGAAATAACGGGTTGTCTGCGCGGCTAGTTTGCAGTTTGGCAACTTAGCGCTTTCATCGGACTGCGCAGGCAGCTCTGTGGAGACAACAATTACTCATTGAGACCGCGCAGCTAGATTTGTACTTTCTTGTTTTACTTTCATCGGGTACATCGACGAATCATGTCTTGCCATGTATACCTTGCCTTGTAAAGATTATTGATAGTACAAGGTTTTCTTGCTCTTCTAGTTGCATCTAGTTTACTTGGCTTAGTTTTGGTTGGAGTGTTCCTGCGCTTGGTTTCCCGTTTTTTGCAGTTTACAAATTTTTACATGGTATCAGAGGGAATAGAGGCTTTAGAAATGATCAACCATCAGTTTGCTTTATTGCTTCGGGAAGTCTAAGTGAACCAGGGTTAGTGCAATGGAAGGTGGACTGGCAAGAGGTCTTGGAATTGAGCTTCAAACATCAACCAACTTCAAGAAGTGGAGTTCGTGTATGGAAAGCTATCTTCTGGGAGAGGGCCTATGGGAGGTCGTATGCGGAGACGACATGTAAGTGGTCACTACTGCTGATGGCAATGCTGAAGCGGTGAGAGCTTGGAGGAAGATAAATGCAAAGCGGAGTTTACTGTCAAAGATGACAGGCACTTGTGTCCGTTCTTTTTCCACCATCGAATACCAAGATGACTGGATAGTGGACTCAGGGTGTGGTAACCACCTCACCAGGGATGTGTCGAAGTTCTCCTCTCTGCAAGTGTACTCAGGTAACAAAGCCATTATTGCTTGTTGGGTCTTTTATCCACAATAACTCTGATTTGAAGAAGTGTTCCTTGAACTAAGATGAATTGAGTTTGTATTTGATGTTGTTTTCTAGTTATGTGCTTGTAGGATGATATTGCTAAGTACAACCCAATGTCAGGTTACAGTGGTTATTAAAACAAAGGACTATACAATGTAATCTTTCATTGTGTAGGCCATGGTGTTGACTCACATGTAATCTCTCTATTGGGATGTACTTCTATTTCAAGTACATTAGAAGAATCCAAGAAGATCAAGTTGCGGCCTTCAGAAGAGAAGATTTTCTCTAAGTCAAATTCGTCGAGTATATTAATGGATACTCGTCGAATTCGTCTAGTATACTCATGAATACTCGTCAAATTTGTCGTGTATGCTTACTGGAACTCATCGAATTCATCGTATTTACTTAGGGAATATTCTCTGAATTCCTGAAAATCAGTTAAGTAGAAGTCGTCGAGTATCATCGTGTATACACGTCAAATTCGTCGAATACACGACAAATTCATCGAGTCATCTCGACTTTACTTCTCTGGATTTATCTAAGTGTTATTCGTTGAATATCACTTAGTATGACATCGAATGCGTCGATTCAGCCAGTCGATACTCGTCGAATTCCTCGAGTATACTACCCGATACTCGTCCAGTATCTCTTCTGCCATGTGTTGAGTTATATGTTCGATCTGGCTGGAGTCGTCTAAGTAAATTTCGTCGAGTTTCCAAGTGATTCGACGAGTATACCAGTAGATACTCGATGATACTCGACAAATTATACTTTGTGTTTTTCTTCTTTTATTTTCAAATTTTCGGGTCGGGTTGTCCAGATCGCCATGTACAGTAAATTTCGGATCTCTCGATTAGGAAGGATCTTTCTAGTTGTTGCAGAAGGAGGGTTTTTATTTATATGTAAGGTGGATTTCAATCAACCCTAATCGTGCTTATTTGTTAAAATTAATAAATCTCAAGAACAAAATCATTCCCGTCGGTGCACGATAAAAACTTCGCTACCCCGCTCGACCGACGACTTCTTGCCGCACGATTCGTTCTTCCTAGATCGTTGATCTCTGAAGATTTCGATTCAACTCAGACCTAGTAGATCTGTGCGTTCAGATCATGTTTTCAAAGCCTTCAATTTCTCTTGTTCTTCAAGACGTTCAAGGTCAACTTTTCAGAGGAACGAGGGATCGAAGATTATTGATCTATTGAAGATTATTGTTAATCCTTTTTGTGTAAAACATTTTACTATTATAGGTGGTTTTTCCCTCCGAGTTGTAAATCCTTATTTTAGGATCGAGTGCTAGATCCTTGTTTGTGGATTAAGTTGTAGGAGAGATTGTTCTCCGAGTTATAGGAGGGTTTGTTCTCCGAGTTGTAGGAGCATTATCTCTGAGTTGTAGGAGTTGTGGCTCCGAGGTGTAATATTATTTGTAATCTGAGATAAAGGTAAAGTAGCCGAATCTACCCGTTCGTGGTAGATAGGTGAGGCGGGACAATGGACGTATCTAACTTGGGGAACCACTATAAATCTCTATGTTTTTGTGTGTTTGTTTTTCAGTAATTTTTATTCCATAAAAGACGCAGAACTCACTTATTCACCTCCCTCTAAGTGATTTAGGTTGACACTAGATACTTTCATTACTGTATATGATACAATGCATACAGTCGAGAAGGAGGGTGTTGTTTCTTTAGGTAGTGAGTCCACTCAACCTGAGGAGTGTTTATCACGTACCGGGTATGAAGAAGAACCTCTTCTCAGTGATAAATGCGGCGGATGCTGGCTATCATGTTCTATTCGGCCTGTAACACCCCCGTCTGTCGCATGGCATATAACAGAAGGTCCAGCTAGAACCCAACGCCATATACCACAGACAGTCGGAAGGGTTAAATAAGAATATCCAAACATCCTAATTAAGACTACTCGTCCTAAACAGAGCATTCTAGTGGAAGTTTCTTTAAAAGTAGGAAGAACCCAAACTTGTATCCAAATAACATGAATGTCCACAATCACTACCACTTGAATGAAATAACAATACACTGAAAGATACTTGGCCTTATGGACTTACAGAGGTTCACTTAATTAAATAATGTTTTCCATACATCGGCTCGTAGTCCGGCCACACATGACAAAAGTAAAGTACAACTATTCGCTCCGGCCTTCTAGGGCCAGCACAGCAACATGGGCTCCAGCCCGCTATTTGGTACTCGGCTCCGCAGCACATGCAAGCACATTCCACCGTACAGTGACAAACAAAGCAACGGTCAGCCAAAAGACGACCAAATTATAACGACCCCGCCCCTTACTCGGGACGGCGGTGCTCTTTCCCTGCATATCATTAGCCCAGTAAAACAATAAAGCGCAATTATACTACACCACAGGTGTAGGCTCGCACAGCCAAACACCCCGTGCACTCATGGCACATTAACGGTGAATCCTGACACTTCAGCGTCTTCACCACCATCCCAAAGATGGCAACCACATGAGCATTTAGCCTTCTGACCACTGTCTAAGGCTCCCGACTATGCCAACGGCCAGTCCCCTTTTCGGGTCTCTTGCACCGAACCACATAGCCTAGGTCCAATTCCACTTGCCCGTTGCTCACACCACGTAGTCACTTTAAGACATATGCACGAGCCAAGCTTCTCTCGAATCCCAAAACTTTTCCAAACAAACACATAACCCAGTTATGTTCAAGGCCGGTTCCCTGACCGCCAAGTTAGCAGAACACGTTTCCGCTCAGTTTTCCGAGCGCGCCTTGGAGTTAAACCCCAAGGATCCCTGTTGCAATCTACCGCGTAGAAACCCGAAAAACCTAAAGCACGGAGTCTTGTCCGACAAAACATATCAAATGCAACATCACCGATCCAGACAATACACGTCCGGGTAGGCTTCACACACAATGCCTATGCCCGTACTTCGATTCTGGACTCTATATGCAACACAAGGGGGACTATTCACATCAACCCCAAGGAACACCACGCACTCACCGCACACTCGCGGGAGCGGGTTTCCCTATGCAAAAAGGAAGAGAGCTTCACATACTCAAGTAGAGAATCGTTACCCTTGTAGTCCGCTTTTGTGCCATGGAAAAACTACACGGATAGAAGTCTTCGCAACGACCTTTCTTACACGGATCCGCTCTCAGATCTCAAAATAGTGCTCTGATGCTCCGCCGGCGGCCAGAATCCTCCTCCTTCTTCCTCCTTTTTCTAACTCCTTGGAAAGAGAATGGCTTGGAGAAAATGAAGAGTTAACTCCCCCATTCCCGGCCTTAACAGAGCAGGAAACCACCTGGGCCATTGGATCTCAATTAAAGAAAATGAACGGCTCAGATCTGCGCAAAAATCCCCTGACCTGGGTCGATCACGGCCTCGCACACGGCCGTGTTCTAGGCCGTGTGCCTTGATCGAGGCACGATTGTCGAACGAAGAAAAGACACACGGGCAAAGACACGCCCGTGTCTCACCGGACATGCCCGTGTCGGGTCCTCGACACGCCCGTGACCAGGGGGCGTGTCACATGCAACCGCCACGACAACCGACACAACCCAACTGAACATGGGTAGGGACACGGGTATGAACACGCACGTGTCAGTCGACAATCATCGAGCAATAATCGTCGATCGTCGAACGCAGAGGGACACGCCCTCCCAACACGCCCGTGTCGCCTGGCGTGTTCCTCCCGAACACTTTTCATCGAATGCATTTTGTCGACCTCAAGATTGTAACGCCCTGAAACTCAAAAGAGCGACGAGGGACGGTTTGGGCCAGATTTGGAATCTGGTAGTAGGCACACGGCCTGGGACACGGGCGTGTTCCAGGGCGTGTCAGGCTGGGTTCGACGTTTTGGTCGAGAGGTCGACGATTTTGGAGTCGATGATCGTCGAGCAGAGAACACGGCCTGCGACACGGGCATGTCGCAGGGCTTGTCAAGGCCGTGTCGACGATCGGCCCAAGGAGTCGATGAATTTCGCTCGACGACATGTCGAGACATGGAACACGGCCTGTGACACGAGCGTGTCGTAGCGCGTGTCGACCCGTGTCGACACTCGTCCTCGGGAGTCGACAAATTTTGCTCGACGAAGTGTCGAGAGAAGGCACACGGCCTAGGACACGGGCGTGTCCAAGGCCGTATCGTGAGGTCGACGATCTTCGCTCGACGAAGTGTCGAGTGTCAAGACCGTGTACATGACCTAGAGCCCAGGTGTGTTGAGGTAGACACGGGCAAGGACACGGGCGTGTCCTAGAACCCGTGCAGTGCTCGGGTTGTTTTCGGGATAAATCGATGGGGGTACACGGCCGGCCACACGGCCGTGTCAGGTGGAACACGGGCGTGTCAGGTCGAACACGGGCGTGTCAGGTCAAACACGGGCATGTTCGATGTCCGTGTGTTGTTCCAAGCGAGTTGATTTTGACAGTGAATGCGGCACACGGCCCTGGATACGGGCGTGTGCCAGGCCGTGTGTGGTCCAGATTGGACATTTCAGTCCCAAATCAAAGCCGTTCGTTTCTTTAATTGCTGATCCAATGGCTGGGGGTTGTTCCTGATGGGATATACCGGGGTTTGGGCCTTAGAAACCCTCACTTTTCATGAGTTGTTATCTTTCTAAAGCTTAGAGAGAGAGGAGAGCATGAGTAGCTCTCCTTCTTTGCATAGGAAGCCCGCTCTCGCGAGTTTGCGGTGAGTTGGAGGCGTTCCTTCGGGTAGATATGTGAATTCCCCGTTGTTTAGAGTCCGTAAGAGAGAACGGACATAGGCATGATGTGTGAAGCCTATCCGGACATGTTGGTCTGGATCAGTGATGTTGCATTGCATAATGCCGGAGAAGACTCCGTGCTATTGGTTGTTTTTTCGGGTTTTCTACATGGTAGATTGCAGCAGGGAGCCTTGGGGATTAACCCAAAGGTGCACCCGGAAAACTGTGCGGATGCGTGATCTTGCCAACTTGAACATAACCGGGTTATGTGAATTGTGATGGAAATGGGACTCGGGATAAGTTTGACCCGCGCATATGGCTTAAACTGTCGTTGTGATGTGAGCACGGGTTAGATGGAACCGTACCCGTTCTATGTCATTCGGTTAAAGAGACTTAAGGGTACGTGGCACTTGCCGTTGGCATATATTAGGGTCTTCGGCGGTCTATGGCTTAAATTGTTGTGACCCAGGCCAAGAAGACAAATTGCTCATAGGTTTGGCCGTCAAAGTGGCGGTGGTGAGTCCGGAATGTCTATGGCTTTAATTGACGTGACATCGACCGGTTCACCGAGAATGTGCCCTAAGAGCACGGGGCGTGTGGCCATGCGAGCCAACGTCTGTGATGAAATGATTATATATATGTTGCTCGCTTATGCTAATGAAATGCAGGGAAGGAGCATCGCCGCCCAGAGCTGGGGGCGGGATCGTTATAATTTGGTTAGCATTGCTGACCGTTCCCTTGTTTTGCCACCGTGCGTTGGTTTGTTGCTTGCAGGTGCTGCTGGACCAATCGGTCAATAGCGGGCTAAAGCCCAATTTGCGAAGCCGGCCCTCGAAGGCCTAATTGGAGTGTTTACTGTTTTTATTCATGTATGACCGGCCTGCGTGCCGTGGTTTGTAAATCATGTAATATCAAGTGAACCATTTTGTAAGGCCTTAAGGCTTGTACTGGTGTATGTATAACATTCCTGTTTTGGTATTAGTGGGCATTCGTGCTTTAGTGTTGGGTTCTTTATTGCAACTTATTAATCTACTTCCGCTAGAATGCTCTGTGTAGGACGTTATGGTTGGTTGGATGGTTTCCATGAGTAACCGCCCGGTCTGTCTGTGGTATATGGAGTCGGGCCCCGGCCGGACCTACTGCTATATACTATGGGACGGATAGGGGGTGTTACAATTTGGTATCAGACTACTGTTTTTGGTCGGGCTTCAGATGAATTCGTGGGCGAATTCTTTTTAAGGGGTGGTGAGCACATTGTGTGCGTCATCGTTATAATAGTACAAGAACCCATGAATGTCCACTTAGGAATGAAAATACACGTGTTTGAGGAACCTGCATGTTCCTATAATTGCTGTTTGTAATTTTATTTGGTCGCTTAACGGTGTTTTGTACCACTATAAGTGACCAGAAGTGGTGTTGGGCCGTCAGAACGTCGAGTTTCTGAGGCTAGCAGTGCACCAGATGTTGCTCCTGCAACAAATCTATCGGCTGAGAACATACGATTGGTGGCCGAAGCAGTGTTGGCCGTGATTAATGCGCAGCCTGCAAGGCAAACGCAGCAGCCCACTCCTGCGATGGAGCAGGTACCGCTGCAAGAGGCTGAGCCGAGGAGAGTGGAACAAGTGGTAGTGGAACCGTTGGTGCCAAGGAGGGCAACCGAGAGGCAGCTTAAGCATGTAATGAGCTTTAACCCTCCGGTATTCTCGGGGTTGGGAACCCCATCTCAGGCTGAAGACTGGCTCTACAGGGTGAAGAGAGTCATGACAGCAACGGAGACGGAGGAGTGGAAAATGACCACCATCGCTACGTTCCTTTTGGACGGTGAAGCGAGATTATGGTGGGAAGGATTGGAGCTGCACCTATTGAGAGGTAGACAACTTGTTGATGTCTCGATGGAGGAGTTCTCGAGATTGTTCTTGGCTAGATACCTCCCTTCGGAGCAGAAGATAGCGTTGGAGAATGAGTTTCTGAAGTTCGTTCAGGGTGAGAGGAGCGTGGATGAATATCTCCACGAGTTTACTCGTCTGAGTCGTTATGCTAGCTCCACTATTGTGGATGAGGAGCGCAAGACTAATCGCTTCTACGAAGGGTTGAGAGATGAGTTGAGGTTACTACTCTCGGGGCCGATGACGCAGGGTTTCTTAACCCTGGTCAACACTGCCCGGTCCTTGGAGAAGGACATGAAGAATGTATAAGCAAAGAAAATCTTGGGTGATGGGAAATCTGAATTCAAAGTGCCGACTACTTCAAAGTCCGGCTATCGGAGGTCCTTCAAGAAGCATAGGACTTCGGGTCCAGCTCCTTCTGGTGCTTCTGGGGCGACTACGGGTCGGATCCCGGGTGCATGTTTTACTTGTGGAAAGACGGGGCACTTTGCCCGTAACTATTGGAGCGGACGTCCTAAGTCTGAGAGAAGGCCGGGAGCGACTTATGAAGAGAAGGGAAAGGCGGTGGAGTCGACCGCGTCCCACTATGCTCCGACCCAACCAAGGGTGTATAATCTTGGCCAATAGGAGGCCATCAAACAGGTTGATGTGGTGACAGGTACATTTTAATTTATAGCATGTCAATTTCTTTAAATACTTGTTATGCACATGTTACCTTACCACTGCTTGTTTAGGATTTGTTTTGATTTGTGAAAATCTGGCGAGAGCACTCTTCGATACAGGAGCTTCACACTCCTTCTTGTCCGAAGGATTTATATTATGCATTGGAGTCCCTTCTTCGATGGCGAAGGATAAGCTGGATGTGTTGTTGCCCAATGGGTGTTCGATGCGCGCAGATAGGATCTGCGATGTTAAGATTCGTATTGGGAATCAGGAGTTCGATCTGCAGGCGTCTTTACTTCCGTTGGTGGAGTTCGACGTTATATTTGGCATGGACTGGCTCTCGGAGCAGCAGGCCTATATTGACTGCGATCGCAAGGAAGTCAAGATGGGAGCAAGTCGTGAAACGACTTTTACGGGGTTAAAGGGGTCGAGCAAGACGTTGATGTCTGCTCTTCAGGTGGTGAAGGCGGTTCGTGCCGGTGCAAAACTGTTCTTTACACTAGTGGAGGTTGCAAAGCCGAAGCCCGCGTTGGATTGTATTTCAATGGTATCGGAATACCCTGATGTGTTCCCCACAGATCTTCCTGGAGCCCTGCCTCAACGGGAGATAGATTTCACGATTGAGCTAGTGCCAGGTGCAAAGCCTGTATCACGATCTCCGTATCGGCTAGCGCCTAAGGAAATAGCGGAGCTGAAAGTTCAACTGCAAGAGTTGTTGGAGCAAGGGTATGTGCGCCCGAGTTCTTCTCCTTGGAGCGCGCCGGTCCTCTTTGTTAAGAAGAAGGATGGAAGCTTGAGGCTATGTATTGATTATCGGGAGCTCAACAAGTTGACGGAGACGAACAAGTACCCGATCCCCCGGATCGATGATCTTTTTGATCAGTTGGTAGGGTCGACGGTGTACTTGAAGTTGGATCTCAAGGCTGGGTACTATCAGCTGCGAATAAGGGAGAGTGATATCCCGAAGACAGCGTTTAGTACGAGATACAGACATTATGAGTTTATGGTCATGCCGTTTGGGCTGACTAATGCGCCATCAGTATTCATGGATTTGATGAACAGGACTTTCATGGAGCACTTGGACCATTTTGTGATCGTCTTCATCGACGATATTTTGGTGTACTCGCAAAGTGAGGAAGATCACTTCAAGCATCTTCATTTGGTTTTGGAGACGCTAAGGAGGAATCAGTTGTATGCCAAGTTCTCGAAGTGCGAGTTTTGGTTATCCTCAGTGGTGCTCCTCGGGCATATAGTGAGTGGAGAGGGTATTGCTATGGATCCGGCGAAGATTGTTGCGATACGGGAGTGGCCTGAGCTTGCTACGGTAGCGGAAGTCCGGAGCATTCTGGGGCTTGCCGGCTATTATAGGCGCTTCGTAGAGAACTTCTCGCGGATAGCGTTACCTCTCACTACTTTGACGAGGAAGGAGCAGAAGTTCGTTTGGACGCCGGAGTGCGCGCGGGCTTTTGAGGAGTTGAAGTGTCGGTTGACCACGACGCCTGTGCTGAGTTCGCCGATTGGGACCGAAGGCTATGAGATTTACAGTGATGGTTCGGGCAGCGGTTTGGGTTGCGTGCTACTACAACACGGAAGTGTAATAGCTTATGGCTCAAGACAGCTAAAAGTGCATGAAAGGAACTATCTGGTCCATGACTTGGAGTTAGCGGCCGTGATTTTATCCTTGAAGCTGTGGAGAGACTATTTGTACGGTGTGAAGATTGATATCTACACCGATCATAAGAGCCTGAAGTATCTAATTGATCAGAAGGATCTGAATATGCGGCAACGTAGATGGATGGAGTTCCTGGGGGACTATACATTCAAGATCCACTACGTTCCTGGTAAAGGTAATGCGGTTGCGGACGCGTTGAGTCGTCGAGCCCCAGCTCAAGCCAATTGGATATCGGTGCATGATGAGCGGTTGGTGCGGGAGTTGGAGGCGTTGGAGATTGTTTGTGTGGATAGGCAATCAAGTGCTGAAGCAGTTCTGAATTGGACTGAAGTTCAATATGACCTGGCTGATCGGATTCGGCAGGCTTTAGATATGGATGTTCATATGAAGCAGTTCATGGTAGAGTCTCTGGATGAGTCAAATTACCAATTCATTGTGGAGGACGGATTGCTTTGGAAAGATGGTCGTCTGTGCGTCCCAAGTGTGGGTAATTTGCTGGAGGAATTGTTGTACGAGGCGCACCATACCAAGTACTCAATTCACCCGGGGAGCACGAAGATGTACCGCGATGTGAAGAAACTGTTTTGGTGGCCGGGTTTGAAGAAGGATGTGGCGCTCTACGTAGCGAAGTGCCAAACTTGCGCCTTGGTGAAGGCGGAGTGCCAAAAGCCGGGAGGATTTCTTAAGTCCTTGCCTATTCCGGAGTGGAAATTCGACGACATCTCTATGGACTTTGTGCACGGTTTGCCAAGGTCACAAAAGGGGAACGACGCCATTTGGGTGGTTGTTGATCGGCTAACGAAGGTGTCACATTTTATTCCGCATAGGAAGGATGATCCAGTGGAGAAGTTGGCAAAACTGTATGTGGATAACATAGTACGGCTTCACGGTGTGCCCCGCAGCATCGTGAGTGACCGAGATGGGCGGTTCACGTCCAATGATTGGAGGTTTGTGCAGCAAATGTTGGGAACAAAGTTGAAATTTAGCACAGCCTTCCATCCACAAACAGATGGGCAGACCGAGAGGGTCAATAGAACTATGGAAGACATGCTTCACATGTGTGTCTTGGATTTTGGAAAACAGTGGGAAGACCATCTTTATTTAGTGGAGTTCGCGTACAACAATAGCTACCAAGCGAGTATCCAAATGGCGCCCTTCGAGGCCCTATATGGTAGAAAATGTCGCACGCCGTTGTCTTGGCTAGAAACGGGTGAGTCAAAGTTGTACAAGCGATTAGAAGTGGAGGATGCTACTTCGTTGGTGCGTACCATTCGGGAGAGGTTGCGTATCGCTCAGGACAGGCAAGCGAAGTACTATAATGCCAAGCACAGGAACATGGAGTTCGCTGTGGGCGATTGGGTGTACTTAAAGATCAAGCCATTCAAGGGTGTCTCGCGGGTGCGGCGATTGAAAAAGCTAAGCCCGAGGTACCTTAGGCCATTTGAGGTTCTGGAGCGAGTTGGTGAAGCAATCTATCGGTTGAAGCTTTCTGTGGAGCTTGGTGGATTACATGATGTATTCAATATTTCGGTGCTTCGGAAGGCGATGCAAGAGCCTTCACAAGTGATCGCGGTTGATCAAGTGCCGGTGGATAGTGGGTTGACGACAAAAGTCAAGCCCGTGCAGATTGAGGACTCGGAGGTCAAGCGGCTACACAATAAAGAGATTAGGATGGTCAAGGTCCGATGGGACAATTGCGGTCGTGAGGAGCTCTCTTGGAAATGAGAGCAGACTATGCTTGACGAGTATCCGGAGTTGTTCCGCTCAGGTACAAATTTTGGTTTTGTACATGTCTTTCCTTTATATAATTTAGTGGACGAAACTCTTTTAAGAGGGGGAGAGTTGTAACACCCCAAAACTCAAAAGAGCGACGGGGGACGTTTTGGGCCAGATTTGGAATTTGGTAGTTGGCACACGGCCTGGGACATGGGCGTGTCCCAGGGCGTGTCAGGCTGGGTTTGACATTTTGGTCGAGAGGTCGACGATTTTGGAGTCGACGATCGTCGAGCAGAGAACACGGCCTGCGACACGGGCGCGTCGCAGGGCTTGTCAAGGCCGTGTCGACGATCGGCCCAGGGCGTCGACAAATTTCGCTCGACGATGTGTCGAGACATGGCACAGGGCCTGCGACACGGGCGTGTCGCAGGGCATGTCGACCCGTGTTGACACTCGTCCCGGGGAGTCGACGAATTTTGCTCGACGAAGTGTCGAGAGAAGGCACACGACCTAGGACACCGGCGTGTCCAACGCCGTGTCGTGAGGTCGACGATCTTCGCTCGATGAAGTGTCGAGTGTCGAGACCGTGTACACGGCCTGGAGCCCAGGCGTGTTGAGGTAGACACAGGCAAGGACACAGGCATGTCCTAGAACCCGTGTAGTGCTCGGGTTGTTTTCGGGATAAATTGATGGGGGTACACGGTCGGCCACACGGCCGTGTCAGGTGGAACACGGGCATGTCAGGTCGAACACGGGCGTGTTCGATGCCCGTGTGTTGTTCCAGGCGAGTCGATTTTGATGGCGAATGAGGCACACGGCCCTGGACAAGGGCGTGTGCCAGGCCGTGTGCGGTCCAGATTGGACATTTCAGTCCCGAATCAAAGCCATTCGTTTCTTTAATTGATGATCCAATGGTTGGCGGTTGTTCCTGATGGGATATACCCGGGTTTGGGCCTTAGAAACCCTCACTTTTCATGAGTTGTTATCCTTCTAAAGCTTAGAGAGAGAGAGGAGAGCCAAGGAAGGAAGAAGAAGCTAGATCCGGCCATTGGAGGAGCTCCGAAGCTCCAAATCGCGAGCCGACTTCGGATCCACGGAGGCGAAGAGAGTGCGGTGCTTTACATCCGCTTACCTTTCCATGGCGCCAAAGAGAAGCGCTAGGGTAACGATCCCCTTCTTGAGCATGAGTATCTCTCCTTCTTTGCTTAGGAAGCCCACTCTCGCGAGTTTGCGGTGAGTTGGAGGCGTTCCTTCGGGTAGATATGTGAAGTCCCCGTTGTTTAGAGTCTGTAAGCGAGAACGGACATATGCATGATGTGTGAAGCCTATCCGGACATGTTGGTCTGGATCGGTGATGTTGCATTGCATAATTCCGGAGAAGACTCCGTGCTATTGTTTTTTTTTCGGGTTTTCTACACGATAGATTGTAACAGGGAGCCTTGGGGATTAACCCAAAAGTGCACCCGGAAAACTGGGCGTATGTGTGATCTTGCCAACTTGAACATAACCGGGTTATGTGAATTGTGATGGAAATGGGACTCGGGAGAAGTTTGACCCGCGCATATGGCTTAAACTGTCGTTGCGATGCGAGCACGGGTTAGATGTAACCGTACCCGTTCTATGTCATTCAGTTAAAGAGACCTAAGGGTACGTGGCACTTGCCGTTGGCATAGATTAGAGTCTTCGGTGGTCTATGGCTTAAATTGTCATGACCCAGACCAAAAAGACAAATTGCTCATAGGTTTGGCCGTCAAAGTGGCAGTGGTGAGTCCGGAATGTCGATAGCTTTAATTGACGTGACATCGACCGGTTCACCGAGAATGTACCCTGAGAGCACGGGGCGTGTGGCCGTGCGAGCCAACGTCTGTGATGAAATGATTATATATATGTTGCTCACTTATGCTAATGAAATGCAGGGAAGGAGCATCGCCGCCCCGAGCTGGGGGAAGGATCGTTATAATTTGGTCAGCATTGCTGACCGTTGCCTTGTTTTGCCACCGTGCGGTGGTTTGTTGCTTGCAGGTGCTGCTGGACCAAGCGGTCAATAGCGGGCTAAAGCCCAATTTGCGAAGCCGGCCCTCGAAGGCCTAATTGGAGTGTTTACTGTTTTTATTCATATATGACCGGCCTGCGTGCCGTGGTTTGTAAATCATGTAATATCAAGTGAACCATTTTGTAAGGCCTTAAGGCTTGTACTGGTGTATGTATAACATTCCTGTTTTGGTATTAGTGGTCATTCATGCTTTAGTGCCGGGTTCTTTATTGCAACTTATTAATCTACTTCCGCTAGAATGCTCTGTGAAGGACGTTATGATTGGTTGGATGGTTTCCATGAGTAACCGCCCGGTCTGTCTGTGGTATATGGCGTCGGGCCATGGCCGGACCAACTGCTATATGCTATGCAATGGATAGAGGGTGTTATAAAGATGACTCGGCACCCGAGCAGGACACGCCCTGGGACACGCCCGTGTCCTAGGCCGTGTCGAAAGTGTTTACGACCCGTGCTTCCTGCCGTGTCCTTCTCGGGACACAGCCGACCAACACACCCAGCATGACACGGCCACGGACACGCCTGTGTCCCTGGCCGTGTACCTGTATGCAGGAGTCAAAAAATCCTATTTAGACGCGACCAGCTCAAATACCATTTTCGGGGCGTTACAAATCTACCCATCTTAAGGAATTTCATCCCGGAATTAAGTAAAGGTACACAACTAGAAGTTACCTGAGTCGAATAACTCGGGATATTCCTCCAACATAGCTTGCTCTTGCTCCATGAAAGCTCCTCACATTCGCAATTATCCCAACAGACTTTAACTATTCGGACTTCCTTGTTGCAGAGTCGCTTGATTGCAACATCTTCAATACGTACTGGCTTGAACCTTGTCATTAATTCATAATCAACCGGTACTTGATTGTCCTCAATGATCTGCGAAGGCTCTTGCACCGCCTTACGCAACACCGACACGTGGAACACGTCATGTAGCCCACTCAATTCCGCCGACAGCTTCAATCTATACGCCGCCTCGCCAACACGCTCCCGGATTTCAAATGTTCTAAGGTATCTCGGACTCAACTTCTTCAAGTGTCGAACCCGCGAGACACCCTTGAACGGCTTAATTTTTAAGTACACCCAGTCGCCAAAATTGAACTCCACATCCCTATGCTTGGCATTATAGTACTTTAACTGTCTGTCCTGAGCGATCTTCAACCGTTCTTGAATAGTCCGTATCACTGATGTGGCATCTTCCACTTCTTGACGTTTGTAAAGCTTCGACTCGCCCGTCTCCAACCAAGACAACGGCGTGCGACACTTTATCCCGTATAAGGCCTCGAAATGCGCCATTAAAATACTCGCCTAAAAGCTGTTGTTATACGCAAACTCCACCATGTACAGGTGATCTTCCCACTACTTTCCAAAATCTAGGACGCACATGCAAAGCATGTCTTCCATCGTCCGGTTGACCCTCTCGGTTTGGCCATCCGTCTACGGATGAAAGGCTGTGCTGGACTTTAGCTTAGTACCCAACAGACTATGCACCAACCTCCAGTCATTCGACGTGAAGCGTCCATCTCGATCACTAACAATACTGCGGGGCACACCATGCAATCGTACAATATTCTCCACATAGAGTTTGGCTAACTTTTCCACCGGATCTTCCTTCCTGACCAGGATAAAGTGCGACACCTTTGTCAACCTATCTATGACCGCCTCAAATGGCGTCGTTTCCCTTCTGCTACTTCGGTAAACCATGCACAAAATCCATAGATATGTCATCGAATTTCCATTCCAGGATAGGTAGGGACTTCAAGAAACCTCCGGGCTTCTAGCATTCAGCCTTCACCAATGCATAAGTTCGGCACTTTGCCACATAATGTGCTACATCCTTCTTCAATCCTGGCCACCAGAATAACTTCTCCATGTCTCTATACATCTTCGTGCTCCCCGGGTGGATTGAGTACTTGGTATGATGAGCCTCATACATCAACTCCTCCCGAAGATTATCCGCACTAGGAAAGCATAGACGACCGTCCTTCCTTAGAAACTCATCCTCAACAACAAACTGGGAATTTGACCCATCCAAAGATTCATCCAAGATCTGCTTCATGCTGTTATCCTGAATCAAAGCCCCGCTGAACTCTATCAGCTAGGTCACACTGCACCTCTATCCAAAACAGTTTCGCCTCAGTACTAGACTGCTTGTCGATGCAAGATATCTCCAAAGCCTCCAACTTACGGACCAATCTCTCATCATGTACCGATAACCATTTGGCCTATGCAGGAGTCCTGCGACTCAACACATCCGCCACTGCATTTCCTTTCCCAGGCACATAATGAATCTTGAAGGTGTAGTCCCATAAGAACTCCATCCACCTCCGCTGCCTCATGTTCAGATCCTTTTGATCTAACAGGTACTTCAAGCTCTTAAGATCGGTGTAAATATTGACCTTCACACTGCACAGATAGTGCCTCCACAGCTTTAGAGCAAATAACACGGCCGCTAATTCTAAGTCGTGAACCAGATAATTCCTCTCGAGAGCCTTCAATTCTCGTGAACCGTAGGCTATCACACTCCCATGCTGTAGCAGAACATAACCCAAACCACTGCCCGAAGCATCACTATAGATTTCGAATCCTTTGGTTCCACTTGGCGAACATAAAATAGGTGTCGTGGTCAACCGTGTAACACCCCGAAATCAAGCGGAGCATTTTGAGCAAAATCGGGTTCAGGCTTGGGTGACACGGCCTGGGACACGGGCGTGTCCCAGGGCGTGTCAGGCCTGGGTAGTGTCGAGTCGGGCAGTCGACGAAATTCGGAGTCGACACAGCGGACACGGCCTGCGACACGGGCGTGTCGCAGGGCGTGTCGGGGCCGTGTCGACGATCGACCGTGATGTCGACGAATTTCTCTCGACGATCGTCGAGAGTCGAGTGTCGAGAGGACACGGCCTGTGACACGGGCGTGTCACAGGGCGTGTCAGTGGTCGTCGAGCTCAACTCGACGGTTCGAGCTAGGGCGTGTTTGCAGGACACGGGTGTGTCCTGGTGCACACGACCATGAACACGGGCGTGTGCCCGGCCGTGTGTCAGGCCGTGTGAAGTCTCGGGTTGGTTTGGGATTATTTTTGTTGAGGCACACGGCCTCAGACACGGGCGTGTCGGGTACAGGGCACGCGACACGGGCGTGTTACACGGCCGTGTACTGGTTGGATTGAGTCGGTTGTCTGCCGCTTAGAGAGACACGGCCTGTGACACGAGCGTGTCACATGGCGTGTCAGGCCGTGTTTTAGCTTTTCTGGCCAGATCTGAGCCGTTTGTTTCCCTCTTCCTGGATCCAGTGGCTGGGCTTTGTCCAGGTGTTGTGAAGGCCGAGAAAAAGGGGATTTAAACCCTCTTTTCTCTTCTTCTTCTTCTTCATCTTTATTCCAAGAGAGAAAGAAGAAAGGCCTAAGGGAGAGAGAAGGGAGGAGTCTTCCAGCTGCTGTAGGAGCCGCGGAGTGCGGAGCGAAGATTCGAGAGCGGATTCATGAAGGCAGAGCCGAGGCGGTGATTTCCATCCGACTACTTCATGGCGCCGAAGCGATCTTCAAGGGTAACGATCTCCTTCTTGGACATCGAAGTCCTTTCTTTATGCATGTGCTTGGAATCCTCCACCAAGAGGTGGATTTGCGGAAGAGATTCCTTTGTTGAGTCTGCATTTAGAGCCGGAAATATGGAGTACGGCATAGGCATGCTGTGTGAAGCCCATCTGGACCGGTAGTCTGGATTGGTGATGTTCATGGGTAAACCGGAGATGACTCCGTGGATTTGATGAGATGCAAATGGTTTTCTCTTGTGATGAATGTATGGATGTGATGTTGACTGTGAGGAGGCTTTGGCAAAGCTCCTGGTTGTGATATGATCAATTGGTAACATGCCTGGGGAGCTCGTGATAAACCCGACTGTTACACCACTAGGGTGGGTTGATCTAGTTAGGAAGGGATCGATGAGTGGCAATGCTAGGGGAGCTGAGTTAAACCCGGGTTGCTGCACCACATAGTGTGGGTCGATCGGATTAGGAGGGGGGTCGATGGGTAGACATTGCCTGGGGAGCTTAGATAAACCCGGCGTGCTACACCACATGTTGTGGGTCGACCTACTCTGGTTGTTGGATGCTGTGAGGGTGTACCTCTGTGTGGTTTGGGCGGGATGTCGCCAGCTTGCGAGACTGGTGGACTAGG
This sequence comes from Platanthera guangdongensis, assembly GCA_039583875.1. Lineage (NCBI taxonomy): Eukaryota > Viridiplantae > Streptophyta > Magnoliopsida > Asparagales > Orchidaceae > Platanthera > Platanthera guangdongensis. Next base: position 107,125,963 of record CM077153.1, read on the forward strand.
GACGGTCAACCAACAAGTTAAAACCTCGAATCAGCGGTGTATGACTGGTGGATTCCGGTACGCCAAGAAGGTGCCCTGAGTGCACAGAACGTCTGGTGGATTCCAGCGTTTGTGATGTTATGTGTTTGCTAGCAGGATAAACATATGATATACATATGATGCTTGATGATACTTGATGATAGATGACAGCACTGTATACAGGGAAGGAACCACTACCCCGGGTAGGGGGTAGGGTCGTTATAATGGGTCAGCCAAATGCTGACCGTTACTTTGTTTTGCCGCTTTTTGGTGGATGTCTCATTGCAGGTGCCGCGGCGTGAATTAAAATGACTAAGGGGAATGGATAGCTTGCTGATATAGGCCCTTGAAGGCCATGTGAAGAGATGTGTTTGGATTTCATGTGTGGCCGGCCTGCGTGCCGATGTACGAAGTTGTTGTTGTGTAAAGAGGAACCTGTAAGGCCATAAGGCCGGGGTGTGTGAGTTGTATACATTCCTGGTGTTGTTATATAAATGTGGTATTTATATATGGGTGGACATTCTGGTTTGAGTTCATGTTAACAAGTAAAAATGCTGCGCTAGAATGGAATGAGTTAAGGATACGCATAGATTTTGATTTCCACACGTAATTCCTTCGCTTGTCTGTGCTATATGGCTTGGGGCCCCGGCCGTACCCACCGTTATATGGCATGTGACAGGTGGGGGTGTTACAAAGTGGTATCAGAGCCAGGTTGAGATTATTTGGGAGGAGAGAACATAATTGAACTCATGAATGTCCACTAGGAATGTATGTCATGCACATGATGTGCGTGAGTGTGTAGTCAATGTCGCAGTACTGTTATGATTGGAAGTATTAATGGTGTTCTGTACATTGATAGGTGGCGAGGGATGGAGCTGGGCCGTCTGAGCCCCAGCGGTCGGATGAGAGTGCAGCACCCATGGAAGCGCCTATGCCTCCCTCGGCAGAGGCCATACGGGTGGTGATAGAGACAGTGCTTGCAATGTTACAAGCACAGCCAAGTGGACAGGCAAGACCTGGTGGAAGGCAAGAGCATGCTGCAGTGGTGATGGAAGCGCAAGAAAGTGACGACTCATTGTCACGTTTTATGCACTTCCATCCACCTATGTTTGGTGGAGCGCTTTCACCAACGCAGGCAGAAGATTGGTTGGCAAGAGTAAAAAGGATCTTAACTGCAATCAGGACAGTCGAGGAGAAGAAAGTGATGTTGGCCACTTTTCTGTTGGAAGGAGATGCGAGATTATGGTGGGATGAAATTGAAGTGCACCACTTGGCAGGTCGAGGTTTAACGGAGATTTCAATGGACGAATTCTCCCAACTATTTTTAGCCAAGTATGTGCCAGTGTCGCAGAGGATTGCGATGGAAAATGAGTTTCTCCGCTTGGTGCAGGGTGAGCGAGATATTGATACTTACCTGCATGAGTTTACAAGATTGGGGAGATATGCGGGATCTACCTTTGCGGAGGAAGCGCGAAAGACAAATCGGTTTTATGAAGGATTGCAGGATGAATTGAGGTTGGCACTTTCGAGTTCCGTGAGCCAAGGCTTCCAAGCGTTGGTCGATACATCCCGTGCTTTGGAGAAGGATATGAAGCGAGTACAAGCGAATAAGAGACGGGCAACGAAGAAGTTAGAGTTTAAACTGTCACCATCGGATCAATCGGAGTTTCGACGACAAGAGAAGAAAAGATATAGACCTGCGGAATCAACGCCGTCGACTGTTTCTTCAGGGGCGACTTATGGACCAGGACGTGTGGATACATGTATATGCTATAAATGTGGGCAGCAAGGCCACATCGCAAAATTTTGTCGGAATGCCCCTCCAGGGAGTGAGAAAAAGATGGGTGCGTCCTATGAAGAAAAGGGAAAAGCAGTGGCCGAATCATCTGCACCCCGGACGCAATCTCGATTTCATGCTATGGAAGTGCAAGAGCCGCAAAGCTCAGTTGGTGAAATTCAGCCTCGGGCGTTTAAGTTGTCTCTTAATCATGAATTTCAAAATCGGGAGGCTGAGCGGAAGTGACGTGTGATGCGAATTATTTTTGACTGAATCGAAACTTGATGGATCATCCATAGGGGTGTATGTACATGATGTTGATATATATATATAGTTGTATGTAAACTAGATGATAGATGATGAATAAAATCGTGATGTTGACAATCTTGATTAAAATATGGTGCATGTGTGATGGTAAGGCGATACGAAATCATGTTGTTTTGTTTTGAGGTCTTCTGTGGTTGAATGTGCACAAAGGGAAGTTAGGGATGTTTGTTGTGCTGTCTGTTTGTTAGTTTGTGCGGAAGCTTGAGGTGTAAGCTTTGATGATGTTTTGGCTGCTTGGAGTCAATTTCGAGGACGAAATTATTTGAAGGGGGGAAGGATTGTAACACCCCGAAATCAAGCGGAGCATTTTGAGCAAAATCGGGTTCAGGCTTGGGTGACACGGCCTGGGACACGGGCGTGTCCCAGGGCGTGTCAGGCCTGGGTAGTGTCGAGTCGGGCAGTCGACAAAATTCGGGGTCGACACAGCGGACACGGCCTGCGACACGGGCATGTCGCAGGGCGTGTCGGGGCCGTGTCGACGGTCGACCGTGATGTCGACGAATTTCTCTCGACGATCGTCGAGAGTCGAGTGTCGAGAGGACACGGCCTGTGACACGGGCATGTCACAGGGCGTGTCAGTGGTCGTCGAGCTCAACTAGACGGTTCGAGCTAGGGCGTGTTTGCGGGACACGGGTGTGTCCTGGTGCACACGGCCATGAACACGGGCGTGTGCCCGGCCGTGTGTCAGGCCGTGTGAAGTCTCGGGTTGGTTTGGGATTATTTTCGTTGAGGCACACGGCCTCAGACACGGGCGTGTCTGAGGGCGTGTCGGGTACACGACACGCGACACGGGCGTGTTACACGGCCGTGTACTGGTTGGATTGAGTCGGTTGTCTGCCTCTTAGAGAGACACGGCCTGTGACACGGGCGTGTCACAGGGCGTGTCAGGCCGTGTTTTAGCTTTTCTGGCCAGATCTGATCCGTTTGTTTCCCTCTTCCTGGATCCAGTGGCTGGGCTTTGTCCAGGTGTTGTGAAGGCCGAGAAAAAGGGGATTTAAACCCTCTTTTCTCTTCTTCTTCTTCTTCATCTTTATTCCAAGAGAGAAAGAAGAAAGGCCTAAGGGAGAGAGAAGGGAGGAGTCTTCCAGCTGCTGTAGGAGCTGCGGAGTGCAGAGCGAAGATTCGAGAGCGGATTCGTGAAGGCAGAGCCGAGGCGGTGATTTCCATCCGGCTACTTCTTGGCGTCGAAGCGATCTTCAAGGGTAACGATCTCCTTCTCGGACATCGAAGTCCTTTCTTTATGCATGTGCTTGGAATCCTCCACCAAGAGGTGGATTTGCGGAAGAGATTCCTTTGTTGAGTCTGCATTTAGAGCCGGAAATATGGAGTACGACATAGGCATGCTGTGTGAAGCCCATCTGGACCGGTAGTCTGGATTGGTGATGTTCATGGGTAAACCGGAGATGACTCCGTGGATTTGATGAGATGCAAATGGTTTTCTCTTGTGATGAATGTATGGATGTGATGTTGACTGTGAGGAGGCTTTGGCAAAGCTCCTGGTTGTGATATGATCAATTGGTAACATGCCTGGGGAGCTCGTGATAAACCCGACTGTTACACCACTAGGGTGGGTTGATCTAGTTAGGAAGGGATCGATGGGTGGCAATGCTAGGGGAGCCGAGTTAAACCCGGGTTGCTGCACCACATAGTGTGGGTCGATCGGATTAGGAGGGGGGTCGATGGGTAGACATTGCCTGGGGAGCTTAGATAAACCCGACGTGCTACACCACATGTTGTGGGTCGACCTACTCTGGTTGTTGGATGCTGTGAGGGTGTACCTCTGTGTGGTTTGGGCGGGATGTCGCCAGCTTGCGAGACTGGTGGACTAGGGCCGGTCAACCAACAAGTTAAAACCTCGAATCAGCGGTGTATGACTGGTGGATTCCGGTACGCCAAGAAGGTGCCCTGAGTGCACGGAATGTCTGGTGGATTCCAGCGTTTGTGATGTTATGTGTTTGCTAGCAGGATAAACATATGATATACATATGATGCTTGATGATACTTGATGATAGATGACAGCACTGTATACAGGGAAGGAACCACTACCCCGGGTAGGGGGTAGGGTCGTTATAATGGGTCAGCCAAATGCTGACCGTTACTTTGTTTTGCCGCTTTTTGGTGGATGTCTCATTGCAGGTGCCGCGGCGTGAATTAAAATGACTAAGGGGAATGGATAGCTTGCTGATATAGGCCCTTGAAGGCCATGTGAAGAGATGTGTTTGGATTTCATGTGTGGCCGGCCTGCGTGCCGATGTACGAAGTTGTTGTTGTGTAAAGAGGAACCTGTAAGGCCATAAGGCCAGGGTGTGTGAGTTGTATACATTCCTGGTGTTGTTATATAAATGTGGTATTTATATATGGGTGGACATTCTGGTTTGAGTTCATGTTAACAAGTAAAAATGCTGCGCTAGAATGGAATGAGTTAAGGATACACATAGATTTTGATTTCCACACGTAATTCCTTTGCTTGTCTGTGGTATATGGCTTGGGGCCCCGGCCGGACCCACCGTTATATGGCATGTGACAGGTTGGGGTGTTACAAACCGTCTCTTCAACTCTTCAAAAGCCTGTTCGCACTCCGAAGACCACACAAACTTCTGATTCTTTCTAGTCAAAGTCGTGAGTGGTAGCGCTATCCGCGAGAAGTTCTCTACGAAGTGCCTGTAGTAGCCAGCAAGCCGCAGAAAGCTCCGGACCTCCGCCACTGTAGTTAAAGAAGGCTACTCCCGTATCGCCACTATCTTCACCGGATCCACAGCTATCCCTTCTCCACTAACAACATGACAAAGGAATGCTATCGAGGATAACCAGAATTCACACTTGGAGAACTTAGCATACAACTGGTTTCTCCTCAACGTCTCCAACACCAAGTGCATGTGATTGTAGTGATCCTCTTCACACTGCGAGTACACCAGGATATCGTCGATAAATACTATCACAAAACGGTCCAGGTACTCTCTGAACGTCCTGTTCATCAGATCCATAAACACGGATGTCACATTGGTCAAACCAAACGGCATGACCGTGAACTCGTAATGCCCAAACCGCGTACTGAATGCTGTCTTTGGGATGTCGCTCTCCCTTATTCTCAACTGGTAGTAACCAGACTTCAGATCTAACTTCGAATATACCGTTGACCCAACCAACTGATCAAATTGATCGTCAATCCTCGGAATCGGATACTTATTCTTTTCCGTAAGCTTGTTCAATTCCCGATAGTCAATGCAAAGTCGCAAACTCCCATCTTTCTTCTTGACGAAATGGACCGGTGCGCTCCAAGGCGACGAACTTGGACGCACATACCCTTGCTCCAGAAAATCTTGTAGTTGCACCTTTAACTCTGCCATCTCTCTTAGAGCTATCCGATACAGGGAGCGTGACACCGGTTTGGCACCCGGTACCAACTCAATAGTGAAATCAATCTCCCGCTAAGGAGGGGCTCCTGGGAGATCATCTGGGAACACGTCTGGATACTCGAACATAACTGGGATACTATCAAGATTTGGCTTAGGCGTCGAACTCTGCCCTAGAGTGACAAACAGCTCTGCCCCAGACCGAACTGCCTTGATCCCCTGAAGGGCTGACATCAAAATCTTACCCGACCCCTTCATGACCGCAAAAGTAGTCTCCCGATTAGTGTTCAGACCCAACTTAACTTCCTTACAGTTGCAATCAATGCATGCACCCTACTCCGAGAGCCAATCCATAACGAATATTACGTCGTACTCCGCTAACGGCAAAAGCGACGCTCGCAAATCAAACTCCTGGTCTCCAATCCGAATCTTCACTACGCAGATCCTATCCGCGCACATTGAGCACCCATTGGGCAACAACACATCCAATTTGTCTTTTGCCATCGAGGACGGAACCCCGATGCGCGATATGAATTTTTCGGACAAGAAGGAATGTGATGCTCCCGTATCAAACAGGGCTCTCGCCAGAAACTCAAAGATCAACACAAAGCCTAGCACCAACGAAAGTACTCTAACAAATACGAAGGTAACAACTATAAAAGTTAAACCACTGTAATTTAACTCATACCTGTCAACACGTCTGCTTGCTTTATGGCCTCTTGCAGGCCAAGGTTGTAAACTCTAGGCTGGCTGGAGCATGGTGGGACGCGGTTGACTCCACCGCCTTCCCTTTCTCCTCATAGGTCGCTCCAGGCATCCTCTCGGACCTTGCACGTACGCTCCAACACTCACGAGAAAAATGCCCCATATTCCCGCAGTTGTAGCAAGCTCCTGGGACTCGACTTGTAGTTGCCCCCGACGCACCAGATGGAGGGGCTGAGTTCAAAGTCCTCTGTTTCTTGTTCCACCTGTGGAAACTTGACTTGGTATTTGGCACCTTGAACTCGGACTTCTTTTCTCCTGGGTCCTTCTTCTCTTGAACTTTCTTCACAACCTTCTCCAATGACTGGGCCGAATTGACCAAGGCTAGGAAGACCTGTGCCTTAGGCCCAGCAAGTAGTAGCTGTAGATCGCCGCGTAGACCCTCATAAAACCGGTTGGTATTCCGTTCTTCTTCCATAAATGTAGCACCAGCATAACGACCCAATCGTGTGAACTCATGGAGATACTCGTCCACGCTTCTGGCTCCCTGAGTCAACCCAAGATACTGATTCTCCATCTCCAACTTCTGAGCAGAGGGTAGGTATCTGGCCAAGAATAATCTAGAGAATTCCTCCATCGGCACATCCGTAAGCTGCCTTCCCACTAAGAGATGAAACTCCATATCGTAGGGATTCTTCTTGTAGCCTTTGGTGATAAAAGCCCTATTGAGCACATGATATGCAGTGTTAACTGCCTCAGCTCAGAAATATTTAGGGAGAGAATTGTCACTTAATAGTGTTATCGTAGCTTCTATGACAGTCCTGTTTTTCCTCTCAGCTAACATATTTTGCTGGGGTGTTCTTGGAGAGGAGAACTCTTGATGAATCTCTTGCTCTTCACAAAATGTTATCATAGCAGCAGACTGAAAATCATTTCCATGGTCACTTCTCATTCTGACCACAGAGCATTCAAGCTCATTCTGACCACAGAGCATTCAAGCTCATTCTGAATTTGCCTGACAAAATTTGTGAAGATATCAAGGGTTTCATCCTTTATTCTAAGGAAGAACACCCAAGTAAACATGGAATAGTCATCAACCACCACAAGGCTGTAGACCTTCCTACCTAGACTACAAACAGGAATAGGACCAAACAAGTCCATATGCAGGAGATACAAGCATCTCACAGAGTCCTTGGCCCCAATGCTCTTGAAAGATATCTTAGTCTGCTTACCCTTTTGTCAAGAAGCACAGATACCCTCCTTGGAGCATTTTATTTTGGGACCATTCCTAACAATCTCACCACTGAAGAGCTGACCAATGGTCTTATAATTCAAATGAGCCAGTCTCTTGTGCCACTGGACACAATATGTGACTTTTTCATCTATGACTATGCATATATGAGAACTATTTTATAATCAAGAAACATTTAAGCAATAAACATTCCCACTCTTAGTTCCTGTTAAGATGACACTTTGGTCACTTAACCTCTTGATGTGGCACTTATCTTTGTGGAAGGAAATGACATAACCAAGATCACATAGTTGGCTTATGCTTATGAGGTTGTGTTACAACCTCTCCACATAAGCCACCTTTATGATGGTGATTATGCCATTTGAGATGTTACCATAGCCTCTGGTTATCCCCTTGTCTGAGCCTCCAAAAATGACCTTGGGTCCATTCTTTACTGGAGTGTATTCCTTCAATAGCTCCTTTGTTCCAGTCATGCGCCTGGAACATCCACTGTCCAAGTACCATTTAGAGGAACTGGTACTTAAACTACCCTGAAACGAACACAAAACACCTTACCTTAGGACCCCAATTTCTGTTGGGTCCTAGGTTCACATTAGTCTGAAAATAACCATGCCTTCCTGCAGTATTACTGACAGGTTGGCAACTTCCAGACACAGAAGGATTGTGCCAGCAATCTACAACATAGTGGCTCACTTTGCCACAACACCAGCACTCATATATATTATATCTCCTTTTCTGTTTGGGACCAACATTTAGCTGTACTACTTCCTGAACAGTGGGGAGATGTGATGCTCTATACTTCTGCCTTCTTTCAGTAGCTCTTTGACTGAAGGACAGTCTATAAGCTGGCTCTGTTGGTCTTCTTTGAGAACCACCAGCTGCATGTCTCTTTTCAACTAACATGTATGTGATAACATCTGAGATTGCCATTCCATCCCTGCTAGAAGACGCACTTTAAGTCACTACTTTTGCTGGATGATTTAGATTTTTAGCAGCAACAATATCTTTGAGTTTTGGGGCTGGGGCACCAAAAATAAATCATCCAGGATGGGCCATTTAGATTTCCTCATGGGAATCCTTAAAGGCTTTCACACAATTATACCTTCCACCATGGCTGGGGCCACATTGGTCCATACCAGTGGATCTGTCATTCTCCCAGTAACTATAACAACATTCATGGTCATACATGTTAGAAGGAAACAACACTCTCTGAAAAGGAAATTGAGGCAGTGAGGCTAGAGGCACAACTAGTGCCTTCCCTTTTCCCTTTCCACTTAGATTGGAAGGTCTAGCAGGTCCCTTAAATCACAACCCTTTCTTACCAGCTTGGGTAAGGTGGGTATCAATTAAGGACAACACAGTGCTTGGCTTAGAAAATTTTGTCACCAGCAATTTCTCATTAAAGAGATTTTTTTCAAGTTTCTGGACAAGTTTCTCATTTGAGACTCGTACCAAAGACTCACTGTCAATGATCTCCTTGAGCTGGCCTGCATGTGCAGCCATGTCAGTGAGGGCTTTTTCTTGGTCTTCACACTTGCTTTTAAGACAAAAAAGCTCTTTTGTCTGCCTCTTGGCAAGTAGCTTGCATTACTTGAAAGCCTCAAGAAGTTCTCCATACTTGACAATTATGGAGTTTACATCATGCTTAGAGTCTGAATCCCCTTCATCTCTTGATGATTGAGCTTCAGGGACTGAGTCAGCCTCATGACTAGAAATAAAGGAATGTGGTTTAGCATGTACCTGAGTCTGACCAGGCAGATCCTGACTACATTCTTCATCTGTCATTGCCATTAATCCATGGCACTGAGCATCTCCTTCTTCATCTTCATCCACCTCTGAGTCACTATCTGAGTGTGACAGAGGGGCCCTGATCCTTTTTCTAGTAGCAAGGAACTCTTCAGGTTCCTCTTCAGCAACAGTAATAAGCCCAATGTAGGCTTCATCTTCTTTACTCTCTAACTCAGAGGAAGAGTCAGACCAGGTCTTCTACTTCTTGGGCACAAGGGACTTCTCCTTCTTCTATCCCCTGTGATGCTTCTTCAATCTTTCTTCTTTCATCTTCACTAGGCAGTCAGTAATTACATTCCCGTGTTTTCTGCAGCAAAAATAAATAATGTTATAGGAAGATTATTTATTTGAGTTAGGAGCATACCTGTCCTCCTTAGAGGATTTCCTTCTGTGCTTAGAGGAGGAAGATGGCATTCTATTCTTCCAATGCCCCTTCTTCATGAATTTCTGAAACTGCCTGGAGAAGATAACAAGGTCCTCATCAGATGTATGGCTACCAGATAAGCTAGACCCGGAGCTCTCATATTCTGACACAGCAGTTCTCCTCACTAGAGAGATCTTCCTTCTACTCCTGGTTGAAGCATCAGCTTTGAAAGCCACAGATTTCTCCTTGATCTGTGACTTGCTTCTCTTCTCTTCTTCTTCCTTCCTTGCAGCACGCTGCATCTCATAGGATAGTAGCTTTCCAAACAGGGTTGGAGGTGGTGTGTCAGCTAGCTTGCTCATCTCCCTGATGGCACTAATCTTTGTGTCCCAATATTTGGTGAGGGACCTGAGAAATTTGTCATTCAACTCATAGGTGCTGAAGACGCTTCCATAAGTTCTCAGTTCAATAACAGTTCTAAAAAATCTTTCAAAACTTTTAGTAATGCACTCAGACTTTCCTTGTATGAAGGCCTCATACTCCTGGTTGAGCAAGGATTTCCTGTCATCCCTCACCTCTTCTGAACCCTCCATGAACACCACTAGGGTGTCTCACATGTCCTTGGAGGTCTTGTAGTGCAACAGATTCTGGAATGTAGAATCATCAACTGTACTGACAATGATATTTTCAGCTCTCTTGTCCATGGAGGCAAGAGAAGCACATCCTTGTTCATTTCTTCATATTATTTAGGAGTCTGGATGTTGACATCCAGAACTGAGATCTTCATGGGGATGAAGGGTCCCTCTTGGACTGTGATATAGATCCTAGGGTCAGCAGCTTCCATGAATTGCCAGACCCTTTCCTTCCAGAGCCCAAACCCTTCCTTTCTGCAGATTGACAATTTCATGACTCCCAATTCCTTGTAGTTTAAACCAGACCCCATTACTTATCTTTTAGCTAACCATTGAGGTATACTCAGAATTTTAAATCCTTTTTGAGAAACCTCCCTCTGATATCACTTGAAAGTTATTTAACTTTAGGTTAGCTAATCACCTAGAGGGGGGGGGGGGTGAATAGGTCTTTGATCTTTTAATAAATCTTTGTTGTTTTCAAGTTGTTTTATCTAGAGCATGTCCTTAAATCCTATAATCACAAAGAAAAACAAGCACAAACAACAAACATCAGGATTTATAGTGGTTCCCCAATTGGGTACATCCACTTTCCCTCCCACCTATCCAACTAACTTGTTGGACTCGGCATAAACACCTCCACTTATGCTCCTCAGAGCTTACACCTCAGGCCCTCAGCCTTCACACAGATTCTTCTCAGAATCCAACTCAGATCCACAAGGGTTTCTACCTCAGAGCCCTGTAGGACTCCTAGAGCTCAGTGATCTACTGATCACCTACCTCAGCCTTATTTATAAGGCCTATATGAGGATCTTCATCCCTACAGCTTTAGGCACATGGCCATACTCTCAGAGTGTTACAGCACTCCTACAACTCAGTACCCTTTCAGGTACCTATAGCTCAGCCTCCTCTAAGGCCTACAATCTCAGTGACAAACTTGTCACCTACAGCTCAGTGATCAACTAATCACCTACCTCAGGCACAAGGCCCTACACTCAGGTTGGGAGGACAACCCTACCTCAGAGCCACACTTAGATCCTACCTTAGTGAGCAACACTCTCCTATCTCAGGCACTTAAGCCCTACAGCTCAGATCCTCACTTGGATCCTACCTCACTGACAAATTTATCAACTACCTCAGGCACAAAGTGCCCTACACTCAGATTCAGATCTACTGAATCCTACAGGAAATTATATAGTAAGTTGAAGAAAATAAAATAACTGACTCGGAGAAATAACTATGAGTCAACTTTACTAGACTGAGCAGATTTCAGTCCAGCACAATTACTGTAGAAGGAATCAACATTCTTCTACAACTATCACTTTTTACTGCTGCACAGATAGGTAGCTTCCACCTTGCTGATGAGATGAATCACCAAAAACTGTTCTTTTGAGAACAAACTTGTTGAGCTTTGAAGTGCTTCAACTATTCTTCTTTGCCTTCAGGATATCTTGGCAGGACTTTAGCTTTCAAGCATGACGGGAAGAAAAATGTCCAACCGCCTCTATCAATTTCTCTTTCTTTTCATTTGATTCGTTAACCCTAATCCCTTTTATGTTTCCCATTTTATATGCGTTGATTTGAATCAACGACACAATAGTATGTGGGCCCACTAAGGATTGGTGAGCGCCATCTCCATTAGAAAGGGACAAACCATCTTCCGGCACTGCAACAGCTTTCCCGCAACGACTTACTGCAATTTTTACTTTGATGACGTCAGCAGTGGTCATCAACATCTGGACTTAGAAAATTTTTCAGAATCTCATCAAGTGTTGAGTGATGTTGAGACACTCAACGCCATCATCCTTGGCTCTCCGCGCTTTTGGACATAGATATTTCCCTGGATTTATCTCAGCGGTTTTGTCTCAACGGTCTAGGCGGTTTTTCATTAATAGCTGAGACAAGCCTTTATCTCAGCGGTCTCAGTGGTTTTTGCTTTTGACTATCTCAGCGCTTCCTTTTTCATTAGAAGCATTGAGTGAACCTGCTTCACTCAATGCTTCTAGACTTAGAAAAAATTTAGCTAGTTTTGTCTCAACTGTTTACCTTTTAGCTGTCTCAGCACTTCCTGCTTTATTAGAAGCGTTTAAAAGATAGGGGTTAGATCTCATTACTCTAGAGGGGTGGGTGAATAGAGTATTTAAAACTTTTTGGCTATTTAAGATTTTTATATCAGAGTAATTAATAATTGATACCAATGTTAACTGTAAGGTAAAACTGTCTAAGATGACCTAAACTAACACAACATAGAAATGTATCACAGCACAACTATCCTATCACAGCCACAGTAAGAACAACAAGAGAAGGGCAACCAGACAACACAAGAATTTATAGTGGTTCCCCAACCTTGGTACATCCACTCTTCTACCAACCTGGTAGGAATCCACTAACAGGTTTTAATTAGGTGAATGCCACCTTTGAGCTTTTGATCAGGTTCCCAAAAACCAAAATAAACTTTTGAAGTGAGTTAATAAACCCTTTATGTAACATACTGAAACTCAAAAGAGGGACGGGTAGCTTTTGAGCCAAGTTTGGGACTCGGTAGGGGTCACACGGCCTGGGACACGGGCATGTCCCAAGGCCGTGTCGTGCTCGAGTTCGACGATCTGGACGTGTGGTCGAGGAAATTATAGTCGACGATCGTCGAGACAGAGAACACGGCCTGAGATACATGGGTGTCCCAGGTCGTGTCCTACTTGGGTAGTTAGCCGAGCTGTGTCGGGGGAGGATCACGACATGGATCCAGGCGTGTTTGGGTTTAACACAGGCATGTCAAATGTGACACGGGCGTGTCGAGTACCCGTGTTCATCTCGGGTTGTGTTTGTTCCCGTGTCGATGGAGGAACACGCCCGGCAATATGGGAGTGTACTAAATGACATGGGCGTGTCAGGTGTGACACGGCCGTGTCAAGAGCCCGTGTCCTGGTCTGGACACAATGGTTTCAGCGTCGATTGAGGCACACGACCTTGGGCACGGGCGTGTCACAAGCCGTGTTCGGCCCAGTTATCTGATTTTAAGTGTGAATTGTGGCCATCAATTTCCTTCATTTGGGATCTAAGGGCCCAGGCTGGTCTATGTTAGGTTAAGGCCGGGAATAGGGCTTGGAAATCCTCATTTCTTTTGAGATTTATCTTTTTAAAAGTCTTAGAGAGAGGGGAGAGAAAGGAATAAGGAGGAGGAGAGTTCCGGCTGCCGGTGGAGCTTCAGAGCCACAAATCGTAAGCCGAGTTCAGATCTACGGAGGCGAGGCCATTGCGGTTCTTTTCATCCATCTATATCTTCATGGTGCCAAAGAGAAATGCTAGGGTAACGATTCTCATCTTGGACATGTGAAATCATCTTTCCCTTTTGCATAGGAAGCCCACTCTCGCGAGTTTGCAGTGAGTGTAAGGTGTTCCTTCGGGTAGACAAGAATTGTCCCCGTTGTTTTGCATGTAGAGTCCATAATCGAAAAACGGACATAAGCATAGTATGTGAAGCCTATCCGGACAAGTTTGTCTGGATCGGTGATGTTGCATTGCATGAATAGCTGGAGAAGACTCCGCATCGATAGTTGTTTTTCTGGTTTTCTACATGGTTGATTGAAACAACGAACCTTGGGGACTAACTCCGAGGTGCTCCCGAAAAAATGGGCAGATGCGTAATTCGGCCAACATGGTGGCCTGGGAGCCAACTTGCACATAACTGGGTTATGTAAATTGTGTGATCGAATTGGGACTTGGGGAAGCTTGACCCGCGCAGACGGATTAAATTGACATTACAGTGTGAGCAATGGGTCAGGCGAAACCGTACCCGCTCTGTGTCATTCGGTTAGAGAGGCCTAAGGTACGTGGTACTCACCGTTGACATAGATGAAGGGTCTTAGGCTTAGGCCAGAAAGACCATAATGCTCACAAGATTTGTCATCCAAGGGGCGGTGATGAGACCACAGATTTTGACCGGGTTCACCGAAAATGTGCCCTGAGAGCACGGGGTGTGTGGCCATGCGAGCCTACGCCTATGATTATGTGTAATTTCACTACTGTTAAGCTATGCTAATAAAGTGCAGGGAAGGAGCATCGCCGCGACGAGTTTAGGGGTGGGGTCATTATAATTTGGTCAGCTTTAGCTGACCTTTGCTTTTATTTCCCACTGCTTCGGTGGATTGTTACTTGCAGGTGCTGTGGAGTCTAGTGGCAAATAGTGGGCAAAAGCCCTAGTTGCTGAGCCGGCCCGCGAAGGCCTATATATGAATGTGCACTTTTTTCTCTCGTGTGACCGGCCTGCATGCCGAGGTTTTGAAGTCACTTTTATTTGAGTAAACTGTTGTAAGGCCATAAGGCCAAGTACTTGTGTATTTGTACGTTCATTCCTTTTGGGTTATTGTAGTGGACATTCATGTTGTTTGCTGGGTTCTTATTTTGCAACTTTAAATTGATTCTGCTAGAATGTACTCTGTGTAGGGAATTGGTTGTTGGAAGGATGGTTCCATAGTGTAACCCTTCAGTCTGTCTGTGGTATATGGAGTCGGGCCCCGTCTGGACCTACTGCTATATGCTATGTGACGGATAGGGGGTGTTATAATTTGGTATAAGACTACTGGTTTTGGTCAACGTAAATGAATTCTTAGATGAATTATTTTAAGTGGTGGTGAGCACATGGGCGTGCGTCATCGTTATAACATAAATAGAACCCATGAATGTCCCCTTAGGAATGAAAATACACATGTTTGAGAAACCTGCGTGTTCCTATAATTGTTTTTTGCAACATTGTTTGGTTGCTTAATGGTGTTTTGTACGACTATTGGTGACCAGGAGTGGTGCAGGGCCTTCAGAACGCCCGGTTTCTGAGGCAAGTAGTGCACCGAATGATGTTCCTGCAACACCTCCCTCGGCTGAAACCATAAGATTGGTGGCCGGAGCTGTGTTCTCTATGATAAATACGCAACCTGTAAGGCAAATGCAGCAGCATGCCCCTGCGGTGGAGCAGGTACCACTTCAAGTGGCTGAAACGAGAGGAGTGGAGCTGGTGGTGATGGAGCCATTGGTACCTAGGAGAGCAACTGAAAGGTAGCTCAATCATGTTATGGGCTTCAATCCTCCGGTGTTCTCGGGGATGGGAACCCCATCCCAAGCTGAGGATTGGCTTTCCAGAGTAAAGAGAGTATTGACATCTACTGAAACCAAAGAGTGGCAGATGACCACCATAGCTACGTTTCTGTTGGACGGAGATGCAAGGCTGTGGTGGGATGGTTTGGAGCTACATCATTTGAGGGGAAGCAACTCACAGACGTCTCGATGGAAGAATTTTCGAGACTCTTCTTGGCAAGGTACCTTCCCTCAGCTCAGAGGATTGCGATGGAGAATGAATTCCAGAAGTTGACGCAAGGAGAGAGTTGCGTGTACGAGTATCTCCACGAATTTACACTGTTGGGTCGATACGCTAGCTCGACATTCGCTGATGAGGAGCGTAAGACAAACCGATTCTATGAGGGTCTAAGGGATGACCTAAGGCTACTACTCTCGGGTCCTATGCCGCAGAGCTTCTTGACCATGGTAATATGGCCCAGTCGTTTGAAAAGGATCTTAGGAATGTGCAAGCGAAGAGAGACTCGATCTGGTGCTAAGAAGACAGAGTTTAAGGTGCCGACTAACACAAAGTCTGGGTATCGTAAGTTCCATAAGAAGGCTAGGACTTCAGGTGTAACATCCCTCAAACAACTAGATCCCTAGGAGTGGTTTTGTCATGACTAGGTCATGACAAAACCCTAGGAAGGCGAAGAAGGCCAAGTAAACCTAGGGATGTAGGTGAGACCAATATGGTCTGCAAATAGTAGATTTATGAACCCTAGTTTAAGATGATCATGGGGCTTCACCAAGACTTCAAGACCCTACCATGGCCTGACCAATCCATTTTAAGGTTCTTCTGAACCCTAAGGGTCCATTGGAGTCGACTTAGGGTTGCCAAGTTGACCTAGAACCACTCTAGGCCTAAACTGGGCAAGGTGCCCTAACTAAAGGCAGTGTGCCCTAGTAAAAGCCCAACTGACCCTACCCGGGGTCTTTATAAACCTAAAGTGGGGTCAATGGGTCACTAAGGAGCCATGTAAGGTAGTCAAAGTGGTTAAGTTGACCAAGGTCAACTCTATCCCTAAATTGGTCAAACTAGCCTACTTAGGGTCAATTGGCAACCCCTAGCCAGGTGGAAACCACCCATGCCCTACTAACCCTAAGATGTGGTCAATGGGTTACCAAGGACCCATTGGGGTCAGTCCTAGTGGCTAATTTGACCAAAGTCAACCCTAACCTTAATTTGGGCAAAGTATACTTCCTAAGGGCAAGTGACCTCCAAAGTGCCAAGTCACCCCTACCCAACCCAACCTAGGCCTTAGGGGAGATCAATGGGTCACCAAGGATCCATTGGGGGCAACCCAAAAGGTCAAAAAGACCAAAGTCAACCCAAGCCTACTTTGGGTCAACCTAGCCCAAATGGGCTAGCCCAAGCTCAAGCCTCCTCATGTGACTTCTTTAGGGAATAATGTGTATAGATAGGCTACAAATAGTCCTCCAGGTTGACCAAGTCAACTTGGTGACTAGGATAGAGGGTGACCTCCATTCCATGTTAATGGAGGAGAGAGAAAAGAAGAAAAGAAGAGGGAATGAAGGGGCTCGGCCAAGTGGAGGCCAAAGGCCACCTTTAATGGCTGAATTCAACTCCCCTACTGAAGGGGAGAAGTTTCAAGCCATTTCCCCGGCCACCAAAGTCCTGGTTCATCCCCCTCCTCCATGGCCGATCCTAGCCATTAATGGCTTTAATGGATATTGATAATCCAGCCTCTCCTCTCCCCAACTGAAGCTTTAAACACCATCAGTGGGTCGAGAGAATAATTTCCCAATCCTTACCTGAAGAAATTGAGCCCCCCACTGTGCAATTGCAGAAACTGAGCGGCACCGCCTTCAAAAATGGTTTCCCGACAATCTTCTCGACTTCAGGCTGTCGGCAAGGTCCTCCTCCTGTTCTTGCCTCATGGTTAGATCATAGCAATGCTTAGGTTCAAGGTTCGGGCACATTTGAGCCCGAACCAATTCCTGGTTTTCATGGTTTCGGGTCGAGAAATCTTCTTGGTAGAACCGCCGGAATCCGCCACTCCGGCGGTTGTGTCGCCGCCAGTCGTTAGCCACCACCTCGATGGAGGTGTTGGTGGCGGTGGCCGGCCGGGGAAGTGCCGGTATGGGCGGCAACGGCGATTGGAAGTTGCTCCAGGCTCGGGCTATCTCAGCCGTTGGCTGGAGGTAGACGATGAGCCCGGGCCATTGGATCTGCGCCAAAATTCGTGCGCCAGATTTGATAAGAATCATTTTAATTTCATTTTTATTTCGTTTCTATCACACTATTTGTAGTAGATGATTTTAATTTTTAAAAATAATTAGGCTCCTCTACTAAAAACGTCACCAACATGAAGTTCGTATTCCTACGGGTCTACGTTAATTCAAAATTTATTTGAACCAATTTGGACCTATGTTTGGACTAGGGCACCCATTTTTGTGGGACCTATACCTACGGCTATCCTGAGATTAAAATGGATGCCCACTCTTCATCCCTTGTCCAAATGACCTGAAATTTAGGCAGAGGGTCACCTTTAGCTGTACCTAGGGCTTGTTTAAAAATGGGAATTTTTGGAGATACTTTAGCTATGGTTTTATTTTTTAATTAATAATAATAGAGTAATTTAATTAGGTCGTCTAATTACCTTCAAACCCTCCCAAATTTTGGCGAGTAGTCCCTGGCCTCATGATATGTCTCTGTATAAAATTTCACCTCATTTGGATGTGTTTTGTATAGGGAATGACCAAACCCTAATTTTACCTTAATGAAGGGTTCTTAAGTAAAAAGTGCACCTTGAGGTTGTGTGGTCAAAGCACCCCAACAGATGCTGAGATTTTGACCACTGACTTGGCATGACCTTTAACACGCTCATAGGGATTATGGGGTGGTCTAGGGTAGTTTTGCCCTAGGATCCAAACTCAAACCGTAAGGAGGGTCTTTTGAGTGTTGTGAAGGGCATGGGGCCAATTGCCCTTGTGTGATCTTGAAACTTAGTAGAAATGACGCTAGAGTAGTCTAAGTCCTCTGGTACGAATCTTAGAGGATTTGGAGATGGATATAAATCTCAAATCCCTAATCCTAGTTTAGGGCATAACCACTTTTTGTGTAGAATAAGCCACAAAAACTTACTAAAAATGTGTGAAACTTATGTAGCATGGACTATAAGTTAGATAGGACCTCTGGTGAATTTATTGAAATTTTATGAGAAATATTACTAACACCCCCTTTGTTATACAGGATGTGGACCTAAATGGTATTTTATTTATTATGATCACATTGTACATTATAGATAAATAAAATTTGGGCAGAAGATGTTTTACGTCAAAATGATTATTCCTGAATTTTGTTATGAATTTTAGTTGAACAACTTTAGTACTTTCTTCACAAGTTTTAAAAGGTGCAATTATGGTCAATAAATTATTTAGAGCTATTTAGTCTTTGCAAAAATTGTGAAATTAGGTCTCTGATAATTTTAGGTCAATAACCACTTGGAGAAATTAATTCATAATTTTTACATGATTATTTGCAGTATATACTTTACAAACCCATAATTTTGGGGATCTGATTTATAATTTATTCAGAGCTTATTTCCTGCTGCAAAATTGGGAGACACTGGACT
This sequence comes from Platanthera guangdongensis, assembly GCA_039583875.1. Taxonomy (NCBI): domain Eukaryota; kingdom Viridiplantae; phylum Streptophyta; class Magnoliopsida; order Asparagales; family Orchidaceae; genus Platanthera; species Platanthera guangdongensis. The sequence continues at coordinate 107,144,878 of CM077153.1, forward strand.
TTATGTTAAATAGTTATATTAAATTTATCATAAATTTTGTAGAGCATTTGCTTGTCTGAAATGGGTACTTCATGTTCAAACTTGGATTTTTTGGATTACTAGAATAAATAAATAAATTATCAGATAAATTAGGAAAATTATGAATTTCTAAATTTAGGCTAAAAATGTCATTATAGCCCTCCAATAATTATTATAGGGGTACTGGGTGATTATTTTGTGTACCCTCATTATACACTTCATATAGCTTAGATTGGTCTGCATTTAGTAAAATCGCAGAAATTGAGTTGGAATAAGAATTTGGGCACACGAGTTGGGGTTAGAGATTATGTTGTTTTGATAAACAATTAGGGGCATCTCTGGAAGACAGGTTGAGTAAAGTGTGGAGTTGGCTAGTGTTAGGCGGTGCTCGGGATCGATGAAAGATCGTCTTTCCCGTGGGGAGGAAGTGTCAAATAAACTAGGGTTAGACTCAATACAACATCTAAGGAACTAGGAGTTGGGTATCAACCAATATAAAATAATTTTCTTGCAAAAGAGAGTTTGGGCGCAATCCCATCGTAGTTCCTAGTGCCTTCGAGAGCCCTTCACGGGGTGTACCTTGGGCAGTCCTGGGCTAACCTAAATAGTATGTAAAACTGAAATGCAAGAGTAATTAAAAATAATCTAGGGTTTCACTCACACTCCCCGGGGTTGTGGGAGTTAAGTTAGGTCACTTGGTAGTAGGCTCGGTGGATTTGGTGATGGGCAGCTTGGCCCGACGAGCTTTGGCTCGGTTGATGTTTGTGATGGTCAGATTGGCCCGACGAGCTTTGGCTCGGTTGTTGTTTCTGTCAGACAGGATGGTCCGGGGAGCTTTGGCTCGGTGGTTATACATCAAGGTTGCATGTGCATAAAGTAAAGGTGGTGGGTCTTCGGTATTGGAGAGTCGATGCACCGACGCCAATACATTGACTCGGCAAGTGTGGTTTAGCACTTGCCCAGGTAAAGTCCGGTGTGCCAGCCGGCAAGAGTACGTAGGAGCTCTGCTTAGTGCACTAGCGTTGAGGCATACGATAGGTCTGACTGGTAGTGCAATTACCAGTTTAGAGGTGGGCGAGGCCAACCCACCGCTTCCGTTTTCCACTATGGAGGTATCCTCGGAGGTTCGGCTCCAGAAAGGGGGAACTAAAGATCTGTGTACACAGAGTCCAGTGGGTGTGTTGCACTTGCATTTTCACAGCATGGCATAATTGTATTTCATAGCATAACCATTGCATTCAATCCTGACACTTATTGTATAAAGTGGTATGGGACGCTTTATACAATAGACCCTGCAAAATGACCTCTTGGTTTATAAGTCATGCGAGCGTGCTTATAAGTTAAGGTTTTTGTTCAGAAAAATATATATCTCTGCTTGTTAGAAAACCGACACCCTATCGTATAAATTAGGATGGGAATTTTTATACGATAGGAGCCCCGCAAAAGATCCCTTGGCTTATGCGTTTTCATATAAGTTAAAGTTACTTTTCTTGTTCAGTCTTTCTTACCTGCACCATGTCTTATATAATATAGAACTGCATGATTAGTTCCGCCGTCATCTGCTTATTTGTCATTCTCCACTTTCATGTCCTCTCCTCTCCTTCTCCCCGCTCAGTGCTTAGGAGCCATGGGGGAAGGGGTGGGGTATGATAGGACTTAGTCTTTTAGACTAACAGTTTTCGAACTACATCATTTTAGGGGACCGTGGAGCCCAGCATGGAGGAGCAGCCCCGGAGGTCGACGCGCTTGGAGATGGGGCAGTCTAGTACTGTAGTTTATAAGGCAGGGACTGTAAGTCCTATTCACTACTAGTTGTTTTAGTTTTGCTTCCACTATGCGAGACATGTAGTGAGGATCTGATGTACTGGGCATGAGCCCAAGATTTTAGTATTTTGTTATATCTGTGGACACTCCCTTCGTGGAGTTTATTTATTATATATGTGATTTTTTGTGGACTTGTCTTTTATTATTTTGCTACAGTTGTGATTGATTTGGCCGGCAGGATCGACGTTTTGTAGTGATGACCTTCTCGGGGGTGAAGGTGTCACCGCAAAGCAGAGGTTTTGGGCCTAAGACCCCTGAGTTTCAAAAAAAAATGGGGGGGGGGGGGGTCTTACAAGTGGTATCAAAGCAGACCTTGATCGAGAAGTAGCAGTCCACAACCCCTGGGTCACCCCAGCGCGAGTATAATTTGGGGACAAACTAAGCAGCGGAAGCAGTGGTGTGCCCATATGGGGGATCACATGTAAATTGTCCACTTTTAGTTAGGTTTGAGTCGATTGCTTACTGATGGAGTTTGTTTCACAGCCCCCATCACAGCCTACGCCACAAGGCGGAGTCCAACAGACTCCAAATGTTACACCACCTCCCCCAGTTCCCACTCTGTCCCTACAGTCAGAGATGGGGCAGACTTTGACAGCTATCCTAGAGGCGTTTAGGGCACAATAGGTTCTGGCTCCGCAGCCAAACCAGGGGGCCAACTAGCTGAGTATTTTCCGAGGAATTTCTCCCCCATCCTACTTGGGGACAGAGTCGGCTGTTCGGACAGAGGAGTGGCTGGACATTATGTATGAGATGCTGACCGGGATCCGGTGCCCGTGGGTGGAGAGAGTGTCTTTGGTCGTCTCTTGCTTGGAGTCCCATGCCAAGAGGTGGTGGAAGACTTTGCTGGACACGACGTTTGCTAACAGAGAGGTTTTTGAGATAGCTTGGGGGAATTCAGGGCCGCACTGTTGGAGCATTTTGTTCCACATTCGGCCAGAGATGAGCTGGAGGATAGATTTCTATAGTTGAGACAGGGTAGCAAGGTAGTGGTGGAGTATCATCGGGAGTTCAACCATCTGGCCTGGTTTGCGGATTCTTACTAGTTGGATGAGGCAGGTTACACCAAGAGGTTCTATAAGGGAAAGCGAGAGGATCTGAGGGAGGCTCTGTTGTTCGTGTCCAACGACCACATCATGATCAAGAAATCACCACACAAAACCATAACAATACCTTGAGCAAAACAAGGTTATTAAACCTCAAGCATACTAGCATAAGTTCAGGTTAAAGCAAATCCAAGAAAAGAGGGGGTGAAACACAACCAAGCACTTGAAGGCTCTCCAAGATTCACGGCCGGAAGTGAGGGTTGTCGAGCCTCGTCATAGCTCGGTCTTTGGAAGGTATCCGGGATCCTGAAGGGCTGTAACTTCCTTCTTCACACCCGTCCTCTTCATATTGTGGTCGCTGACTCGGATCATAGCGAAATGCTTCACAAGTTCTGCAACTAAGAACTCAAACAGTAGCTTGGAGCTCGGCAATGGTGATGATGGTCGGAGACAAAGCTTTAGCAAGCTCTTTGGAGGAGAATGGGTGGCCGGATGAACCCTCCAAGGAGGAGAGAGAAAATGACGGCTGGAGGGATGAGTTCCAGCTCAAAGGGGCGGAAATGGCGGTGGAAAACGGAGATGTCCCGGTCCAGAAGAAATCTGCGGCTTAAATAGTAAAATCAGAAAAAGTGGTCACGCACGGTCTGGCGCACGACCGTGCGTGAATCGTGTGATATTAATATCCAGAAAATGCCTGAGGAAGAAGAAGTGTTGACCCATGTGTTTCCTTCGCGCACGGGCAATCCGCCCGTGCGGGAAGTAATTCGCACAGGTAACAATAGAGAGCTGAAATTACAGGCAACCGGGTGTAATCATGCGTCTTACACGCGCACGGGTGCTTCCGCCCGTGCGTGAAGAAGACGCACGGCCAACCACAGAACACAGTAAACTCAGAAGGCTACAGGAAAACCGTGCGTTTCCTTCGCGCACGGTTCCGAAGAAACCGTGTGTGAAGCAATCGCACGGGCTGGTCAATCTTCCAAAATAATCTGTAGAAAACATACGACGGAAACCAACCGTGCACCAAGAAAATGCATGACCGTGCGTTTTCCACAATTTAGAAATCTGAAGTGGGGAAAACTGACCACCTGCACACAATAAAAACTCACAAAGGAGGACCCTCCAACAATCAACAAAATGCAATAAAAACTACTGGAATGAGCCCTGGGGAGCACCAAGTGCATACCCCCAACAATCGAATGTGCAATTGCGCACCCACGGGCTAGAAAAGTGCACTAAACGTGAAACGCAGTGGGAACGAAATATCAATGAAAACAACCAAAAAGTGAAGTGCAAAGTCATGAAAACCAGCCTAGATGAGTCTGCAAAACCCTATATAAATGGGACTCATGACACCCCCTAACTTACCTATTTGCGCATCCCGAGCAAAGAAGATCCTTGCAGACTAGAAAAAGAACTAACTAACACAGTAATTATGATTCGAAGTAGCATACGAGGTCGCATGCTAGTGGGCATAAAAATATAGTAGAGAAAATTTCTAAGCATACAAAATAATTTATACTTTTCAGCCTGCGTAACAAAAATTCTATGACTACTCAAAAATAGAATCGCGGTGAATCCTCCGGTCACGCGTAGGGAGAAAATAGACTAATCGCTAAGGCGAGTATTGCCAATGATCGGGATACGGGACAACCTCCAAAGGAATCCATCAATGTCGGTGACCATATGCTTGCCCGTTCACATTCTCTCCATGACACTAGTTTGCTTTAAGCGTGAGCCCGTAGGACTTCGAGTAGTAATGGGGCTTGGGTTAAGGAGAGGTAATCAAAGATAAAAACGAATGCTACACACAAAACCCAACTGAGCTAGCACAAAAAGAGTCTATCCGCTACCCACAAAACATGCGGGTACACTACACCCCCAGACTTAATTTTTAAAATACGGGTGTGCGGTGTACCGCCTACTCCAAAAAATATATTAACTCAAATCAAATTTTCAGTTATACTTTTCCTTTCTCTTTTTCTTTCTTTTTCAAATTTTGTTTTTATAAATTTTCTTCTTAATTCTTCTTTTTCTTTTACACAATTCCAGCAAATAAATTCATGGGAACACAGCCACAAATTTCACAAAGAACAGCACCGCATCAACACCCCCATCCTGAAATTAGAAAACAGTACAGCTAGACTTGGGTGTGCGACTATGGTCGGTTACTAGGCTTTGGCGAAATAAAAGTGGAGGTGGAAGAAAGGAGGGGTAGGCACAACGGGGCTAGCAAGGATAAGATGTTAGGAACGGGTACAAAGCTCAACCTGGCCTAAATGATGGCCTACATCATTCTCACACTTAACTAACCATGCACCAATGCTTCGAGAGTAGCTTGGGGCAAGTTCTTATCCAACAAGAAAGACTATCCATCCTCTTGACTCGAGAAATACGAATCTAACGACTGTCTACACACATCCCTAAGCTACCGTCGGATTCACACCGGATTCAGTAATTTTTGAGTATAATAAAACGAATTTACACAATTAGAAAAATGAAAAACTAAAAGCATGCAGAAAAATTAATTCTACTCTAATTTCTACACGAGACGGGAGCACTGGACTACGAGCACATCAAGGTCAACATTTTACCCCGTCTCACAATCCTATGTTAGAAAGATAATTTTCCTAAATCTAACGAAAGAAACAAGTTTGACTCGCCGTACGTAAAAAGCTAAGTACGCGCTCATGTGAGTGCAACGATGCGCAATGCAATGAACTAAACAAATAAATTAAAAACAGCTACTGGTATGCAAATGAAGTGCACGTGCAAAGGTAACATCTACAAGCTCTCCCCCAGAATTAAGCTAAGAAGCACATCAAAATATGTTGAAGTTAAAATCAAAATGAGATAAGGGGAGAAGTTACCCAATGCTCAGAAGATGAGTATACCAGAAGATTGGCTTTAAACTTGATCAAAAAATCCACGGCCCAGACAAAATCACCTGCAAAAAGCACATCTCCAACCAAGCAAATAATAGGTATGCACACTCAAAAAGCTAAACAAACAAATTAAACGCATCTAAATTGGGTTGTATCCCAGAAGCCCTTTTCTTTACCGTCCTTAAGGTCGACCAAATACCTGTATTAACAGTTTTATACAATGTTCAGATAGCAAAAGTTTAATACGCAGAGAAAGACAATTCAAAGTCACACACAACATTAAGTAAATAAAATGCTAGCAGCAACAAGACAAATGGAGATGGGCCTGGAGATCCCTCACTTTTCAACTAAACGCCGATTCATGATAGATTCCCCCAGACACACGAGATGAGGAAGATGGGAGAGCTTTAGGGCCCAAGGAAGACAAGTCTCCCCTGCCCCTACCCTCCTCCATCCCATGGCTGCGGGCAAAACTCTGCGCTTTGCCCAGAAGCAACTCCTTTCGTTTTAATTCCACAGAAGAGGAGGGCTAGGGCGGTAAGGTCACACCCGGCTCCTCAACAGCTATATTAACATCCAAAACTAGGGGCATCCTTTCTTCACCCGCTGAGGGTGAAAGATCAGCCCATGTTACCTGTTTCATATTTTTACTGACTTTGGCTAAACAAATTGCAGTTTTTAAATCAAAATTCTGCACGCCCACATCCGGCGTGAATAACACATCCATCTTTGCAGTAGCATCATACATCACATCAAGGACCTGTGTCACTTCTTTCCCTTTAGTTGTAATTGGCATTTCAAAAACTTCCTCAACCTGTTCTTGTCCAGTCGATTGAAAATCTACCATAACACCACTTGAAACATCATTAGATGACACGATAGTTAAGTTCACTGGTTTTACAAGGTCAACAAAAATTAATTGAGGAGGCGAAGGTGGTAAAGGTGCAATAACTTTGGGCACAACAGTGACGCCACTAGCATCTAAAAAAATGTTGCCTCACTAGCTTTAACGAAGGGGACCCCAAGGATGGGTTTTGACATGTTACCCCTGGGTCCAAGCACCTGATAGTCTGTGAATACAGCCGCCCCATTCAAAACCACTTCTACACCCTTCACCTCTCCATGGGTCTCAACCACAGATCCATCAGCTAGCATTAAGGATTTCCTTCCATCAGATTCGATATTCAAATTCATCTTTTCAACATCTTGCAAAGCAAGAAGGTTGCAAGATGAACTGTAATCACATAGCACTAGAGTTTCTATGGAATTAATCTCACATTTAACAGTCGTTTCACGGGCATTACATTCCCCCACATCCTTAACACTTTTCCCCTGCTCACGGGGATTCTTCTCCGTATCGCTAGGAAGTGTGCTGCGGGTATGCTCAGAAAATACGTGGGCCAATTGTCCCAATTGCGTTTCCAAATTCCTCATGGAAGCAGTCTGAGTAGCCATATTCGACTGGGCCATTTCAACAAAGGTTTCCATCATCTCATCTAACGCGCTCTTGCGCGTCCCTTGCAAATTCTGATTATAACCCGGCTGAGATGGTCGCGGATGGTTTCCAAAAGCCTGAGCATTAAATTGATGCTGGCCCCCCTGCCATCTTTGATTGGGCGCATTTTGGTTCCACGAGAAATTAGGATGGTTTCTCGCTTTAGGGTTATAAGTATTATTATAAAGCACAACACGATTTTGATTATTTATAAAATTAACATTTTCTTCACAAGCCATACTTTCCTGGTCAGCAAACAGCTCACCCGCGAGGCACTCATAAGCGTGGTAGCCACAGTTACAACAACCCTGGAACGATATGCTCATCATAGGGGCAGGCGGTGGGGTCGATCGGGTCAACATCATCTTCCCATCCAAGGCAGGATGGCTCGATTCGGCGTGCAGCCCCACCACATTTACATCAAACAAATTTCTCGCACCTCTAGGAGCATTCACTCCTGCTATCCAGTACGTGTTGTGGGAGGCCGTGTATTTAGGTAGTCTCAACGCTTCCTCAGGAGATAAGTTCATGATCGTGGCACCCGCCACCGCATCGATCATTGCCCTGAAATTTGGCTCAATGAAGAAATAAAATATCTCCACAAATTCCAAGGCTCGTAGCCGTGTTGAGCACAACGACGCTTCAGGTCGGCAAATCTCTCCCAAGCATCAGAAAGAGATTCTTGATCCAATTGTCTGAACGTGGCTATTTCCCCGCGAGCATTAACAATTTTATTAACAGGATGAAACTTAGCCATAAACATGGAAGATAAAGCTTCCCAGGTGGCAGCGGTGCCAGGCGCCATCGTATGCATCCACGTCTTGGTCCTATCCATTAGTGAAAAAGGGAACAACTTTAGTTTCACAACTTCATCCACAATGCCAGCATAGCGGAAAGTACCACATATCTCAGAAAATGCAGCCAAATGTAACTGAGGATCCTCGCTCGGCAGACCTGAGTATTGTGTATTATTCCTAATCATATTCAAAATCGCAGGCTTGATATCAAAATGATTATTGGCTATGGTTGGCCCAAACCCTGGATAAACAATCCCCACTGTAGGGGTAGTGAAATCCCGCATTGTCCTAATACGAGGCTGCGCCACATCCTGGTTCTCAACGATTCGTTCCCCTTGGCCATTTCCCAAATGGCCCAAGTCATCCATCCTTCCCTCAGCTGTAGCAGCACGCAAGCAAGCTCTCCTCGCTCGTGCAATCTCAGGATCAACACCCAAATCTTCGCCCCTTCCACCAGGGTTCAGATCTGTCATACAACACTCACAAAAAGAAATCACTAAAAACACCAAAACACTCACAAACTTTTCCCAAAAGAAACAAAATCCACACAACAGTTGCACTCCCCGGCAACGGCGCCAAAACCTTGATGTGCTGGAGGTAAGATTACCGTTCATGGCCAAGTAATAAAATGGAGCAGTAGTTTCCCCAAGTATCGATCTCATGCAGAGTGCAAGTAGGGAGCATGGATTCAGCTTTCTGAGAAATGAATGAAAGTGCTAAGTAAAAACGAGGGGTTTGATTTTGGGATTCCTACACTAAGCAGCAATAATCTAGCACAGGTCGCCGTCACCGCGTCGCCAGGGTGAATTACTCCAAAGAGTAATAGAGGAGATGAACAAACTATCGAGGGTCGTAAACACCTCTTCGCATCGCGCGCTTCTAGCAGTCGCTAGAACGGATCAAACATAACTTTCTCTAACAAATATGAAACTCATCAACCCACATCATGATCAAGAAATCACCACACAAAACCATAGCAATACCTTGAGCAAAACACGGTTATTAAACCTCAAGCATACTAGCACAAGTTTATGTTAAAGCAAATCCAAGAAAAGAGGGGGTGAAACACAACCAAGCACTCGAAGGCTCTCCAAGACTCATGGACGAAAGCGAGGGTTGTCGAGCCTCATCTAGCTCGGTCTTTGGAAGGTATCTGGCATCCCGAAGGGCTGTCACTTCCTTCTTCACACCCATCTTCTTCGTGTTGTGGTCGCTGACTCGGATCAGAGCGAAATGCTTCACAAGTTCTACAAATAAGAACTCAAACATTAGCTTGGAGGTCGGCAATGGCGATGGCGGTCGGAGACAAAGCTTTGGCAAGCTCTTTGGAGGAGAATGGGTGGCCGGATCAACCCTCCAAGGAGGAGAGAGAAAATGACGGCTGGATTGACGAGTTCCCACTCAAAGGGGCAGAAATGGTGGGGGAAAACGGAGATGTCCCGGTCCAGAAGAAATCTGCGACTTAAATAGTAAATCAGAAAAAGTCATGACGCACGGTCTGGCGCACGACCGTTCGTGAACCGTGCGATATTAATATCTAGAAAATGCCCAAGGAAGAAAAAGCGTTGACACGTGTGTTTCCTTCTCGCACGGGCGATCCGCCCGCGCGTGAAGTAATTCGCACGAGTAACGACAGAGAGCTGAAATTGCAGGCAACCAGGTGTAATCGTGCGTCATACACGCACACGGCTGCTTCCGCTTGTGCGTGAAGAAGACGCGCGGCCAACCACAGAACAGAGTAAAACCAGAAGGCTACAGGATAACAGTGCGTTTCCTTTGCGCACGGTTCCGAAGAAACCGTACATGAAGCAATCGCATGGGCTGGTCAATCTTCCAAAATAATCTGTAGAAAATGCACGACAGAAACAAACCGTGCGCCAAGAAAATGCACGACCGTGCATTTTCCACAATTCAGAATTCTGAAGTGGGGAAAAATGACCACCTGCACATAATAAAAACTCACAAAGGAGGACCGTCCAACATTCAATAAAATGCAATAAAAACTACTGGAACGAGCCCTTGGGAGCACCAAGTGCATACCCCCAGCAATCAAATGCGCAATTGCGCACCCACGGGCTAGAAAAGTGCACTAAACGTGAAACGCAGTAGGAACAAAATATCAATGAAAACAACCGAAAAGTGAATCGCAAAGTCATGAAAACCAGCCCAGATGAGTCCGCAAAACCAAAAATGGACTCATCACACCGCACGACTCCTAGTCACATATTATTGTAAAACACTCGATTAGGCCACAAACAGATTGCCAAAATGCAATCATATCAACACGCATGTTCCTCAAACTTGTGTATTTTCATTCCTATGTGGACATTCATTGGTTCTTTTATGTTATAATGGTAACACACATACATGTGCTCACCATCTCTTAAAAACATTCACCCACAAATTCAACCAAGAAATACAGACAACAGAGTCTGATACCAACTTTGTAACACCCCAATCCGTCACATAACATATAACAGAATGTCCCGTCAAGGCCTGACGACATATACCACAGATAGACCAAGGAGTAATTAAATTGAAACTATAATCTAATATTGTGTATCCTAACCAAGAGTACATTCTAGCGGAAGTAGTTTAGAGGTTATAAATTGAACCTAACTACAACATGAATGTCCACTACTACAACTAGGAATGTAAAATAAATACAAAAATAAGGTATTGGCCTTACGACCTTACATTGTTTATCTTGAATCAAAATGTGTTACAAACTTCGGCACACTTGCCAGCCACACATGAATGACAAAATAAATAAAAGTAATTCACTTTGGCCTTCGGGGCCAACATAGCAATTCTGGGCTCCAGGTCGTTATTTCCCACTTGGCTCAGCAGCACCTACACGCAATATTCCACCAAAACTGTGGAAAACAAAAGCAACGGTCAGCATTAGATGTCCTAATTATAATGATCCCACCCCTCACTCGGGGTGGTGGTGCTCCTTCCCTTCAGGCATTAGTTTAATCATAACTTGGTAATCAAAACATCCAACTTAAGCACCGTTAGCCACAGACGTTGGCGTATATGCCCAATGCCCCGTGCTCTCAGGCACACTCTTAGTGCATAATACCTCAAGGGCCGCACCAGCGTTCACTGATAATCAACAATGTTTTAGCTTTTAGTCTCATAGGGAGAAAGCCATAGACAATGCCCTAAGCCACGGACAAAGTCATAACGATCTGCAGATCCACTGTATGACTCACTCCAAGGTGGAAGACAAGGGTTGGGTATAGTTCAACAATTTCCTATGCTCAATTCATCAGGCGCGTCAGCCACGATGCGGGTTGGCGTCCCCCTTCCCATTTCCATATAATTTATAACCATGTTATGATCTTAGGTTAGCACTCATGGATACCTTAGCTGAGCAATTTAAGTTCACGCTCCACAAAATAAGCCCTCAGGTCTTGGAGAGACAGGCCTCAATGGCTGAGAAATTTAAGCTCACACTAAATCTGATTATATCCCTCAAGCCTCCCACAGACAGGCTTGACAAACAACACATAACTTACTTGAATCTATCACTGGTGGTAGCACTACTGCCACGCTGTAGGGGACAAACTATTCGTTCTCCACACCCCCTCTCGGGTGTTTTCCTGGACACTCCCCCCAGTACTCTCATCGCAGTCATCTGCACACCACGTGACTCCAAAATCCACGCATTTACCACAGAATCTTCTCCTACATACAAAATATTTAAACATCACCAATCCAGACCAACCCGTCCAGATGGGCTTCACACAGCATGCATATTCCGTACTTTGATTTCGGATCTAAATGAAAAATGATGAGTCCACTTTATATATCTATTTTCGGACTCATCTGGGCTAGTTTTCACGCGGTTGCACTTCACTTTTAGTTCTTTATCGTTCCTATTTCATCTGATCGTTATTTTCATAGGAAGTGCACATTTATGCCCGTGGTTGTGTATTTTGTTACTTTTATAGTTTGTACTCCATTTTGTAATTGCCTGGAATGTATGCACATATTAGTGATTGCTTTTCCTATTCGGTACAGGGGTCGTGTGCGTGTTCCGGGATGGTTGTGAAACAGGAATACTGCGCACGATCATGGGATCTAATGCGCACGACCACTGGTCGTGCGCCCCTGATCGTGCGCACTACTCTACGTTTTCCAGAAACAGCCTGGGGTAAGCGCATGACCACTGGACATACTGCGCACGACCACCGGTCGTGCGCCACTGATCGTGTGCATTGATTCCTCTTTTCTGGAGTCCTGTCTGGGTAATCGCACGATCATTGGACTTAGTGCGCACGACCACTGGTCGTGCGCCACTACTTGTGCGCATTATCCCAGTTCTTCTTCCTGATATTCCATGCCAGTGCGCACGAGCACAGGATATAGTGCGCACGACCACTGGTCGTGCGCCTGTGATCGTGCACATTGTTCATTTCTGCTTTTGTATAAATAGTGCAAGTTCCGCCCTAATTCGGGATCGCTCATTTCCTCCGCCGTTTTCATCTCCGAGGAGGGATTCCGCCGTCCTCCTTCATCTTCCACCCTAGGGAGGTGCTCCGGGCAAGCTTTCACCGCCAAATCCAAGCCGGATCTTCCTCTCGGCCTCCTCCATCATCTCTTGGGTTCATTTCAAGTTTCAACGCCATAGCCATCAAGCAAAGGGAAGCTTGCAACTTTTGTCTGCTATCGTGAGACGAAGAAGACATGCCATTGGAAGGTGGTGACAGCCCTTCTCTACCCCCGATACAGTTGAGGACCGATCTTGGACGCGGATTGACAACCCGACGATTCCAACCGTGAATCCTCAGCAAGACTTCGGATTCGATCGATCTCTTGCCTTGTTCTTCCTTTATTGTTGTATATGTGTGTTAAAACTTCATTTATATTGATGTTGCACTTTAGATGTAAACTTTACTAGATTCATGTCTATGTGATTCTGTGTTTGTTTACGCTTTAGTTGCTTGAGGTGCGCCATATTCCATCCACCACCATCCACCCTTGCCGCACTAGCAATTGCTAGTGGCGTGCGTTGCAACGAGGTGCTCACGACCCTCATTCCGCCGTTCTAACCACCTCATCCGCAAGCCTACTCTTCCATCCGCCTAGCGATTCGGTGCATAGCGGCCCGACTAGTCTTCCATCCCGCCTGGCGAAGCATCGCATAGCGGCGTTGCATAGGAGTAGTTGTTAGTGTTTTATTTTCTGTTTCCGCAAACATCAATACCCCCCTTAGTTAGCTTCGACCTGAGGACTTCAATCTCAAGTCCTCCTCGAAATTAACTCCACCTTACTGTGTTCCTTGTGAGATCGATACTTGGGAAAACCCCCATTTTATATTACTTGTGCGACCGGTTCACTGCCGTGATCTTAAGCATCAAGTTTTTGGCGCCGTTGCCGGGGAACACAGTCGTGTGAGTTTTTGTAGAGGAAGATAAGAGATAGAAGCCCTTTTTCATTTGTTCATATCACTTTCTTCTTTGTTTTAGTTTTTAGCATTTGTGTTTATTTTTATTTGTTCCTATTCTAGTTTTAATTTTGCTGTAGCAGGTTTTCCTATTCTTTTATTTGTGGTGTGTAGTTAATTGTTGCTTAGAAACTTTATGTTGGTGAATTCTTCTTGTTGCACCATGTATTCTTATTTGAATATTCGTTGCCGATGGTGCAGGGATTATAGGGCATGGTAGTGATGAGTGCCCCACTTAAGATTGGGAGCATAATTCTCGTGGTTCTGTGTATGGAGCACCGTCTTCCTATGGTACTTCATACTCCCAACCCAGGTCTTATGGTCACTCCTCTTCTACGCATTCATCTTTTTTTATTCCTCTCCGGTCCCACCTGGATCGAGGAGTAATGGAAAACGATGTTTGTGTTGTCGTAGCACCGACCACGTGTTGAAAGATTGCGCAGAATTTCAGCGCCAGTTGGAGGAGGATGATGAACCGGGTATCCGATTCATTCCATCCACCTCTCAATCGGCTGCCCCTTCTGATTCTGATGATATGTTCGCAGCACCACCTTGTCTATGGGGGACTGCTGCGAATATACCCATCAGACTTTCTGCTGAGTGGTGTGACGTCATTGTGGCACCGTCTCTCCTCTTGCACTCTTCCCCCCTTGTTGATTCACCCCCGGAGGAACCTGCACATATTTTCCCTGATGATGTTGTTCCTCCGCCTTCTTTGCAAGAATTATCTATCCCTATTTTTAGTGAGTCGGTTGATGATGTTCAACCGGATTGTGATTCTGAGCCTGAGGATGTGCCCATGTTTGACGAGGATATTATTTTCATTAATGGACAGTATTACGTCTTGGAACATGTGGATGCACCGAGGTGTGTTGATGAGGAGATCCTCTTTGTTGAGGAAGTTTCCACTTCCTTGATGGATGAGGAGGTCCAAACCACCATCGAGGACCTCGAGCTCGCGGATTCCCCTCGCCATGACTCATATGACGCCGTCGATGATCTATGTCGGGATCCTGCTGGGAGTGAGACCGGGACCACTCCCCCTATTTCTGATTCTTTTAGTTATTCATCTCCTTTATTTATTGATCCCATTTCTGTATCTGATCCTGTGCGGGTTGAGTCTTCGCAGGTTCTTTAGGAGGACTTGGAGCTTTCAGCTCGAGTCATGGATGATAGCATCCTCTTTTACGAGGAGGTTGATTCCTCCTCTATTGAGGAAGCTCCATTCATCGCTTTCTACTCCTGCAAACTCCCTGTAGACGATACCTTGCTAGGCAAGGATTTCTTTTGTGATAAGATGAGCGAGGACCAGTGCTCCTCCTCTTCTTATTTCTTATTTCCTCTACCTGTGTTGGGCAGGTATTACTATTTCGGTAGAGGGGTAACTGCTCTATCACCGTATCGGTACCTGTTACCGAAACGGATATTAGGCCAGTTACCTGTGCACTTTTTATTTCATAGGCCCATTAGCTAGAACTGTTTAGAATTTAATAAGTCGTGTTGGGATGACAATAACCCCAGTACTTATCTTTTATTTTCTGCATTTTATTTTTCATGTCTAGTTAGTTTTAGTATTTCTTTGTAGTTTGTATATTTTTGTTTTGTTTTTGCGGAGCTCACCCCTGCAGGTATTCATAGCAAATTGCATTGGCGGGGTTCTGATTCTTCGTATGGCGGGCCTGCTTCGGTTTCCACGCGTCTTCTGGTATGCTCACTAGCTGAGCATGGGGTAAACTCTTCCCTTAGCTCTTTATGATTTTAATTTCTCTATCTTATGATTTGTTGCTTAGTTTAAGTCTGGGGGAGAGATTTGTTACCTATTTCACGTGCACATCTCATGTGCATACTAGAAGCTTTTATTGTTATATTTTGATTAGTTCATTGCATCACACACCACTGCACCCACATGAGCGCGTGCTTAGCTTTTTGCGTGCTGCGAGATAAACTCATTTCTTTGTTAGATTTGGTAAAATTATGGTGCTGACATAGGATTGTGAGATGGAGTAAAATGTTGGCCTTGTTGTGTTTCTAGTCAACTGCTCTCGTCTCGTGTAGAAATTTGAGTAGATTTAATTTTTCTGTATGATTTTAGTTTTATATTTTTCTAATTGTGTAAATACTTTTTATTCTACTCAAAAGTTGGTGAATCCGGTGTGAATCCGACGGTAGCTTAGGGATGTGTGTAGACGGCCGTTAGGTTCGGATTGCTCGAGTCGGGAGGAGGGATAGTCTTTCTCGTTGGCTAAGAACTTGCCCCAAGCTATTCTTGAAGCATGGGTATAGGTTAGTCATGCATGAGTGTGATGTAGGCCATCATTTTGGCCCGGTTGAGCTTTGTACCATTCCTAACGTCTTATCCTCGCTAGCCCCGTTGTGCCTACCCTTCTTTTGATTCAGCTCCACCTTCATTCACCAAAGCCTCGTAGCCAATCCTAGTCGCACACCCAAGTTGAGCTTTAGTGTTTACATTTTAATGTTGGGATGTGATGTGGTGTTATTACATGTGAAAATGTGGATGTGCTCCAAAGCTTATATTTGCTGAATTTGTGAAAAGAAAAGTAATTTGAAAAAGAAAAAGAAAAAAAAGTGAACAGGAAAAGTAAAATTGAAAATCATATTTGAGATGTGCTTATTTTTGGAGTAGGCGGTGCACACACCCATATGTTAAAAGTTAAGTTTGGGGGTGTGGTGTACCCGCGTGTATTTTGCTTAGTAGAGGGATTCCTTTCATACTAGCTCATTTGGGTTAGGTGCATAGCCTTCTTGTTTATCCTTGTTTACCTCACCGAAACCCAAGCCCCATCTCTTCACCTATAGTCCTACTGATTCGTGTGTGAACCAAACCAGTGCCGTGGAGAGAATGCGAAAGGGCAAGCATATGGTCACTGACATTGGTGGATTCCTTTGGAGGTTATCTGGAGCCCCGATCTTTGGCATTGCTCGCCTAGCGATTAGTCTACTTTCTCCCTACGCGTGACCGAATGATTCACCGTGATTCCATTTTTGAGTAATAATAAAATTTTGATACGCATTGTGAAAAGTATAAACTATTTTGTATACTTAGAAATTTCTTCTATTATATATTTACGCGCGCGAGCATGCGACTTCGCATGGTACTTCGTATCGCAATTTATTTGTTAACTAGTATTTTTCCCTATCTGCTTAGATTTTGTTTGCTCGAGACGCGCAAACAGTTAAGCCTGGGGGTGTGATGAGTCCACTTTATATACCTATTTTCGGACTCATCTGGGCTAGTTTTCACGCGGTTGCACTTCACTTTTAGTTCTTTATCGTTCCTATTTCATCTGATCGTTATTTTCATAAGAAGTGTACATTTATGACCGTGGTTGTGTATTTTGTTACTTTTATAGTTTGTACTCCTTTTTGTGATTGCCTGGAATGTCTGCACATATCAGTGATTGCTTTTCCTATTCGGTACAGGGGTCGTGTGCATGTTCCGGGATGGTTGTGAAACAGGAATACTGCGCACGATCATGGGATCTAATACGCATGACCACTGGTCGTGCGCCCCTGATCGTGCGCACTACTCTACGTTTTCCAGAAACAGCCTGGGGTAAGCGCACGACCACTGGACATACTGCGCACGACCACCGGTCATGCGCCACTGATCGTGTGCATTGATTCCTCTTTTCTGGAGTCCTGTCTGGGTAATCGCACGATCATTGGACTTAGTGCGCACGACCACTGGTCGTGCGCCACTACTAGTGCGCATTATCCCAGTTCTTCTTCCTGATATTCCATGCCAGTGCGCACGAGCACAGGACATAGTGCGCACGACCACTGGTCGTGTGCATGTGATCGTGCACATTGTTCATTTCTGCTTTTGTATAAATAGTGCAGGTTCCGTCCTAATTCGGGATCGCTCATTTCCTCCGTCGTTTTCATCTCCGAGGAGGGATTCTGCCGTCCTCCTTCATCTTCCACCCTAGGGAGGTGCTCCGGGCAAGCTTTCACCGCCAAATCCAAGCCGGAGCTTCCTCTCAGCCTCCTCCATCATCTCTTGGGTTCATTTCAAGTTTCAACGACATAGCCATCAAGCAAAGGGAAGCTTGCAACTTTCGTCCGCTATCGTGAGACGAAGAAGACGGGCCATTGGAAGGTGGTGACAACCCTTCTCTACCCCGGACGCAGTTGAGGACCGAGCTTGAACGCGGATTGACAACCCGACGATTCCAATCGTGAATCCTCAGCAATACTTCGGATTCGGTCGATCTCTTGCCTTGTTCTTCCTTTATTGTTGTATATGTGTGTTAAAACTTCATTTATATTGATGTTGTTGCACTTCAGATGTAAAATTTACTAGATTCATGTCTATGTGATTCTGTGTTTGTTTACGCTTTAGTTGCTTGAGGTGCGCCATATTCCATCCACCACCATCCACCCTTGCCGCACTAGCAATTGCTAGTGGCGTGCGTTGCGAAGAGGTGCTCACGACCCTCATTCCGCCATTCTAACCACCTCATCCTCAAGCCTACTCTTCCATCCGCCTAGCGATTCGGTGCATAGCGGCCCAACTAGTCTTCCATCCCGCCTGGCGAAGCATCGCATAACGGCGTTGCATAGGAGTAGTTGTTAGTGTTTTATTTTCTGTTTCCGCAAACATCAATACCCCCCTTAGTTAGCTCCGACCTGAGGACTTCAATCTCAAGTCCACCTCAAAATTAACTCCACCTTACCGTGTTCCTTGTGAGATCGATACTTGGGAAAACCCCCATTTTATATTACTTGTGTGACCGGTTCACTGTCTGATCTTAAGCATCAAAAAACTACGAGGATACACGGATCTACCCGTTGAGAGAACCGCATCCACATGCTTGTGGAGCATCTACCTATAATGACAAGCAAAGGACTTCACATGTCGATGGAATAACATTGTTACCCAGGTTGTCCTCTTTGGCGTAATGCGAGAAATCTAGACGGTTGAAATCGACAGCTTTGGCTTTGCCTCCATAGATGCAAACTCGCTTTGTGAATCCGAGCACCAAATCATGAACGACGGCAAAAACTCCCTTTTCCGGCTCTACTGTTCCACCTCTAAAAGACCCGACAAAGTCTCAACTCCACGAAGATGGAGTGAAACGGCTGATCCAGTAATATAAGGAAAGCTACCGCCGCATGGTACCTAACTACCGCCATGCGGTACCGCCAATTCAACTCCTCGATCGAGTTCAACCACTCAGGCCCTCCAATCATAGGTTGATACGTGGCCACACGGTTATAGAATCGTTATCGCCACATGATAAGATTCTAACACCTCGCAGTAGCATGTGACGGTTAGGACACGACTGCTATAGCTACTGCTGCGTGGTAGTTACTACCGCCGCGTAATAGAAACCTGAGAGATTGGAAAATTTAATTGCCAAGCTGTCGCCTGTGGTAACCCTACCGCCGGGCGTTAACGTTCTGAGACTCGGTCAATTAAATGGCTAATGCCACGCGTTAACAACCTACCGTTGTGCGGCAGACTAGGCATTGAGTCACCTCTCCTCACTCAATGCTCTCAACGCTCTCGGAGCCACTGGCCAACTAACCTAGAGTTATTGTTGGCGTTGGCCCTATCGTCGGGCATTAACAACTAGAAAACCCATTTTCCTGCTTCAGAAATCTTGGGGCGTTATATAGGGCCGCATACAGGATGGCCTCGAAAGAACTAGCAAAGTTTCGGGTTCAGTGTTAAGAGTTAGTAGAATTAGGATTTGTTTGTCTCAGTTCATCACCCTAGGGAGCTCTTGTTTTTTTTGTTAAGAAGAAGGATGGATCACTGTAATTTTGTATAGACTACTGGGAGCTCAACCGGATGACAGTGCGTAAGACCTCTCCCTTTCCTTGGATTGATGAGCTGTTTGATCAGCTGGTGGGAGCGCATTGGTTCTCCAAGCTAGATTTACTGTCGGGCTACTATCAGTTGATGATACATGAGGAAGATATCCAAAAGATAGCTTTTAACTCTATATACGGCTTATATGAGTACACTATGATGTTGTTTGGACACACAAACAGCCCCTCCACATTCATGAGCTTGATGAACATGGTGTTCGAGCTGTATTTGGATTCCTTTATCATCATATTCATTGATGACATTTTTGTCTACTCAAACACAGAGAAGGAACATCCATGGCACATGGACTTAGTTTTGGAGAAGCTAAAGGAGCACTATTTATTTGCTAAGTTCAGCAATTGCGAGTTTTGGTTTCGAGAAGATGCTTTCTTGGGCCATATTATTAGTGGATGTGGACTAGCAATAGGTCTGGCTAAGGTGCATGCCATGAAGGAATGGCCCCCTTTGAAGTCAGCGGTCATTGTGTGGAGTTTTATCTGACATGCTGTGTTGGATCACTAGTTAGATTTGTGCTAGGTTCACTAAACTAGGATATTTGATCCAACATGTATAGCCAGGGTCATGATTGTGTCATCGAGTATAGGCCATGTCCTTAGAGTCAACATTGTATGGACCAGCCAACAACAGACTGCAGAAGACTCCATACATAGAGAAATTTCAAAGGTTCAGAAATGTGAGTTCGACGTTCGTCGAACTCAGCTCGACAAAAGTCGTGATCAGCTCGACGAACTCAGAGAAAATTCTCTAAGTTGAGCTCGACGAACTTGGCTCTCAGCTTGAAGATTTCTGGATGTTCTACATCAACATTCTAAGTCCAGAAATATATCTCTGAACTCCAGTGGACAAAGTAAGATTATCAGCTCGATGATCTTAGTGCACAGAATTAGCAAGTGTTTATCAAAAAGCAGTTAGCTGTTCTCAGGTCGACGATCTTAGATCTTAGGTCGACGAACAACAATTATCTGGTCGACGAACACGATTTCTCAGCTCGACGAACTCTCAAACTCAGGTCGACGAAATGTGGCTAGTTCGTCGAACTCCGATCAACGATCTATGAACGCCAATATTAGCTATAAAAATTCGTCTTACTGCGATTGACGAACTGTGTATGGTTCGTCAAGCAGAGATCGACGAACTTGGGGCACAGAAAATAAATATGTTCATTCTCTGAGCAGAGATCAACGATCTCATCCCACTTCGTCGAACTCTGGTCGACGAACTTACAATTTTTTGTCGAACCCAGTCAGACTTAATAAAAATCATAATTTTGACCGAAACACTAATCAATCTAGAAAACCTTTTAATCCACTTGTTGATTGGATAATTCCTCCCAGAAGATTTCACCCCTTAGGTTATAAAAGCCAACCTGAATGTTCATATATTTCTAGCTTTTCTTATGAAAAGAAACAAGGAACCAAGGTAACCTAGGTCAAGAACATCTAACTTATTTCCTTGCCGGTGAAGAACTATCCTATCACTCAAAATAAGTGGTATCTGGATAGTGGGTGCTTCAAGCAAATTACTGGAAGCAAGGATAGCCTAATCAACTTCAAGGCAAAGCTGGGTCCAAAGGTGATCTTTGGAGATTCCAGCTTTGGACAAATTGAAGGCTATGGAGACTTCAACAGTGGAGCTGTCACATTTAGAAAAGTGGCATATGTCAATGGTCTCAAACATAACCTAATATCCATAAGTCAATTATGTGATACAAGTTATCAGGTTTGCTTTACCAATTCTAAATGCATTATTTCTTCAAATAATCAAACTGTTTTAATAGGTGTAGACAAGGAAATATATACTTAGTAAATTTTAATTCTGCTAACTCAGAAATATGTTTGTTCAACCAAGTTAGTAATAACAATGTCCTTTGGCATAAGAGACTAGGTCAAGTCAACCTTAAGAACATATTTAAGCTATCTAGGGACAACCTTGTCAGAGGACTGCTTTTTGGCCCCTACAAGAAGGAAAGCAAGGCTTGTCAAGATGGCAAGCAAGCTAAAAATAGCTTTAAGTCAATTAATAAGTGTGATTTAGCTAAGATTTTGTACTGGCTACATATGGACATTTTTGGACCCATTGCTGTACAAAGCTTAGGAGGGAAGTCTTACTCCTTGGTTATTGTAGATGACTTCTCCAGATTCTCTTGGGTTTTCTTCTTGAGAAACAAGTCAGATAACTTTAAAATTATTACAAATTTTCTTAAGGGCATAAGGATTGAGTATTCTAGTCCAGTTGCATTGATCAGAAGTGATCATAGTACTGAGTTTGAATCTCTTCCCATGCAAAGATTCTGTGACGAGGAAGGTATCAGGCATTGTTTCTCTGCTCCTAGAACTTCTCAACAAAATGGGGTAGCATAAAGGAAAAACAGAACACTCATTGAATCTGCAGGAACATTACTTGCAGATGCAGACATGCCCCTATCCTTTTGGGCAGAGGCAGTGAGCACATCAAACTATGTTCTGAATAGAAGTTTGATACACAAAATAAAGGGCAAGACCCCCTATGAATTACTCAAATGGAAGCAACCTAAAATTGATTACTTTAGAATTTTTGGGTATAGGTGTTTCATTCATAACAATAACAAGAAACACATTAGAAAATTTGAAGCTAAAGCTACAGAGGGAATGTTTCTGGGATATTCCCAAGTTAGCAAAGCTTATATGGTATTCAATAAATCATCCTTAAAAATAGAAGAATCTGTACATATTTCTTTTGATGAAGCTAACATGTACTATGATGAGAAGGACTCTTCTACCTCAGATATTTTGCAGGTACCTCACTTGTGTGAGAAATTGGGTGTGTTGAACCTTCCACAAGAGGTTATATCTCCTCCTGCTCCATAAGCTGATGAGGACAGTGAAGAAGAACTTTTGGAAGATGTTGAACTTCCTTCAACAGCAGACATTATTCCATAAGTGGAATTAAACCCAAATGTTGTTGTTGAACTAACTCCACCCACTGATCTTGCCACATTAAGGGATCACCCTAGATCTCAAGTGATTGGGGACATGTCAGTAGGTGTACAAACGAGGCATCAACTCAACCAAGATGTGATGCATGCCTGTTTTCTCTCTCAAGTTGAGCCTCAATTCATAAAAGATGCTGAGCAAGATCCCCACTAGATCATTGCAATGTAAGAGGAACTCAATCAATTTGAGAGATGTAGAGTTTGGGATTTAGTTCCAAGACCCAAAGACTACCCAGTCATTGGAACTAAATGGTTATATAAAAACAAGCTAGATGCCCAAGATGTAATTGTGAGAAACAAGGCTAGGCTTGTTGCTCAAGGTTATAGGAAAGAAGAAGGAATAGACTATGACCAAACTTTTGCACCAGTTGCAAGTTTAGAAGCAATCAGGATCTTCCTTGCTTATGCTGCCTACAAGAAGTTTAAAGTCTATCAGATGGATGTCAAGAGTGCCTTTCTCAATGGTGTACTTAAAAAAGAGGTTTATGTTGAACAACATCCAGGTTTTATCTCTCCAACTTATCCTTCATATGTCTTTAGATTGCATAAAGCTCTTTATGGTTTAAAGCAAGCTCCAAGAGCTTGGTATGAGACCTTAGCTAACTTCTTGATAGAGCATAAATTTACTAGAGGCATTGTAGATAGAACAATATTCACTAAGCACCATAAGGATCAAATATTGTTAGTACAAATTTATGTAGATGACATTATATTTGGGTCTACAGATTCAAAACTACGCAATAGGTTTGCTGACCTCATGCATTTAAAGTTTGAAATGAGTAGCATGGGTGAGCTCTCCTACTTTCTTGGTCTCCAAGTGATGCAGCTACCTGATGGCATTTTCATATACCAGGCTAAGTATGCTAAAGAGCTCATTAAGAATTTTGGGATGGCTGATGCCTCAGCGAAGAGAACACCCATGGCCACTAATGCTGTAATAGACTCTGATAAACATGGGAAACCTGTTGATCAGAAATTATATAGGGGCATTGTTGGGTCCCTACTATACCTTACAGTAAGCAGACCTAACATAATGTTTGCTACATGTATTTGTACTAGGTTCTGAGTGAACCCCAAAGAATCTAACCTAGTTTTCCTAAAAAAAATTTTGAGATATATAAAGAGTTATCCTAGTCTAGGACTCTGGTATCCTACTGATTCAGAATTTGAGTTAACTGGATACGCAGATGCTGACTTTGCTGGATGCAGGGTTGACAGAAAAAGTACCTCACGGACATGCCAATTCCTTGGTATGAGATTAGTGTCCTTGTTTTGCAAGAAATAGTCATCTGTGTCTACATCAACTGCTAATGTAGAATATATTGCAGCTGACAGTTATTGTTCCCAAATGTTGTGAATTCAAAATCAGCTCCTAGACTATTGGTTCAACTTAAATAATTCAACTCTATTATGTGACAACATAAGTGCTATATCCATAGCATAGAATCGAGTCCATCACAGTAAGACTAAGAATATAGACATTAGGAATCACTTCATTAGAGAGTGTGTAGACAAAAATAAAATTAAACTTGTCTATATTTACACTGATTTACAAAGAGCAAATATTTTCACCAAACCCCTGGATGAAATAAATCACTTGTTCTTTATAAACCAGCTTAGAATGATAAATGAAGAAGCTTTAATTTAATTTCTGTCTGTGGTTAACGATTTGTTGACGGTTCATTGAATGGAGATCGACGATCTGTGAACCCATCGTGAAGAGTTCGTTGAACGGAGTTCGATGATCACTTCTTAGTGAAACAGTTTTTATCGAATGGAGATCGACGATCCATGCTTCAATGAATTTGTCGTCGAATGGAGATCGACGATTTATTCGTCTTCTTCAAACTGAGATCGACGAACTCAATTTCTAATAAAATAATTCGTCGACCTCAGATCGAAGATCTTTTTATTATTCGTGGAATGGAATTTGTCGATTCATATTCTAAAAAACTTATATCTAGGTCTTTCTTCGACCTCCGTCCCATGCTTTCAGTTCCATTGCACTTGATCTTTTTTGTTTGTTGCAGGCGAACCCATGGCGATTCCCGCAGGCAGTCTTGGAGCAATGAAGTTTGATACAGGAGTTGATATAGATTTTGAGTCGTTTCAACACTCGGATCCTATTTTCCTAGAAATTCTGCAACTGCTCGAAGACCAATAGTTGAAGAATCTAATGACCACCAGAATAAAGATAGCTGTGTAGAGAACAGAGAATGGGTTTACACCTCCTCCTCCCCAGCTGAGAACACCATGACAGGCATAATATCGGGTAATGATGTCTCTCTTACCCAAGACGTCCTGACCCATATTTTTGGATTAGCAAATGGTGAAGAAGAACTGGAGATTGACATTGATGAATTTGATGAAATGCTGAATAAAATGGGTTATTCTGCAACAACACCCAACAAACTGCTAAATAAACAGTTATCTGCTGAATATAACTTTCTAGCAGATGTTGTGGCCAAGGTACTGTTGGGAAAGCACACAGCCCATGACTACATCACTAGGCCTCAATTCCTGGTGATGTGTGTTATGGTGAATAAGAAGCCTGTGAATTGGGCTATGATTATGTTTGAGATGATCTGTAAAAAGAATACCAAGAAAGAGGTGTGTTTTGGCAGGATTCTGGGAATCTTCCTTCAGGAAAAGGCTGTTGAATCCCTTATCACACCGACCATATTCATTAATGCCTCCAAGAGGCTCACTTGTGCCCTCTTTGGCAGGTGGGAGAGGAACAACACAAAGCCATCCAACGCTTCTTCGTCTTCCTTCAGGACTTCTGAGAGTACAAGGGCTGCTCTAGCCACTCCCCACCCTACTGAAGACGCTCCATCTTATCTTCCACCACCTCCAGCCATCCAAAGTAATCCCCAGATGGTACACCAACTCCCCTCACCAGTTCATACCCCAGTCCATACTCCAACACCAGATGGTACACCAACTCCACCATCTCCATCATCTCCAGTACCTCCATCACAAACTCATATTCACTCTCATATATCACCTTCACAAACTCATATTCCCTCTCATACACCAACTCAATCCCTAGAGTGTACACCAACTCCTCCTCAATCTCCTTTTCCATCCCACCTTCTAGAAATCACAAATGAAACATTCTTCTCATCCCCTACATTTAATCTACTCACCTCCTTACCATCCACATATACATCTCCAGTCCATGACATTCCCAGTCACTCACCATCACCTCCTCCACCATCATCTTCCATTTACCCTTCTGTCTCCACTGAGACACCTTACGCATTCCTGCAATTGGACCCCTCCATCATTTCACCTCTTCTATAACTTCTCACTCCCCTCCTCAAAACCTGAAAGAAATAGTGCCTAACCACCTAGAGGTGGGGTGAATAGGTGTAATTTTTCTTTTACTTTAAAGGCAGACAATCTGTTCTATAATCTAAGCAGCAATTGCAAATTCTACAGCTATCAGCACAGTAATCACAAAAACAATCATTCACAGAGTGCACATAGTATTTATAGTGGTTCCCCAAGGTCTGGGTACATCAACTTTCCCCCTTCGCCTATCTAGCAGTGTACTAGATTCGGCCTAACTTCTGCACTTCTCCTCAGATCCTCAGATCTTACAGCTCAGAACCCCAAACCGGTTCCTATAACTCAGAGTGTCCCCACTCCTACAACTCAGGCAAACTGCCCTACCTCAGCCTTCACCAAGGCCTACACTAAGAGAACACAATCTCCTACAACTCAGGCACAAAGCCCTACCACTCAGTCTTCAACAAGACCTACACTCAGAGATCTAAATCTCCTACACTCAGCCTTTATAAAATAGGATTATAGCTCAGATCTATACAAGATCATACAGAAAATAATGTTTACAAAGTACTTAACCACGACCCAGATAGAGAGAGAAGGGTTGGCTGGCTTCTTGATGAGTTCTTGGAAGAACTTTGCAGAGATCAAACTCCCTTAGCTTTTTTCCAAGCTTCTTGAATATGAACTCAGTCGGGTTGAATCTTTTGTGAAGTTGATCTTGAATCAGCATCTGACTTAAGATCCAGATTTCAATCTGAATCTTTCTTGGCAGCCTGGTTCAGCAACTGCACTTCTTAGATGGAGCTCTCTCTCTCCAACTTCTTCTAGATCTTCTGTCAAAAATCTTCTGTATAATTACTTCTCTCTTAGTTGTTGTTAGTTGGTTGTGATTGATCATATCTTTTTGTTGAAGGAGAAAGCCTTTATATAGTCTTCCTCCATGGTAACCGGCTGATCCGGTTTCTAACAAACTTCTGACAGCTTTGACAGTTGTAGTAGACCGGTTGAAATGGTAGCTGTCAATTCATCCAGTCACTTCTTGAAAATACTGTCTCTGTCTGAAAGTGTCGAGACTGATCTTCATTATGTGTCGACACAAATAGACTAAGTGTCGACACAAGTGGACTAAGTGTCGACACTAGCCTTGATGGTGTCGACACAACTCCTTGTGTTGTTTTAACAGCTTCTCGACACTGCTTCTGTTGAATGTGTCAACACTTATTCTGTGTGTTGACACAAGCCTTCTGTTGAATGCGTCGACACTAATTCTGTGTGTCGACACAAATACTTCTTCTTTAAAACTTAGTTGAAATTCTGCTGTGTGTCGACACATCTCCTTTGTGTCGACACAACTTCTTTTGTTGTTGATACTTGCTGAGTGTCGACACATATCCTTTGTGTCGACACAAGTACTTCTTTATATTAACTTTGTTGAAGCTTTGCTGTGTGTCGACACAAGTCCTGTGTGTCGACACAGTTGATGTTGACAAATACTTCTATGTGTCGACACTACCTCTTGGTGTCGACACATTTGATGTTGACTAAGCTTCTCTGGGTGTCGACACTGCCTCTAAGTGTCGACACAATTTATGTCAACAATTCTTCACAGTGTGTCGACACTGCCTGTATGTGTCGACACATTTCTTCTGGTGTCGACTCTGCCTTTCCTGGTGTCAACACAATTTACTCCAAGTGTCGACACAGCTTTTCTTCAGTGTCGACACAAGTCTTCATAAGTGTCGACACTGCTTCTCTAGGTGTCGACACATGGACTTAGAAATTTTTTGCATTTCCTGCAATTACTTAACCTGCACATATAAACTCAAAACACATCAAATACACCTTGATGTATATCATTGAGTGGGGTGAGGCTTCTTCAAATCTGGTACATATTTTCCAATGTACCCAACAATCTCCCCCTATTTGGAGAAGTCATAACCCTTAGTCAACGATATACACCATTCATAACAAATACACATTTTGATGTATAACAATATTATATGACAGGGTAATTACTTAAAAACAAAACATAACAGATATTTCATCACAGAATAAGTATGCAAACACAATGAGCATTCATAATAGTTTTGTTTCAACTACCAAAAATTTCTTTAATCAAAAGTTTACATGAATTTTAACACAAAATATTACAAAGATGTAAACTTAAGAAAATCTAATCTAAGGCTGCTCTGGCTCTTTGATGACAATGCCCTTGCCAGACTGAATCTTGGCCTGAACTGGAACATCTGTGTCATCAACTGGCTTCTTACCCTTTTGATCTTTCTTTTTCAGCTCTTCAGCCCTTATTTTTTGTCTTTCAAAATAATGATAAGGCTTAGGGAAATACTTGCTAGGCTCTTGTGCATTAGGAGGTAGCTTCCCAAGTTTAGCCTTTCTTCTGTACTGTACAATAGCCTCTTGCCTGACTTCATGTTTTCTCCACTCTTGTTCAGAGTACCATTTGCCCCTCTCTAGGAAATTGTCCTTTGCAGCTTTCCAAGCAGTCAGGATGATATTTCTAGATGTTGGGCTCCACTGCTCAAAATCTGGCCTTAATTCAGCCTGTTCTCTGAACCTTTTCTTAGACAATAAAGCCTCCTACTCTTTCAAAGATGCCTCTGACATAGGCTTGTCTACTTTCTCAATGATCACATTTGGAGCACCTTTAGGAGGGTTGTACATGGACTGTATCTCTTGATGTATCATCTCAAAATCAGCTGGACGGTAGATTACTTGAGCAACTTCAGCTTGTTCACCTCCAAAATTAGCAGGATGCACTCCAGATTCAGATATATTGTCATCATCACACAAGGGTGGATATCCAAGTGTGGCTCTGATGCTATTGGAAATCCATTTAGCATGGTCAGATCCAGCTTTGACTAAAACCCTCTCCCCCTTTATGACTTCTCCAGCCACATGATCTCTGAGATCATCCTTTTGGAATCTGACTTGTTCATCCATAAAATTGACTCCATCTTTGTAGAATGCTTTTAATTTCAGTAGCTGTCCAGAAATTGTCTTTTGGGAATCTGTAATAGCAGTTTTTACAACAGCTATTCCTTCTTTTAATTGCTTGTCAAACTCAGCCTTGGCAGCAGTCCTTGCTTCAGTCTGAGCAGCTGCAATAGTCTTCATTTCATTTACTATCACATTATGTGATTCAGTTAGATTTTCATTCATTCTAATCTGATTCTCAAGAACATATCCTTATTTTACAGCCATATCATCCACTTGAGTCTTTATCTTTTCCTGATGAGTAGCTAGGTAAATAACATCATTTCCACCCTTGTGGAAGCAATCAGTCATTTCTTTCTTATGTTGATTCACTTCAAATCTTATTGACTTTATATCGGTTGCCAAAGAGAATTGAAGATATTTGTGAGTTTCATCTATATACTTGTCCATTGCTACCCTTTGTTCATCCAACTTCACTTGCATGGATACTAACAAAGAACTATAATCAATTTGTGGAGCAGGCTGTGGAGCAACATTTTGTAAAGCTTTCTTGTAGCTTTGACTCCTTCTTTTGAAGACCATAAGCTTTCTTTTCTTGGCTCTAGCAGCTTCTTCATCCTCAGAAGCAGAAGTACTAGCAATGTCAACTCTATCTTTAGGACTAGGATGCAAGTCCTGTGCAGTCTTAGGTAGCTCCCCCTGCACCCTTTACTCCTCATTCTCATTTCTTTCAGTCTCCTCATGAAACTTTACATGCTCCCCCTCAATATTTACCTTCTCCCCCTCAAAAACTGCTTTCTCTCCCTCAAAATCAGTTTGTAGCAAATCAGGGAACAACTCTTCTAGGGTATACTCCTGTTGAGAAGGGATTGGAGATTCTCTAATCTCAGGAGCATTATCAGCAACTGATGTATCTTCCATGACAACATCTTGTAGTTGACTATGTAACTGAGTTTGCTGATCAACATCAATTAAAGACTCGGTTAATACTTCATCCTCAATATGGAAAATAGATTGATTAACTTCATGTATTACCTCAAGGATTGTTTGAGTTGCCATTTCACTATCTAAGTGAGTTGGCTCTTTCACATGTTGAGGCTCCCCCTGGAGTGGATCCATGTGAATAGGGCTAGCAGATGGTTGCTCCCCCTGCCTCTGTCTATCTTCATTCCTTACTGGGGACCTTCCAGTATTATCACCTTCTTCCTCATTTGAACTGAAGACTACTTGCTCCTCTAAACTACTGGAGGATTCAGGAGCCACTATGGATTTCTTCTTCTTCTGTGGAGGAACTTCCTTCTCTAGAGTAGGCATGTCCTTTGTTAACACCCTATCCCACCTTGAGATAATCCTAACATCCATTCTCCTCATGTGATTTATCTTAGAACCTGCAGCTTGGTTCATCACTTCTGGAATAGTTCTAGCTAAGTACAAACTCATAATCCTACCCAGATTGGGCTTCTTCAGACTTTCCTTAATATTCTCAAACATCACTGCTGACCAATCAGTTTTTAGTTTGAAAATGATCCTTGTCATTAAACTGAACATGTGAGCTGATATCCTATCATGCCCACCTGGTTTGCTCAGAATCACTTTTCCTACCACTTCAGACAAGAACTTACCTTGCATGTTCATGCCTTTCCTGTTAAAAACTGAACCAATATTCATGGTTGAATCTAATCCACACCATTACAGTGCCTCCCTTATCTTAGATGTAGGTACATCTTTCTCTTCTTTAGTTCTTGGTAGATGTAGAACTTTTCATAGACTCTTCTGGGTGAGTTTTACTTTTATTCCATAGACTATGGATTTAATCTTGAGTCCAGTTTCATCAAGGGTAGCTGCACCAAAGAATTCGAGTACTTCCTTCTTCCAAATCTTGGTTTGCTCAGAAACTAGATACTCCAACCCATTCTCTGTAATTAGGGTTACTATCTCCTTAATTTTTGATTCTGCATCGTCAAAGGCATGTCGTACTAGCTCATATCCTTCATTGACGTTCTCTTCGAGCTTAGGCGCCATTAGGGTTTTGAGAAATCTTGAAATTATATGAGAGAGATGTCAACACAAAGTCTTGGTCTCGAAACAATGGAAAGCGTGTCGACAAACAATGTTGAAGACCTATTTATACCTTTCTAAAAACGAAGGTGAAAAGGCGCGTCATAATACTCTTAATGTGTCGACACTGTTGAAAAGTGTCAACACTTACTTTTGATGCCTCGACATAAGTGTTGACTTCTATGTGTCGACACTAATAAAGTCGACAGAATTTATGTGTCGACACTTATACATCTCAGCTCGACGATTAGTCGAAACTCTAATCGACGAAATCTGTATTTAACCTAAGTGTCGACACCACTTTTGGATGTGTCGACACCTACTCTGGATGTGTCGACACTAATTCTCTGAAGTGTCGACACAGACTTTCAAGATGTGTCGACATCATTTCTCTGTAATGTTGACACCACTTCTATGTGTCGATACAGACAACTCCTTGTGTCGACACTATTTTACTTAGTCAATTTTTTTTATCAAACTATTCTAAGTTCAACATTCCTAATTCAATTTTAAACTTATTGAATTTAGTTTCATCAAGAGTCTTAGTAAACATATCAGCAATCTGATTATCTGTTTTAACATATTCTAGGGAAATGTCCTCTTTTTCTACATGTTCTCTAAGAAAATGGTATCTAATTTCTATGTGCTTAGTCCTACTATGTGAGATAGGATTATTAGCTATAGAAATTGCACTTGTAGAATCACAGAGTAAAGGTGTTCTACTTACTTGAATACCATAGTCTACTAGCTGATGTTGAATCCACAAAAGTTGTGCACAGCAACTTCCTACAGCAACATATTCTGACTCAGCTGTGGAGATTGCCACACTGGTCTGCTTCTTACTGCTCCAAGACACTAGTCTTCCACCTAGAAATTGACAGGTTCCTGTAGTACTCTTTTTATCTTCCTTACAACCTGCAAAATCTGCATCTGAATAACCTGTCAGTAGAAAATCTCCATTCCTAGGGTACCAAAGGCCTAGATAAGGGGTGCCCTTAAGATATCTCAAAATACTTTTGACTGCAGTCAGATGAGATTCTTTAGGGCATGTTTGGTACCTAGCACAGACACATGTAGCATACATGATATCTGGTCTACTAGCAGTCAAATATAGAAGGGAGCCAACTATCCCTCTATACAAAGTTTCATCTACAGGTTTCCCTGCATTATCTTTGCTAAGAGACACACTTGACCCCATAGGAGTTCTCATGGTTGTGGATGATTCCATACCATACTTCTTTATTAACTCTAGGGTGAACTTAGACTGGCATATGGACAGGCCATCTTTAGTCTGTCTTACTTGGAGACCCAAGAAGAACTTAAGTTCCCCCATACTGCTCATTTCAAATTTTTCTTGCATAAGTTTTGCAAACTTTCTGCAAAGATTACTTTTAGTAGACCCAAATATTATGTCATCTACATATATTTGGACTAGGATAATCTTGCCTTTAGATTCCCTAAGGAATAGAGTCTTGTCTATTTTCCCCCTTGAGAATTTATTCTCAATGAGGAAACTAGACAGAGTTTCATACCAAGCCCTTGGGGCTTGTTTCAACCCATACAATGCTTTCCTAAGTCTATAAACATAATCAGGTTTGAGAGGATCAACAAAACCTGAGGGCTGCTCTACATAGACTTCTTCCTTTAGATTTCCATTTAGGAAAGCCGACTTTACATCCATTTGAAATACCTTGAACCCTTGATATGTTGCATAAGCAAGGAACATTCTGATTGCTTCCAGTATTGCTACTAGAGCAAATGTTTGATCAAAATCAATATCTTCTTCTTGCCTATATCCTTTTGCAACAAGTCTTGCTTTATTCTTCACAATGACTCCGTTCTCATCTAACTTGTTCCTAAAGATCCACTTTGTTCCAATGATGTTGTGGTCTTTTGGTTTAGGAAATAGCTCCCAGACCTTACATCTTTTGAAATGATTCAGCTCCTCTTGCATGGCATCAATCCAATGTGGGACTAGAACTGCTTCTTCAAATTTCTTTGGTTCTACTTGTGATAGGAAACTAGAGTAAAGAACTGTACTCAGATTCCTGCTTCTTGTTTGCACTCCTTGTCTTGGATCACCAATTATCTGATTGGCTGAATGATCCTTTAAGTGTCTATTTGCTGGAGGTAGTCTATCCTCAGGTTGTACACCTCCAGCCTCTTCATTTAGCTGCACCTCTTGGTCTTCTTCAGGTTCTAGAGAGTCTTGTACTCCCCCTGGACAGCAGCCACCATTTTCCACTTGCTGAGTTGCAGTATAACCTTCTGTAATGGTAAGCTTGTCCATTCTCTCATTTATACCTGTAGACCTACAAACACTACTTGACAATTCACTGTTAATGAGTCTTTTTTCATCAAAGACTACATGTACAGACTCTTCTACAACTTGAGTAACCAAGTTGTAGACCCTATAAGCCTTACTATTGTTGCTGTACCCAACAAAGATCCCCTCTTGGGATTTGGCAGCAAACTTGGTTAGATAAGACTTGCCATTGTTAAGTATATAGCACTTGCAACCAAAGATCCTGAAATAGGATAAATTTGGTTTTCTGCCCTTCACAATCTCATAGAGAGTCTTCTTGTGGCACTTGGTGATAGTAACCCTATTGATCACATGACATGCAGTATTTACTGCCTCAGCCCAGAAATATTCTGGGAGAGAAGTGTCACTCAATAGAGTTCTACCAGCCTCTATCAATGTTCTATTCTTCCTTTCAGCAATACCATTTTGCTGTGGTGTTCTTGGTGAGGAAAATTCCTGAAAAATCCCAAATTCTTCACATAGTATTGTCATACTTTCAGACTGAAATTCAGTACCATGGTGACTTCTGATTTTGACCACTGTGCTGTCCAACTCATTCTGAATTTGTTTAACAAAACTATATAAGATACTTGGGGTTTTAGATTTTTGTCTTAGGAAGAACACCCGGGAATATCTAGAATAGTCATCTACTACCACAAATGTGTAGATCTTCCTACCTAGACTGTGAACTGGCATAGGACCAAATAGATCCATATGCAAGAGGTATAGACACCTCACTGAATCCTTGTTTTCAAGGCTATGAAAGGTGGATTTGGTCTGCTTGCCTTTTTGACAAGCTGAGCATATTCCATCCTTTATACACTTAACTTGAGGATCATTCCTCACTAACTCTTTGCTAAAGAGTTGGACAATAGTCTTGTAGTTAAGATGAGCCAGCCTCTTGTGCCATTTAACACAATGTGAGACTCTCTCATCAGCTACAAGACAAATAGGAGAAACATTGTTCTCACATACAAAATCAAGACAATAAACATTCCTCTTCCTATAACCTGTCAAAATGATCTTTTGATTACTTGACCTTTTGATATGACAACCATTCTTGACAAATGAGATGTCATATCCTAAATCACTCAGCTGACTTATGCTAATGAGGTTATGTTTCAAACCCTTCACATAGGCCACTTGAGTGATAGTAATCTGATTACTAGGAATGTTACCAAAGCCTTTGATGATTCCTTTTTCTGAACCACCAAAGGTAACTTTCTGGCCATCCTTGATAGGTGTGTAGTCCTTCAACAACCCCCTTGTTCCAGTCATGTGCCTTGAACATCCACTGTCCAAGTACCATATTGGGGCATGGCCACTTGGACTCACCTGCAATAAAGACTAATTAACCTTAGAACCCAAATGAGTTCTGGGTCCTTGGTTCATGTTAGCCTGAAATCTAACAAATCTGATTGTAGGTCTTCTCACAGGAAGACTGTTATTCTCCTTGACACTAGAATTGTGCCAACAATCTATGACAAAGTGGCCTACCTTGCCACAACACCAGCACTCAAACTTGTTGTACCTTTGTTTAGGTACAACCCTAGCTGAATTATCTACAGCAGGCTTCTTATTTTGTGCTGGGGCTTTGCCTTTAAATTTGGACCTAGCAGTCCAGGCAGGTTTTTTAAACCCTAATCCAGCCTTACCCTTTTGAGGTACAAACTCATCTATCAAGGGTAAAACAGATTTAGGTTTAGAAAAGCTAGCCACAATCTCTTTCTCTTTCTGAAGTCTAACCTCCAGATTTCTAATCTGATCATTCTTGAATTTGATTGTGCCCATTTGAATAACAGTTATGTTTTTCAATCTGACAATCTCATTCAGTTTTTGATCTAACAACTTCTCTGAATCTACTGCAGCCAACTTAAGACTAGCAATCTCCTTTGCTTGAGTTTTGGCCAAGGTTTTGCTTTTCTTCAAGGCCTGCAACAAGTCCCTATATTCATCAATTAACTGATGAATATCTCCTTCAGATTCAGACCCACCCACATCACTTGATGCAGATGTATCTGACTCTGACTCAGTACTATAAATTGAACTAGAAGAACAACTTTGTACCTTACTTAGTTCAGGCTGATCCTGGCTCTTGTCTCCTTCAGATATAGCCATCAGTCCCTTGCACTGATGGTCTTTATGATCATACATTGAGTTCATTAGCTGCATGAACTCATCTTCTTCCTCTTTAGCAAATAATCCAATGTAGGCTTCAGCTTCTGATTCTGTTCCTGAAGATGACTGGTCTGTCAGACTCTTGTCTTTCTTAGCAACAAAGGACTTTTCCTTTTTGCTCTTAACCTGAGTCTTATTTTTGTCAGCTGACTCCTTCCTCTTTTCAGGATAGTCAACCACTACATGTCCCTATCTATTGCAGCAATAACACACAATCTTTGAAGATGTACCTTTGCTTGGCTTGGACCTGCTTCTGTCATTCCTGGATGACTTTATCTTCTGATAGTAGTCATATTTTGACTGAGAAGTGGAAGGCTTAGATCTCCACTGCCTCTTCTTTAGAAATCTTTGAAAGTGCCTAGTAAAAGCAACAAAGTCTTCATCACTTTCACTGCTATCAGAACTCTTGCTATCTAAATAATCTGTGACAGCCTCATCAATTATTTTAGGTGGAGATGGAGACTTGCTTCTATACTTCTTAGTGGCTTCAGTCTTGAAGGCCACAGACTTTTCCTTGTGCTCCACTCTAGTATTCTTCTCTTCCTCCTTTCTAG
The DNA here is from genome assembly GCA_039583875.1 of Platanthera guangdongensis. Classification (NCBI taxonomy): domain Eukaryota; kingdom Viridiplantae; phylum Streptophyta; class Magnoliopsida; order Asparagales; family Orchidaceae; genus Platanthera; species Platanthera guangdongensis. The sequence continues at coordinate 107,180,570 of CM077153.1, forward strand.
CCATTAACTGCATCTTATAAGATAGCAGTTTTCCAAACAAAGTTGGAGGAGGTATATCAGCAAGTTTGGCCACTTCCCTAATGACACAAATCTTGGTGTCCCAGTCCTTAGTCAGGGATCTTAAAACTCATCATTCAGCTCATAGTTACTAAAGTCTCTTCCATAGGACATCAACTCATTAACTATCCTATAGAAGTTCTTGTAACATTCTGTAATGCTATCAGACTTTCCTTGTCTGAAGCTTTCATATTCCTGATTTAACATTGCCTTCATATCTTGTCTTACTTCCTCTGATCCCTCCATATAGACTATTAATGCGTCCCACATTTCTTTAGAGGTGTTACAATGAATTAAGTTCTGAAATATTGAATCATCAATGGCACTAACAATTATATTCTGGGCTCTCTTGTCCATAGTGGCCAAGATGATTTCATCTTTAGTCATTTCAGAAAAGTCCTTGGGAGTTTTCTGATTTACATCCAGAATGGATATCTTCATGGGCATATATGGGCCTTCTTTGACTGTAATATATATCCTTGGGTCAGAAGCTTCCATAAAGAGTCTGACCCTCTCTTTCCATATGCCAAATATCTCTTTTCTACATATTGGCAATTTCATTGACCCCAGCTCTTTGTGATACTCACTAGAACCCATTTTCTTGATTCTTAAATCTGCCTTAAGGATCTTACTCTGACTATTAAGTCCTTTCTTGAGCAACCTCCCTCTGATACCACTTGAAAGAAATAGTGCCTAACCACCTAGAGGGGGGTGAATAGGTGTAATTTTTCTTTTACTTTAAAGGCAGACAATCTGTTCTATAATCTAAGCAGCAATTGAAAATTCTACAGCTATCAGTACAGTAATCACAAAAACAATCATTCACAGAGTGCACACAGTATTTATAGTGGTTCCCCAAGGTCTGGGTACATCCACTTTCCCCTTCGCCTATCTAGCAGTATACTAGATTCGGCCTAACTTCTGCACTTCTCCTCAGATCCTCAGATATTACAGCTCAGAACCCCAAATAGGTTCCTACAACTCAGAGTGTCACCACTCCTACAACTCAGGCAAACTGCCCTACCTCAGCCTTCACCAAGGCCTACACTCAAAGAACACAGTCTCCTACAACTCAGGCACAAAGCCCTACCACTCAGTCTTCAACAAGACCTACACTCAGAGATCTAAATCTCCTACACTCAGCCTTTATAAAATAGGCTTACAGCTCAGATCTATACAAGATCCTATAGAAAATAATGTTTACAAAGTACTTAACCACAACCTAGATAAAGAGAGAAGGGTTGGCTGGCTTCTTGATGAGTTCTTAGAAGAACTTTGCAGAGATCAACCTCCCTTTAGCTTTCTTAAAAGCTTCTTGAATCTGAACTCAGTAGGGTTGAATCTTCTATGAAGTTGATCTTCAATCAGCTTCTGACTTAAGATCCAGATTTCAATCTGAATCTTTCTTGACAGCCTGGTTCAACAACTGCACTTCTTAGATGGAGCTCTCTCTCTCCAACTTCTTCTAGATCTTCTGTCGAAAATCTTCTGTATAATTACTTCTCTCTTAGTTGTTGTTAGTTGGTTGTGATTGATCATCTCTTTCTGTTGAAGGAGAAAGCCTTTATATAGTCTTCCTCCATGGTAACCGGCTGATCCGGTTTCTAACGAACTTCTGACAGCTTTGACAGTTACAGTAGACTGGTTGAAATGGCAGCTGTCAAGTCATCCAGTCACTTCGTGAAAATACTATCTTTGTCTGAAAGTGTCGAGACTGATCTTCATTATGTGTCGACACAAATAGACTAAGTGTCGACACAAGTGGACTAAGTGTCGACACTAGCCTTGATGGTGTTGACACAACTCCTTGTGTTGTTGTAACAGCTTCTCGACACTGCTTCTGTTGAATGTGTCGACACTGATTCTGTGTGTTGACACAAGCCTTCTGTTGAATGTGTCGACACTAATTCTGTGTGTCGACACAAATACTTCTTCTTTAAAACTTAGTTGAAATTCTGCTGTGTGTCGACACATCTCCTTTGTGTCGACACAACTTCATTTGTTGTTGATACTTGCTGAGCGTCGACACATCTCCTTTGTGTCGACACAAGTACTTCTTTACTTTAACTTTGTTGAAGCTTTGCTGTGTGTCGACACAAGTCCTGTGTGTCGACACAGTTAATGTTGACAAATACTTCTGTGTGTCGACACTGCCTCTTGGTGTCGACACATTTGATGTCGACTAAGCTTCTCTGGGTGTCGACACTGCCTCTAAGTTTCGAAACAATTTATGTCAACAATTCTTCACAGTGTGTCGACACTGCCTGTATGTGTCGACACATTTCTGCTGGTGTCGACTCTGCCTTTCCTGGTGTCGACACAATTTACTCCAAGTGTCGACACAGCTTTTCTTCAGTGTCGACACAAGTCTTCATAAGTGTCGACACTACTTCTCTAGGTGTCGACACATGGACTTAAAAATTTTCTGCATTTCCTGCAATTACTTAACCTGCACATATAAACTCAAAACACATCAAATACACCTTGATGTATATCATTGAGTAGGGTGAGGCTTCTTCAAATATGGTACACATTTTCCAATGTACTCAACAAAACCCTCATAGCAGAGGCTATTTCATCTCTTGCTTCTTCCATCTCTTCTATTGCTGCTCAAATATCTACTCTCTCCATCCCTCCTTCTTCAGTAAGGGGCCTGGCTCCAGTACCCACTGACACCAGGTAAGGGGAGATACTCTGTGAAGAAGTAGCAACAACAACAGAAGAAGCAGTAGCAGAAGCAGAAGCAGCTGATGATTTGTTTGATTTAATTAATTTTATTGAATCTGATATGGATTTGGATGAGACAGTCACAGAGGAAATAAAAACTGTTGGTGATTACATTATAAATCCCATAATAGTTCTTTTGAATTTGTTGAATATTTTTGATACATTTCATTTGAACTCTCTTCCAAAATACACCATAAAGCCATCCATGACTATAGTTCCCTATACCTCCCCAATAAGCCCCAAGGTTGCCATGCAACTCAAGGCTAGATTTACAAATACAGAGGCTCCTGTCATTCCATCTCCACCCAGAGCTGATTCCTTCATTGTTTCATCCCCTCCCAGAGTCATTTATGCTCCAACATTCATTATGGATGATAGCCCCATGCATTATCTTGATGAGTTGATCATGGCTGATATTGAAGAAGAGAATAAATTAGTTGCTGAAAGCACTGATGTGTATAATTCTCCAGCTCCAGCTCCAGCACTTCCTCCATCTCCTCCCCAGGCAGAAAAACTGTTGATATCTGCAGAGGCTTTGAAAGAAATTAATGTTTTATATGATAATCCACAAGACTCCTCAAATGATGATGATGAAGAGGATTCAGATGACAGTCCCTCTGCTAAGAAAAAGAAAGTCACTAATAAAAGGAAAGCCCCTCCAGCACCTGCTCCAAAACCAAACACAACACATGATACTCCTTATTATATTCTTCAGAATATCACTCCATACAAGGGCATGCCAGCTTGGATGTGGCTGTCCAAGAATCAGCAGAAAGAAATGAAGAAAAGCAGGAAGTATTCTCCTCCTCCACACATATACATGAAAGATCCTCCTCAACCTGCTGCTGGTGCTTCAGGATCTTCATCTCAGAGGACTACCAAATATCAAACCTATTAGAAACAGTAGGGTAGATCTTCTTCTTCTAGAAGCAGCCAGCATAGGTACTACTCCTCAGGAAAGCAGCACCAACATCAACAATATCAACAACAATAGCAACATCTACAGCTAGCACCAGAATCTCAGAAAGCTGAAAGTCCAAAAAGACCTGCATCCCTTCTTGTTCCATTTGAGGACCCAGAAACAGCTACTACTGCAAGGATGGCCAGGTTCCAAGAATTGGTTGGCCTATCTATGATCAACAAAGCCAAAGCTGAAGGAAAGGATGCCACTCAATACTCAACAATGTCCAAATATAGGAAGGAGGAACTAAATAGGTTTGCAAAAGCTAAGAAAATTCTTTAATGTAGATGAGTATATGAAATTACATCCAGAAGCTGTGGTGCCAAGGGCTAATTCCCTAAATATTATTGGAGCTACCGATATGACCATGACAAAGACTCAAGCAACCAATCCAAACAGGGAAATCAAGTTTACTCAGCCTGGTGATAAAGCTAAAGAGGTTAAGCAAAAGGAGCCAAAGTAGAAGAAATGAATTTTAACTGTTTAGTCGTTCTGTTGTCTTCAAACTATTTATTTATTTCCTGATACAAAGCTCATTGTATATATATATTTGCTGCATATTTTAAAGTTTTCTGCCAGATATATCTCTCTCTTACTTTGTAAATATTTTGTGTCTGTAATTAGTGACCTCACCTAAATAGGGGGAGATTCTTAGATCCCTAGTTAGATTTGGGATAGGTTCAATAAACTATGATATTTGACCCAACATGTATAGACAGGGTCATGATTGTGTCCTAGAGTATAAACCATGTCTTTAGAGTCAATATTGCATGGACTAGCTAATAACAGACTGCAGAAGACTCCAGACTTAGAGAAATTTCAAAGGTTCAGAAATGTGAGTTCGACATTTGTCGAACTTAGCTCGACGAAAGTCATGATCAGCTCCACGAACTCAGAGAAAATTCTCTGAGTTGAGCTCGACGAACTTGGTTCTCAGCTCGACGATTTCTGGATATTCTACTTCAACATTCTAAGTCCAGAAACATATCTCTGAACTCTAGTCGACAAAGTAAGATTATCAGCTCGACGATCTTAGTGCACAGAATTGGCAAGTGTTTATCAGAAAGCAGTTAGTTATTCTCAGGTCGACGATCTTGGATCTTAGGTCGATGAACAACAATTATCTTGTCAACAAACACGATTTCTCAGCTCGATGAACTCTGGACTCAGGTCGACGAAATCTGTTCTTTGCTAGACCATTTCTGTGCAGATCCAGACTTGGATTTTTCCTTCCTTATGTCCTTATTTTACTTCAGTAATTCCTGAGCAATCATTGCTTAATATTCTCTGAATATTACCATTAGAAGTAACATTGATTATGACATTCATCAGGATTATTACTTGCTGCTTTTTAATAGAATAGTTGGGGAAATCAATTAATGCAGACATTCTATCCATCTATATTACATTCTCTAGGTTGTCAGCAATCAATGTTGGAAGGAATTCAAAAATTCAAAGTAAAAATTCCATTGGGAATATAAAAGTGATTTTCTTCCTTCTTGACAGATACACAAGAGCAAGACATAACACACAGTGATAGTGAACAAGACAGACAGCAAGAACACGACAAGAAACAAGATAGCCAAGACTAGAGAAGACACACAACAACAACATTCAAACTCTTCACTGTGCTGAAAAATAATCTGGTCTTCACCTTGACATTGCTGAAGAAGAAGAAGAACTTTCATCCCAAATCAAGAGTCTTCTTCATTCTTCATTCCAGGATTCTTCAAGGACAACAATTCTTTATTAGTCAAGAAGTTCCTCGATCTCTTCTGGTCAAGGCTAAAGATAGAAGACCTACTCACCCTGAATCAAAGCTCCAATCTTCCTGAACAACTCAATAACTCAGGGGGAGCTTTGATAACATCAAAGATCCACTAGTATTCTCAGTTATATTTGAGAAAGAGAAGACACGATAACTCTCTCACCCCCTCACTGTACAAAGGGTTCTTTAACTCCCTTCAAAAGTTATTCCTTGGTTGCAAGTCACCTGATCAAAAGACTTGGGTTGGTTTTTGAGCACCTAATCAAAAGTTCATTGGTGGCAGTCACTTGATCAAAACTGTTAGTGGATTCCTACCAGGGTGGTAGAAGAGTGGATGTACCCAGGTTAGGGAACCACTATAAAAGTTCTCGTGTTGTCTGGTTGCCCTCTTTCCTTTTTATTTTTGCTGTGCCTTTGCTAGTTAGTTTTTGATGTGCCTGTGTTAGTTAGTTTTGCTGTGCCTGTGATAGTTATATTTATCTTAGGTTGCTCTTTTACTTACAACAAATTTTAGTATTTATTAATTGCTTTACTCTGAAGTTTTTATAAACTAAAAAAGATTTAAAGATACTTTATTCACCGCCCCCCTCTAGAGTTATCAGGTCTATCGCAAGTTTGTGGAAGGATTTTCGAAGATCTCCTTCCCTCTAACAACTCTGACAAAGAAGGGTGTACCTTTTGTGTTGGCACCTAAGTGTGAGGCAGCTTTCCAAGAGGTGAAGGACCACCTTACCTCTATGTGAATCCTCGCCCTCCCATCTGGGAAGGAAGGATTCTAAATTTATACTAATGCATCATATAGGGCATGGGGGAGGTATTGATGCAGGATGTCCACATGATTGCGTATGCTTGTAGAAAACTTAAGAAGCACGAAGTGAATTACCCAGTGCATGTATTGGAACTGGGAGCAGTGGTCTTCTCCCTAATGATTTGGAGGCACTATCTATATGGAATCCACTGTGAGATCTTTTCCGATAATAAAACTAGAAATTCATCCACACCCAAAAATATCAGAACTTGATACAGTGGCGGTGGCTGGAGTTTCTACGTGATTATGAGTTTATATTTAATTACCACCACAGGAAGGTGAACTCAGCGATCATATGAGAAAGTAGTCCACAACACTGGACCACCCCGCACGAGCATTAGTTTGCGGACAAACTATGCAGCGGAAGCAATGGTATGCCCATGTGTAAAAAGTCACAAAAAATAGTCCATTAAGTACAATGTGTTAGGCCAGCTTTGTTTTAACCTTACCATTATGCAACCTCCACAGGTCGCCGTGCCGCAAAATGTGGCTCCTCCCCGTCCAGCTGCCACTCCGTTTCTACAAACAGAGATGGGCAGACTTTGACGGCTATCCTGGACGCCTTCAAAGCCCAGCAAGTCCTGGCCCTGCAGCCAAATCTGGGGTCAAGCTGTCTAAGTGCCTTTAAGAGCCTGTCCCCACCGATGTACCGTGGGACAGAGGATGCTGTAAAGACGGAGGAATGGATGGAGGCCATACACGAGATATTGGTAGGCATCAGCTGCCCGGTTGGCCAGGCGGTACCTCTAGCCACCTTTGCACTAGAAGCTCATGCGAAGAGATGGTTAAAGTCAGTGCGGGAGTCTACATATACATACTGGGAGCTGTCAGACATTTCTTAGGAGGAGTTCGGCGATGTATTTTTGGATCACTTCATATCTTCTACGGACAGAGATGCTTTGGAGGAGAGGTTTCTGAACCTCCGGCAGGGGAGCAGATCGGTTATTGAGTACCAGAGGGAGTTCTCCCACCTTGCTAGGTTCGCAGGGATACAGGACACAGACGACAGGAGGTATGCCAAGAGGTTCTACCGGGGCCTCAGAGATGATTTGAGGTAGGCTTTGTTGTTCATTTCTCCTGGCACGTCTACCCAGATTATCAAGATGGAAAAGAAGCTGGAGGCCGACCAGCTGATGGTGCAAGTCACAGGGAAGAGACCGTATGATGGGTCAACATCAGGAGAGAGCAGCAGGGGCTCTCAGAGAGGCATGACTATTGGATACAAGAGGGGTGGGGGACATCGTCGTCCCAACTTCAGGCAGGAGCAGGGGCCTCCTCCAGCATTAGCTCCCCCACCTCTACAGGTGCATGCTCCGAGGATGTAGGATGACCATGCACATCGGCCAGTAGTCTGTTACGGATGCCGCCAGCCCGGGCACATTAGATCGGAGTGTCTACATCGATTCCATCCTCCTCCTCCTCCTCCTCCTCCACCTCCAGTGGCCCTAATATAGCATGGTCGAGGCCGAGGCCGAGGACGAGGTCGAGGCCGAGGCCAAGGACGAGGTCGAGGCCAAGGCCGGGGATATCATAGCAGAGGACGTAATCAGGAGCCGATGTATGCTTTGGACTTCCCGGAGTAGAGGAACCCCGAGGAGGTGATTGCAGGTTCTTTAATTGTTTTAATTTAGAAATTTCAACCTTAGTAGTGCCTTGAAAACCATAGAAATAACATCCAGTATACCTCAAATAAATCTCAGGCATAGTTATGATCAGCGGCAAGCCCACACATACCCTCTTTGACACAGGTGCTTCCCACTCATTCGTGTCGGACACCTTCATTGAAGGACTAGAGGGTGTGGAGAGATTCCCTAACACAGAGATGAGGGTATGTCTTCCTAATGGCTCGGAGCTACGGACCAAGGATTGCTGCAACATGGAGGCCGAGATAGGAGGCAAGACATTAGAAGCTCCGGCGACGATCTTGAGTTTGCCGGACTTTGATTTGATTGTGGGCATGACCTGGCTTCATTGGAACTATGCCCAGATCGATTGCCCCTCTAAGAGGATCACACTCAGACATGGAGACTCCTATATTACTATTGAAGGTATATGACCTATCCCCTATCTATCATTATCTTCTGTACAGGCTGTCAAGGCCTATGAGCAGGGGGAAGAGGTGTACCACATATGCTTCGAGATGGTCACAGCGGAGAGTTCTATAGATGATATCCCGGTGGTTCGGGATTTCTCCGATGTATTCCCGGAGAAATTTCCCGGAATACCACCAGCTCGGGACTTGGATTTCAGGATTCAGTTGGTGCCGGGGGCGAGGCCAGTGTCCCGGGCACCTTACAGGATGGCTCTTAGAGAGTTGGCAGAGTTCAGAACTCAGCTTCAGGCACTTGTGGACTCAGGGTTTGTGCGTCCGAGTTCGTCGCCGTGGGGAGCACCAGTTCTCTTTGTAAAGAAGAAAGACGGATCTTTGCGGCTGTGCATTGATTACAGAGAGCTGAACCGGTTGACGGTCCAGAATACCTATCCCCTGCCTCGGATAGACGAGTTATTTGATCAGCTTCAGGGGGCCTTCTGGTTTTCTAAGCTGGATTTGAGATCCGGTTACTATCAGCTGCGCATCCAAGAGGAAGACATCCCGAAGATGGCTTTCAGCTCACATTATGGGTTATACGAGTTCACGACGATGCCTTTTGGGCTCACAAATGCCCCTGCCGCATTCATGAGTCTAATGAACCGTGTATTCGAGCCTTTCTTAGATCGCTTCGTGATTGTATTCATCGACGACATATTAATCTACTCTCGGACTCAGGAGGAGCATACAGATCATTTGACACAGGTTTTGCAGAGGCCGAGGGAGTCCCAGATGTATGCAAAGTTCTCAAAGTGCCAGTTTTGGCTACAGGAGGTGGCCTTCTTGGGACATACGATCAGTGGAGCTGGATTGGCGGTGGATCCAGCCAAGATAGAGACAGTGAGAGATTGGCCATGGCCGAAGACAACGTCCTACATTCGCAGTTTCTTGGGACTAGCAGGTTACTATCGTAAGTTCGTGGAGGGGTTCTCGAGGATAACACTCCCCCTCACGACCTTAATGAGGAAGGATGCATAGTTTATATGGACAGAGCAGTGCGAGACGACATTTCAGGAGTTGAAGGACCGACTTAACTCATCCCCTATACTTGCACTCCCATCTGGGAGTGAGGGATTTCAAATTTACACGGATGCCTCATACGAAGGGATGGGTGCTGTACTGATGCAGCACGGACATGTTATCGCTTATGCTTCAAGACAGTTGAAGAAGCGCGAGCATAACTATCCGGTACACAATTTGGTGCTCGGGGCTGTTGTATTTGCACTAAAGATATGGCGACACTCTCTGTATGGGATCCATTGTGATAATTTCTCAGATCACAAGAATCTCAAGTACATCGATATGCAGAAGTACCTAAACCTGGGACAGAGGAGATGGCTAGAGTTTCTCTGTGACTATGATTACCAGATTCACTACCACACGTGGAAGGCAAACACAGTAGCAGATGCATTGAGTAGGAGGTTCGGCACCTCTGGACCGGAGCCTCTAATGATGGCTATGGAGCTGATACGGATGATGGACGACATGTATATTATTATGGTTTCTAAGGCCGAGCCAGTAGGATATCGAGAGTACCTGAGCTCTATGATCAGTTATGATGACATTCGGGAGCGCATTATGACGCATCAGAGGCTGGAGCACTAGAGCCGATTTTCAGTGCCATGGAAAGGGGAAAGGTTGAGGACCACACGCTGCAGGATGATCTCCTTTGATTCCGTGGACGCATTTATATACCAGCAGGGGGCGGTATCCTAGATGATATACTTAGAGAGGCACATTACTCCAGATATTCAGTACATCCCGACATCGCCAAGATGTGGGAAGATTTACGGAGGACTATGTATTGGCCTGTGATGAAGCGGGTGATCACCCACTTTGTGACACATTGTGAGACGTGCCAGCGTGTTAAGGCAGAATGCAAGAGCCCGAGAGGTTTATTACAGCCATTGCCAGTCCCAGAGTGGAAGTTCGAGGACATTGCTATGGATTTTGTGCACGGACTACCTGGCTCCCACTCTGGGCATGATTCTATATGGGTCATAGTAGACAGATTGACCAAGGTAGCGTGCTTTATTCCAGTCCGGAAGGATGCTCCAGTTGTAGTTTTGGTGAGACTATTCGTGGAGCAGTTTGTCAGGTACCATGCCATCCCCAGGACGATTGTTTCGGACCGGGATAGTCGGTTCACTTCAAGCGAGTGTAGGGCTGTGCATGCTTACTTGGGCTCTCGGCTTACTTTTAGTACCGCCTTCCACCCGCAGACCGACGGACAGACCGAGCGGACCATCCGGACCATGGAGGATCTACTCCGCCTATGCATATTGGATACGGGGAAGCCTTGGGAGAGGGTACTACCACTGATCGAGTTTTCCTACAATAACAGCCACCAGGCTAGCATCAGGATGGCTCCTTATGAGGCACTTTATGGGAGGAAATGCCGGACACCACTGTCATGGGTTCAGGATGAGGATACCAAGGCTCTTGGTTCTGATTATGTGAAAGATACAGAGGCTTAGGTACATTTGATCAGGGATCGACTGCTAGAGGCCCAGAGCAGACAGGCGAAGTATTATGATGCTCGACACCGGAAGGTGGAGTTCCAGGTTGGAGACAGAGTTTTCTTGAAGATATGTCTGGTATATGGTGTCTCTCATGTGCGGAGGCACAAGAAGCTCAGTCCTCGATACATGTGGTCATACTTGATCATGGAGCGGATCGGCCCCTTAGCTTACTGACTGCAGCTGCCACCGGAGTTAGGTGCCCTACACAACGACTTCCATGTCTCTTCCTTGCGAAGAGCTCTCCTACAGCCAGAGCAGCCTGTTACTACTACAGCCGGTCCGATAGCGCCAGACAGATCCGTCGGATTGGAGCCGATCCGGATTGATGATACAGATGTCCGTGTGTTGTGGAAGAAGGTCCCTCTCGTGAAGGTGTTGTGGTCCAATCATGGACAGGAGGAGTACACCTGGGAGCCGAGGGATCTAATGTTGGAGAGACACCCAGAGCTGTTCACTTCAGGTATACTTTAGTTTATACATTTAAAATTTCTTATAATTTATGCAAGTAGAATCCCGTAAACCCTAACTTAAATTTCGGGGACAAAATTATTTTCTTGTTTATTGGGATTTGTAACATCCCATGTTACTTCTAGGCCCGCTTCACTTAGATTGGGTTAGACATGGGGTGGGTTATGGGGATATTAGCTAGGTTTGACCCTAGGTGGTGGGTTGTAGCCATGTGGGCCCACTAATGGGCCAAAGTCAAACTAGGTCAAACTAGCATAAATAGGAACCCTAGCCACACCATGACCCCACCACATTTCCCTAACCCTAAAACAATCTAAGTGGACTGTAGGGCATACCATTAGATCAACCCTTTGACCCTAGTTGACCAAAGTCAACCATGACCCTAATTTGGTCAAACCTATACCTATAGGCCCAATTAGCCCAAGTAGGGCACCACATTGACCCAACCCAAGTTGGGTGGTGCCATTAGACCCATGACCACCAAGTGGGGTCAGCCCACGCATCATGGTTGACCAAGTCAACTCAAGTCAAACCAAGTCAACCCAAGTCAACCTAATTAACCTAAAGGAGAAAATGAGGGCTAAGCCCACTCCCTTTGGTCCAAGCCCACCAAATCTGATCCATGGCCATCCCAAATGGACAATGACCACCCCTACCCCCTGGTTTTTAATAGAGGGACACATGCATGAGGGTAAAGTGGGAATTTTAGGATAGAGAAGGGGAGTTAAGAAGAAGAGGCCACTTGGCCTTGGCTCCATCAGCCCAAATTGTGTTGGATGGCCTCCTCAGAGAATTCCCAGGGAATTTGGCAGCATGGGGGCCACTTGGCACCAAGGGTGAAGCCTCCAAATCCCAAACCGAGCTCATCTTGATGGTATCACCCTATACAGTCACCTTCAACCCAATTCGACCACACCATCACCTTCAGAGGGTAGAATCGAGTGGAGAACGAGTCCTGGAGCGAAGCATTTGGTGGATAATTGGGATTTTGAGCAGGAGATCGCCGGAGCAGCTCATCCATGGCCAACCGCCGCCAGCCTTGCCGCCGTGCCGCCATTCGGGTCCGTTTCGCCTTTCCTCTACCCGTACTAGGTTTCTAGATCTTTAGAGAGAGTCATCGGGCTCAATTGAGCCATATACCATGAGAGGAATGTGAGAAAATTCTGAGTTTTACTTTTGCTCGGGTTCGCCGGAGGAGCCAATTTCGGCGGCCTCATCGCCGGAAACCGCTAACCGCCACCTCAGTGAAGGTGGTGGAGACATTCACCGGCAGTGGGGGTGGCTCAGCTTGCCGGAATCAGCCAGCAAAAGTGGCCAGCCAAATTCAATCTAGACCGTTGGCCATTTGGGGACGATGACCGGATTCTTTCTATATTACTTTAAGATTCGTGTCAACAGTAATTTAAATCAAATGTATAAACTATAATGTATAAATATATATCTGTCACACTAATTCAGTCACCTTGCATGGACATTTTAAGCCCCTTAGATGCATTTCCAGGTCATGCTCGTAAAATAAAAATTGTAGCTTAATGTCTTAGCTTTACATTGCCACCTTAAACATGTAATTTGGTTCAGTATACTGCCCTGTAGGTCATTTGTCCTAGGACTGGTCCTAGGCAATGACAAAAATTAAAACCAATGCCCAAGCCAAACCATTAATCCACATGACCCCAAATTTTGGGTGCATGCACGTTTAGGGCATATTTAACACCTGCCAAATATTGGGAATTTTTGGGAAAACGTTTTCTATAGTTTTATTCATAATACACAGAATTAAATAAATGAAATATTTGGAGGGTTATGGATCCAAATGACCCCAAATTGTGGTGGCATGTCCTTGAGGACTATTCTTATGCATGTTAAAAATTTCAGCATATTTGGACCAATGCATGTTGGGTAAATCCACTTGCATGTGTTTATTATATATTGGCTTGGGGTGCAAATAGACAATTTTAATATATTGTGTATTAGGCCTATTTGGAACATTCAAAATTCATGGTATTGATATCAGAGGTTCACTAGGGTGAATTATACCCCACATTGTAATAATGGGATTTTTGGAAGCAAAAAGCGCAATATTTGGAATTTTTGGAATAATTGAACCTTTTGAAAAATAAATGTAAGAAAAGGTTTTCATGGAGATAAAACCCCCAATTTTTGTCAAGATCAATATTAGGTTAGATTTAACTCCTTAAAAGTTTTATGTCTCTGTTTGAAGCATTTTGATAGGAGATATGTGGACATTACCTTTTTACCCTCATCTTACTTAATTAGGAAATTGGTGAAAATACTTTGTAGAAAATTTTGGAAAATGTTTTGATAATTTATCTGAGTATGAATAACCTTGCATAAATATCTCAGCATTTTGGATTACTCAGTAATTTTTAAAACCTTATAATGGCATTTTGGTAAATTATTAAGAATTGAAATTTATAGGCCATTACATTGTAGATGTTGATGAAACTCAGCCATTAGCCTTAAATTCAGGATACATATGTTATATAAATTTCGTAGAATTTTTAGAAATGTATTCCTTATACTTCATTTGGAAAATGACAATTGTATGAATTTTGCATTAATTAAGGAATAAATAGAAATATTCAAAGGAAAATTATAAATTTTGTTAGACATCAATATTTCACCAAGATATAACTCAAGAAAAATTCCTTAGATCAGTGGATTATAAATTTTCATACTTCATGTAATAAATGACCTAGGGGATTAATTAAATGATTTAATTAGAGGCCTTAATGACTTAAGAAAATTATGAAAATCAATAGGCTCACTTCATTAGTCCATACCATCCTAGGATAAATAATTAAGGGCAGGTGGCCGAAGGAATTGGAAGTTCCATTTCGGGGTGGTATTAGGTCATGGGTTGCGCATAGTGAAGTAGGTCATGTTGTAAGGACCACCGGTGGATAGATCAATAAATGAGATAGAGACTTCAATTGGAATATGGTCCTGGTGGATAGATTTGTCTTAGTGACAAGAGTAAAGTGCAAACCTTGGATAACATCTGGAGTGGAGGCCGGCGGAAGACCGTCGTCCTTCTGAGAACATCTTAAGTCATTAGGATCACTCAAGAGTAATAATGAGAGATGAGGCTGAATATTTGGTAGCCATCAACTAAAGTAAATATCCTTGAGAAAGGGAGCTTTGGGCATAATCCCATCATAGTTCCTAGTGCCCCCAAGAGCCCTTCACCGGGTATACCCTGGGCAGTCCTGGGATTAACCTTAAATCGCTAAGTATAATAATCCGTAAACAAGAGTAGTCTAACAGGTTAGGACATTGTGATTCTTTCTCGCCCATGACGGGTTTGGGGGATTTGGAATAAAGGCACTATTGTGCGTTCTCACCCGTGTAGGGTTGGAGGGATTGTGATAAATACTCACCCGTGTAGGGTTTGAGGCATTCAGAACAGGTTGGTCCTGCGAGCTGAAGGCTCGGGATGAAATACTTGCATGTGCATAAATTTAGTGGCGGGGCATGCGGTACTGGTCATTCATCACACCGATGACAGTACTGTGCACCAGGCGGGTGTGAGAGTTTAAGGGGCCAGTGGGTTGTTTTACAATGCGGTCTGGAGGACGATCGCCGATAACGCACATCCGACCCAACAAGACTGACAGGTTGTCAGCAAAGTACGCACGTATAGACTCTAGAGTGCACCCTGGACGTGTACATAGGCGTATGAGAGGGGTCTAAGGTTTTGTAGTGTGCATACCAGCCTAGAAGTGGAGATGCCCGCTCCGCTACTACCGTAGCCACAGCGTTGGTACCCAAGAGTGAAGCTAGCTCTCAAAAAGTGGGAACTAAAGGTCCGTGATCACAGAGTCGTTGTGTGTGAGTTGCACTTGCCTGTGCATAATTTGCATCATAAACATTCATTCATATTAGACCATACGCTTCATAGATCCTTATCATATAAATTAGTATGGGCTCTTTTATATGATAAGTTATTTTTCCTAGAAACCTTAACTTATAAATTTGTATGAGCATTTTTATAAGTTAAGGTACGATTTGTGATGATAGAGTAGTAGTAGTTTAGTTTTACTTTCCTGCTCTTACCTTCTGTTCCTTTACTTACTTTACCGTACTGCACTTGTTCTACTTACTCAGTTTTATACCTTACTTACTGTACTTGTTCTTCTTACATAGAACTGCTAGAGTAGAACTACTAATACTCCTCATTTACTTGTTAGCATAGTGCCACTGCCACCTGTTTATACTTGATACCCCTTGTTGTCCTCCGCTTCGTCCTCCCGCACGGTGCCTCGGAGTTGCGGGGCAAGGTGTGGAGGAAACGACTTTGTCTTTTTGACTAATGGTCGGTGACCAAACTATTTTTAGGAGCTCGAGGAGATGAAGCGCCAGCACGACCAGCAGGACGAGATGGCCGGACGTGAGGAGCTGATACCACCGACTACTACTACTACTGTAGAGTTGCCTCAGGTGGGATGACTTGGAGATGATAGTTTTCTTCCGTTGTTTAGAGAGAGAGATTTGATTTGATGTACAGGGCATATGCCCTTATTACTCTTCATTTTATATTATGTACTCATTTGGGCTGATGTTTTTCTTTTCATATATTATATATATGTGCTGTGACTGTGGATTAGATGTGTTGAACTCTGCTATGTATTCTTCTTTTCTCTTATTTGCCTACATGTTTAGGATCATACTAGCTGGTAGAATCGGCGAGTTGCGGCGTCAACTAACCCGTACGTTAGTGTCACTGTAAGACGGCAGTTCTGGGCATAAGACCCGGTAGCCTCCTTGGTAAAAGGGGGGGGGGGGGGTCTTACCAATGTTTGTAAGACCCCCACCCCCCCTTTTACCAAGGAGGCTACTGGGTCTTATGCCCAGAACCGCCGTCTTACGGTGACACTAACAAACGGGTTAGTTGACGCCGCAACACGCCGATTCTGCCAGCTAGTACGATCATAAACCTGTAGGCCAATATGAGAAAAGAAGAATACATAGCAGAGTTTAACACAGCTTGTCCACAGTCACATCACATATATATAATATATGAAAATAAGAACATCAGTCCAAATGAGTATATAAAATAAAATGAAGAGTAATAATGGCTTATGCCCAGTACATCAAATTAAATCTCTCTCTCTCTCTCTAAACAGCGGAAGAAAACAATCATCTCCAAGTCATCCCACCTGAGGTAACTCTGTAGTAGTAGTAGTCAGTGGTATCAGCTCCTCACGTCCGGCCATCTCGTCTTGCTGGTCGTGCTGGTGCTCCATCTCCTCGAGCTCCTAAAAATAGTTTGGTCATCGACCATTAGTCAAAAAGACTAAGTCGTTTCCTCCACACCTCGCCCCGCAACTCCTAGGAACCGTGCGGGAGGACGAAGCAGAGGACAACAAGGGGTATCAAGTATAAACAGGTGGCAGTGGCACTATGCTAACAAGTAAAAAAGGAGTAATAGTAGTTATACTCTAGTAGTTCAATGTAAGAAGGACAAGTACAGTAAGTAAGGTATAAAACTGAGTAAGTAGAACAAGTGCAGTACAGTAAAGTAAGTAAAGGAACAGAAGGTAAGAGCAGGAAAGTAAAACTAAACTACCACTACTCTATCATCATAAATCATACCTTAACTTATAAAAATGCCCATACAAATTTATAAGTTACGGTTTCCAGGAAAAATAACTTATCATATAAAAGAGCCCATACTAATTTATATGATAAGGATCTATGAAGCGTATGACCTAATATGAATGAATAATTATGATACAAATTATGCACAGGCAAGTGCAACTCGCACACAACGACTCTATGATCACAGACCTTTAGTTCCCACTTTTTGAGAGCTAGCTTCACTCTCGGGTACCACCGCTGTGGCTACGGCAGCAGCGGAGCGGGCATTTCCACTTCTAGGCTGGTATACACACTACCAAACATTAGACCCCTCTCATACGCCTTTGTACATGTCCAAGGTGCACTCTAGAGTCTATGCGTACGTACTTTGCTGACAACCCATCAGTCTTGTTGGGTCGGATGTGCGTCATAGGGGATCGTCCTCCAGACCGCAGTGTAAAACAACCCACTGGCCCCTCTAACCCTCACACCCGCCTGGTGCAACGTACTGCCATCGGTGTGACAAACGACCAGTACCGCATGCCCCACAACTAAATTTATGCACATGCAAGTATTTCATCCCGAGCCTTCAGCTTGCAGGACCAACCTGTCCTGAATCCCTCAAACCCTATACGAGTGAGTATTTGTCACAATCCCTCCAACCCTACACGGGTGAGAACGCACAATAGTGCCATTATTCCAAATCCCTCAAACCCATCACGGGCGAGAATGAATCATAATGTCCTAACCTATTAGATTACTCTTATTTACGGATTATTATACTTAGCGAATTAAGGTTAATTCCAGTACTGCATAGGGTATACCCGTTGAAGGGCTCTCGGGGGCACTAGGAACTATGATGGGATTACGCCCAAAGATCCTTTTATCAAGGCTATTTACTTTAGTTGATGGCTACCCAATATTCACCCGCATCTCTCGTTATTACTCTTGAGTGATCCTAATGACTTAAGATGTTCTCAGAAGGACGACGGTCTTCCGCCGGCCTCCACTCCAGATGCTATCCAAGGTTTGCACTTTACTCTTGTCACTAAGACCTCTCTATCCACCAGGACCATATTCCAATTGAAGTCTCTATCTCATTTATTAATCGATCCCCCGGTGGTCCTTACAACATGACCTACTTCACTATGCGCAACCCATGACCTAATACCACCCCGAAATAGAACTTCCAATTCCTTGGGCCACCTGCCCTTACTTATTTATCCTAGGATGGTATGGACTAATGAAGTGAGTCTATTGATTTTCATAATTTTTTTAAGTCATTAAGGCCTCTAATTAAATCATTTAATTAATCCCCTAGGTCATTTAATACCTGAAGTATGACAATTTATAATCCACTGACCTAAGGAATTTTTCCTGAGTTATATCTTGGTGAAATATTGATGTCTACCAAAATTTATAATTTTTCTTTAATTATTTCTATTTATTCCTTAATTAATGCAAAGTTCATACAATTGTCATTTTCCAAATGAAGTATAAGGAATACATTTCTAAAACTTCTAGGAAAATTACAGAACATATGTATCATGAATATAAGTCTAATGGCAGAGTTTCATCAACATCTACAATGTAATGGCATACAAATTTCAATTCGTAATAATTTACCAAAATACCATTATAAGGTTTTAAACATTACTGAATAATCCAAAATGCTGAGAAAATTATACAAGGTTATTCATACTCAGATAAATCATCAAGCATTTTTCCAAAATTTTCTACTAAGTATTTTCACCAATTTGCTAATTAAGTAAGATGAGGGTAAAAAGGTAATTTCCACATATCTCCTTTCAAAATTCTTCAAACAGAGACATAAAAATTTTAAGGAGTTAAATCTAACCTAATATTGACCTTGACAAAAATTGGGGGTTTTATCTCCATGATAACCTATTCTTACATTTATTTTTCAAAAGGTTCAATTATTCCAAAAATTCCAAATAATGGGATTTTTGCTTCCAAAAATCCCATTATTACAATGTGGGGTATAATTCACCCTAGTGAACCTCTGATATCAATACCATGAATTTTGAATGTTCCAAATAGGCCTAATACACAATATATTAAAATTGGCTACTTGCACCCCGAGCCTATATATAATAAAGATATGCAAGTGGATTTACCCAACATGCAGTCGTCCAAATGTGCTGAAAGTTTTACCATGCACAAGAATAGTCCCCAAGGACATGCCACCACAATTTGGGGATATTTGGAGCCATAACCCTCCAAATATTTCATTTATTTAATTTTGTGTATTATGAATAAAACTATAGAAAGAGTTTTCCCAAAAATTCCCAATTTTTGGCATGGGTTAAATATGCCCTAAACATGCATGCACCCAAAATTTGGGGTCATGTGGATTAATGGTTTGGCTTGGGCATTTATTTTATTTTCTGCCCTTGCCTAGGACCAGTCCTAGGAAAAATGACCTACATGGAAGTATACTGCACCAAATTACATGTTTAAGGTGGCAATGTAAAGTTACTGACATTAAGCTACAATTTGTATTTAAGAAGCATGACCAGGAAATGCCTCTAAGAGGCTTAAAATGTCCATGCAAGGTGACTGAAATAGTGTGACAGATATATATTTATACACTATAGTTTATACATTTGATTTAAATTACTGTTGAGCACGAATCTTAAAGTAATATAGACGGAATCCGGTCATCGTCCCCAAATGGCCAACTGTCCAGATTGAATCTGGCTGGCCACTTTTGCTGGCTGATTCCGGCCAGCTGAGCCACCCCCACCGCCGTCGAATGTCGCCACCACCTTCATTGAGGTGGCGGCTAGCGGTTTCCGGCGATGAGGCCGCCGGAATTGGCTCCTCCGGCGAACCCGAGTAAGAAGTAAAACTTGGAATTTTCTCACTTTCCTCTCATGGTATCGGGCTCAATTGAGCCCGATGACTCTCCCTAAAGATCTAGAAACCTAGTACGTGTAGAGGGGATGAGAAACTGACCCAAATGGCGGCACGACGGCGAGGATGGCGGCGGTTGGCCATGGATGAGCTGCTCTGGCGATCTCCTACTCAAAATCCTGATTCTCTACCAAAAGCTTCACTCCAGGACTCATTTTCCACTCGATTCTACCCTCTGAAGGTGAGGGTGTGGTCGAATTGGGCTGAAGGTGACTGTATTGGGTGATACCATCAAGGTGAGCTCGGTTTGGGCTTTGGAGGCTTCACCCTTTGTGCCAAGTGGCCCCCATACTGCCAAATTCCCTGGGAATTCTCTGAGGAGGCCAGCCAGCACAATTTGGGCTGATGAAGCTAAGGACAAGTGGCCTCTTATTCTTAACTCCCCTTCTCTCTCCTAAAATTCCCACTTTACCCTCATACATGTGTCCCTCTATTAAAAACCAGGGGGTAGGGGTGGTCATTGTTCATTTGGGTTGGCCATGGATCAGATTTGGTGGGCTTGGCCCAAAGGGAGTGGGCTTAGCCATCATTTTCTCCTTTAGGTTAATTAGGTTGACTTGGGTTGACTTGAGTTGACTTGGTCAACCATGATGAGTGGGCTGACCCCACTTGGTGGTCATGGGTCTAATGGCACCACCCAACTTGGGTTTGGTCAATGTGGTGCCCTACTTGCGCTAATTGGGCCTATAGGTATAGGTTTTACCAAATTAGGGCCATGGTTGACTTTGGTTAACTATGGTCAAAGGGTTGACCTAATGGCATGCCCTAGGGTCCACTTAGATTGTTTTAGGGTTAGGGCAATGTGGTGGGGTCATGGTGTGGCTAGGGTTCCTATTTAGGCTAGTTTGACCTAGTTTGACTTTGGCCCCTTAGTGGGCCCACATGGCTACAACTCACTACCTAGGGTCAAACCTAGCTAATTTCCCCATCACCCACCCCATGTCTAACCCAATCTAAGTGAAGGGGGCCTAGAAGTAACATGGGATGTTACAAATCCCAATAAACAAGAAAATAATTTCATCCCCGAAATTTAAGTTCGGGTCTACGAGATTCTACTTGCATAAATTATAAGAAATTTTAAACGTATAAACTAAAGTATAGCTGAAGTGAACAACTCCGGGTATCGCTCCAACATTAGATCCCTCGGCTCCCAGGTGTGCTCCTCCTGTCCATAATTGGACCACAACACCTTCATGAGAGGGACCTTCTTTTTCCGCAACACACGAACATCTGTATCATCAATCTGTATCGGCTCCAATCCGACGGATCTATCTGGCGCTATCGTACCGGCTGTAGTAGTAACATGCTGCTCTGGCCGTAGGAGAGCTCTTCGCAAGGAAGTGACATGGAAGACGGTTTGTAGGGAACCCAACTCCGGTCGCAGCTGCAGTCGGTAAGCTAAGGGGCCGATCCGCTCCAGGATCAAGTATGGCCCCATGTATCGAGGACTGAGCTTCTTGTGCCTCCGCACCCGAGAGACACCATGTACCGGACGTATCTTCAAGAAAAATCTGTCTCCAACCTGGAACTCCACCTTCCGGTGCCGAGCATCATAATACTTTGCCTGTCTGCTATGGGCCTCTAGCAGCCGATCCCTGATCAAATGTACCTTAGCCTTCATATCCTTCACGTAATCAGAGCCAAGAGCCTTGGTATCCACATTTTGAACACATGACAGCAGTGTCCGACATTTCCTCCCATAAAGTGCCTCATAAGGAGCCATCCTGATGCTAGCCTGGTGGCTGTTATTGTAGAAAAATTCGATCAGTGGTAGTAGCCTCTCCCAAGGCTTCCCCGTATCCAATATGCATAGGCGGAGTTGATCCTCCATGGTACGGATGGTCCGATCGGTCTGCCATCAGTCTGTGGGTGGAAGGCGGTACTAAATATAAGCCGAGAGCCCAAGTAAGCATGCACGGCCCTCCACTCGCTCGAAGTGAACCGACCATCCCGGTACGAAACTATCGTCCTGGGGATGCCATGGTACCTGACAAACTGCTCCACGAATAGTCTCACCAAAACTACAACTAGAGCATCCTTCCGGACTGGAATAAAGCGCGCTACCTTGGTCAGTCTGTCTACTATGACCCATATAGAATCATGCCCAGAGTGGGAACGAGGTAGTCTATGCACAAAATCCATAGCAATGTCCTCGAACTTCCACTCTGGGACTGGCAATGGCTGTAATAAACCTCCTGGGCTCTTTCATTCTTCCTTAAAACGCTGACACGTCTCACAATGTGTCACAATATGGGTGATCCCCCTCTTCATCCCAGGCCAATACATAGTCCTCCGTAAATCTGCCTACATCTTGGTGATGCCGGGATGCACTGAATATCTGGAGCAATGTGCCTCTCTAAGTATATCATCCCGAAAACCGCCCCCTGCTGGTATATAAATGCGTCCACGGAATCGAAGGAGATCATCCTGCAGCGTATAGTCCTCAACATTGCCTCTCTCCAGGGCACTGAAAATCGGCTCTAGTGCAGCATCCAACCTCTGATGCGCCATAATGCGCTCCCGATTGTCATCATCACTGATCATAGAGCTTAGGTACTCTCAATATCCTACTGGCTCGGCCTCAGAAACTATAATAATATGCATGTCGTCCATCATCCGTATCAGCTCCATAGCCATCATCCGAGGCTCCGGTCCAGAGGTGTCGGCCCTCCTGCTCAATGCATCTGCTACTGTGTTTGCCTTCCCTGAGTGGTAGTGAATCTGGTAATCATAGTCACAGAGAAACTCTAGTCATCTCCTTTGTCGCAGGTTTAGGTCCTTCTGTGTATCAATGTACTTGAGATTCTTGTGATCTGAGAAAATATCACAAAGGATCCCATACATATAGTGCCGCCATATCTTTAGTGCAAATACAACAGCCCCGAGCTCCAAATCGTGTACCGGATAGTTATGCTCGTGCTTCTTTAACTGTCTCGAAGCATAAGCGATAACATGTTCGTGCTGCATCAGTACAACACCCATCCCTTCGTATGAGGCATCCGTGTAAATCTGAAATCCCTCACTCCCAGATGGGAGTGTAAGGATATGGGATGAGGTAAGTCGATCCTTCAACTCCTGAAATGACATCTCGCACTGCTCTGTCCATATAAACTCTGCATCCTTCCTCGTCAAGGTCGTGAGGGGGAGTGCTATCCTCGAGAACCCCTCCATGAACTTACGATAGTAACCTGCTAGTCCCAAGAAACTGCGAATGTCGGACGCTGTCTTTGGTCGTGGACAATCTCTTATTGTCTCTATCTTGGCTGGATCCATCACCAATCCAGCTCCACTGATCGTATGTCCCAAAAAGGCCACCTCCTGTAGCCAGAACTGACACTTTGAGAACTTTGCGTACATCTGGGACTCCCTCAGCCTCTACAAAACTTGTGTCAAATGATCTGTATGCTCCTCCTGAGTCCGGGAGTAGATCAAAATGTCATTGATGAATACAATCATGAAGCGGTCTAAGAAGGACTCGAATACACGATTCATTAGACTCATGAATGCGGCAGGGGCATTCGTGAGCCCAAAAGGCATCACCGTGAACTCGTATAACCCATAACGTGAGCTGAAAGCCGTCTTCAGGATGTCTTCCTCTCGGATGCGCAGCTGATAGTAACCAGATCTCAAATCCTGCTTAGAAAACCAGAAGGCCCCCTGAAGCTGATCAAATAACTCGTCTATCCGAGGCAGTGGATAGGTATTCCGGACTGTCAACTGGTTCAGCACTCTATAATCAATGCACAGCCGCAAAGATCCGTCTTTCTTCTTTACAAAGAGAATTGGTGCTCCCCACGACGATGAACTCGGCCGCATAAACCCTGAATCCACAAGCTCCTGAAGCTGAGTTCTGAACTCTGCCAACTCTCTGGGAGCCATCCTGTAAGGTTCCCGGGACACTGGCCTCGCCCCCGGCACCAACTAAATCCTGAAATCCAAGTCACGAGCTGGTGGTAGTCCGAGCAATTTCTTCGGGAATACATCGGAGAAATCCCGAACCACCGGGATATCAGCTATAGAACTCTTCGCTGCCACCATCTCGAGGCAGATGAGGTATAACTCTTCCCCCTGCTCATATGCCTTGACAGCCTGTACAGAAGATAATGATAGATAGGGGCTAGGTCGGATACCTTCAATAGTAATGTAGGAGTCTCCATGTATGAGCGTGATCCTCTTAGAGGGGCAGTCGATCTAGGCATAGTTCCAATGAAGCCAGGTCATGCCCAAAATCAAATCAAAGTCCCGCAATCTCAAGATCGCCGCCGGAGCTTCGAATGTCTTGCCTCCTATCTCGTCCTCCATGTTGCAGCTATCCTTGGTCCGTAGCTCCGAGCCATCAGGAAGACGCACCCTCATCTCTGTGCCAGGGAATCTCTCCACACCCTCTAGTCCTTCAATGAAGGTATCCGACACGAATGAGTGGGAAGCACCTGTGTCAAAGAGGGTATGTGCGGGCTTGCCGCTGATCATAACTATGCCTGAGATTTATTTGAGGTATACTGGATGTTATTTCTATGGTTTTCAAGGCACTACTAAGGTTGAAATTTCTAAATTAAAACAATTAAAGTACCTGTAATCACCTCCTCGGGGTTCCTCTGCTCCGTGAGGCCCAAAGTGTACATCTACTCCTGATTGTGTACTTTGCCATGATATCCCCGGCCTCGGCCTCGACCCTGTCCTCGGCCTCGACATCGACCATGCTGTACTGGGGCTACTGGAGGTGGAGGAGGAGGATGGAATCGATGCGGACACTCCGATCTAATGTTCCCAGGCTGGCGGCATCCATAACAGACTAATGGACGATGTCCATGGTCATCCTACATCCTCGGAGCATGCACCTGTAGAGGTGGGGGAGCTAATGCTCGAGGAGGCCCCTGCTCCTGCCTGATGTTGGGACGATGACGTCCCCCACCCCTCTTGTATCCAATAGTCCTGCATCTCTGAGAGCCCCTGCTGCTCTCTCCTGATATTGACCCATCATACAGTATCTTCCCTCTACCTTGCACCATCAGCTGGTCGGCCTCCAGCTTCTTTGCCATCTCGATAATCTGGGTAGTTGTGCCATGAGAAATGAACAACAAAGCCTGCCTGAAATCATCCTTGAGGCCCTGGTAGAACCTCTTGGCATACCTCCTGTCGTCTGTGTCTTATATCCCTGCGAACCTGGCAAGGTGGGAGAACTCCCTCTGGTACTCAATCAAGGATCTGCTCCCCTGCCGGAGGTTCAAAAACCTCTCCTACAAAGCATCTCTGTCCTTAAAAGATACAAAGTGATCCAAAAATACATCGCCGAACTCCTCCCAAGAAAAGTCTGACAACTCCCAGTCTGCATATGTAGACTCCCGCACTGACTTCTACCATCTCTTCGCATGAGCTTCTAGTGTAGAGGTGGCTAGAGGTACCGCTTGGCTGATCGGGCAGCTGATGCCTGCATATATCTCGGGTATGGCCTCCAGCCATTCCTCTGTCTTTACAGCATCCTCTGTCCCACGGTATATCAGTGGGGACAGGCTCTTGAAGGCAGTTAGCCAGCTTCACCCCGGATTTGGCTGCGGGGTCGGGACTTGCTGGGCTTTGAAGGCATCTAGGATCGCCGTCAAAGTCTACCCCATCTCCGTTTGTAGAAACAGAGTGGTAGCTGGAGGGGGGAGGATCCACATTTTGCGGCGCGGCGACCTGTGGAGGTTGCAAAAAGTTTATGTTAAAACAAAGTTGGCCTAACACATTGTACTTAATGGACTGTTTTATGTGACTTTTTACACATGGGCATACCACTGCTTCCGCTGCATAGTTTGTCCGCAAACTAATGCTTGCGTGGGGTGGTCCAGTGTTGTGGACTTCTTTCTTTTATGATCGTTCGGTCAAGTGATACCAGTTTGTAAGACCCCCTCTTTTACCAAGGAGGCTACCGAGTCTTATGCCCAGAACCGCCGTCTTACGGTGACACTAACGCATGGGTTAGTTGGCGCCGCAACACGCCGATTCTGCCGGCTAGTACGATCATAAACCTGTAGGCCAATATGAGAAAATAAGAATACATAGCAGAGTTCAACACAGCTAGTCCAAAGTCACAGTACATATATATAATATATGAAAAGAAGAACATCAGTCCAAATGAGTAGATAAAATAAAATGAAGAGTAATAAGGGCTTATGCCCAGTACATCAAAGCAAATCTCTCTCTCTAAACAGCGGAATAAAACTATCATCTCCAAGTCATCCCACCTGAGGCAACTCTACAGTAGTAGTAGTCGGTGGTATCAGCTCCTCACGTCCGGTCATCTCGTCCTGCTGGTCGTGCTGGTGCTCCATCTACTCAAGCTCCTAAAAATAGTTTGGTCACCGACCATTAGTCAAAAAGACTAAGTCGTTTCCTCCACACCTCGCCCTACAACTCCTAGGCACCGTGCGGGAGGACGAAGCGGAGGACAACAAGGGGTATCAAGTATAAACAGGTGGCAGTGGCACTATGCTAACAAGTAAATGAGGAGTAATAGTAGTTATACTCTAGCAGTTCTATGTAAGAAGAACAAGTACAATAAGTAAGGTATAAAACTGAGTAAGTAGAACAAGTGCAGTACTGTAAAGTAAGTAAAGGAACAGAAGGTAAGATCATGAAAGTAAAACTAAACTACCACTACTCTATCATCACAAATCGTACCTTAACTTATAAAAATGCCCATACCAATTTATAAGTTACGGTTTCCAAGAAAAATAACTTATCATATAAAAGAGCCCATACTAATTTATATGATAAGGATCTTTAAAGCGTATGACCTAATATGAATGAATGTTTATGATGCAAATTATGCACAGGCAAGTGCAACTCAGACACAACGACTCTGTGATCACATACCTTTAGTTCCCACTTTTTGAGAGCTAGCTTCACTCTCGGGCACCACCGCTATGACTATGGAAGCAGCGCAGCGTGCATCTCCACTTCTAGGTCGGTATGCACACTACCAAACCTTAGACCCCTCTCATACGCCTCTGTACACATCCAAGGTGCACTCTAGAGTCTATGCGTATGTACTTTGCTGACAACCCGTCAGTCTTGTTGGGTCAGATGTGTGTTATCGGGGATCATCCTCCAGACCGTAGTGTAAAACATCCCACTGGCCCCTCTAACCCTCACACCCGCCTGGTGCACCGTACTGCCATCGGTGTGAGGAACGACCAGTACCCCATGCCCCGCCACTAAATTTATGCACATGCAAGTATTTCATCCCGAGCATTCCGCTCGCAGGACCAACCTGTCCAGAATCCCTCAAACACTACACGGGTGAGTATTTGTCACAATCCCTCCAACCCTACACGGGTGAGAACACACAATAGTGCCTTTATTCCAAATCCCTCAAACCCATCACGGGCGAGAATGAATCACAATGTCCTAACCTATTAGACTACTCTTGTTTACAGATTATTATACTTAGCGATTTAAGGTTAATCCCAGGACTGCCCAGGGTATACCCGGTGAAGGTCTCTCGGGGGCACTAGGAACTATGATGGGATTACGCCCAAATCTCCCTTTCTCAAGGATATATACTTTAGTTGATGGCTACCCAATATTCACCCTCATCTCTCATTATTACTATTGAGTGATCCTAATAACTTAAGATGTTCTCAGAAGGACGACGGTCTTCCGCCGGCCTCCACTCCAGATGCTCTCCAAGGTTTGCACTTTACTCGTGTCACTAAGACAACTTTATCCACCAGGACCATGTTCCAATTGAAGTCTCTATCTCATTTATTGATCTATCGCCCGGTCGTCCTTACAACATGACCTACTTCACTATGCGCAACTCATGACCTAATACCACCCCGAAATGAAACTTCCAATTCCTTGGGCCACCTGCCCTTAACTTTTTATCCTAGGATGGTATGGACTAATGAAGTGAGCCTATTGATTTTCATAATTTTCTTAAGTCATTAAGGCCTCTAATTAAATCATTTAATTAATCCAATAGGTCATTTAATACATGAAGTATGACAATTTTAATGCACTTACCTAAGGAATTTTTCCTGAGTTATATCTTGGTGAAATATTATTGTCTACCAAAATGTATAATTTTTCTTTGAATATTTCTATTTATTCCTTAATTAATGCAAAATTCATACAATTGTCATTTTCCAAATGAAGTATAAGGAATACATTTATAAAAATTCTAGGAAAATTACAGAACATATGTATCATGAATTTAAGGCTAATGGTAGAATTTAATCAACATCTACAATGTAATGGCCTACAAATTTCAATTCTTAATAATTTACCAAAATGATATTATAAGGTTTTAAAAATTACTGATTAATCCACAAATGCTGCGAAAATTATACAAGGTTATTCATACTCAGATAAATCATCAAGCATTTTTCCAAAATTTTCTACTAGATATTTTCACCAATTTGCTAATTAAGAAGATGAGGGTAAAAAAGTAATTTCCACATATCTCCTATCAAAATTCTTAAAACAGAGACATAAAAATTTTAAGGAGTTAAATCTAACCTAATATTGACATTGACAAAAATTGGGGATTTTATCTCCATGAGAACCTATTCTTACATTTATTTTTCAAAAAGTTCAATTATTCCAAAAATTTCAAATAATGAGATTTTTGCTTCTAAAAATCCCATTATTACAATGTGTGGTATAATTCACCCTAGTGAACCTCTGATATCAATACCATGAATTTTGAATGTTCCAAATAGGCCTAAAACACAATATATTAAAATTGGCTATTTACACCTCAAGCCTATATATAATAAACACATGCAAGTGGATTTACCCAACTTGTAGTGATCCAAATGTGATAAAATTTTACCATGCACAAGAATAGTCCCCAAGGACATGCCACCACAATTTGGGCCATTTGGAGCCATAACCCTCCAAATATTTCATTTATTTAATTTTGTGTATTATGAATAAAACTATAGAAAATGTTTTCTAAACAATTTCCAATTTTTGGCAGGGGTTAAATATACCCTAAACATGCATGCACCCAAAATTGGGGGTCATGTGGATTACTGGTTTGGCTTGGGCATTGGTTTTAATTTCTGCCCTTGCCTAGGACCAGTCCTAGGAATAATGACCTACAAGGTAGTATACTGCACCAAATTACATGTTTAAGGTGGTAATGTAAAGTTAAGACATTAAGCTACAAATTTTATTTAAGGAGCATGACCTGGAAATGCCTCTAAGGGGCTTAAAATTTCCATGCAAGGTGACTGAAATAGTGTGACAGATATATATTTATACACTATAGTTTATACATTTGATTTAAATTACTGTTGAGCACGAATCTTAAAGTAATATAGACGGAATCCGGTCATCGTCCCCAAATGGCCAACGGTCCAGATTGAATTTGTCCGGCCACTTTTGCTGGCTGATTCCGGCCAGCTGAGCCACCACCACCGCCGGCGAATGTCGCCACCACCTTCAATGAGGCGGCGGCTAGCGGTTTCCGGCGATGAGGCCGCCAGAATTGGCTCCTCCGGCAAACCCGATTAAGAAGTAAAACTCAGAATTTTCTCACTTTCCTCTCATGGTATCGGGCTCAATTGAGCGCGATGACTCTCCCTAAAGATCTAGAAACCTAGTATGGGTAGAGGGGAGGCGAAACAGACCCGAATGGCGGCACGACGGGGAGGCTGGCGGCGATTGGCCATGGATGAGCTGCTCCGGCGATCTCCTGTTCAAAATCCTGATTCTCCACCAAAAGCTTCACACCAGGACTCGTTCTCCACTCGATTCTACCCTCTGAAGGTGATGGTGTGGTCGAATTGGGCTGAAGGTGACTGTATAGGGTGATACCATCAAGATGAGCACGGTTTGTGCTTTGGAGGCTTCACCCTTGGTGCCAAATGTCCCCCATGCTGCCAAATTCCCTGGGAATTCTCTGAGGAGGCCAGCCAGCACAATTTGGGCTGATGGAGCCAAGGCCTAGTGGCCTCTTCTTCTTAACTCCCCTTCTTTCTCCTAAAATTCCCACTTTACCCTCATGCATGTGTCCCTCTATTCAAAACCAGGAGGTAGGGGTGGTCATTGTCCATTTGGGCTGGCCATGGATCAGATTTGGTGTGATTGGCCCAAAGGGAGTGGGCTTATCCCTCATTTTCTCCTTTAGGTTAATTAGGTTGACTTGGGTTGACTTGAGTTGACTTGGTCAACCATGATGAGTGGGCTGACCCCACTTGGTGGTCATGGGTCTAATGGCACCATCCAACTTGGGTTGGGTCAATGTGGTGCCCTACTTGGGCTAATTGGGACTATAGGTATAGGTTTGACCAAATTTGGGTCATGGTTGACTTTGGTCAACTAAGGTCAAAGGGTTGACCTAATGGCATGCCCTAGGTTCCACTTAGATTGTTTTAGGGTTAGGGCAATGTAGTGGGGTCATGGTGTGGCTAGGGTTCCTATTTAGGCTAGTTTGACCTAGTTTGACTTTGGCCCTTAGTGGGCCCACATGGCTACAACCCACTACCTAGGGTCAAACCTAGCTAATTTCCCCATCACCCACCCCATGTCTAACCCAATCTAAGTGAAGGGGGCCTAGAAGTAACATGGGATGTTACACCCACGTCGAGCCCTGAGTCTCAAATAATGGCTATGGAGTTGGCTCGAGTGCTTGAAGATATTGATATTTTGATGGGCTCTAAGGCTTGTCACGGGGCTTATGTAGAATACCTAGCCACCATGAGTATACTTTATGACATCCGTTGTTGAAACCGAAAATCGGTCTCCTGTGGAGTTCGACCCTTGGGGAAGGGGTGGTCTCGCGCCTACTTTGCTCCTGCAAGAAAAACAACAAAGAGGACAAGGAGAAACCGACCCAAGGGCTCGGCGGGGAGGTCCCACCACAAACCCGGAAGATCTCAGAGCGCTTCCCCTCCTTAGCCAGAAGCCGAGCTAAGGTACCCTCAGAAAGCACTTGAGAACTGGAGCAGGGAGGCACAAGAAGCATGTTTTCTGGGGTACCCCTTGGGTCCTATTTATAGTTTTTGAAATCTGGGCTGCCAATAACTAAAAGAACTGGCCTGAAATTACCAGAAAACCCTTGGTTGGGTCTGCCAACAGCCAAACTCTGCTGTTTTGAAGGGCTATAGGCAGCCCAGCGGGGGCAAAACAGTAAAAAGTACCTCATTCATCCAGGCGAGCTGGGGAGCTTGGCCACCTCGGCAGGTCTTGCTCGCCTACTGTTGCTGAGTTCCACTGCGAGGACGTGAGCTGGGACTTGCTCGGCGAATGTCGAGCCCGGGTTCGACGAATGCTGATCTCCGCTCGATGAGCGCCGATCTCTGGTCGACGAATGCCGAGCTCGGGCTCGGCCTCCTCACTGCCGAGCTCGCCTTCTGCCTTTAGCCCGATCTGTCTGGTTCCTGGTGACCTTGATCGCCAGACACGGGGTTGTACTCAATACCCGCTCTTTTTGAGCTTGCCAAAGCTCGGAAAGAAACATCCAATCCCAAGTGTGCGGCGAGCGCGGGTTGGCGAGCTGGAGGGAATCTTTGGGTGGGGTCCACCTGCGGCTATATATACATGCACCAGCCCACCTGCTTGACTCTTGCTATTCCCTTTGCTCCAACCCTGCCAAGATGCCACTTCCCAAGGAGATCCAAGAGTGTATAGACCGAGCTCGCCATGCTTCCGCAGCTCGCGTAGCCGCCCTGACGGCGGTTCCTGCTAAAGTTCCGCAAGTTGATTCTGCCGAGCCCGCCTCCAAGAGGTCGAAGCCATTCCCTCAGGCGGCCGAGCCCATTTACCACGACCTGAGGGCCACCCTGGAGCGCGAGACCGGCTCTTCCACCCGGAAAATTCTTGAGAAGGATAGAGAGGTTGTCGTAGTCGGCGACGACCCGGATGGTCAACCAGATGGCGGGGGCGTCGCGCCGCGATAGCCCACACCGCGAGACGAGACGACTCTCGTGGACTCACGGTTCATGGCACTTGAAAACCTTCCCCAGGACCCGCCTCTTCTCTTTGGGATACTGCCAGTGAGTTCGCAGAGGCCGAACTCGCTAGTGCGCGCCTCCCCTCCTCACCAAACTGACGTGGCCGCGGGGGCGGGTCAAGGAACCATCCCCACCCCGGGATTTGAGCTCCTCTCGCCCGGGGCTCGCGGCCCAGGTCGCGGGAAGGATTTGAGATTCATCCCTCCCCACATCTCCTTTGAGCTGCCGAGCTCGTCAGGTGAATTTTGCTTGACTTCCTGCCCCATGAGGTTTTTCCGCGTCTCTTCTTGCTGACACTTGTCTTCACAGCTCTTCCCAGCCAATCCGCTACCGAGGAATCCTTGCGGGCAGCCCACTACTCTCCCCTCCCTTCCCTAAGCTCGCTGGACTCTTACCTGGGTCCTGAGGTGGATCAAGGCGAGCTGACGAGGAGGGAGGTCAAGCTCCTCAAGAAGCTGGTGTACGGGCTGCGCGAGGTGCAAGGGGTCAACAAGATGCTATAGCACGACTACGCGCGTCTCGCCGATGAGGTGCGAAACGGCCGGGCTGGCGAGCTGATGTCCCCCTCCCGGCTCCTGGACGAGATAGATGATGGCCTCTCGGTGGCGCAGATGAACTCGGGAAGGATCCGCGAGCTGCTCCGCGCGCAGCAGTCTGGGGGGCGGGGGTCGCGAGGCCGGGGTAGGAAAGTGAGCGGCTCCTTTGCTGAGCTGACCGGTACTCGCATCCCGATGCTCTCCCTGCTCGTATGCCCTGCTTTTTCATTCCTGAACTTTGTCTGTAATAAGTAGCTCTTAGAATATTCTTGGACATGTTATTCAAATAATGTACTGCAATGTTTGACTTAGCCTTGGTTGGTATGCGCCGGAAATCGGCGAGCTTGGGTGGCGAGCTGGGGTGGCGAGCTGGGGCGGCGAGCTGAGCCGATTGGACGGCCTGCCTCAGATTTCTTTTCCTATAAATAGCCCCCCCATCACCTACCCCGTACTGTGCCTTTACTGCTCTTTCCCTCTCTCTGTGCTTCTTTATCTTCCTGCTCGCGCTCCGCTTATTCCTCCACGATCATGGGCAAGACCAATCCAGATGCCGACGGCCGCTCCATGTGCGCGCAGCACTTCACAGATTATTGCTTCTTCGATGGGCACACCAGCGAGGAGGAGCTCGCAGAATTCAAGGCCGCGTATGTGCCGCCGGGCTTTGAGGCACGTGGGCCCGGGGATGGGGAGGCTATCAACACGTTCTACGAGGACGAGCTCACCTTCCCCATCTCTCATTTCGAGGTGGGGTTGCGCCTCCCCCTCTGGCCGGAGATCCGACAAATCTTGAAATACTACGGCGCGGTACCCTCCCAGCTGAACTCCAACGTCGTTGCAATGATGGAGGCGTTCATGAGCTATCTCCGGCGGGAGAGGATCGAGTTCAACCTGATAGTGTTCAGGAAGCTGTTCTCCTACAAGGCGACGCCGGATGGGGTCGCCTACTTCGGCGGCTCGCTGATCAAGGTTCGCGAGATCACAAATAAGCACCACACCTGGATGACCAAGATCGCCTTCATCAAGGGCGATCTCGGCAACATCCCCTACTCGCCTCAGCAGAAGGGCGAGGAGGTGTACCGACCGCCGGCCGTGTCCGGCAACGATGCTGAGCTCCACAAGTACTTCCTCAACAAAGACTTCAAGGTCGCCTTCCTGCGAAGGGGCCTCGACTCGCTTCCCCACGTTCTACCCGGCGAAGGTACTGTTCTCTCCTCATCTTGCCGAGCTCGCCCGATCACCGAGGTCGCCATATTGTTGCTGAATCTCTTCTGATTTTTTCAGTATTTTCTTGCAGGGGAGCGCATAGTTCCCGCGAACCCGCAGTTTGCGGATCCGGGATCACACCCAGACCCCCTCGCCCGCGATAAGGCGGCGGCGGCGGCCTGCCGAGATGAGGCGGTCTTCTCACATCCCTCTTCTAGCAAGAGGCGACCTGAGGATGTGGGGTCGAACCCGCCACAGTGCCAGCGACCACTAAAGAAGATGCGGAGAACCCTGTTGGCTCCGCGGGGGCAACAACAACAACAACATCAACAGCCCAACCCCAAATACATCAGCTCGTCAGAGACCCCTCCCGACGCGTCGCCGGAGAGCCCGCTGAAGGAGATTACCAGCATAGGCCGGAAAGGTGGTGAGGCCCCCTCTTCTGCGGTGGTGATCTCCCTTCCTCCATCGGCGAAGAGGGCAGCCCGCGAGCGCGCGCTGCCGAAGCAACACCCCCTCTTCAACTTCGGCAGGCGGTGGAAGGACTCGGCGGGCGAGCCCATGCTGCAGTGGGATGAGCTCGCTCATCGAGTTTCCATCTCCACCCTGCACCCCTCCTGGCACGACCGCGAGCCTGCCACCGGTCATGCCTATGCCCTCGGCTTTGGCCTATATGGCCGCGAGGATGCCGAGGCCTACAAGAAGATGACCCTCCGGCAGCTCGGCCATGAGGGCCTGCAGGCCCACTTGCGGACCATGGAGCTGCACCACATGCTGACCCGCAGCAGCTTCGCCCTCAGCAACCAACTCCAAAAAGCTGAGCAGGCTCGCGTCGTCGCCAAGGTTAAGGTCACTGACCAGGCGAGGCGGCTCAGCATAGCGGAGGGACTACTCGCCCAAGCCGCCGACGGGCTGGTAAGTGCCAAGCACTACACTTCCCTTTTACATAGAATCATTCTGCGGCGCTGATACCAAACCGAATTTTCTCTACCAGGATGCCAAGGCCGCAGGGGAGCTTCAGTCTCGTAATGCCGAGCAGGGGGAGGAGATCAGCCAGCGGCGCGCACACCTCGCCAAGCTAGAGGGCGCGAACACGAAGCTGAAGGAGGAGAATCAGCACCTCCTCCGCGAGGTCCGTCGCCAGGCGGAGATCTTCTTCCCGCCTCACGACATTGACCCTACCCTCCCCTACAAGAGCCCGCGGATCTTTGGCGAGGCCGACATCACCGAGAGACTGCGGAACAACTCCATCCAAGCCGCCGAGTGCACCCTCCAAATGATGAAGGACTCGGGGGTGCTGGTGGAGGGATGCGAGGGGATCTCGGCCTGGGACATGATGCCGAGCCTGTTCCCATCAACGCTGCCTAGCAAGAAGGAAGATAGCATGTACGTGATGTTCGGGAAGGGCTTCCAGGATCAGTCGGGTGAAGGCGAGAACCAGTCCGGCGGGGGGGGGGGGGGGGGGGGAGGGGGGGCGAGGCCTGAAGACAGCTTGTACTTCTTCTTCTTTTTTTCCTTTTTTGTTTACTCGCCGAGGCGAGCCTGTTGGGTATTGTACCCACAATGTACCTGATTTGAAGAAGCACCTGGACAAGCTAAGATCAATAGACTATGTATTTGATAAAATCCTTCTAGTTGTGCTTGCAGTTTTTCCACGCTAAGTGCACACCAATGTCAGGGTGCAGTAGGTCAATATACACGGGTCTGCACGACGTAATCCCTCGTTGAGCAGATCAGTGTGTTGGCCTACATGTACTCTCTCTATTGGAGTGCACTTATTTTCAAGCACAGGGCTGTAAATATGCAGGAGCAGACAAGGAGCAAGGATGGGTCAAGGAGCATCTCATAGGTGGAAAGACGAAAATTCGTCTAAGTTAGAATCGACGAGAATCACCAAGTGATTCTCGCCGATTCGGCGAGAATCACTTGGGATTCTCGCCGATTCGTCGAGAATCAGAAGTTGATTCTCGCCGAACTCGATCCAGCAACTGCTAAGCAAGCACCTCTGCGTCTAAGTAAGAATCGACGAGAATCACTTAGTGATTCTCGCTGATTCGGCGAGAATCACTAGTGATTCTCGTCGAATCGACGAGAATCACTGGTTGATTCTCGTCGAATCGACGAGAATCACTGGTTGATTCTCGCCGTCTCGACCTGGCTTAAAGCAGTGCGTGCAACCAAGGCAAATTCGACGAGAATCATCTTTGATTCTCACCGAATCGTCGAGAATCACCTTTGATTCTCGGCGACTCGGCGAGAATCACTTTCGATTCTCACCGATTTTGACTTGGCGTTTTTCTGGAACTTCCTGAACCGGATTCTGCCGCTGTTAAATTTCTGGACCGGGATTTGGGGATTTCTATTGTGGGTCCCACAAACGGTCATATTGGAGTAAACTACAGTATTTATACACGGGTATTTTGAACGGAATACCTAGATAGAAGGAAGCCGAGCGAGTGCAACCCTAAAATCGCGAAATCTCTCCGCCGCCTCCGTCGCCGCTCGCGCAAGTCCGTCGCCGCTGCTGATCTCATTTCTTCCCGATCTCCGGCGACAGAAGCTTAGCAAAGCTTGAGTCTCACGTGTCTATCCAGAGATCCCTTATCTCTCGATTTGTTGACCGGGAAAAACTCCCCCGTCCGAATCGATCGAGACGACCGATCCTAGAGTGACCGTTGGTAGACCTAGTTTGCTTCGCTACGAAGTTTGGATCTTCAAGTTCAGCAGCCGCTTATCATCGTAGCCGCCGATCCCGAAGCTAGCCGCCGCCTGTGTTGCCGCCGCCGGTTCCGGGGAGATCCTCTCCAAGAGAGACCAAGGTTGTAGACACTTCATCGACTTCAAGAACACGTCATCGAACGAAGAGGAACACCGTAGTCTCCAAAAGAAGTTTGTATCACGTGTACATTCTATATTTAATTTTGTTGTAAAGGAACTTTTGTTCCGTGTTGTAAGGGTTGGGTGCAACCTGTTTTGTGGGAGTTTTGACTCTCACGTGTGGAAGGGTTCCTTCCGTTAGTGTAGGGATTGGATTTCAATCCCGTTGGAGAAGTGACCGAGTCGTCCCTTGTTGGGGAGATAGGTCGAAGGGGGAAAGTGGATGTACCCAAGTCGGGGAACCACTATAAATTGCCTGTGTATTCTGTGTGCTGTGCTTTTTATTTTTATTGTGCAGGTACGTTCGTAAATTCCGCAAAAGTGCTACTCGTCACCTATTCCCCCCCCCCATAGGTGCACATAGCTGACACTAGGTGGACTTTCAAGTGGTATCAGAGGGAGGTTGCTCATCAAAAAGGTCAACACCTTGAGTTGAATCCTGCCCCTAGTGTCAAGAAGAAGACAAATATCTACTATGGACGGGCTCAAGTTCTCCGGCAAGATCCCAGTATGCACCAGGCTAAACTTTCCGATCTGGAAGGAAAGAATCAGGTTTTACATGGAAGCAGTCGATCCTCGACTCTTCATGATCGTGGAGGAGGGACCTTATGTCCCCACCAAAGCCTCCACCATCGATCCCACCAAGAAGGTGCCGAAGACACTTTCTAAAATGGACAAAGACGAGATGGTACTCATAGGACTGGACAAGAAGGCAAGAAACATTCTGGTGAGCGCAGTTGATGATTCCATGATGCAAAATTTCAGCAACTGCAGGACTGCTCAGGAGATCTGGCAGTGCCTGATCATCCTAATGGAGGGCACGGATGAAGTGAGGGATGATCGGAGATCCCTCCTGAACCAAAAATATGAGGCCTTCAGGCAAGGGCCTAAGGAAGAAATCGGAGTCACATACGAGAACTTCCTGAAGATTGTCAACGCCCTCAAGGGCTACGGAAGAGTGTTCACCAATGGTGAACTCAATGACAAATTCCTTAGGTCCCTTACTAAGGAATGGGACACAAAGATCTGCGCCATCAGAGAATTTGGCAGACTAGCAGAAACTGATCCACAAATCCTGTTTGGGAAGCTGATGTCCTATGAACTTCAGCTGAACACCAGGAAGGCAGAGGAAGAAGCAGAGAAGGCTGCTGCAAAAGAAAAGACTGTGGCCCTAAAAGCCAGTTACTCCAGAAAGGGCAAGTGTGCGATGTCATACCGTGCGAGGAGTGAGGAAGAGGAGGAGGACTCTGAACCATGCTCCTCCGGCTCAGAGCTGTCGGAGGAGAATTTCTCCCTCATCACCCGAGAGTTCAAGAAGTTCCTCAAGATGAGGAATCAAAGAAAGAAAGACAGCTCCTCCTCCAGGCATCAGAAGAAAAATTATTCTTCTGACAGGTATGCATCTAAACCTAACAAACATCGTTCTTCTGATATTATTTGCTTTGGATGCAATAAGACAGGACACGTCGTGGCCAACTGCCATCAAAGCAAAAGAGAAAAAGGGAAAGGAGAGGAGCTCAAATCCTCCAGAGATAAGAAGAAGCAGCGGAGCTACATCGCAAGAAGGCCAAAGACACTAAGTGAGTCTGATTCCTCAGACTCCAGTGATGATGAGGAAGCCTACTTCGGGCTGGTGGGTCGCTCCGACTCAGAAGGAGAATGTCCCCCATTTACTGGGAAGGTAAAAGCTCACACCCCTCTCTCCGACTCCGACTCTGATCCTGAGTCTCAGGATGATGAACCTGAGGATGGCCCTTCAGCCCGTGAAGCTGAGCTCCTCGAGAAGTATGAGCTTCTGCTCAACACTTTCGATGAGTGCAGAAAGAGACTGAAGGCTGAGAAGAAGGAAGTAAAATTCCTTAAGGGTGAGTGTGTATCCCTAAGGGAAGAGGTCACTAGCTTGATTTCTCTCCGACAGGAACACCTTGACCTGACTTCCAAGCATTCAGAGTCTTTGAAGCTCCTTGATCTAAAGCAGGAGGAAGTCGACAAGTTGGAAGAACTACTTGCGGCAGAAAGGAAGATCGTCAAGAGCTTCTCCATGCCAAAAACAGTTCTTCCAGTCGTTGATACCTTCTCTGCTCAGGCCAAAGGAGCTGGCTTGGGGCATATAGGGGTATCTGGTTCTTCATCTAGGAGAAACAAGAACCAGAGGAAGAATAAGGCCGCCAAGAAGGCCTCTGCTGATGAAAAGGGTAAGGCTCCTCTTAGTCCTGTTGCGTTCAGAAAGCCTGGCTTTCCTTGCAACCAACACGACTTTGAGTCAACATTTGGGCATCATTTCCGGCCCTCGGTTGCAAAGCCAAAGAGCCGGTATGACGGTTGGAACTTTCCCCGGGACTTCGGTGAGAGTGCCCTCAAGGCACCTTATGAGGAAATCCACATAGGAAATTATGGTCCGTTCTCTAGCGGCCATAATGGAAAGCAGGCACCAAAAGCCAAGCCTGTTATACAGAAGGTGACAAAGTCATGCGACTGTTGTCACCATGAGGCCTCCACCTCCAGATCCAAGGCCCCAGCAGTACCCACCGTTCCCAGGGTAAGGCAGGAGCCTAGGAAGAGGTACAACAGATTTGACTGTTGGTGCTGTGGCAAAGTCGGTCACTTTGCCGTGGATTGTTGGTTTAATCCAAGGAACTACGAGACTCCCCATGTTAGCAATGCGAGACCGACCACTCGTAGGGTTAACCAACCGAGGGGGAGTATGCTAACCAGGAATCTAGGACCCAAGTTCGATTGGGTTCCTAAGGCAAATTAATTTTGTTTTGCAGGAATGTCCAAAGGCCACCAAAACGCCGATCTGGTATTTGGACAGTGGATGCTCCCGGCATATGACCGGGACAAGAAGCCTGCTGCGTGATTACACTCCAGTCGAGAATGGACCCAAAGTCATCTTTGGAGGGTCAGATCGAGGAGTCACCAGAGGTTATGGTATGATTTCCAACGGTATAATCTCTATCACCGACGTGGCTTATGTTGAAGGGTTAAACCATAACCTGATCAGTGTAAGTCAGTTATGTGATAAAGGTTATGACGTTAAGTTCTGCAAGGATAAATGTCTGATAATTTCACGTACCTCTTCTGAAACGGTATTATCAGGCATTAGGAGCAGAAATATCTTTTGTTTAGATTTTCTCAGTTTAGATTCATCTACCCCCGTATGCCTTGTGGCAACAGGCAGTGCATCTCTTTGTGAACAATGACACAAGAGATTGGCACATATTAATTTCAAGACAATTAGTATGCTGTTTTCTAAGGACTTGGTAAGGGATGCTCCCAGTATCAAGTGCATCAAAGATAGCCCATGTCCTGCATGCCAGATGGGCAAACAGACTCGGGCTACCTTTAAGAGCATCGCTGACAAAGACTCTTCCCGATGTCTTTACCTTTTGCATATGGACTTGTTTGGTCCAATGCAAGTTCATAGCTTGGGAGGCAAGTCCTATACGCTAGTGATAGTTGATGATCATTCTCGGTTTACATGGGTGTTTTTTTGAAACGAAAGTCAGATACGTTTGACATCTTCACTAATTTTATCAAGCAGGTTCAGAACGAATTTAACTGCTCCGTGGTCAAAATCAGAAGTGACCATGGAACAGAATTCGAATCTGGTGCAATGACAGAATTTTGTGAAGAACAAGGTATCTTTCATGAGTTTTCCTCCCCGCGCACTCCTCAGCAAAATGGAGTTACGGAGAGGAGAAATAGAACTCTCATTGAAGCCTGCACGACAATGTTGAAAGACGCTTCTCTCCCGGAATACTTCTGGGCAGAGGGTGTCAATACGGCATGTCATGTACAAAACCGAGCATTGATCAACAAGCATCATCGTAAGACGCCCTACGAGCTACTGAAAGGCAGGAAACCAACCATGTCCTACTTGAGGATTTTTGGTTGCAGATGCTATGTACTGAATAATGGGAAGTACCCGCGTACTAAATTCGGTGAAAAATGCTTCGAAGGCATATTCATGGGCTATAGTTCCCATAGTCGGGCATATAGGGTCTTCAATAAGAAAACCCTAGTGGTAGAAGAATCAATAAATGTTGTATTTGATGAAGGAAGTTTGCTTAACAGCAATTCTTCCAGTAGTATTCTTGAAGATGTAGGTGCTAGACTTGAACAGCTGAGTCTGGATGAGACCGCTAAAGATGACACTCCCAAGTACGTCAAAGTTTCCACCTCCGCGTCATCTGAAAATGTTGAAGATCAAGATGGGACAAATCTCTTAGAAGAAAGAGAAGCCCAAGAAGTAGTTGAAGCTCCAGACGCCAGACTTTTAGAGCTCCGCCACGTGAGAGATCATCCTAGAGATCAGATCATCGGGGATCCTCGTGTTGGTGTCAGAACTCGAAGAGGTACAGTTAACGAAGTATTGCATCTTAGCTTCCTGTCACAGGTTGAGCCAAAGAAGTTCGACGAGGCGAACAAGGATGCGGCATGGATTCTGGCCATGCAAGAGGAACTACATCAATTCGAACGTTGCAAGGTTTGGACGCTGGTTCCCAGACCATACAAGCAGAATGTGATTGGCACGAAGTGGATCTTCAGAAACAAGCTGGATGAACATGGTGTCATCGTAAAGAACAAGGCCAGGCTGGTGGCTCAAGGTTACAGACAGGAGGAAGGGATTGACTTCGACCAGACCTTCGCACCAGTAGCAAGGCTCGAGGCAATCAGGTTGTTCCTGGCGTATACTTCACACAAAGGATTCACAGTCTATCAAATGGATGTGAAATCGGCATTCCTGAACGGAGACCTGAAAGAGGAAGTATACGTCGCTCAACCCCCAGGTTTTGTCGATCCTA
Source organism: Platanthera guangdongensis (assembly GCA_039583875.1). Classification (NCBI taxonomy): domain Eukaryota; kingdom Viridiplantae; phylum Streptophyta; class Magnoliopsida; order Asparagales; family Orchidaceae; genus Platanthera; species Platanthera guangdongensis. Next base: position 107,221,877 of record CM077153.1, read on the forward strand.
CTTATCCCAATCACGTTTATTTTCTTAATAAGGCCTTATATGGGTTGAAACAAGCTCCACGAGCTTGGTATGAGACATTATCTAGTTTTCTTCTTGAGAACAAGTTCTCCAGAGGTAAAATAGATAAAACATTGTTTCTCAGGGAAGTCAAAGGCAAGATTTTGCTGGTGCAAATCTATGTCGATGACATAATATTCGGCTCAACGGACAACAATCTTTGCAAAAAGTTCTCTAAACTTATGCAAGGAAAGTTTGAAATGAGCAGTATGAGAGAGCTCAAGTATTTCTTAGGACTTCAAGTGAAACAGTCTAAGGATGGAATCTTCATCACTCAGACGAAGTTCACAAATGAACTCCTTAAGAAATTCGGTATGGAGAGTGCAACCTCTATGAGGACTCCAATGGGATCCACCATGTCTCTGGATAAGGATGAGAAAGGTAAACCTTTCGATGAAACCAAATACAGAAGCATCATTGGATCCCTGCTCTACCTTACTGCCAGTCGACCGGATATTATGTTCTCCACATGTGTCTGTGCCCGATATCAGGTGAACACTAAGGAATCTCACTATGTCGCTGCAAAGCGAATTCTGAGATACCTTAAAGGTACTCCTAATCTTGGCTTGTGCTACCCGAGAAACAATGATGTCGAGCTAATAGGCTTTTCAGATGCTGATTTTGCAGGGAGCAGGGATGACAGGAAGAGCACCTCCGGGACGTGTCAATTCCTCGGCAGGAGGCTTATCTCATGGAACAGCAAGAAACAGAATTGTGTTGCAACCTCCACAGCAGAGTCAGAGTACATCTCGACAGGAAGCTGTTGCGCACAACTTCTATGGATCAGAAACCAGCTAGCCGACTACGACCTTCAGTTCAAGGAAGTACCCATGTACTGCGACTCCTCAAGTGCAATTGCCATTGCCAACAATCCGGTGTCGCACAGCAGAACGAAGCATATCGAAGTACGCTACCACTTCATTCGGGAGCACGTGGAGAACAAAGATATCTCTCTCTGTTATGTCCCCACGGACAAGCAGATTGCTGATATATTCACAAAGCCCCTAGACGAGGCCAAGTTCAATCTTTTCAAGACTGAATTGGGGATGCTCAATTATGAGGAATGAATACTACAGAGGCTCCAGGCCCGTGCAAGAACTGAGGGGGAGCAAAGGGTAAAACGCTACAGACCCCGATTTGCAGAAGCCGAAAAGGGGGAGATTACCCTCTCGGCTAAGGCTAAGGTGGCTCCAAGCTTGCTCCCAAGAAATTGGTATTGGTAATGGATAACTCACTCAACTCTCTTTTCAGTTTATGGTTTTCATTCTCATTTGCTCTATTCACCTTAGCTTGTAGGGTTTAGGCTTCTTCAAATAGGGGGAGATTGTTGGGTATTGTATCCACAATGTACCTGATTTGAAGAAGCCCCTGGACAAGCTAAGGTCAATAGACTATGTATTTGATAAAATCCTTCTAGTTGTGCTTGCAGTTTTTCCACGCTAAGTGCACACCAATGTCAGGGTGCAGTAGGTCAATATACACGGGTCTGCACGACGTAATCCCTCGTTGAGCAGATCAGTGTGTTGGCCTACGTGTACTCTCTCTATTGGAGTGCACTTATTTTCAAGCACAGGGCTGTAAATATGCAGGAGCAGACAAGGAGCAAGGATGGGTCAAGGAGCATCTCATAGGTGGAAAGAAGAAAATTCGTCTAAGTTAGAATCGACGAGAATCACCAAGTGATTCTCGCCGATTCGGCGAGAATCACTTGGGATTCTCGCCGATTCGTCGAGAATCAGAAGTTGATTCTCGCCGAACTCGATCCAGCAACTTCTAAGCAAGCACCTCTGCGTCTAAGTAAGAATCGACGAGAATCACTTAGTGATTCTCGCCGATTCGGCGAGAATCACTAGTGATTCATATCAAATCGACGAGAATCACTGGTTGATTCTCGCCGTCTCGACCTGGCTTAAAGCAGTGCGTGCAACCAAGGCAAATTCGACGAGAATCATCTTTGATTCTCGCCGAATCGTCGAGAATCACCTTTGATTCTCGGCGACTCGGCGAGAATCACTTTCGATTCTCACCGATTTTGACTTGGCGTTTTTCTGGAACTTCCTGAACCGGATTCTGCCGCTGTTAAATTTCTGGACCGGGATTTGGGGATTTCTATTGTGGGTCCCACAAATGGTCATATTGGAGTAAACTACAGTATTTATACACGGGTATTTTGAACGGAATACCTAGACAGAAGGAAGCCGAGCGAGTGCAACCCTAAAATCGCAAAATCTCTCCGCCGCCTCCGTCGCCGCTCGCGCAAGTCCGTCGCCGCTGCTGATCGCATTTCTTCCCGATCTCCGGCGACAGAAGCTTAGCAAAGCTTGAGTCTCACGTGTCTATCCATAGATCCCTTATCTCTCGATTTGTTGACCGGGAAAAACTCCCCCGTCCGAATCGATCGAGACGACCGATCCTAGAGTGACCGTTGGTAGACCTAGTTTGCTTCGCTACGAAGTTTGGATCTTCAAGTTCAGCAGCCGCTTATCATCGTAGCCGCCGATCCCGAAGCTAGCCGCCGCCTGTGTTGCCGCCGCCGGTTCCGGGGAGATCCTCTCCAAGAGAGACCAAGGTTGTAGACACTTCATCGACTTCAAGAACACGTCGTCGAACGAAGAGGAACACCGTAGTCTCCAAAAGAAGTTTGTATCACGTGTACATTCTATATTTAATTTTGTTGTAAAGGAACTTTTGTTCCGTGTTGTAAGGGTTGGGTGCAACCCGTTTTGTGGGAGTGTTGACTCTCACGTGTGGAAGGGTTCCTTCCGTTAGTGTAGGGATTGGATTTCAATCCCGTTGGAGAAGTGACCGAGTCGTCCCTTGTTGGGGAGATAGGTCGAAGGGGGAAAGTGGATGTACCCAAGTCGGGAAACCACTATAAATTGCCTGTGTATTCTGTGTGCTGTGCTTTTTATTTTTATTGTGCAGGTACGTTCGTAAATTCCGCAAAAGCGCTACTCGTCACCTATTCCCCCCCCATAGGTGCACATAGCTGACACTAGGTGGACTTTCAGAGCCCCCTGTAACTATTTTTGTAGACACTTAATGAAAGAAAGTTTTTGATCATACCCGTGCCACTTTTCTTTTCCCTTTTTCTTTGTACTTTGTTTGCTATGCTCTGAATATCAGCGAGTGCATCCCCATGCGACCTCGCATAGATAGGTTCTGCGAGTAGGGTAGCCATGTGTACGCGCCCGCGAGTGAATACGTTTTGAGCGCTCGCCGAACCCCAAGCGATTCAGGGGCGAGCTGCTCTCTGCCCTTGTCACGCCACCTTAACGCGCCATCGAGCCATCCAGGTTGAACTCAAAAAGAAGAGAAAATCTTCCAAGGAAAACAGGCAAAGGGGTGAAGTGCCCCGGCATGGCTCGCCTTCCTTCAGCGAGGCCAAACTCGCCTGTGCAGAATCCTCTTGCTGATGCCGAGCTGGGGTCGGCAAGTCCAACTCGCCTGTGCAGAATCCTCTTGCTGATGCCGAGCTGGGTTAGGCGAGTCCGGGCTCGCCTAGGCAGAACTTCTTTCCCCTTTTTCCTTGGCATTCAAGACTTCTTGATCTTTACCTGGCAATTTCAAGGCCGACACCATCGAGTGACTTCCTGCCCTGCTAGCTAGGTGAGAGCCTGGAAGCGTGATCTGCTTCAGGCCAGGGATGACACCGAGTGACTTCCTGCCCTGCCAGCTAGATGGGAGCGTGGCAGCGGGATCTGCTCGGGGTCCAGATACATTCCATCTAGTGACTTCTGGCCCTGCCAGCTAGGTGAGAGCCTGACAGCGGGATCTGCTCGAGGCCAAGGATGACACCGAGTGACTTCCTGCCCTGCCATATAGGTGAGAGCCTGACAGTGGGATCTACTCGGGGTCCGCTATCAATATCATCGAGTGACTTCTTGCCCTGCCAGCTAGGTGAGAGCCTGACAGCGGGATCGGCTCGAGGCCAAGGATGACACCGAGTGACTTCCTGCCCTGCCAGCTAGGTGAGAGCCTGACAACGGGATCTGCTCGGGGTCCACTACTACCGCCATCGAGTGACTTCCAGCCCTGCCAGCTAGGTGAGAGCCTTACAGCGGGATCTGCTCGAGGCCAAGGATGACACCGAGTGACTTCCTGCCCTGCCAGCTAGGTGAGAGCCTGACAGCGGGATCTGCTCGAGGCCAAGGATGACACCGAGTGACTTCCTGCCCTGCCAGCTAGGTGAGAGTCTGGCAGCGGGATCTGCTCAGGGTCCACTATTAATACCATCGAGTGACTTCTTGCCCTGCCAGCTAGGTGAGAGCCTCACAGCGGGATCTGCTCGAGGCCAAGGATGACACCGAGTGACTTCCTGCCCTGCCAGCTAGGTGAGAGACTGGCAGCGGGATCTACTCGGGGTCCACTATCAATACCATCGAGTGACTTCCTGCCCTGCCAGCTAGGTGAGAGCCTGAGAGCGGGATCTGCTCGAGGCCAAGGATGACACCGAGTGACTTCCTGCCCTGCCAGCTAGGTGAGAGCCTGGCAGTGGGATCTGCTCGGGGTCCAAACACATTTCATTTCTTCATGCAAGCTAGCTGTGACAGTACTCGAAGTGTTAAAGAATTTTATTATCATCAAGATATCACTTAAATGTTTCAGGGGAAAAAGCGCTTTAAGTCGTCACCACTCCAGGTGAGACTCAGGGTCTCGCCCTCTATATATTGAAGTCGATAACCTCCCGATTTTAAGGCCTCTCTTACAATAAACGGTCCCTCCCAGCTAGGGTTGAGGTTCCCTACGGATGCTGACCTCCCTGCTGCATCTACCTTTTTCAGCACCAAATCCCCTTCCATGAACTGTTTGACTCTGACATGCTTGTCAAAGTACTTGGCCATTCTTCTTTTCACCTCCTCCTGTCGGATAGCGGAAAGGTCCCTCAGCTCTTCCACCATGTTAAGGGAGAGCCTCAGCTCCTCCTCGTTCTCTGCTTTCCATTCCTCTTGGCCCTCTTTGGCCGCAACGACTCGAGGTGTTTGGACTTCAAATTCCACGGGAAGCACTGCCTCGCACCCATGGGAGAGCTTGAAGGGGGTCTCTCCAGTAGCCGTATTGGCGGTGGTTCTTTGGGCCCAAAGAACTGCGGGAAGTTGCTCAACCCAGCTCCCCTTCAAATTCTTCACTTTCTTCTTGAGGAGGTTGACGATGATCTTGTTCGCGGCCTCCACCTGCCCGTTGCTCCTGGGGTGATGGACCGAGGCGAACTTGAGGTCGATTCCAAGCTGCTCGCAAAAGCTAGTGAACTCCGCGCTGGCGAACTGGGGCCCGTTATCCGTGACAATGGCTTGAGGCAACCCGTGATGGCAGATGATCTCCCCCCAAACAAAGTTCCTGATTACCTGGGAGGTCACCTTGGCCAGTGCCTTCACTTCCAACCACTTGGAGAAGTAATCGATCATCACTAGGAGGAATCTCCTCTGCCCACTGGCCTGGGGGAGCGGCCCAACCAAATCCATTCCCCAAATGGCGAAGGGCCAGGGGGCCGTGATACGTTTGAGTTGCTGGGCCGGCTGTAGCTGGAGGGGGTCAAACAGCTGGCACTTATGGCACCTCCTCGCGAACTCCGTGGCGTCTTGGCCCAGGGTGGGCCAGAAGTACCCTTGGCTGACGATTATTCCTTCCAAGGTCCGACTCCCGGAGTGGCTCCCACACTCCCCGGAGTGGACTTCCTCCAAGATCCTCTGTACCTCCTCCTCGGCCACACAACGGGCCAACATCCCTGAGAGTGTCTTTCTGTATAGCTGACCGTCCTGGAGGAGGTAGTATGCCGACTTATGACTTAGTTTCTTCTTATCTGCCCCTTTCGGATACTCTCCCGTGGAAAGGAAAGTTACTACTGGGTCCATCCATGAAGTTTGTTGATCAATCTTCATAAGCTTTCCCTCTTCAATGGAGGGACGAAATAGGTCGGTGATGGTACCCCCCACCCGGGGGTCGTGCTTGGCTAGTTGGTCGACCTGTTCGTTTTCTTCCCGGGGTACGTGTCGGATGGAGAAGGTTTGGAAAGTGCCTATGACCCCCTTCACTTTGGCAAAGTATAATCGCAGGGTGGGCTCCCTTGCCTCAAACTCCCCATTGACTTGAGAGGCTACCACCATGGAGTCGGTAAGGACCTCCACGTCCGACACCCCCAGCTCCCTGGCCAGCCGCAGCCCTGCTATCACGGCCTCATACTCGGCCTGATTATTGGTAATGGGAAAGTGCACCACCACCGTCTGCTCAATTCGAGTCCCCTGAGGGCTTTCTAGGATCACCCCCACTCCTAGGGAATGCCTCCCCGAGGCGTCGTCTACCTTCACCTTCCAATGAGCCGGACGGGTGAGCTCTTCCTCTGCCACTTCAATCACATAGTCAGCCAAGAAGTCGGCCATCACTTGAGCCTTGATCGAGAGCCGCAGAACAAATGAGACGTCGAACTCGCTCAACTCCACCGACCACTTGGCCAGCCTTCCTGAATGCTCCACCCCCTCAAAGATGTTGTGGAGGGGATGGTCAGTCACCACTCAGATTGAGTGTGCCTGGAAATAAGGTCGCAGCCTCCGGGCTGAGATGATCAGGGCGAAAGCTAGCTTCTCCAAAATCGGGTACCTGAGCTCGGCCTTCCTCAGGACCCGGCTCACGTAATAGATGGGGAGCTGCTTCTTTCCCTCTTCACGAACTAGGACGGAACTCAAGGCCTCTACCCCGACCCCGAGATATAGAAACAGGTCTTCCCCCTCCTTCGGTCCTTGGAGCAGCGGAGCCTGAGTCAACTGCATCTTGAGGGCCTGGAACGCCTCCTTGTACTCCTTGGTCCATTCGAACTTCTGACCACTCCTCAGCGTTTTGAAGAAGGGGGAGCACTTCTCTCCTTCCCGGGAGAGGAACCTACTCAGCCCTGCTAGCTTCCCCATCAGCCGTTGGACCTCCTTAGCGTTCCGCGGAGACCCCAACTCCAAGATAGCCCTGACCTAATCAGGATTCGGCTCGACCCCCGCGGGGGTGAGGAGGTGCCCGAAGAACTTTCCCCTGCTGGCCCCGAAGACACATTTTAGGGGATTCAACCCCATCTTGTATTTGCGCATGGTGGCAAAGGTCTCCTCCAGGTCCCAGAGGTGGGAGTCCACATCCCGACTTTTGATCATGAGGTCATCTACATACACCTCCAAATTACTCCCCTTCTGCTCCTTGAAGACTCTATCCATCATCTTTTGATAGGTTGCCCCAGCATTCTTCAGCCCGAAGGGCATCATCCTGTAACAGTAGCATCCATCCCCTATGATGAACGAGACATCCTTGATGTCCGGGGGGTGCATCCTGATTTGATGATAACCTGAAAAAGCATCTAAAAAACTCATTACAGAAAAACCAACGGCTGATTCAACCAGCGCGTCGATTCGAGGCAAAGGATAACAGTCCTTAGGACAAGCTTTATTAAGTAAAGAAAAGCCGATACATATCCTCCACCGACCGTCTCCTTTTTTGACCATGATTACGTTGGAGACCCAGCCGGGGTACTGAATCTCGGACATGAAACCGGCCTTGAGGAGCTTTGCCACCTCCTCCCTGATGGGCTCTGCCAGCTTGTCCGCAGTGGACCTCTTCTTCTGCTGAACGGGGCATGTTCCCGGGTCCAGGTTGAGGCGGTGGCAGGCCACATCCGCGTCAACCCCCGGCATCTCCGCGGCATTCCAAGCGAAGATGTCCACGTTCTTCTGGATGCACTCCAGCATCCTGCCTTGGTCCTCCGGGGTCAGCCCCCTGCTGACGCGGATCTTCTCCATCCAGCCTCCTCGGGTGAGCACTTCCAGCTCCACCACTTCCTCTGCAGCCTCCAGCCTGGACTGCTCCCCAATCCTTCAGCATCCCCTTCCTCCGGAACGGGGACCTCTACCTCCATCTCTTCCCCTACGGCCATCACTTCAGCCACCTCCAGATCTCCTCCTGCCGCCTCCTCCTCTGTGTAGTTCTTCATCTCCAGCTCCTCCCCTCTTGCTTCTGCTCAGCCTCATCCATCCTTCGCCCCATCTCCTCGGCTCCCTTCTGCCAGGAGATGGTGTTCACCGCAGTGACATAACACTCCCGCGCCACCTTTGGGTCCCCCCTGAACCTGACCTGGATCCCCTCAGCGTTGAAGTTCAAGCACTGATGGAAAGACGAGGGGACGCAGCGGAAGGCGCTGATAAGGAGCCTCCCGAAGATGGCGCTGTAGCTTCTGGGGGCGTCCACAATGACGAACCTGCAGTTCCTGGACTGCCCCCCCCCAAGGTAACATGGAGGCCTACTCCTACCTCCACTTCCTTCCTCTCTCCTGAAAACAAGAACAAGGGTCCATCCGAGGCCAGCACCCACTTTGCCTCTACCTTCATCGCGTCAAACGCCTTTTTGAACACGACGTTGACGGAGCTCCCGTTGTCAACGAGGATCCGAGAGACGGTGAAATTCTCGATGGCTTCCTTGATGACCAGCGCATCACAGAATGGATCCTCGTGATCTGGCATGTCGCTTCTGGAGAAGGTGATCCTCTCCTCCGGGGGTGGGGTCTGGGATGTGGAGGAAACGCTCCGACGGTATATGGTGTGGAGGCTCGCCTTGCGGGAAGCCTCGACCCCCACCCCACTGTGGATCACTCCGATCCACAGTCATGGACACAACCATGGACCATAAACCCTAAAACCCTAAAAACCCTAGTAAACGTCGAGGGCACTCGAGGACACAGCCATGGACATGCTTGTGTCGCAGGCCGTGTACCCCTACTCGAGGATCATCGACCTTATTTTCGTCAAACTCACTCGAGACACCCTGCCATCACTCGAGTGCAGGACACGGCCACGGACACGCCCGTATCCCCGGCCGTGTGCCATACTCAGAGTAGGACACGGCTTGGGGACACACCCGTGTCCCGGGCCATGTTGTCCACCCTACTCAGCCCAAACATCCTCGATATTTGGGGCATTACAATCCTCCCCTCCTTACAAAAAATTTGTCCCGAAATTTGCATACAGTCAGGAAACAGCAGTCAAAATGTTATAACGTCAAAGTGTATGTTACAATAAGATATGTACTGGACAACAGTTAAACAAACAGCTCGGGAAATTCAGCTCACATGGTCTGCTCTTGCTCCCATGTTAGCTCCTCACGGCCACAGTTGTCACACCGGACCTTGACCATCCCGATTTTCTTATTACACAACTGTTTACCGGCTCTATCCTCGATTTGAATGGGCCTATCCTTTGTCGTTAGCCCATACTCAACCGACACACACTCGTTCTTAATATCTTGAGCTGGATCTTTGACGGCTTTCCAAAGCACAGATATGTGAAACACATCATGTAATCCACCTAATTCTGCCGAAAGAGCTAGCCGATAGGTGGCTTCCCCAACTCGCTCCACCACTTCAAACAGACCAAGATATCTCGGACTTAACTTTTTCAAACGCCGAATCTTGGACACACCTTTGAAGGGTTTGATCTTCAAATATACCCAATCGCCCACCGCAAACTCCACGTTCTGATGCTTGGCGTTATAGTATTTTTCTTGACGATCCTGGGCTATCAGTAGCTTCTCCCGAATAGAGTGTATCGTCGAGTTAGCTTCTTCGACTTCTTTACGCTTATAAAGTTTGGATTCGCCTGCTTCTTCCCAAGCTAATGGTGTACGGTATTTACGATCATACAAAGCTTCAAACGATTCCGTACCGATGCTCGCTTGTTAGCTATTATTGTAGGCAAACTCCACCATATAGAGATGATCTTCCCATCTCTTACCAAAATCCAAGGCGCACATCCGGAGCATATCCTCCATTGTTCTGTTAGTTCTCTCAGTATGGCCATCTGTTTGGGCATGAAAGACCGTACTGAACGTTAACTTTGTTCCCAATAGTTGATGGACTAGCCTCCAATCATTCGTTGTGAATCGCCCATCACGATCACTTACGATGCTACATGGAACACTGTGCAATCGTACAATCTGCTCCATATAGAGTTTTTCCAAACTTTACACTGAATCGTCCCGCTTTTTTCGGAAGGAAGTGAGCCACTTTAGTCAATCGGTCTACAATCACCCAGATTGAATCATTCCCGCGTTGAGACCTCGGCATACCGTGCTCGAAATCCATTGAAATATCATCAAACTTCCATTCCAGAATAGGTAACGACTTCAAGAAACCTCCGGGCTTCTGGCATTCCGCTTTCACCGAAGCACAAGTTTGACATTTAGCCACATAATGAGCTATGTCTTTCTTCAGTCCTGGCCACAGTGGATATAGTCGGGCGATAGTTCCCCGTGGCGTGAGACACGTGTCGGCTTGGATGTTAAGCGGCCAATAAGTGGTGGTTGACCTAGGTCAAAGCGGTCAAAGCGGTGAAGTCGATATCGCCAAGTGGCGACAGTCGATATCGCAAGGCGATAGCGCCAAAGTTGACCAGTCAACTCAAATCCTGGCCTTTGCTTTGTTTTGAATGAGACATCATGTGGTTGGATTACTCCCAAATCCACTTAACTAGAGAAGAATATGAAGAAGGTTTAATTCTCCTTCTCTCTCTCTCTCTCTCTCTTCATTTCTTGATTTTCCTTAAGTTAAAAGGAAGGAGAAGCTAAGGAAGTGTTTAGCTTTCTGAGCTCGTTGAAGGAGATCTTATGGTCGGAGGCCAGATCCGAGGATCGAGAAGAGGAGAGTGACGTGCTCTATTCCTTCCGCGTAGAAAAGCTTCGCCATGGCTCCGAAGAAAACTTCAAGGATAACAAATTTCTTCTGGATAAGTGAAGTCCTCAATATGCATATTTGTATGGATCCCCTCACCAAAAAGTGGAAAAAGGGTGGATTCCAATGGGTAGATCAGTTTGATCCATATTTATTCCTGCATTTAGATCCGGAAAAGTATAGTACAGAATAGGCATGCTGTGAGAAGCCCATCTGGACAAGTTGGTCTGGATTGGTGATGTTTAATTTGCGTGCCAGAGAAGACTCAATGGATATACCTGTGAAGTACTTGTGAAATCCGGGGTTTAGGGGTGTGTAGGATGCTGCATCAAAGTATTGGAAGCATTTCCAGGAAAATATCCCAAAAGATCACAGTCTGGAGAACTGTTGATATCGTCGGGTGATAGTGAGTTTCGCCAGGCGATAGCTCCTCCTAAGCTAGAATTTTGTGTGACCTGTCTTGAAGAGACCTGAGGGTCACTGTATATAAAGCTATGTTCCTAAACTGCCCAACAATGGTGGGTACCAGCCTGAAATGGTAAAGAGTCGTGTGGCTTATAATGAGTGTCGTGGAGGCCAATTACCGTGCCATCAAGTTAAGTACCTCTGAACGACTGGGTCATCAAGTTAAGTACCTCTGAATGTGCAGTCGGTCGTCAAGTTAATTACCTCTGAATGACATTGTCATCAAGTTAAATAACTATGAATGACAAAGTTACCGTTAAGTCATGGACCTCTAAACGGTGGTGATACACGAGGGAGTCCGGTACAACGAAAATGTTCCCTAAGTTCACCGAGCGTGTGGTTGTTGGGCCAACGTCTGTGGTGAATGGTGCTTAAATGCACTTTTTAGTTGCCACTATATATATATATGCTCCGCCTTGTTTGGAGGGATGGATAAAGAACGCCCCGAGTAAGGGGTGAGATCGTTATAAACAGGTCAGTAAAATGCTGACGAGTACTTTGTTTAGCACGTTTTGGTGGGCCCTTTTGTGCAGGTGCTGGAGAGGCAAGTGGAAAGTAGAAGGCTGAAGCCCATGTGCTGGACCTCGAAGGCCCAAAAGAGAATATTTACTTTTTTCATGTGTGCCCGACCTGCGTGCCGATGTATGAAACCACTTATTGTATATGAAACATTTGTAATAAGGCTACGACTGAAACATGTGATGTAATATATATTTATTTTATGTCATTCCTTTTGTGTTGTGGACATTCTCATTATGAGTGGTTTCTTACATTAAAATGCTTCCGCTAGAATGCTTTATGGTAAAATGCATTTCTACTTGAACTTGGGTTTGACAACAACTTGTAATCTCCTTAGCACTCCGTAGTATATGGCGTCGGGACCCGACCAAACCATTCATGCACACATGGATCAATCAACTAATTGCCAACAACCATTTGTTCATAGCAATCACTACCAATGATGTACAGCAAGTCCAAGCCAATCTCATCATTATTCAACATATTACCATTGTCATGTGCGTCCATATTGGTTCACATATTTAAATCATTCCTACCATGTTAACTCATCAACCCATTCGTCTACTACATCATGTGTTCGTTACGGATATATCCAACAAATACCATTAACAATAATTTGTCACAATTACTTATACACTAAATTTACAAAGATGTTAACATTGTTGTACTGCAGTCTCTTGATGCAGGCTACCTCTCCCGACGAACCGCAACGGACAAACGACACCAAATTATTCTCACTCATTCCAAATCTACGCTCGCACAATTTAAACGCATCACACCCAATTCGCAATAAAATCAATCTAATGCTAACGCACGGGTTCGCAAAACCCTTAATGATCAAATAGAGACGAGGAACGAATATTCTCTCAAGCGAAAGGGGTTGACCAGATCCGTTCGAGCGTGTGTTGTACCAAAAGAGTTCCACCGAAAATAAACGATTCAGAAAGTGGTAGATCTCTCCCAAAAAAAAGAAAACGAGGTTCGCCAATCCTCATGAATAAAAATAGATCAAAAGAAAATAACAAAGTCGATCGGATCAAAACCACGACGAATTCAAAGTTCGTAGGCAACGCCAAAGAAAACCATCACAAGAATTAATCTAGGAGAGAAACGCTCAAAAGGTAGAAATTTCGTTACCCCAATTGGAATGGATGATTACGATTAAAAAAATGGTTCGCTCTATTACGGCTCAGCTGGAGTCATGTCGAATGGAGAGAAACTCTTTTGCCTTCCTTGCTTCATGCTGGAGAAAGTCCGTCGTCGCCGGAGTTGATGTCCTTGGCCGAAATCCACCACGGAGAGGAAAACTTGGATGGCTGAAATCTCAAAGTGAGATCCAAGGGTGGGCCGAAATCTTTCAAGGGTAAGAAAGGAGTCTTCATTCTTGACATATTTGGAGAGGAGAGGGTTATAAGGGTGGAGAAGAGAGGAGGGGAGAGGGGGGAAGAGGTGGCCGAACCACAAGAGGAAGAGAGGCGGGAGGCTGGCGGACAAAGGAGGAGGAGAATGAGAGGGAATTCTCAAATTAGGGTTAGCTTCTTTTTTTCATTAATCTTGTCATAAAGTCTTCATAACATGGCCTATATATAGGCTACACCACTCAATCTCCTCCATAAACATATGATGGCTATCTTCAACACATATCAAATAAAAGAAAAAAATGAAATAAAAAAATATAATCCCAAATTAAAACAAGTCAATAAGGAAATAAATAAATATAACAAAAAATTATAATTATTAGATTATTGTTGCGGTGATTGCATTGTAGCGGCGATGGCATCGTAGTGAAATTATTATCGCGGTAATGGTGTTGTTTCAAAATAATTATCGCGGCGATGGCATTGTACCGGCGATGGAATGCATCGAAATTATTGTTGTGACATCGTCCATCCGAGTCTTCAAACGTATGGTTGTAGCGGCGATCAACATAATGCATGGACCCAGCATTGCCATGGATCTTGCCAAAGAACTCGTCAGTACCATCTGCAATGTCATCACGAACAAATGGCGGACATCATCGCCACCAATCAAACGGTCACGATCATCACGAGCAAGTGGCAGGTCAACGTCATCATCAATCCTCCCCCACTCAAAATTACCCATCACCGATAAGTGGCCCGTGAGGGGAGAACAGTCGAAAGCAGTAGCAACATGGGGCAAATCTAGCCCCACAATCCAAGTCGTAGTAGCGTGGTCATCCCACATCAAAGAGAACCTATCAAGCAAAAAGTAGGTCTTGGGGACCCTTGAAAAAGCATTAGTCAAAGAAAGAGAAAAAGTTTCAACATCATCATTCAACATACCTCCAGTGGAGACCGTAGGAGAGAGCGATCCAGGACCCATCTCACTCCTCAACCCATTAGAAGATATAGTGGACAAAATAAACGGAGAGGCAAATAATTCAAGTGGTGGAGAAACATAAGACGTTAAATCCGAAACATTAAAAATGGGGTATATACCTCAATCAGTGGGTTTCTCCAAAAGATATGCATTTTCTCCTAACTACTTTAGAATTTGGAAATGACTAGCTCGCTGATTCGCTAACATTTTTATGGAGCCCGAAGGCAACCATTCAGGGATGAGACGCACCAAGACCAAATCAACATTAAAGTGAGACACTCTCATATGTACGTTAGCATGAGATTTATAAAATGCATGTTGAGAGACTAACGTTTCATGAATGTGCTTATGTAAATTGTGAAATTGGAGAGTGAATTCTTGTGCAAAATCATTTGATTTATACGTTGAAGGAAACAGAACTAAATCATGTGGCACAGGTGCTAAATGGTTTAATCGATTTAATTTATATTTAATGTTTAGCGGACACACACGAATGGGCACACCCGTCACTAAATCCGAAGTGGGCATAATATACGACCTCATCGTAAACGTATAATCAGAGAATTGATTATTCATAGGAAGACTGGAGGATATAGAACTACAAAGACTTGTGATGATAACGAACATGAATTCTAACAACTCACTAATACCTATCGTGCAAGACACGTCAAACGGAGGGGTTACTAATATAGACAACACCAAATGGCTTGGACTAGTTATAACAAATTCGTGTCCTAATATAGGTCCTAGTCGTGTCAATGGAGCGGTAAAGAGGGTCGATAAAATCAAACCCGGGAGAGAATCAAAATCATCTTGAATTTCATGCAATGGAGATAGCATGAAAGGACGATCATCCGGGTCTACATTAATAACGTCATCCGAAAGCCCAACTCACTCACTCGGAAATTCTTCCAACACACTGGATACGTCATCCAAATCAGAATCAGTAAAGGTCTCAGAATTGGACAAAATCGAACACGACAAAATTTCTAACTCGCATGTAGCTTCAGGCAATGGTGATAAAATCAAAAATATATCTCTAGGGTTCTCCGTGCTAAAAATCACCCAAAAATAACCTTCCCTCATAAGGTAAATCATGCATAATAACACTAGTGAAATCCTTACTCTCAGGCTCCTCAAATGATTCAGATACAATCTCAACTGGTGTAATCATTGGCTCTATCACGATGGGGATCGTAGCTTGAAGAGGGCACTCAATACTAGGTTGATCAAACATAATGTTAGCAGGGCATGTACTAGACAACGAGATACTCTCGCAGATCGGAATTACATCATCACATACATCATCTTCCAAATCACTAGGATAACCAAGTTCCTCAACGTCACTAAAATCGTCAGTTAAATCGACCTTGCCCTCAGTGGTGGGCTCAATCCTAGACATTGCCTCAGACTCATCAGGAGAGTCAATAACTAGATCAGGCAGCTCAAGGGGAGACTCGAAAGGGACTATGGGCTTATTCGAAATAGGACGCACAATAGATCCATGATCAGATACGCCACTAGAGTCATACGTCATAATCGTCTGTCTGCCCCTATAGACGGGACTAATCTCACCCCGCGGGCTCATGGAAGTCCTAGCAGTCACTTGTACAGAACTCGGGATAGGGGACCTCACCTTTTCCTTTCCTACATAGGTGGGTGCGGGAAAGCTATGGGTAGCTCTACCAACATGGGAAAGGGTCTATACTAATGGAATTTGTCACACATATAAGCAGCTACGGGCCTAGTGCCATAATTATTTTTGCTAGCGGGTGTGGTGCTATTAGTATGAAGGTAGTTGTGATCAAATTGATCCGAGAGTAAGCTTCGCATGAGCGGCCAAACACATTGATAGCTACCAACACGACACTCTTTATTTAAGCAAAACACACGGGCTTGACCTACTAACCGCTCTCAGGCTAAGACAACCTTTTGGCGGTCGTCCCATACGTGGCAATCAAAATAACGTTCTATCCACTTAAGCCAGTCTCTAAAAATTTGGGGACACCCTAAACCATCATAAGTAGGATAAGTGTGGGGAGGTTTGAAATTCCTATTGTATGTAGGCATGGCTGGGGTGTGGTTAGCCATGACTTTATCATAATAATAGTCTAAACGGGAAGCGTAAACATCATAAGCCATAACAGTGAGAACCAGAGAGAAAACTTGATCCGATTCTTGTGCACATGCAATGAATTAAGGATTCTGACCCATATAATCTAAGATAGACGGATTTGTTCCCCCTTAGCAACTAGGGTAATAAATAGAAAATTTTGATTTTCTTGCTAGAAATAATAAAGAGATTATTAAAAAAATTGATTTTTTTTTACAGAAAAATAAAAATTTTAGGCCGCTAGTGGCAGAGCAGAATTTTTTTTTATTTTGACAAAAAGACGTGCAAGACAAGTGCGTGTCAACGTACAAAGCAAGCGGTGGAGGGTGCCAATTAGGAAATTGACGTGAACCTCGCTTTGATGCCAAATTGACGCAGGCTACGTCTCCTGACGAACCGCAACGGACAAACGACACCGAATTGTTCTCACTCGTTCCAATTATACGCTCACACAATTTAAACGCAGCACGCCCATTTCACAATAATATCAATCTAATGCTAACGCTTAGTGATCAAATAGAGGCGATGAACCAATATTCTATCAAGCGAAAGAGATCAACCCGATCCGTTCGAGCGTGTGTTGTACCAAAAGTGTTCCACCGAAAATAAACGATTCGGAAAGTGGTAGATCTCTCCCCAAAAAAAAGAAAACGAGGTTCGCCAATCCTCACAAATATAAATAGATCAAAAGAAAATAACAAAGTCGTTCAGATCAAAACCACGACGAATTCAAAGTTTGTAGGCAACGCCAAACAAAACCACCACAAGAATTAATTTAGGAGAGAAACGCTCAAAAGGTAGAAATTTCATTACCCCAATCGGAATGGATGATTCCGATTAAAAAAAAATGCTTCGCTCTACTATGGCTCTTGTAGAGTCTTGCCGAATGGAGGCAAACTCGTCCGCCTTCCTTAATTCACGCTAGAGAAAGTCCGCGTCGCCGAAGTTGATGTCCTTGGCCGAAATCCACCATGGAGAGAAAACTTGGATGGCCGAAATCTAAAAGGGAGGGCCAAGGGTGGGCCGAAATCTTTCAAGCGGAAGAAAGGAGTCTTCGTTCTTGACGTAGTTGGAGAGGAGAGGGTTATAAGGGTGGAGAAGAGTGAAGGGGAGAGGAGGGAAGAGGTGGCCGAACCATAAGAGGAAGAGAGGGGGAAGGCTGGCGGCCAAAGGAGGAGGAGAATGAGAGGGAATTCTCAAATTAGGATTAGCTTCTTTTTTTCATCAATCTTGTCATAAACTCTTCATAACATGACATATATTTAGGCTACACCACTCAATCTCCTCCATAAACATATGATGACTATATTCAGCCCATATCAAATAAAAGAAAAAAAGTAAATAAATATAATCCCAACTCAAAACAAGGCAATAAGGAAATAAATAAATTTAACAAAACATTATAATTATTATATTATTGTTGCAGCGATTGCGTTGTAGCGGCGATGGCGTTGTAGCTGCGATGGCGTCGTAGCAAAATTATTATCGCGATGATGGCATTGTTGCAAAATAATTGTCGCAGCGATGGCGTTGTAGCAGCGATGGCATGCATCAAATTATTGTTGCGGCATCGTCCATCCGAGTCTTCAAACGTATGGTTGCAGCGGCGATCAACATAATGCATGGACCCAACATTGCCATGTATCTTGCCAAAGTACTCGTCAGCACCATCTGCAATGTCATCACAAACAAATGGCGGGACATCATCGCCTCCAATCAAATGGTCACGATCAGCATGAGCAAGTGGAGGGACAACGTCGCCATCATCTCTCCCTAGTAAACTCAAAGTCAACTCATCACAAATCCGAGAATTATTTGTGCTGGAAAGTTTATTGTACTACCAATACGATCGGGGATTCCTGATGCTACATGAATCAAATGAAGGCGTGTAAGCCGTGTTGGAAAGGTATTTTCGAGAGCTACGACATCTCTGTTTAGTCGAAAACCCAGATCTGGAGGCACCATGTCCGAAAACGGCCTCGAAGATCGTTGCCAATAGAAAATAGATTTTTGTGCACATCTTAAAGCGAGACGAACGACATCAGTTCGTCCTCTTCCTCCAACCAATATTCCCACGTCACATCCAGAATTTATCCTCCCTTGTTCACCCTCGAAGGCCAACTTTCATCACCAAACCAAGTCGTTTTCTTCTCATGGAAGGAAGGAGTGGTTGAAGACATCTTATCTCTAGGGTACAAACCCTAGCATGGCCTTCTCCTAGGAACACTTCTTCTCACAAATCAAGACTCTTTTGAGTCGATATCTCTCCGAAGAATAACTAAAGATCTAGCACCAAGGGAGAGGGTAGGAAGCTCACCTCATTTCTGGCAGTTCCGAGGTTTCCAGCCATGGATCTTGTCACCCTTCTTTGCATCATCTTCTTCTCCCTCGTTGGTGGATCAGTTCTCCGGCGGCTCCTCTTTTTTTGTTAGGATTGCATAGTAATGGCTCGACAAAGACAACTGTTTGTCAATGTGGTAAAGAGATGGCTAGGGTTTTCTACATGTCCCTTTTATAATGAGAAATTAGGGTAACTGCCTTGACATGTGTCAGCCTGACATTGGATCG
Organism: Platanthera guangdongensis; assembly: GCA_039583875.1. Taxonomy (NCBI): domain Eukaryota; kingdom Viridiplantae; phylum Streptophyta; class Magnoliopsida; order Asparagales; family Orchidaceae; genus Platanthera; species Platanthera guangdongensis. Next base: position 107,240,626 of record CM077153.1, read on the forward strand.
CGTAATATTGTTTTAAATGAGTCATGTTGAAAGGACGAGGCCCATTTAAGTCGATTTGTTAGAATTCACGATAATCCGGTTCAGCAGCATACTAAAATTGGACAAGGCAAAGTTTTTCCAAAGTTAACTGGCGCTCGACGAATTTTAGCCCTGTTCGACGAATCAGCGCTTGACTCATTCAGCATTTGACAAATTTTCCTGAGTTCGACGAATCAGGGCTCGACGACTTTAGCGTTCGAAGAATTTACCTCAGTTCAACGAATCAGCACTCGACGAATTTGGGCGTTTGACGAATTTTAGCCTGAGTTTGACGAATCAGCGCTTGACAAATTTTGGCGTTCGACGAATTTTAGCCTGCGTTCGATGAATCAGTGGTTGACGGATTTCAGCGTTACGAATTACCTGAGTTCGACGAATCTGTGGTTGACGGATTTCAGCGTTCGACAAATTACCTAAGTTTGACGAATCAGTGGTCGACGAATTTCGGCAGTCGACAAATTATCCTCAGCCTATGGCATTGAGTGGTGTTGAGTCTACTCAACGCTCTCAACGCCTTAACCCACCAGTATAAGTTAAATGGTGTCCAGAGGGTTGATTCCCCTCAACGCACTCGTACTCAACGCTCTCAATGCCTCAACCCAGCCAGAATGAACTAAGTTAAATGACGTCGAGTGCGTTGAGTCCACTCAACGCTCTCAACGCCTAAATCAGCCAAAATAAACTAAGTTAAATGGCGTTGAGTGCGTTGAGTGCACTCTGAAAGATATTTAATTCAAGGTTAGCTAATCACTAAGAGGGGTGGGTGAAGAGGTCTTTGAGCTTTAATAAAATCTTTTGCAGTTTTCAAGTTGTTCTAGCTAGAGCTTGTCCTTAAATCCTGCAATTACAAAGAAAAACAAGCACACACAGTAAACACCAGGATTTATAGTGGTTCCCCAATTAGGTACATCCACTTCCCTCCTACCTATCAAACTTATGTGTTGGACTCAGCACAAACTCCTCCACTTATGCTCCTCACAGCTTACACCTCAGGCCCTCAGCCTTACACACAGATTCTTCTCAAAATCTAACTCAGAACCACAAGGGTTCCCACCTCAGAGCTCTACAAAACTCCTACAGCTCAGTGATCCACTAATCACCTACCTCAACCTTATTTCTAAGGCCTACACTCAGGCTCTTCAGCCCTACAGCTTCAGGCACACAGCTCTACTCTCAGAGTGTTGTAGCACTCCTACAACTCAGTACCCTTACAGGTACCTACAGCTCAACCACCTCCAAGGCCTACAACTCAGTGACAAACTTGTCACCTACAGCTCAGTGACTCTTCAGTCACCTACCTCAGGCACAAGTCCCTACACTCAGGCTGGAAGGACAGCCCTACCTTAGATCCACACTTGGATCCTACCTCAGAGAGCAACACTCTCCTACCTCAGGCACTTAAGCCCTATAGCTCAGATCCTTACTTGGATCCTACCTCAGTGACAAATTTGCCACCTACCTCAGGCACAAGGTGCCCTACACTCTTATTCAGATCTACTGAATCCTACAGGAAATTAATACTGTAAGTTGAAGAAAATAAAACAAATGACACATAAAAAAATCTCTGAGTCAACTTTGTTGGACTGATCAGATTTCAGTCCAGCTCACTTGTTGTGGAAGGAATCAGCCTTCTTCGATAGCTATCCCTTTTTACTGCTACACAGATGAGTAGCTTCCAACTTGTTGAAGAGATGAATCAGCTACACTGTTCTGAAGAGAACAAACTTGCTGAACTTTGAAATGCTTCAACTATCTCTCTTTGCCTTCAGGATAACTTGGCTGGTCTTTAGCTTTCAAGCTTGATCGGAAGAAAAATGCCCAGCAGCCACATTTAAATTTTTCTTTTTCTGTATTCGTTAACCCAAATCCCTCTATAGTTTTCCTTTTTATATTCGTTGATTTGAATTAACAACGTAATAGAATGTGGGCCCACCAAGGATTGGTGACCGCCATCTCCATCAGAAAGGGACAAAACATCTTTCGGCGCTGTAGCAGCTTTCCCGCAACGTCAACCTGCAATTTTGACTTTGATGATGTCAGTAGAGGTCATCAACATCTGGACTTAGAAATGTTTTTAGAATCCCATCACGTATTGAGTGGTGTTAAGACACTCAACACCATCAGCCTTTGCGCTCAGCGCTTCTGGACTTAGAAATTTCCCTCGCTTTGTCTCAACGGTTTTGTCTCAGAGGTCTCAACGGTTTTTCATTATTAGCTGAGACATGCCTTTGTCTCAGCGCTTTCTTCTTCTTAGCTGAGAAATGTTTCTGTGTCAGCGGACTCTTCACTGCTATCTCAGAAGTTTCTTACTTTTAACTATCTCAGCGCTTCCTTCTTCATTAGAAGTGTTGAGTGAGCATGCTTCACTCAATGCTTCCGGACTTAGAAAAATCCAGCTAGTTTTGTCTCAACAATTTACCTCTTAACTGTCTCAGCGTTTACTGCTTTATTAGAAGCGTTGTGTGAACCTGATTCACTCAATGCTTCTGGACTTAGAGAAATCTAGTCAGTTTTGTCTCTTATGTCTCAGCTGTCTCAATGCTATCTTCTCAGCTGTCTCAGCTGTCTCAGCGGTCTCAATGCTATCTTCTCAGCTGTCTCAACGCCTTCTTCTCAGTAGGCTCAGCACTTTTGCCTTAAGACATATTTTCTAGTTTTAGCTGCATTCGATGAACTGTGTGCTGAGCTTGACAAACTTTAATATTCTCAGTGGTCTCAGCGCTTTTTGCCTTAGTCAATTTTACTCTGGCTTCAGCTTGACAAGTTTTGAGTTGAGGTCATCGAACTACAACCTGAGCTCGACGAACTGTGATCTTCTCAGTGGTCTCAGCGCTTTTTGCCTTTGTCAATTTTTCCCTTGCTTTAGCTTGACAAGCGTTGAGCTGAGATCGACGAACTGTAACTTGAGTTTGACGAACGTCGAGCTGAGCTCAATGAATTTTGAATCTTGAGCTCTTGAGCTTAACCCATGGAATGTTGAGTTGCGCTCGACAATCAGCGAGCTGAGTTCGACGAACTCTGAGCTGAGTTCGATGAAATTTGAGTTTACTACCCAACTCATTTTTCTTCACTTGTCCAATCACGGACTACCTGCATGTAAGAGTTAGAGCATACATCAAATACATTATGTTTGTATGCCATTGACCTGTTTGACTTCTTACAAATCTGGGATATTGGGATAAATAGACCCAACAATCTCCCCCTATTTGAAGAAGTCAAAACAGTATAGGTCATTGACAACACAAAATTTCATCATAATAAAATTTTATAGTAGTAGAGTGTGGAAGTGTTACCATTTCTCCAATTTATGGAGAATAACTTACTCCCCCTGGCATGCTGCCATCCTTACTGTTCCACTTATCTGTACTTCTCAGCCCTTGACTTATTTCCTCCCCCTTTTTGACTTCTGCAATAGGGAGCATACTGATAGGTTTTTTTTCCCTATCTATCTCACTATGACTGAAACTAGTTCAGCTGTTGTGCTAGCTCCCCCTCAACAGTTGCACAATATCTTCAGTACCTACAAAATGAACACTACAACATATGGTAGAGGAGAGAATCAAAGCTATACAAGATTCAACATGCCCAATTCAAATTTGAAGGTGTTGAACTTGGCTTCATCTAGTGGCTTAGTGAAGATATCAGCCACTTGCTTGTCTGTGGTGACAAACTCAAGGGAGATGTTTTCCTTTTCCACATGTTCTCTAATGAAATGATACCTAATTTCTATATACTTAGTCCTGTTATGGGAGATAGGATTCCTAGCTATAGAAATTACACTAGTAGAATCACAAAAGAGTGAAGATCTACTTATCTAAATATTGTAGTACTGAAGTTGATGCTAAATCCACATGAACTGAGTACAGCAGCTTCCGGCTGAAATATACTCTGACTCTACAGTTGAGATTGCAACTGAAAGTCCACCTAGTGTCAACTACCTTCACCTATGGGGGGGGGGGACTAGGTGAAGTGCAGCGTTTTTGCGGAATTAAAATTGTACCTGCACAAGAAAACAAAACAACACAGCATAGAAGGGACACAAGCAAATTATAGTGGTTCCCCGATTTGGGTACATCCACTTTCCCCCTTCGACCTATCTCCCAACCAGGGACGACTCGGTCACTTCACCAACAGGATTGAAATCCAATCCTTGCACTAACGGAAGGAACCCTTCCACACGTAGGAGAAAACACTCCCACAACACGGGTTGCACCCAACCCTTACAACTAGGAACCAACGTTCCTTTACAACAAAATGAAAATAGAATGTACAAGAAATACAAACAACTTTTGGAGACTAAGGTGTCCCTCTTCGTTCGATGACGTGTTCTTGAAGTCAACGAAGAGTCCACAACCCTAGATCTCACTTGGAGAGAATCTCCCCGAAACCGGCGGCGGCAAGAGGGGCGGCGGCTTGGTTCTCGGGATCGGCGGCGACAACGGTGTGCGGCTGCTGTACTTTGGAGATTCAATCTTCGTAGCAAAGCTAGCAAGGTCTTCCAACAGTCACACTAGGATCGATCGTCTCGATCGATTCGGAAGGGGAAGGTTTTCCCGATCTACGAATCAAGAGACAAAGGATCTCTGGTTAGACGCGTGAGACGCAGTGCTTGGCTAAGATTCTGTAGCCGGAAGATCTGGAAGAACCACGATCAAAAGCGGCGAACAACTAGCACGAGCGGCGACGGCCGCGGAGCAGGTATCGCGATCTAGGTCACGTCGGCGGTTCGTGTATATTTTTCTGTTTGTGTACACTGTTCAAAAATACGCGTGTATTTATACGGTAGAATACTCCTTTATGACCATTATGGGTCCCACCTGAATAAACCCTAAAAGCGGTTCAAAACAACGTCTTAACGTTTGATCCGGTCTAGCGGGATCCAGAAAATCATCTAAGGCAAAATCGGCGAGAATCGAAGGTGATTCTCGTCGAATCGGCGAGACTCGAAGGTGATTCTCGTCGATTCGGCGATAATAGAAGGTGATTCTCATCGATTTTGACTTATTGGCACGCTCTGATTTAGCCGGATAGAGACGGCGAGAATCAGCCAGTGATTCTAGATGATTCGGCGAGAATCACTAGTGATTCTCGCCGAATCGACGAGAATCACTTGGTGATTCTCGTCGATTATCACTTAGACGATTTTTCGTCTTTCCACCCATGAGCTGCACTTTGACCCATCCTTGCTCCTTGTCTACTCTTGCATTATCACAGCCCTGTACTTGAAAATAAGTACACTCCAATAGAGAGAGTACACGTAGGCCAACACACTGATTGTTGAATTCTGTGAAGTGAAAGTGGGTGAATGGAAGGCTTGGGAAACCTATCCGCGCGGACTACGCGGACAGGGTTGGCGGACTGCTAGGTCGGTAGGGATGTTGCAGGCGGTTTGCTCTGTGGCGGCCTGGGCGGTCTGTTCGCGCGGACTACGCGGACAGCAGCGGCGGTCTGACAGGCCAGTGTATGCTCAGCAGGTGGTTGACTCCCAGGAAGTAACAGGGCGGATACAAATGCTATCCGCGGAGTCCGGCATAAAGAAGACTGAAGAACTGGAGCTCGGCAGACCGGTTTGGCAGTTGCCTTGGTCTATATCTGGTGCAGCGGGAAGCCGCGGAGACCGCCGGTCAGCGCGGACAGAAACTGGAGGTCGCCCGGTATGGCAGGCTAGATCCAGTGTCCGCTAGTAAGTGCGGACTGGCCCTTGTGGCCAGTGGACTGGACTTGGTGTGATCTGAACCAAGTCCAGGATGGCTCAGTCCGGGGAGATCGCGCAGTGGAGCGCAGGCTGGTTTCTCAGTCCGCCAAGCGTAGTAGAAGTGCTGTTGCCTTGTTTGCTAGCTTGGGGAAATGCGGACTGGAGAATTGCTTGTGCAGGAGCGTGCGGACTGGAGCCAGAGTCTGCTGAGTCCGGTTTAGCCTTGTGATGAGGTTATGGACTCAGGAGTTGCAGACTGGAGTTTGCTGTTAGCGGACTGGATTGGCGTGTCCGCTAAGTCCAGAGGTGCCTTGGCAATGAGGCAATGGACTTGGGATATGCGGACGGTAGCCGGGTGTCCGCTGAGTCTGGCAGGTGCCTTGATGACGAGGCTGCGGGCTAGGGTTTTGCGGGCTGATGCCTTGTCCGCAGAATGGCGGATACGGCTATTGTGGAGTCCGGCTGTGGTGGTCCTGGCTTGGTCTCTGGCGGCAAGGCGGGATGGATATTGGAGTCCGGCCTTGGAGAAGCTGGGGCGGACTGGCTATCTGCATAGGAGCGGCGAACTGGAATGTGTGTCCGCGGGCTGGCGGACACACTTGTTCTAGCTGCGGGATGTGGCGGTGATCCTATCGGCTAGGGCGGTGACCATACTCATCATCGTGCCTATAAATAGGACCCATGTCACATCAGGAAAAAAGACCTAGACCGAAGTAAGTGAACAGTAATTGAGCTCGCGTTAGTTGCTGCGGTATGGACCTTGGTGTCCGCGCGGATTGAGAGTTGACCCGGTTGTGCTGTGCAGGTTGTGCGGATAGCGCTGGAAAGCCAGGACTTGGCTCTGATTGCGGTCAGGGACAGTGCGGACTCTGCGGTTAAGCAACATGCGGTAAACAGCAGGTCGCGGATAGCGACCAGGCGGTCTTCTCTTTGGCAACTTGGTTCGGCGTTCTGGAAGTCGCCTGCTTCAGGCGGACTGTTCCATTCGGTGACGTAGCTTGTGCGGTCTGGCGGCGTGCAGATCGGCGGTGAAGAGCTAAGCATTGGAAGAAGGGTGAGTCCGCGCGGCTTGGGTTGCGGTCTGGCGACCTGGCGGACTGAGCGGACTCCACAACAGTAGGTCGGCGGCTTGTTGATTGAGTCCGCGCGGCTTGTTTTTTGTTCTTGTCTTTGTAACTGTCTCTGCTCTCCTGGTGGTGAAGCATGTCTCGCCATGTATGTCGCGCCTTGTAAAGAAGTTTGCTCTTGATCAATAAAGAAGCTTGTGTTGCATGTGTTGCTGGTTGTTACTGCTTTGTTGAGATAACCCCTGCTAACTCCACGATTCGGGAAAACTTTCAACATTATAAGTGGGCGTATTCTCCTTCGGTTTGTTGAGTTTTCAACAGGGTATCCAAGGGGGCGTCTGCGGTTTGTTGAATTTTAACATGGTATCAAAGCGAGGTTGTTGGAGTGGTCAAGCAGTGCTCAATGGAAGTAGTTGCTCGTTTGAAGAGGAAACCAGTTTTAGAACCATGGCAGTGGAGGATACAAGCTGTCTTGGAATTGATCTCCTTACAGAGACGAACTGTGAATGGTGGAAGTCCTGTATGAAGAGATTTCTTCTTGGCGAGGACCTTTGGGAGGTTGTATGCGGAGCAGGAAGACAAGAGGATACTGCTGGCAATGCTGAGGCGATGAGAGCTTGGAAGGAGGCAAATGCGAAAGCGGAGTCTATTCTCAAGCAGGTGATCTCATCGGAGCTCTTAGACCACATTAGTGGATGTCGGTCAGCTGCGGAGGTCTGGACTTCCCTTGATGGGTTGTTCAGGAAGAAGGTGAAGGTTGCTACTGAAGATGGTCCCTCTACTTCATATCAGGAAGAAAGGAGTGTTTCTCCTAGGTGTGATAGGAAGGGGAAGGAAGGACAAAGGTGCTATAAATGCAAGCAGCAAGGTCATCTTCGGAAGGAGTGCAAGGTTGTCTTGCTCTCGGCGAACATTGCTCAGGTAGGGAGGAAGGAGAAGAACGTGGTTGGGATATCAACTAGTTCTAGAGTTGATCGGATGAATGCCAGTGATAGTGCAGCTATCTGGCATGAAAGACTGGGGCATGTAGGGATGGACAAGCTGAAAGCAATGGCGGAAAGAAGACTCGTAAGAGGCTTGCCTAGATTGTCATCCTATGGCGATGGTCGGGGGTGTGCGGGATGTCAGGAAAGTGGAGCCTATCGCTTCATGGTTGACAAAGCACAATCCAGATGTAATGCACCATTGGCGGTTGTCCATTGTGCTCTGGTGGGACCGACCGTCACGGCCAGTCTTGGAGGCAGCAGGTTCATGCTGATATTGGTTGATGACTATTCTAGGTATACTTGGGTATACTTTATGAAGAAGAAGTCTAACATGGTATGCTTGTTTGTGGAGTTCAAGAAGCTTGTGGAAGGCCAGCTTGGACGGAGGATCAAGGTGTTGAGGACAAGTATCGGTGGTGAGTTTGGCTCAACCGAGTTCTCACACTTTTGCAGGAAGCAAGGGATCCGGATGGAGCTTTCTTGTGGACATACTTCACAACAGGGTAGTATTGCAGCTCGGATGATCCGTTGGTTAACGGAGACCTGCAAGTGTTGGCTTCAGAGTAAAGGCATTCCGAAGGCTCTTTGGGCGGAAGGAATAGCCTGTGCTGCTCATGTCATCAACCGGATGCCTCTTAGTCCGATCATAACGAAGACTCCTTATGAGCTGATGTTCGGAGTGAAGCCCTCAGTGAAGCACCTTCGGGTGTTTGGATCTACCTGCTATATACACTCTCCGGGTGCTCTCAAGACAAAGCTAGTCTTTGTTGGGTATGATGAGCAGAGAAGAAGATGGAGGTGTATGGATCCTGCGACGAATAAACTCATAGTGTCGAGAGACAATGTTTTCGATGAGTTGACGCCGTATTGGGGTAGCTCTTATGTGGAGCTAGAGATAAGCAGGTCAGATGGTGGGCTGAAGGAGGCTGTTGCTAAGGCAGTGGAGTTTCCTGAGTCACCAGGTGCTCTAGGTTGTTCTAGCTCCGGGGCAAAGGCGTCAGAGTCGGGAAGAAGGGGGAGCGATGCTCCAGGACCTTCTGGCTCGAAGGCGGAGGCTTCCGGTTCAAGAAGCAAGGGGAGCGATGTTCCAGACAGTTCTTGTTCAAGTGGGGAGTCTTCTGGTTCAGGTAGCAGGGGGAGCGTTGCTCCAGGTACTTCTGATTCCAGTAAGGAGGCGTCTTGTTCAGTGAGCAAAGGGAGCATTGTTCCGAGTTTGCCCGAGAACGGAGCTGGTTCAAAAGCAGCGGAGGTGGTTAGCCATGATCAGGTTCTTCGGAGATCGAAGAGGATCAGTAAGCCACCAGCTCGATATAGTGAAGGGAACACGGCGGACTTGGTCCCATGTTTCCTTGTTAGCCCTCAGGTCGAGCAAGGTACTTCTGGCTGTGATGACCCCACTAGAATCAAGGAGGTGGTTGACACCAAGTCTGAAGAGGTGACTTCTCTCAGAGGCAACGAGGCTTGGACTTCAGTGTCCAAGGAAGTTGGTGATACTCCTGTGATGCAAGAGTGGAGGTTGAAGCTGAAGAAGGCAGAGGGAAGCATGACTCCTTTTTGGAGATGCTGGAGGGCTCCCTCATGGTCCATGATATGCGGGGCGAGGACTATGTCTTGGACATCTCTTCGTAGATGCTATCGGAAGGACCACGTGCAAGGTTACGGGAGCTGCTGGAGTTATTCACCACTTCTCACTTCAAGGGGGAGTGTTGAATTCTGTGAAGTGAAAGTGGGTGAATGGAAGGCTTGGGAAACCTATCCGCGCGGACTACGCGGACAGGGTTGGCGGACTGCTAGGTCGGCAGGGATGTTGCAGGCGGTTTGCTCTGTGGCGGCCTGGGCGGTCTGTTCGCGCGGACTACGCGGACAGCAGCGGCGGTCTGACAGGCCAGTGTATGCTCAGCAGGCGGTTGACTCCCAGGAAGTAACCAGGCGGATAGAAATGCTATCCGCGGAGTCCGGCATAAAGCGGACTGAAGAACTGGAGCTCGACAGACCAGTTTGGCAGTTGCCTTGGTCTTGCTCTGGTGCAGCGGGAAGCCGCGGAGACCGCTGGTCAGCGCGGACAGAAACTGGAGGTTGCCCGGTATGGCGGGCTAGATCCAGTGTCCGCCAGTAAGTGCGGACTGGCCCTTGTGGCCAGTGGACTGGACTTGGTGTGATCTGAACCAAGTCCAGGATGGCTCAGTCCGGGGAGATCGTGCAGTGGAGCGCGGGCTGGTTTCTCAGTCCGCCAAGCGTAGTAGAAGTGTTGTTGCCTTGTTTGCTAGCTTGGGGAAATGCGGACTGGAGAATTGCTTGTGTAGGAGCGTGCGGACTGGAGCCAGAGTCCGCTGAGTCCGGTTTAGCCTTGTGATGAGGTTATGGACTCAGGAGTTGCGGACTGGAGTCTGCTGTTAGCGGACTGGATTGGCGTGTCCGCTAAGTCCGTAGGTGCCTTGGCAATGAGGCAATGGACTTGGGATATGCGGACGGTAGCCGGGTGTCCGCTGAGTCCGGCAGGTGCCTTGATGACGAGGCTGCGGGCTCGGGTTTTGCGGGCTGATGTCTTGTCCGTAGAATGGCGGACACGGCTGTTGTGGAGTCCGGCTGTGGTGGTACTGGCTTGGTCTCTGGCGGCAAGGCGGGCTGGATATTGGAGTCCGGCCTTGGAGAAGCTGGGGCGGACTGGCTATCTGCACAGGAGCGGCGAACTGGAATGTGTGTCCGCGGGCTGGCGGACACACTTGTTCTAGCTGCGGGATGTGACGGTGATCCTATCGGCTAGGGCGGTGACCATACTCATCATCGTACCTATAAATAGGACCCATGTCACATCAGGAAAAAAGACCTAGACCGAAGTAAGTGAACAGTAATTGAGCTCGCGTTAGTTGCTGCAGTCTGGACCTTGGTGTCCGCGCAGATTGAGAGTTGACCCGGTTGTGCTGTGCAGGTTGTGCGGATAGCGCTGGAAATCCAGGACTTGGCTCTGATTGCGGTCAGGGACAGTGCGGACTTTGCGGTTAAGCAACAGGCGGTAAACAGCAGGTCGCGGATAGCGACCAGGCGGTCTTCTCTTTGGCAACTTGGTTCGGGGTTCTGGAAGTCGCCTGCTTCAGGCGGACTGTTCCATTCGGTGACGCAGCTTGTGCGGTCTTGCGGCGTGCAGATCGGCGGTGAAGAGCTAAGTATTGGAAGAAGGGTGAGTCCGCGCGGCTTGGGTTGCGGTCTGGCGACCTAGCGTACTGAGCGGACTCCACAGCAGTAGGTCGGCGGCTTGTTGATTGAGTCCGCGCGGCTTGTTTTTTGTTCTTGTCTTTGTAACTGTCTCTGCTCTCCCGGTGGTGAAGCATGTCTCGCCATGTATGTCGCGCCTTGTAAAGAAGTTTGCTCTTGATCAATAAAGAAGCTTGTGCTGCATGTGTTGCTGGTTGTTACTGCTTTGTTGAGATAACCCCTGCTAACTCAACGATCTGGGAAAACTTTCAACATTATAAGTGAGTGTATTCTCCTTCGGTTTGTTGAGTTTTCAACAGGGTATCCAAGGGGGCGTCTGCGGTTTGTTGAATTTTAACACTGATCTGCTCAACGAGGGATTACGTCGCGCAGACCCGTGTATATTGACCTACTGTACCCTGACATTGGTGTGTACTTAGCGTGGAATAACTGCAAGCACAACTTAAAAGAATTCATCAAATACATTATCTATTTACTTTAGCTTGTTCAGGGGCGTCTTCAAATCAGGTACATTGTGGATAAAATACCCAACAATCTCCCCCTATTTGAAGAAGCCTAAACCCTACAAGCTAAGGTGAATAGAGCGTATGAGAATGAAAATCATAAACTTAAAATTGAGTTGAGAGAGATATTCATTACCAATACCAATTTCTTGAGATCAACCTTGGAGAGCAACCTTGGAGCCACCTTAGCCTTAGCCGAGAGGGTAATCTCCCCCTTTTCGGCTTCTACAAATCTGGGTCTGTTGCAGTTGACCCCTTGCTCCCCCTCAGTTCTGGCACCTGTGCTCACACTTGAGTTCCTGACAGAGGCTCCCCTAGATGCATGAGCCTGGAGCTTCTGTAGTCTTCATTCCTCATAGTTGAGCATCCCCAATTCAGTTTTGAAGAGACTGAACTTGGCTTCGTCTAAGGGCTTTATGAAAATATATGCAATCTGCTTGTCCGTGGGGACATAACAGAGAGAGATGTCCTTGTTCTCCACGTGCTCCCGAATGAAGTGGTAGCGCACTTCAATATGCTTCGTTCTGCTGTGCGATACCGGATTGGTGGCAATTGCAATTGCACTGGAGGAGTCGCAGTACATTGGTACTTCCTTGAACTAAAGGTCGTAGTCGGCTAACTGGTTTCTGATCCATAGGAGTTGTGCGCAACAGCTGCCTGCCGAGATGTACTCAGACTCTACTGTGGAAGTTGCTACACAATTCTGTTTCTTGCTATTCCACGAAATAATCCTTCTTCCGAGGAATTGACACGTCCCGGAAGTGCTTTTCCTGTCATCCCTACTCCCTGCAAAATCAGCATCTGAAAAACCTATTAGCTCGACATCATTGTTTCTCGGGTACCACAAGCCAAGATTCGGAGTACCTTTAAGGTATCTTAGAATTCGATTTGCAGTGACATAGTGAGATTCCTTAGTGTTCACCTGATATCTGGCACACACACATGTGGAGAACATGATATCCGGTCTACTGGCAGTAAGGTAGAGCAGGGATCCAATGATGTTTCTGTATTTGGTTTCATCGAAAGGTTTGCCTTTCTCATCCTTATCCAGAGACAACGTGGATCCCATTGGAGTCCTCATAGAGATTGCATTTTCCATACCGAATTTCCTGAGGAGTTCATTTGTGAACTTCGTTTGAGAGATGAAGATTCCATCCTCAGACTGTTTCACTTGAAGTCCCAAGAAATACTTTAGCTCTCCCATACTGCTCATTTCAAACTTTCCTTGCATAAGTTTAGAAAACTTTTTGCAAAGATTGTTGTCCGTTGAGCCGAATATAATGTCATCGACATAGATTTGCACCAGCAAAATCTTGCCTTTGACTTCCCTGAGAAACAATGTCTTATCTATTTTACCTCTAGAGAACTTGTTCTCAAGAAGAAAACTAGATAAGGTCTCATACCAAGCTCGTGGAGCTTGTTTTAAACCATATAGAGCTTTATTAAGAAAATATACATGATTGGGATAAGTAGGATTGACAAAACCTGGGGGTTGAGCGACGTATACTTCCTCTTTCAGGTCTCCGTTCAAGAATGCTGATTTCACATCCATTTGATAGACTGTGAATCCTTTGTGCGAAGCGTACGTCAGGAACAATCTTATTGCCTCGAGCCTTGCCACTGGTGCAAAGGTCTGGTCGAAGTCAATCCCCTCCTCCTGTCTGTAACCTTGAGCCACCAGCCTGGCCTTGTTCTTTATGATGACACCATGTTCATACAGTTTATTTCTAAAGATCCACTTGGTGCCAATCACATTCTGCTTTTGTGGTCTGGGAACCAGCGTCCAAACGTTGCATCGTTCGAATTGATGCAGTTCATCTTGCATGGCCAAAATCCATGCTGCATCTTTGTTCGCCTCGTCGAACATCTTTGGCTCAACCTGTGACAGGAAACTGAGATGCAAAATCTCGTTAATAGTACCTCTTCGTGTTCTGACACCGTCACGAGGATCTCCAATGATCTGATCTCTAAGATGATCCCTCACGTGCCGGAGCTCTAGAAGTCTGGCGTCCGGAGCTTCGACTACTTCTTGGGCTTCTCCTTCTTCTAAGAGATTTTCTTCATTTTGATCTTCAACATTCCCAGTCGACGTTGTGGTGGAAACTTTGACGTACTTAGGAGTTTCATCTTTAGCGGTCTCATCGAGGCACAGCTGTTCAAGTCGTGCACCTGCATCTTCAAGAATACCGCTGGAAGAATTGCTGTTAAGCAAGCTTCCTTCATCAAATACAACATTAATTGATTCCTCTACCACTAGGGTTTTCTTATTGAAGACCCTGTATGCCCGACTGTGGGTACTATAGCCCATGAATATGCCTTCGAAGCATTTTTAACCAAATTTAGTACGCGGGTACTTCCCATTATTCAGTACATAACATCTGCAACCAAAGATCCTTAAGTAGGACATGGTTGGTTTCCTGCCTCTCAGTAGCTCATAAGGCATCTTACGATGATGCTTGTTGATTAATGCTCGGTTTTGTACATGACATGCTGTATTGACCGCCTCTGCCCAGAAGTATTCTGGGAGAGAAGCGTCTTTCAACATTGTTGTGCAAGCTTCAATGAGAGTTCTATTTCTCCTCTTCGCAACTCCATTTTGCTGAGGAGTGCGCGGGGAGGAAAACTCATGAAAGATACCTTGTTCTTCACAAAACTCTGTCATAGCACCAGATTCGAATTCTGTTCCATGGTCACTTCGGATTTTGACCACAGAGCAGTTAAATTCGTTCTGAACCTGCTTGACAAAACTAGTGAAGATGTCAAACGTATCTGACTTTCGTTTTAAGAAGAACACCCATGTAAACCGAGAGTGATCATCAACTATCACTAGCGTATAGGACTTGCCTCCCAAGCTATGAACTTGCATTGAACCAAACAAGTCCATATGCAGAAGATAAAGACATCGGGAAGAGTCTTTGTCTGCAATGCTCTTAAAGGTAGCCCGAGTCTGTTTGCCCATCTGGCATGCAGGACAGATGCTATCTTTGATGCACTTGATAATGGGAGCATCCCTTACTAAGTTTTTAGAAAACAGCATACTAATTGTTTTGAAATTAATATGTGCCAATCTCTTGTGCCATTGTTCACAAAGAGATGCACTGCCTGTTGCCACTAGGCATACGGGGGTAGATGAATCTAAACTAAGAAAATTTAAGCAGAAGATATTTCTGCTCCTAATGCCTGTTAATACCGTCTCAGAAGAGGCACATGATATTATCAGACATTTATCCTTGCAGAACTTAACGTCATAACCTTTATCACATAACTGACTTACACTGATCAGGTTATGGTTTAACCCTTCAACATAAGCCACGTCGGTGATAGAGATTATACCGTTTGAAATCATACCGTAACCTCTGGTAACTCCTCGATCTGACCCCCCAAAGATGACTTTCGGTCCATTCTCGATGGGAGTGTAATCACGCAGCATGCTTCTTGTCCCAGTCATATGCCGGGAGCATCCACTGTCCAAGTACCATATTGGCGTTTTGGTGGCCTTTGGACATTCCTGCAAAACAAAATTAATTTCCCTTAGGAACCCAATCAAACTTGGGTCCTAGATTCTTGGTTAGCATACTCCCCCTCTGGTGGTTAACCCTACGAGTGGTCGGCCTCGCATTGCTAACATAGGGAGTCTCGTTATACCTCGGATTAAACCAACAATCCACGGCAAAGTGACCGACTTTGCCACAACACCAACAGTCAAATCTGTTGTACCTCTTCCTAGGCTCCTGCTTTACCCTGAGAATGGTGGGTACAACCGGGGCCTTGGATCTGGAGGTGGAGGCATCATAGTGGTTGCAGTCACATGACTTCTTCACCTCCTGTTCCTTTAGTATAACAGGCGTGGCTTTTGGTGCCTGCTTTCCATTATGGCCGCTGGAGAATTGACCATAATTTCCCATGTGGATTTCCTCAAAAGGTGCCTTGAAGACACTCTCACCGTAGTTGCGGGGGTAAGTCCAACCATCATATCGGCTCTTTGGCTTTGTAACCGAGGGCCGAAAATGATGACCAAATGTTGACTCAAAGTCATGTTGGTTGCAAGGAAAGCCAGGCTTTCTGAACGCAATAGGACTGAGGGGAGCTTTTCCCTTTTCAGCAGCAGAGGCCTTCTTGGCGGCCTTATTCTTTCTCTGGTTCCTGTTTCTCCGAGATGAGGAACCAAATACCCCTACATGCCCCAAGACAGCTCCTTTGGCCTGAGCAGAGAAGGTATCAACAACTGGAAGAACTGTTTTTGGCATATAGAAGCTCTTTACAATCTTCCTTTCTGCCGCAAGTTGTTCTTCCAACTTGTCGACTTCCTCCTGCTTAAGATCAAGGAGCTTAAGAGACTCTGAATGCTTTGAGGTCAGGTTTAGGTGCTCCTGTCGGAGAGAGATCAAACTGGTGATCTCTTCCCTTAGGGAGACACTCTCACCCTTAAGGAATTTCACTTCCTTATTCTCAGCCTTCAATCTCTTACGACACTCCTCGAAAGTGTTGAGCAGAAGTTCATACTTTTGGAGGAGCTCCGCTTCGCGGGCCGAAAGGCTATCCTCAGGGTCATCATCCTGAGACTCAGGATCAGAGTCAGAGTCGGAGAGAGAGGTTTGAGCTTTTACCTTCCCAGTAAATGGGGGGCATTCTCCTTCTGAGTCGGAGCGACCCACCAGCCCGAAGTAGGCTTCCTCATCATCACTGGAGTTTGGGGAATCAGATTCACTCAGTGTCTTTGGCTTTTTGGCGATGTAGCTCCTCTCTTTCTTCTTATCTCTAGAGGACTTGTGCTCCTCTCCCATCCCCTTTTCTCTCTTGCCCTGGTGGCAGTCTTCCACGACGTGTCCTGGCTTATTGCATCCAAAACAAATAATGTCAGAGGAGCGATGTTTGTTCGGTTTAGATGCATACCTGTCAGAAGAATAATTTTTCTTCTGATGCCTGGAGGAGGAGCCGTCTCTCTTTCTTTGATTCCTTATCTTGAGGAACTTCTTGAATTCTTGGGTGATGAGGGAGAAATCTTCCTCAGACAACTCTGAGCTGGAGGAGCATGGCTCGGAGTCCTCCTCCTCATCCTTTTTCCTGGCACGGTATGAAACCACACCCTTGACCTTCCTGAAGTGAATGGCTTTTAGATCCACAGACTTTTCCTTGGCTGCAGCCTTCTCTGCTTCCTATTCTGCTTTCCGTGTGTTCAGTTGAAGCTCATAGGACATCTGCTTCCCAAACAGAATTTGCGGGTCTGTTTCAGCTAGTCGTCCAAACTCTCGGATGGCGCAGATATTTGTGTCCCATTCTTTAGTAAGGGACCTAAGGAATTTATCATTAAGTTCACCATCAGTGAACACTCTTCCATATCCTTTGAGGGCATTGACAATCTTGAGGAAGTTCTCGAAGGTGACTCCGATCTCTTCCTTAGGCCCTTGTCTGAAGGCCTCATATTTCTGGTTCAGGAGGGATCTCCGATCATCTCTCACTTCATCAGTGCCCTCCATTAGGATAATCAGGCAGTGCCAGATCTCCTTTGCTGTCCTGTAGTTGCAGAAGTTCTGCATCATTGAGTCATCGACCGCGCTGACCAGAATGTTCTGCTCCTTCTTGTCAAGTCCCACCAGCACCATCTCGTCCTTGTCCATTTAAGAAATTTTCTTTGGCACTTTCTTGGTAGGATCAATGGTGGAGACCTTAGTGGGGACATAGGGCCCCTCCTCCACGATCATGAAGAGTCGGGGATCGACCGCTTCCATGTAGAACCTGATCCTTTCCTTCCAGATAGGAAAGTTGGGCCTGGTGCACACTGGGATCTTGCATGTGCACTTGAGTCCGTCCATAGTAGATGTATGCCTCCTTCTTAACACTAGTGGCAGGATTCTACTCAAGGTGTGAACCTTTTTGAAGAGTAACCTCGCTCTGATATCACTTGAAAGTCCACCTAGTGTCAACTACCTTCACCTATGGGGGGGGGGACTAGGTGAAGTGCAGCGTTTTTGCGGAATTAAAATTATACCTGCACAAGAAAACAAAACAGCACAGCACAGAAGAGACACAAGCAAATTATAGTGGTTCCCCGATTTGGGTACATCCACTTTCCCCCTTCGACCTATCTCCCAACCAGGGACGACTCAGTCACTTCACCAACAGGATTGAAATCCAATCCTTGCACTAACGGAAGGAACCCTTCCACACGTAGGAGACAACACTCCCACAACACGGGTTGCACCCAACCCTTACAACTAGGAACCAACGTTCCTTTACAACAAAATGAAAATAGAATGTACAAGAAATACAAACAACTTTTGGAGACTAAGGTGTCCCTCTTCGTTCGATGACGTGTTCTTGAAGTCAACGAAGAGTCCACAACCCTAGATCTCACTTGGAGAGAATCTCCCCGAAACCGGTAGCTGCAAGAGGTGCGGCGGCTTGGTTCTCGGGATCGGCGGCGACAACGGTGTGCGGCTGCTGTACTTTGGAGATTCAATCTTCGTAGCAAAGCTAGCAAGGTCTTCCAACGGTCACACTAGGATCGATCGTCTCGATCAATTCGGAAGGGGAAGGTTTTCCCGATCTACGAATCAGGAGACAAAGGATCTCTGGTTAGACGCGTGAGACGCAGTGCTTGGCTAAGCTTCTGTCGCCGGAAGATCTGGAAGAACCACGATCAAAAGCGGCGAACAACTAGCATGAGCGGCGACGGCGGCAGAGCAGGTATCGCGATCTAGGACACGTCGGCGGTTCGTGTATATTTTTCTGTCTGTGTACACTGTTCAAAAATACGCGTGTATTTATACGGTAGAATACTCCTTTATGACCATTATGGGTCCCACCTGAAGAAACCCTAAAAGTGGTTCAAAACAGCGTCTTAACGTTTGATCCGGTCTAGCGGGATCCAGAAAATCGTCTAAGGCAAAATCGGCAAGAATCGAAGGTGATTCTCGTCGAATCGGCGAGACTCGAAGGTGATTCTCGTCGATTTGGCGAGAATCAAAGGTGATTCTCGTCGATTTTGACTTATTGGCACGCTCTGATTTAGCCGGATAGAGACGGCGAGAATCAGCTAGTGATTCTAGACGATTCGGCGAGAATCACTAGTGATTCTCGTCGATTATGACTTAGACGATTTTTTGTCTTTCCACCCATGAGCGGCACTTTGACCCATCCTTGCTCCTTGTCTGCTCTTGCATTATCACAGCCCTGTACTTGAAAATAAGTACACTCCAATAGAGAGAGTACACGCAGGCCAACACACTGATCTGCTCAACGAGGGATTACGTCGCGCAGACCCGTGTATATTGACCTACTACACCCTGACATTGGTGTGTACTTAGCGTGGAATAACTACAAACACAACTTAAAAGAATTCATCAAATACATTATCTATTTACTTTAGCTTATTCAGGGGCGTCTTCAAATCAGGTACATTGTGGATAAAATACCCAACAATCTCCCCCTATTTGAAGAAGCCTAAACCCTACAAGCTAAGGTGAATAGAGCGTAAGGGAATGAAAATCATAAACTTAAAATTGAGTTGAGAGAGATATTCATTACCAATACCAATTGCTTGAGAGCAACCTTGGAGAGCAACCTTGGAGCCACCTTAGCCTTAGCCGAGAGGGTAATCTCCCCCTTTTCGGCTTCTACAAATCTGGGTCTGTTGTAGTTGACCCCTTGCTCCCCCTCAGTTCTGGCACCTGTGCTCACACTTGAGTTCCTGACATAGGCTCCCCCTAGATGCATGAGCCTAGAGCTTCTGTAGTCTTCATTCCTCATAGTTGAGCATCCCTAATTCAGTTTTGAAGAGACTGAACTTGGCTTCGTATAAGGGCTTTGTGAAAATATCTGCAATCTGCTTGTCCGTGGGGACATAACAGAGAGAGATGTCCTTGTTCTCCACGTGCTCCCGAATGAAGTGGTAGCGCACTTCAATATGCTTCATTCTGCTGTGCGATACCGGATTGGTGGCAATTGCAATTGCACTGGAGGAGTCGCAGTACATTGGTACTTCCTTGAACTGAAGGTCGTAGTCGGCTAACTGGTTTCTGATCCATAGGAGTTGTGTGCAACAGCTGCCTGCCGAGATGTACTCAGACTCTACTGTGGAAGTTGCTACACAATTCTGTTTCTTGCTATTCCACGAAATAAGCCTTCTTCCGAGGAATTGACATGTCCCGGAAGTGCTTTTCCTGTCATCCCTACTCCCTGCAAAATCAGCATCTGAAAAACCTTTTAGCTCGACATCATTGTTTCTCGGGTACCATAAGCCAAGATTCGGAGTACCTTTAAGGTATCTTAGAATTCGATTTGCAGCGACATAGTGAGATTCCTTAGTGTTCACCTGATATCTGGCACACACACATGTGGAGAACATGATATCCGGTCTACTGGCAGTAAGGTAGAGCAGGGATCCAATGATGCTTCTGCATTTGGTTTCATCGAAAGGTTTGCCTTTCTCATCCTTATCCAGAGACAACGTGGATCCCATTGGAGTCCTCATAGAGGTTGCATTCTCCATACCGAATTTCCTGAGGAGTTCATTTGTGAACTTCGTCTGAGAGATGAAGATTCCATCCTCAGACTGTTTCACTTGAAGTCCCAAGAAATACTTTAGCTCTCCCATACTGCTCATTTCAAACTTTCCTTGCATAAGTTTAGAAAACTTTTTGCAAAGATTGTTGTCCGTTGAGCCGAATATAATGTCATCGACATAGATTTGCACCAGTAAAATCTTGCCTTTGACTTCCCTGAGAAACAATGTCTTATCTATTTTACCTCTAGAGAACTTGTTCTCAAGAAGAAAACTAGATAAGGTCTCATACCAAGCTCGTGGAGCTTGTTTTAAACCATATAGAGCTTTATTAAGAAAATATACATGATTGGGATAAGTAGGATTGACAAAACCTGGAGGTTGAGCGACGTATACTTCCTCTTTCAGGTCTCCGTTCAAGAATTCTGATTTCACATCCATTTGATAGAATGTGAATCCTTTGTGCGAAGCGTACGCCAGGAACAATCTTATTGCCTCGAGCCTTGCCACTGGTGCAAAGGTCTGGTCGAAGTCAATCCCCTCCTCTTGTCTGTAACCTTGAGCCACCAGCCTGGCCTTGTTCTTTATGATGACACCATGTTCATCCAGTTTATTTCTAAAGATCCACTTGGTGCCAATCACATTCTGCTTTTGTAGTCTGGGAACCAGCGTCCAAACGTTGCATCATTCGAATTGATGCAGTTCATCTTGTATGGCCAAAATCCATGCTGCATCTTTGTTCGCCTCGTCGAACATCTTTGGCTCAACCTGTGACAGGAAACTGAGATGCAAAATCTCATTAATAGTACCTCTTCGTGTTCTGATACCGTCACGAGGATCTCCAATGATCTGATCTCTAGGATGATCCCTCACGTGCCAGAGCTCTAGAAGTCTGGCGTCTGGAGCTTCGACTACTTCTTGGGCTTCTCCTTCTTCTAAGAGATTTTCTTCATTTTGATCTTCAACATTCCCAGTCGACTTTGTGGTGGGAACTTTGACGTACTTAGGAGTTTCATCTTTAGCGGTCTCATCGAGGCACAACTGTTCAAGTCGTGCACCTGCATCTTCAAGAATACCGCTGGAAGAATTGCTGTTAAGCAAGCTTCCTTAATCAAATACAACATTAATTGATTCCTCTACCACTAAGGTTTTCTTATTGAAGACCCTGTATGCCCGACTGTGGGTACTATAGCCCATGAATATGCCTTCGAAGCATTTTTCACCAAATTTAGTACGCGGGTACTTCCCATTATTCAGTACATAACATCTGCAACCAAAGATCCTTAAGTAGGACATGGTTGGTTTCCTGCCTCTCAGTAGCTCATAAGGCGTCTTACGATGATGCTTGTTGATCAATGCTCGGTTTTGTACATGACATGCTGTATTGACCGCCTCTGCCCAGAAGTATTCTGGGAGAGAAGCGTCTTTCAACATTGTCGTGCAAGCTTCAATGAGAGTTCTATTTCTCCTCTCCGCAACTCCATTTTGCTGAGGAGTGCGCAGGGAGGAAAACTCATGAAAGATACCTTGTTCTTCACAAAACTCTGTCATAGCACCAGATTCGAATTCTGTTCCATGGTCACTTCGGATTTTGACCACAGAGCAGTTAAATTCATTCTGAACCTGCTTGACAAAACTAGTGAAGATGTCAAAAGTATCTGACTTTCATTTTAAGAAGAACACCCATGTAAACCGAGAGTGATCATCAACTATCACTAGCGTATAGGACTTGTCTCCCAAGCTATGAACTTGAATTGGACCAAACAAGTCCATATGCAGAAGATAAAGACATCGGGAAGAGTCTTTGTCGGCAATGCTCTTAAAGGTAGCCCGAGTCTGTTTGCCCATCTGGCATGCAGGACAGGGGCTATCTTTGATGCACTTGATAATGGGAGCATCCCTTACTAAGTTTTTAGAAAACAGCATACTAATTGTTTTGAAATTAATATGTGCCAATCTCTTGTGCCATTGTTCACAAAGAGATGCAATGTCTGTTGCCACTAGGCATACGGGGGTAGATGAATCTAAACTAAGAAAATTTAAGCAGAAGATATTTCTGCTCCTAATGCCTGTTAATACCGTCTCAGAAGAGGCACATGATATTATCAGACATTTATCCTTGCAGAACTTAACGTCATAACCTTTATCACATAACTGACTTACACTGATCAGGTTATGGTTTAACACTTCAACATAAGCCACGTCGGTGATAGAGATTATACCGTTGGAAATCATACAGTAACCTCTGGTAACTCCTCGATCTGACCCCCCAAAGATGACTTTGGGTCCATTCTCGACGGGAGTGTAATCACACAACATGCTTCTTGTCCCAGTCATATGCCGGGAGCATCCACTGTCCAAGTACCATATTGGCGTTTTGGTGGCCTTTGGACATTCCTGCAAAACAAAATTAATTTCCCTTAGAAACCCAATCAAACTTGGGTCCTAGATTCTTGGTTAGCATACTCCCCCTCTGGTGGTTAACCCTACGAGTGGTCGGCCTCGCATTGCTAACATAGGGAGTCTTGTTATACCTCGGATTAAACCAACAATCCACGGTAAAGTGACCGACTTTGCCACAAAACCAACAGTCAAATCTGTTGTACCTCTTCCTAGGCTCCTGCTTTACCCTGAGAATGGTGGGTACAGCCGGGGCCTTGGATCTGGAGATGGAGGCATCATAGTGGTTGCAGTCAAATGACTTCTTCACCTCATGTTCCTTCAGTATAACAGGCTTGGCTTTTGGTGCCTGCTTTCCATTATGGCCGCTGGAGAATTGACCATAATTTCCCATGTGGATTTCCTCTTAAGGTGCCTTGAAGACACTCTCACCGTAGTTGCGGGGGTAAGTCCAACCATCATATCGGCTCTTTGGCTTTGCAACCGAGGGCCGAAAATGATGACCAAAGGTTGACTCAAAGTCATGTTGGTTGCAAGGAAAGCCAGGCTTTTTGAACGCAACAGGACTGAGGGGAGCTTTTCCCTTTTCAGCAGCAGAGGCCTTCTTGACGGCCTTATTCTTTCTCTAGTTCCTGTTTCTCCTGGATGAGGAGCCAAATACCCCTACATGCCCCAAGACAGCTCCTTTGGCCTGAGCAGAGAAGGTATCAACAACTGGAAGAACTGTTTTTGGCATAGAGAAGCTCTTGACGATCTTCCTTTCTGCCGCAAGTTGTTCTTCCAACTTGTCGACTTCCTCCTGCTTAAGATCAAGGAGCTTAAGAGACTCTGAATGCTTTGAGGTCAGGTCTAGGTGCTCCTGTCGGAGAGAGATCAAACTGGTGATCTCTTCCCTTAGGGAGACACTCTCACCCTTAAGAAATTTCACTTCCTTTTTCTCAGCCTTCAATCTCTTACGGCACTCCTCGAAAGTGTTGAGCAGAAGTTCATACTTTTCGAGGAGCTCCGCTTTGCGGGCCGAAAGGCTATCCTCAGGGTCATCATCCTGAGACTCAGGATCAGAGTCAGAGTCGGAGAGAGAGGTGTGAGCTTTTACCTTCCCAGTAAATGGGGGGCATTCTCCTTCTGAGTCGGAGCGACCCACCAGCCCGAAGTAGGCTTCCTCATCATCACTGGAGTCTGAGGAATCAGATTCACTCAGTGTCTTTGGATTTTTGGCGATGTAGCTCCTCTCTTTCTTCTTATCTCTAGAGGACTTGTGCTCCTCTCCCATCCCATTTTCTCTCTTGCCTTGGTGGCAGTCGGCCACGACGTGTCCTTGGCTTATTGCATCCAAAACAAATAATGTTAGAGGAGCGATGTTTGTTCGGTTTAGATGCATACCTGTCAGAAGAATAATTTTTCTTCTGATGCCTGGAGGAGGAGCCGTCTCTCTTTCTTTGATTCCTCATCTTGAGGAACTTCTTGAATTCTCGGGTGATGAGGGAGAAATCTTCCTCAGACAACTCTGAGCTGGAGGAGCATGGCTCGGAGTCCTCCTCCTCATCCTTTTTCCTGGCACGGTATGAAACCGCACCCTTGCCCTTCCTGAAGTGAATTGCTTTTAGAGCAACAGTCTTTTCCTTGGCTGCAGCCTTCTCTGCTTCCTCTTCTGCTTTCCGTGTGTTCAGTTTAAGCTCATAGGACATCAGCTTCCCAAACAGAATTTGCGGGTCTGTTTCAGCTAGTCGTCCAAACTCTCGGATGGCGCAGATCTTTGTGTCCCATTCTTTAGTAAGGGACCTAAGGAATTTATCATTAAGTTCACCATCAGTGAACACTCTTCCATATCCTTTGAGGGCATTGACAATCTTGAGGAAGTTCTCGAAGGTGACTCCGATCTCTTCCTTAGGCCCTTGCCTGAAGGCCTCATATTTCTGGTTCAGGAGAGATCTCCGGTCATCTCTCACTTCATCAGTGCCCTCCATTAGGATAATCAGGCAGTGCCAGATCTCCTTTACTGTCCTGCAGTTGCAGAAGTTCTGCATCATTGAGTCATCGACCGCGCTGACCAGAATGTTTTGCGCCTTCTTGTCAAGTCCCACCAGCACCATCTCGTCCTTGTCCATTTCAGAAATTTTCTTTGGCACTTTCTTGGTAGGATCAATGGTGGAGACCTTAGTGGAGACATAGGGCCCCTCCTCCACGATCATGAAGAGTCGGGGATCGACCGCTTCCATGTAGAACCTGATCCTTTCCTTCCAGATAGAAAAGTTGAGCCTGGTGCACACTGGGATCTTGCCTGTGCACTTGAGTCCATCCATAGTAGATGTATACCTTCTTCTTGACACTAGTGGCAGGATTCTACTCAAGGTGTGAACCTTTTTGAAGAGTAACCTCGCTCTGATACCACTTGAAAGTCCACCTAGTGTCAACTACCTTCACCTATGGGGGGGGGGGGGGGGGGGCTAGGTGAAGTGCAGCGTTTTTGCGGAATTAAAATTGTACCTGCACAAGAAAACAAAACAGCACAACATAGAAGGGACACAAGCAAATTATAGTGGTTCCCCGATTTGGGTACATCCACTTTCCCCCTTCGACCTATCTCCCAACCAGGGACGAATCGGTCACTTCACCAATAGGATTGAAATCCAATCCTTGCACTAACGGAAGGAACCCTTCCACACGTAGCAGACAACACTCCCACAACACGGGTTGCACCCAACCCTTACAACTAGGAACCAACGTTCCTTTACAACAAAATGAAAATAGAATGTACAAGAAATACAAACAACTTTTGGAGACTAAGGTGTCCCTCTTCGTTCGATGACGTGTTCTTGAAGTCAACGAAGAGTCCACAACCCTAGATCTCACTTGGAGAGAATCTCCCCGAAACCGGCGGCGGCAAGAGGGGCGGCGGCTTGGTTCTCGGGATCGGCGGCGACAACGGTGTGCGGCTGCTGTACTTTGGAGATTCAATCTTCGTAGCAAAGCTAGCAAGGTCTTCCAACGGTCACACTAGGATCGATCGTCTCGATCGATTCGGAAGGGGAAGGTTTTCCCGATCTACGAATCAAGAGACAAAGGATCTCTGGTTAGACGCGTGAGACACAGTGCTTGGTTAAGCTTCTGTCGCCGGAAGATCTGGAAGAACCACGATCAAAAGCGGCGAACAACTTGCACGAGCGGCGACGACGGCGGAGCTGGTATCGCGATCTAGGTCACGTCGGCGGTTCGTGTATATTTTTCTGTCTGTGTACAATGTTCAAAAATACGCGTGTATTTATACGGTAGAATACTCCTTTATGACCGTTATGGGTCCCACCTGAAGAAACCCTAAAAGCGGTTCAAAACAGCGTCTTAACGTTTGATCCGGTCCAGCGGGATCCAGAAAATCATCTAAGGCAAAATCGGCGAGAATCGAAGGTGATTCTCGTCGAATCGGCGAGACTCGAAGGTGATTATCGTCGATTCGGCGAGAATCAAAGGTGATTCTCGTCGATTTTGACTTATTGGCATGCTCTGATTTAGCCGGATAGAGACGGCGAGAATCAGCCAGTGATTCGGCGAGAATTACTTGGTGATTCTCGTCGATTATCACTTAGACGATTTTTCGTCTTTCCACCAATGAGCTGCACTTTGACCCATCCTTGCTCCTTGTCTGCTCTTGCATTATCACAGCCCTGTACTTGAAAATAAGTACACTCCAATAGAGAGAGTACACGTACGCCAACACACTGATCTGCTCAACGAGGGATTACGTCGCGCAGACCCGTGTATATTGACCTACTACACCCTGACATTGATGTGTACTTAGCGTGGAATAACTGCAAGCACAACTTAAAAGAATTCATCAAATACATTATCTATTTACTTTAGCTTGTTCAGGGGCGTCTTCAAATCAGGTATATTATGGATACACTACCCAACAATCCCCCCTATTTGAAGAAGCCTAAACCCTACAAGATAAGGTGAATAGAGCGTATGGGAATGAAAATCATAAACTTAAAATTGAGTTGAGAGAGATATTCATTACCAATACCAATTGCTTGAGAGCAACCTTGGAGCCACCTTAGCCTTAGCCGAGAGGGTAATCTCCCCCTTTTCGGCTTCTGTAAATCTGGGTCTGTTGCAGTTGACCCCTTGCTCCCCCTCAGTTCTGGCACCTGTGCTCACACTTGAGTTCCCGACAGAGGCTCCCCCTAGATGCATGAGCTTGGAGCTTCTGTAGTCTTCATTCCTCATAGTTGAGCATCCCCAATTCAGTTTTGAAGAGACTGAACTTGGCTTCGTCTAATGGATTTGTGAAAATATCTGCAATCTGCTTGTCCGTGGGGACATAACAGAGAGAGATGTCCTTGTTCTCCACGTGCTCCCGAATGAAGTGGTAGCGCACTTCAATATGCTTCGTTCTGCTGTGCGATACCGGATTGGTGGCAATTGCAATTGCACTGGAGGAGTCGCAGTACATTGGTACTTCCTTGAACTGAAGGTCGTAGTCGGCTAACTGGTTTCTGATCCATAGGAGTTGTGCGCAACAGCTGCCTGCCGAGATGTACTCAGACTCTGCTGTGGAAGTTGCTACACAATTCTGTTTCTTGCTATTCCATGAAATAAGCCTTCTTCCAAGGAATTGACATGTCCCGGAAGTGCTTTTCCTATCATCCCTACTCCCTACAAAATCAGCATAGCCAAATATTTTGTCATCGATATAAATCTGGACTAGGATGATCTTGCCCTTAGATTCCTTAGGAATAGGGTCTTGTCTATCTTCCCCTTGAGAATTTGCTCTCAATGATAAAGGTAGACAATGTCTCATACCATGCTCTTGGGGCATGCTTGATCCCATAAAGTGCTTTCCTAAGTCTATATATAGCTGTAGGAGAGTTAGAATCAACAAAACCTGGAGGTTGCTTTACATAAACCTCTTCCATCAACTCTCCATTCAAGAAGGCAGACTTGACAAACATTTGGAATACATTGAATACCTGGAGGGCTGCAAATGCAAGGAACAGCCTGATTGCTTCCAACCTTGCAACTGGGGCAAAGATTTCATCATAATCAATCACTTCCTCCCGTCTATATCCTTTGGCCACTAGTCTGGCTTTATTCTTGATTACAATGCCATTTTCATCAAGTTTATTTCGGAAACTCCACTTGATTCCAATGACATTGTGTCCATCTATTCTGGGAACCAGCTTCTAGACCTTTGACCTTTTGAACTGGTTCAGTTCTTCCTGCATTGTACCAATCCAAAATTGCTCTTGATTTGCTTCTTCAAATTTCTTGGGCTCTACTTGTGACAGGAAGCTAGAATATAGTGCTGTGTTGAGACTCCTGCTTTTGGTCTGTACACCTTGGCTAGCCTCACCTATTATATGCTATAGAGGATGATCTATAAGATATCTGGCTGCTGGGGACAATCTGACTGCTTGCTGCTGATTATCATTTTCTTCAGCAGGTTGGTCTTCAATTCCAGCTTGACTGCCCTGTGCTTCCTCTAGACATCATCCCTCTCCATAATCTTCTTACAAAGCTGGGTCTTTATATTTGATGGAGAGCTTGTCCATCGTGACTTTTGTTCCTATAGATCTAGTCAAAGAGCTTAACAACTCACTATCAATCATGCATGACTCATCAAATACTACATGGATAGACTCTTCTACAACTTGATTTGTCAAGTTATAGACTCTATATGCCCTACTGTTATTGATGTACCCAACAAATATCCACTCATGAGATTTGGCAGCAAACTTAGTGACTTTTGACTTATCATTGTCTAGGATGAAACACATAACCAAAGATCCTGAAATAGGATATGTTTTGTTTTTTTCCCTTCAAGATATTATAGGGAGTCTTCTTGTGGCTTTTGGTGATAGAAGCCTGATTGAGCACATAACATACCGTGTTAACTGCCTCAACCCATAAATATTCAGGGAGAGAAATGACACTCAATAGTGTTCTCCCGGCTTCTTTGAGAGTTCTGTTTTTTCTCTCAGCTAACCGATTTCGCTGGGGTGATCTTGGAGAGGGGAACTCTTGATGAATCCCTTGCTATTCACAGAATGTAGTCATAGTAGCAGATTGAAACTTAGTTCTATGATCACTTATCATTTTGACCACAGAGCATGCAAGCTCATTCTGAATTTGCCTGACAAAATTTGTGAAGATTTCAAGGATTTCATCCTTTCTTTTAAGGAAGAACACCCAAGTAAACCTGGAATAGTCATCAACCACCACAAGGGTGTAGACCTTCCTACCTAGACTATGAACAATCATAGGAACAAACAAGTCCATATGCAGGAGATACAATCCTCTGTCTGAGTCCTTGGCCCCAATGCTCTTGAAGGAGCTCTAAGTCTGCTTACCCTTTTGGTAAGCATCATAGATACCCTCCTTGGAGCATTTTATTTTGGGACCATTCCTAATAAGCTCATCACTAAAGAGCTGACCAATGGTCTTATAATTCAAATGAGCCAGTCTCTTGTGCCACTGGACACAATATGAGACTTTCTCATCTACAACTAGGCATATAGGGGAATTATTATCTAAGAAAGACAAATTAAAGCAATAAACACTCCCACTCCTATTGCCTGTTAAGATGACACTTTGGTAACTTAACCACTTGATGTGCCACTTATCTATATGGAAGGAAATGTCATAGCCAAGATCACATAGTTGGCTTATACTTATGAGGTTGCGTTGTAACTTGTAACAATCCCATCCGTTCATATGATATATACTAGAAGGTCCGGCCGGTGCCCCACAGCATATATCACAAAACAGGAAGAAAAGTTACGGGATGATACCAGAGTAGCGCAGCGCACCTAAACACATTGCATTCTAGCGGAAGCCTATACTCATACTTGAACTCCACACTTGAATGTCCAACATAGAAAACAACTCCACATATATATATATATATATATATATATATATATATATATATATATATATATATATATATATATATATATATATATATATATAATAGGAATGTCTTACAACAACACGAAAGTTGGCCTTATGGCCTTACATGACTTTCAAACAGTGGCCTAAACATTGGCGCGCAGGCCGACCACAATAAAATAAAACCCAATAGTCATTCCAATAGCCTTCGAGGGCTAGCAGCAGCAGCAGCAGGGACGTCAACCTTTATGCGTCCCGCTTGTCTCTCCAGCACCTGTACAAGAACAATCCACCCAACGGTGGCAAACAGAGGCAACGGTCAGCATTCAGCTGACCAAATTATAACGACCCTACCCCTTTTCCGGGGTAGCTGTATTCTTCCCTGCAGGCATAACATTCACAAGCATGTATATAATTCATACAAATGTGCTCTCATGCACACACATACCATCACAATCGTCCGCCACCCGGCCCGACGATCCGTGCACTCAGGGCACATTCTTAGTGTACTGGCGAACCAGTTTCCCACCATCGTCTCAGGGCCACAACCCAACGACAACTCTCTTGAGCATTTACTCCATGGCGTGCAGCCGAAGTTCTAGTCTTAAAACACCCGGATGGCCCGTAGCCCCACATTGTGTCATGGCACGCAGGCCTAAGAATCTTGTTATGCGCTCCAGCAGACTGAACCTTCTGGTCCACATCGGACGGACATAACGCAGGTCGGATCCTCCACCCCCCATTGCTCAAATCGCCTTGCCTTCACCGAGTACGGCGTACTCGCGGCTTAATCAAAGGCGCGGGTCGGTCTCACCAATCCTGTTCTTGGCATTCAAGCCTAGGTGTTTATTACACCCATTCATCTTACAACATCAATGGGTCTTTCCTTGGCACACCAGTACTTCCTGTTAATCAGGTACAACACCGCCATATCACAAATGTCAGGGGTCTTTGCTGGGCACACCAGTACTTCCTGCTACTCTCTTCACAGGTACCACCTACGACATCAAGCATCACAAAGGGCCTTTCCTGGTCACACCAGTACTTCCTATTACTCATTCACAGGTACGACCCAATAACACAAGCGTAACACGGATATGTTCCTGGACTACCACTCCAGTACTTCCTGCGACTACCTGTCACAGGCATAAACCGTTGACTCCTTAAACAAAACATTTATCACGGAGTCTTCTCCGGTTCGGATCCAACATCATCAATCCAGACCAACCTGTCTAGATGGGCTTCACACAACATGCCTATTCCGTACTCCAATTCCGGATGTATTTGCCAACAAAGGGGATTTC
Source organism: Platanthera guangdongensis (assembly GCA_039583875.1). Classification (NCBI taxonomy): domain Eukaryota; kingdom Viridiplantae; phylum Streptophyta; class Magnoliopsida; order Asparagales; family Orchidaceae; genus Platanthera; species Platanthera guangdongensis. Next base: position 107,271,224 of record CM077153.1, read on the forward strand.
CTGAATCCACCCAAAGATTCCCAAAATCAGCCACCTCTTGGTGGGGGAATCACAAACATATGCCAAAAAGGAAGCCTTCACATGGCTAGGAAGAAAAATCATTACCCTTGACGACTTCTTTGGTGCCATGAAGTTCCTAGATGGCTAGAAAGAGCGTTTCCTCCGTAAAATTGGCCTCGGATCACTGCTGGACACTCACAAGCTTCACCACCGAACATCCCCTCTTCTTCTTCTCCGACTTCCTTTCCCTTTCTCTCTCTAAACTTTTAGAAAGATGAAGTAAAAAACAAAATGAGAATACGGTCTCTGTTTTCGGCCTTAAGGAAGCAGGAAAGAAGCTTAGCCCTTAGATCCATGTTGAGAAAAATGGACGGCTACGAAAAATCGAGAAAACTGATTTTCACGTCTGACACGCCCTGTAACACACCCGTGTCACAGGCCGTGTCGCTAAGCGGCGCTCAACCCGCCTTATCCCCAAAATAGGTCACCGCCACAGGACACGCCCCGTGTCAGCCAAGTCACGCCCGTGACCCAGATCTGCGCTCGATGATCTGCGTTCGATGATAAGGCAGTGATCGTCGAGCTCGCCAGCGATCATCGAGCCCGCCAGCGATCATCAAACAGCGTGTTCGACGATTTTCGATCGATGAATCCGTGCATTCGACGATGTCCGTTCGACGATCGGGCAGCGATCGTCGAATTGGCCCAGTGCTCGATGATTGGGCCCGTGTTCGACGATCTCCGTTCGATGATCCCGCGAGTTCGATGATTTCTCTAGCGTTCGATGATTTCCGTTCGACGATTTGACAGCCCATGAAGCCTTTGCGAAATCGTCAAGCTCAATTCGTTGAACACAACATTCGTCGACCTGACGCCGAACCCGAGCGGAACACACCCTCTGTCACGCCCGTGATCCAGGGCGTGACCACCCAAACACTTTCCGTCGAACGACTTTCGTCGATCTCGGCACAACTCCGCACCCGAGCAGGACACGCAACCAACAACCATCAACTAAACAGTTATAACATTAAAATTTTCATGTTACAACAATATATTTTCACTCTCCACTCATTACAGAAACAGCTCGGGAAACTCCACTCCCATGGTTTGCTCTCGCTCCCATTTAAGTTCCTCACGACCACAGTTGTCCCATCGGACTTTCACCATTCCGACCATCTTGTTCCGCAATTGTTTCATGACTTGATCCTCGATCTGAATGGGTCTAACTCTCATTGTTAGCCCATACTCCACCGACACACAATCATCCGTGATCACTTGAGATGGATCTTTAACGACCTTCCGAAGCACCGAGATGTGAAACACATCATGTAATCCACCCAAGTCTGCTGAAAGAGCTAGCCGATAAGCCTCTTCTCCAACTCGCTCAACCACTTCAAATTGACCCAAATATCTTGGACTCAACCTTTTCAAACGTCGAATTCTGGAGACATCTTTGAAGGGCTTTATCTTCAAGTAGACCCAATCGCCAACCGCGAACTCCACGTTCCGGTGCTTGACGTTGTAGTACTTCGCTTGTCGATCTTGAGCAATGCGTAGCTTTTCTCGAATCGTCCGAATGGTTGAGTTTATTCATCGGCCTCATTTCGATTATACACTTGAGCTTCGTCCGCTTCTACCCAAGCCAAGGGAGTACGACACTTCCTTCCATATAGCGCTTCATACGGTGCCATCCCAATGCTCGCCTGGTAGATGTTATTATAGGCAAACTCCACCATGTAGAGATGATCTTCCCATCTCTTTCCGAAGTCGAGGGCGCACATCCTGAGCATGTCCTCCATAGTTCTGGTACGTTCAGTTTGACCATCCGTTTGGGGATGAAAGGCCGTACAGAATGTCAACTTCGTGCCCAACAGTCGGTGAACTAGCCTCCAGTCATTTGACGTGAAGCGCCCATCTCGATCACTTACGATGCTCCGAGGAGCACCGTGAAGCCGTACAATCTGGTCAACATATAACTTTGCCAAACTTTTGATCGAATCATCCGGCCTGTTCGGGAGAAAATGCGCCACTTTAGTTAGCCGGTCAACAATCACCCAAATGGAATCATTTCCTCGCTGCGATCTCGGCAACCCGTGCACAAAATCCATGGAAATATCATCAAATTTCCATTCTGGGATTGGCAGCGACTTCAAATAACCACCCGGCTTTTGGCATTCCCCCTTCACCATCGCACATGTTTGGCATTTGACCACATAGAGGGCAACATCTCTCTTGAGCCCTGGCCACCAGAATAGCTTTTTCATATCATTGAACATCTTCGTGCTCCCGGGGTGAATGGAATACTTTGTATAATGTGCTTCATACATCAGTTCTTCCCTCAATTTACCCATATTCGGGACGCACAAACGGCCCTCTTTTCGCAAAAGATTGTCATTCCAGGAGAACTTTCCCTCTGGCCCCTCGGTAACATAGCGTAAGAGATCTTCATCTAACCCCGTTGCTTATCGAATCTGGTCCGCAAGGTCACATTGCACCTCTGTCCAGTTCAGACATGCATTGGCGGTAGAATTCTTGTCAACACAACAAATCTCCAACACTTCTAACTCCCGGATGACACGTTCATCATGCTTTTGCAACCAAGCTGCTCTTACCGGAGTCCGACGACTCAAGGCATCCGCGACTACATTGCCCTTTTCGGGCGCATAGTGAATCTCAAAGGTGTAGTCCCCAAGGAACTCCAACCACCTTCTTTGCCGCATGTTAAAGTACTTCTGCTCCAATAGGTACTTTAAGCTCTTGTGATTTGTATAGATCTCCACATGTACTCCATAAAGATAGTGTCGCCACAACTTTAGTGCAAAAATCACCGCCACTAATTCCATGTCATGGACGGGATAATTTCATTCGTGCACTTTCAGCTGGCGTGAGCCATACGTAATTACCTTTACATTCTGCAGAAGCACGCAGCCTAAGCCGCTCCCTGAGGCATCACTATAAATAACAAATCCATCGGTCCCACTTGGCAAAGATAACACCGGCGCCGTGGTCAACCGAACCTTCAGCTCTTTAAAAGCTCGTGCGCACTCTGACGTCCAAATAAACTTCTGATCTTTTCTCATCAGCATGGTTAGCGGCAAAGCGATCCGCGAGAAATGCTCAACAAATCTTCGATAGTAGCCCGCAAGTCCAAGGAAGCTCCTGACCTCGGCCACGGAAGACAACACCGGCCACTCTTCTATGGCTCTTATCATCGCTGGATCCACTGCAATGCCCGCTCCACTCATCACATAGCCTAAGAAAGCCACCGACGCTAAGCAAAACTCTCACTTCGAGAATTTGTCATAGAGCTGATTTTTCCTCAATGTATTCAACACCAACCGCAAGTGAGTCTCATGTTCAACTTTCGACTTTGAGTACACCAGGATGTCATCAATGAACACGATCACATACAGATCCAGGTACTCTCGGAACGTACGGTGCATCAAATCCATAAACATCGAAGGCGCATTGTACAGTCCAAATGGCATGACTGTGAACTCATAGTGCCCATAACGCGTTCCAAATGCGGTTTTGGGAATGTCACTTTCCCGAATTCTCAACTGGTAATAACCAGACTTCAGGTCCAACTTCGAATAGACGGTCAAGCCCACCAGCTGATCGAATAACTCATCAATCCGGGGTATCGGATATTTATTCTTCTCGGTCAGCTTATTTAGTTCACAGTAGTAAATACATTAACGCAACCCACCGTCTTTCTTCTTTACAAAAAGCACAGGCGCGCTCCAAGGTGACATGCTTGGGTGTATATAACCTTGCTCCAGCAATTCTTGTAGTTAGGACTTCAACTCAGCCATCTCCTTTGGCGCGACGCGATATGGCGAGCGGGCCACAGGTTTCGCACCTGGCACCAACTCGATCGTGAAGTCAATCACCCGCTGGGGTGGTAGCCCAGGGAGATCCTTGCGAAATACATCTGTAAATTCCGACACAATCGGAACCTTGCACATACTGGCCTTAGGCTCAACAGCCTGAATCAGTGCGAAGTAACACTCCGCACCCTTCCGAACAGCCTTGACTACTTGGAGTTCAGACAGCAATGTCCCGCCCACTCCTCGCATACCCGCGAACTTTGTCTCCTGTTCGGTATTCTGGCCCAACGTGATTTCTTTGGACTGGCAATCAATCAAGGCATGCTGCTCCGCAAGCCAATCCATACCAAAAATCACGTCGAATTCCGATACCGGCAATACAGATGCAGTCAAACTGAAATCCCGACTTCCGATTTGGACCGCCACATCGCAAGCTTGATCCGCAAGCATCCAACAGCCATTCGGCAACAACACTCTGACGCTATCTGTCTTTGCATGACTAGGTATCCCAAGCCGCGCTATGAACTCGCTAGACAGAAAAGAATGTGACGCACCCGTATCAAATAGTGCTCGCGCCAGCGTGTCCCGAATCATCACAAAGCCTATGCCAAACATGTCACACACACAAACCGCAAACACATAGGCACTAAGCAAAGCATACAAGCAATATAATATGCCAAACTAAACTCCTACCTATGACGACATCACTCTGCTTGATGGCATCCTGCAGGCCAAGATTAAAGACCCGGGGCTGCGCCTGCGAGGCAGAGGAGTCCTCTACTGCCTTGCCCTTTTCCGCATACGACGTGTAACACCCCCTATCCGTCGCATAGCATATAGCAGTAGGTCCGGTCCGGGCCCGACGCCATATACTACAGACAGACTGGGTGGTTACTTATGGAAACCATCCAACCAATCTCAATGTCCTACACAGAGCATTCTAGCGGAAGCAGTTTATAAAAGCTGTAACAAAGAACCCAGCATTAAAGCACGAATGTCCACTAATACAAAATAGGAATGTTATACAAAATACCCAAAATAAGCCTTAAGGCTTTACAAAATGTTTCACTTTAAATTACATGTTTTACAAACCACGGCACGCAGGCCGGTCACACATGAATAAAGCAGTAAACACTTCCAATTAGGCCTTCAAGGGCCGGCTTCGCATTCGTGCTTTAGCCCGCTATTGACCGCTTGGTCCAGCTGCACCTGCAAGCAACAAACCACCGCACGATGGCAAAACAAGGCAACGGTCAGCAATGCTGACCAAATTATAACGATCCCGCCCCCACCTCGAGGCGGCGATGCTCCTTCCCTGCATTTCATTAGCATAAGCGAGCAATATAAACATATAGCCATTTCATCACAGACGTTGGCTCGCACGGCCACACGACCCGTGCTCTCAGGGCACATTCTCGGTGAACCGGTCGATGTCACGTCAATTAAAGCCATAGACATTCCGGACTCACCACCGCCACTTAGACGGCCAAACCTATGAGCAATTTGTCTTCCTGGCCTGGGTCACGACAATTTAAGCCATTGACCGCCGAAGTCCCTAATCTATGCCAACGGCAAGTGCCACGTGCCTTTAGGTCTCTTTAACCGAACGACATAGAACGGGTACGGTTCGATCTAACCCGTGCTCACATCGCAACGACAGTTTAAGCCATTTGCGCGGGTCAAACTTCCACCGAGTCCCATCTATCACAATACACATAACTCGGTTATGTTCAAGTTGGCTCTCAGGCCACCAAGTTGGCAAGATCTCGCATCCGCCCGGTTTTCCGGGTACACCTTTGGGTTAATCCCCAAGGCTCCCTACTGCAATCTACCGCGTAGAAAACCAGAAAAACAACCAATAGCACGGAGTCTTCTCCGGCATTTATGCAATGCAACATCACCGATCCAGACCAACATGTCCGGGTAGGCTTCACACATCATGCCTATGTCCGTTCTCGCTTACGGACTCTAAACAACAGGGACTTCACATATCTACCTGAAGGAACGCCTCCAACTCTCCGCAAACTCGCGAGAGTGGGCTTCCTATGCAAAGAAAGAGAGCTACTCATGCTCAAGATGAGGATCGTTACCCTAGCATTCCTCTTTGGCGCCATTGAAAAGTAAGCGGATGAAAAGCACCGCACTAGCTTTGCCTCCGTGGATCCGGAGTCGGCTCGCGATTCGGAGCTCCGAAGCTCCTCCAATGGCCGGATCTAGCTCCTTCTTCCTTCCTTGGCTCTCTACTTTCTCTAAGGTTTTAGAAAGCTAACCACTCATGAAAAGTGAGGGTTTCTAAGTCCAATCCCGGGTATATCCCTTCAGGAACAACCCCCAGCCGTTGGATCTCAAAATTAGGAAACGAACGGCTTTGATTCAGGACTGAAATGCCCAATCTGGACCGAACACGGCCTGGAACACGCCCGTGTCCAGGGCCGTATGCCTCATTCGCCGTCAAAATCGGCTCGCCTGGAACCTCACACGGGTATCGAACACGCCCGTGTTCGAGCTGACACTCCTGTGTTCCACCTGACACGGCCATGTGGCCGGCCGTGTACGCCCATCATTTTTCCCCGAAATCAACCTGAGCACTGCACGGGTTCTAGGACACGCCCGTGTCCTTACCCGTGTCACCTGAACACGCCTGGACCCCAGGCCGTGTATACGGTCTCGACACTCGACACTTCGTCGAGCGAAGATCGTCGACCTGATGACACGGCCTTGGACACACCCGTGTCCTAGGCCGTGTGCCTTGTCTCGACACAATGTCGAGACCAAAGTGTCGACTCCCCGGGACGAGTGTCGACACTGGTTGACACGCCCTGTGACACGCCCGTGTCGCAGGCCGTATGCCATGTCTCGACACTTCCTTGAATGCAGAGTGTCGACTTCGCGGCTAAGTGTCGACACGGGTCGACACGCCCTGCGACACGCCCGTTTCGCAGGCCGTGTGCCCAGTCTCGACACAATGTCGAGACCAAAGTGTCGACTTCCCGTCTCAGTGTCGACACAGGCTTGACACGCCCTGGGACACGCCCGTGTCCCAGGCCGTGTGCCTGCAGCCAGAACCCAAACTGGCCCAAAACATCCCCCTTCGCTCCTTTGAGTTTCGCGGCGTTACAACTCTCCCCCTCTTAAAAGAATTTCGTCCACGAAATTACATAAAGGAAAGACATGTACAAAACCAAAATTTGTACCTGAGCGGAACAACTCCGGATATTTGTCAAGCATAGTCTGCTCTCGCTCCCAAGAGAGCTCCTCACGACCGCAATTGTCCCACCGAACCTTGACCATCCTGATCTCTTTATTGCGTAGCCGCTTGACCTCCGAGTCCTCGATCCGCACGGGCTTGACCTTTGTCGTTAGCCCACTATCCACCGGCACTTGATCAACCGCGAGGCTCTAGCACCGCCTTTACCGAAATTGAATACATCATGTAATCCACTGAGCTCCGACTGAAAGCTTCAACCGAAAGGCCGCTTCACCAACTCGCTCCAAAACCTCAAACGGTCCAAGGTACCTCGGGCTTAGCTTTTTCAATCGCCGCACCCGCGAGACACCCTTGAACGGCTTGATCTTTAAGTATACATAATCGCCCACAGCGAACTCCACGTTCCTGTGCTTGGCATTATAGTACTTTGCTTGCCGGTCCTGAGCGATAAGCAACCTCTCCCGAATGGTTCTCACCAAAGAAGTAGCATCCTCCACTTTCGATCGCTTATACAACTTTGACTCACCCGTTTCTAACCAAGACAACGGCGTGCGACATTTTCTACCATATAGGGCCTCGAAGGGCGCCATTTGAATACTCGCTTGGTAGCTATTGTTGTAGGCGAACTCCACCAAATAAATGTGGTCTTCCCATTGCTTTCCAAAATCCAAGACACACATGCGAAGCATGTCTTCCATGGTTCTATTGACCCTCTCGGTCTGCCCATCCGTTTGCGGATGGAAGGCTGTGCTGAATTTCAGCTTTGTTCCCAACATTTGCTGCACTAGCCTCCAATCATTGGACGTGAACCGACCATCTCGGTCACTCACGATACTGCGGGGCACACCATGAAGTCGTACTATGTTATCCACATAAAGCTTTGCCAACTTCTCCACCGGATCATCCTTCCTATGCGGAATAAAATACGACACCTTCGTTAATCGATCAACAACCACCCAAATGGCGTCGTTCCCCTTTTGCGACCTTGGCAAACCGTGCACAAAGTGCATAGAGATGTCGTCAAATTTCCACTCCGGAATAGGCAAGGACTTAAGAAATCCACCCGGCTTTTGGCACTCCGCCTTTACCAAGGCGCAGGTTTGGCACTTGGCTACGTATAGCGCCACATCCTTCTTCAAGCCCGGCCACCAAAATAGTTTCTTCACATCACGGTACATCTTCGTGCTCCCCGAGTGAATTGAGTACTTGGTATGGTGTGCCTCGTACAACAACTCCACCCGTAAATTGCCTACACTTGGGACGCACAGACGACCATCTCTCCAAAGTAATCCGTCCTCCACGACGAATTGGGAATTTTTACCCATCCAGAGCCTCTACCATGAACTGCTTCATATGAGCATCCATATCCAAAGCCTGCCGAATACGATCAGCCAGGTCATATTGGACTTCAGTCCAATTCAGAACTGCTTCAGTTCTTGATTGTCTATCCACACAAACAATCTCCAATGCCTCCAACTCTCACACCAACCGCTCATCATGCACCGATTGCCAATTGGATTGAGCTGGGGCTCGGCGACTCAGCGCATCCGCAACCGCATTCCCTTTGCTAGGCACGTAGTGGATCTTAAATGTATAGTCCCCCAGGAACTCCATCCATCTACACTGCCGCATATTCAGATCCTTCTGATCAATAAGATACTTCAGGCTCTTGTGATCGGTGTAGATATCAATCTTCACACCGTACAAATAGTGTCTCAACAGCTTCAAGGCAAAAATCATGGCCGCTAACTCCAAGTCATGGATCGGATAATTCCTCTCATGCACTTTTAGCTGTCTCGAGCCATAAGCTATTACACTTCCGTGTTGCAGTAGCACGCAACCCAAACCGCTGCCCGAAGCATCACTATAAATCTCGTAGCCTTCGGTCCCACATGGCGAACTCAGCACAGGCGTCGTGGTCAACCGACACTTCAACTCCTCAAAAGCTCGTGCGCACTCCGGCATCCAGACGAACTTATGCTCCTTCCTCGTCAAAGTAGTGAGAGGCAAAGCTATCCGCGAGAAGTTCTCTACGAAGCGCCTATAATAGTGTTGGGTACATTGGTCAAATGTACCTGATTTGAAGAAGCCTCACCTAACTCAATGATATACATCATAATGTATTTGATGTTTGTTTGAGTTACTTGTGCAGGATAGGTATTCACTAGACTGAAGCTAAAAGTTTCTAAGTCCATGTGTCGACACCAAGAGGGAAAGTGTCGACACTTGAGAAAGCTTGTGTCGACACCCAGACAAGCAGTGTCGACACTTGGAGTCATTGTGTCGACACCTGGGATGAAGAGTCGACACCAGACAGAAAGTGTCGACACTTGGAGCTGTGTCGACACTCAGTGAAGAAGTATGCAGAAAAGCTGTGTCGACACTTAGCAGAAGTGTCGACACCTAGAAGAGCTGAGTCTACATCAGAAAGTGTCGACACTTGGAGTTGTGTCGACACTCAGCAAAATTCTGCAGAGACTAAGGACAAGTGTCGACACTCAACACAATGTGTCGACACTCAATCAGCAGAGTCAACATATGAAGAATGTGTCGACACTCAACACAATGTGTCGACACACAAACAGAAGAATCAGTAATTGAAGCAAGTATCGACACTCAACACAATGTGTCGACACTAGGCAGAAGAGTCAACACTTGAAGAAAGTGTCGACACCCAGCACAATGTGTCGACACTTAGTTAAAGAGTCTACACTTGAAGAAAGTGTCGACACAAGGAGCTGTGTCGACACTTAGCAAAGAACAGAAAAGTTTACAAAATATTCTAAGTACAAGTGTCGACACTAAGGGAATGTGTCGACACTCAGCTGAAGAAATAAAATTGAAGACTTGTGTCGACACCTAGAAGCAGTGTCGACACTTGACAGTTTCAACACATGAAGATGTGTCGACACAAAGGAGATGTGTCGACACTTAGAAGAATACAGTTAAAGAATGAAGATCAAGTACTTGTGTCGACACTTAATTTCAGTGTCGACACTTGAAGAAGTATCTGTGTCGAGACATACAAGGAATTGTGTCGACACCTTGTAGACTTGTGTCGACACTTACACAACATGTGTCGACACTTGGTCTATAAGTGTCGACACTTAAGAACAGAAAGTCTCGACACTATCTGACAGTTAGAGAATTTCAAGAAGTGACTGGTTGACATGACAGCTGCCGATCCAGCCGGTCTACAGCAACTGTCAGAGAAATCAGAAGTCTGTTATGAACCGGACCAGCCGGTTACCATGAAGGAAGCATATAAATAGGCACCCATAGTTTACAGAAACTGGTTGGTTGTTGTTATTACAAGTAGTTGTCAAGAATACTTAAAGTGGTTGATCAGATTCTTCAAGTAATCAGGAAAGTGATACACAGATGATCAACACAAGAAGATCTGGCAGTCCAACTGCAGATCTAAGAAGTTGGAGAGAGAGAGCTCCAATCAAAAATTCAGTCTTTGGAACTAAGGCTGAGAAGAAGGATTCATAATCATCTGGATCTCAAGAAGCAGAGGTCAAGGATCAACTGCAGAAGATTCAGACTAATTCAGTTCTAACTCAAGAAGCTTTGAAGGAAGCTAAGTCAGTTTGGATCTAACTGAGTTCTTCCAAGAACTCTTCAAGAAACTCTCAACTTCTCTCTTATTTTCTGAGTTGTAGAGTTAGCTATTGTATTTCTATTTTAACTTGTAGGATCCATTGGATCTGAGAGAATTGTAAGCCTATATTATAAAGGCTGAGGGTAGGGCTTGGTTGCCTGAGTGTAGGAGTTGAAGAACTCTGAGTGTAGGCCTTAATTGGCTGAGTGTAGGCCTGGGTGGCTGAGTGTAGGCCTTGGTGGCTGAGTGTAAGGTTTTGGGCCTGAGGTGTAGGAACCTAGTTGGGTTCTGAGATAGTGGAGAAGATTGGCCGAATCTAGTACACTGCTAGATAGGCGAAGGGGGAAAGTGGATGTACCCAAAGATTGGGGAACCACTATAAATTAGTGTGTCTGCTGTGCTGTGCTGTGGATTAACTGTTTATATTCTGTAATTGCTGTTAGCTGTAGAATTCTGTGGAATAACTGTTGTGCTGCCAACAAAGTTTTAAAAAGGTTTAGGTCACCTATTCACCCCCCCCTCTAGGTGTTTAGGTACCATATCTTTCAAGTGGTATCAGAGCCAGGTTCCTCAAAACAAGGACTAACAGTCTAAGGAGATCCTGTTTGGCAGAAACAGTCTAAGTCAGAAAACAGATTCAAGAAATTCAAGAACTTCAAGAAACATGGGTTCTTATGAGAATCACAAAGAGTTGGGTTCCATGAAGTTACCCATATGCAGGAAGGAGATTTTTGGAATCTGGAAAGAAAGGGTTAGGCTATTTATGGAAGCCTCAGACCCAAGAATCTATATCACAGTTAAGGAAGGGCCTTATGTGCCAATGAAGATTTCAGTACTGGATGCAAATCAAAGGACTCCAAAGGATTTCTCTGAGATGACCAAGGATGAAATTGTCCTAGCCACTATGGACAAAAGGGCACAAAATATTATAGTAAGTGCCATTAATGATGCAACTTTTCAGAACCTAATTCACTGTAAAACAGCAAAAGAAATGTGGGATACCCTCATTGTCTATATGGAAGGTTCTGAAGAAGTTAGGCAAGATAGAAAGTCCTTGCTTAATCAAGAGTATGAGAGCTTTAGGCAAGGAAGAGGAGATAGCATCACTGAATGCTACAAGAAGTTCTATAGAATTGTTAATGAACTCATGTCCTATGGAAGAGAGTTCACTAACTATGAATTGAATGATAAGTTCTTGAGGTCCCTAACCAAAGATTGGGACACTAAGATCTGTGCCATCAGAGAAATGGCAAAGTTGGGAGAAATTCCTCCTCCCACACTGTTTGGCAAGTTGCTGTCTTATGAGATGCAGCTGTCTGTGAGAAAAGAGGAGGAAAAATCAACAAGGACTGAGCACAGGGAAAGGACTGTTGCCTTCAAGTCAGAAGTACCTAGAAAGGGCAGGACTAAGTCATCAACTCCTCCTCCAGAGGTAGTTGAATCTGAATCTGATGAATCTGTTAGCACAAAGTCTACAAGTAGTGAAAGTGATGAAGACTTTGCTGCATTCACCAGACATTTTCAGAAATTCCTGAAGAAGAAACAGTGGAGGTCCAGACCTTCATTTTCCAAAGGGAAAGAAGTTCAGTATCAGGAGAAGAAGCCTTCAAAGAAGGACAAGAAAAAGACAAAGACTAGCAAGGCAACTGGGTCTAAGATAGTGTGTTACTGCTGCAATAGACAGGGTCATGTTATTGCAGATTGTCCTGAGAGAAGAAAAGAATCCAGTGACAAAAAGAAGACTCACTTCAAAGGAAAGAAGGAGAAGTCGTTTGTTGCAAAGAATGAGAAGACTCTTTCAGACATTTCTTCTTCAGACACTGAGACAGATGTTGAAGCCTATATAGGGCTATTTGCTGAAGAAGAAGAGGAGTTTATGCAGATCATGGAATCAATCTATGAACAAGAAGAGTGTCAGTGCCAAGGACTGATGGCATTGACTGAAAGTACCAAAATCCTGGAGCAGCCAGGACCTAGTCAGGTGAATCCAAGTGGCCATACCCCAACATGGTACTTGGATAGAGGATGTTCCAGACATATGACTGGAACAAGGGGACTACTGAAGGACTACATTCCAATCAAAAATGGTCCTAAAGTGACCTTTGGTGGTTCTGAAAAAGGAATCATCAAAGGGTTTGGTAACATCTCTTCAAACCTTGTTACCATTACTCAAGTGGCTTATGTTAAAGGGTTGAAACACAACCTCATTAGTATAAGTCAGTTAAGTGATGTAGGGTATGACATCTCATTTGTTAAAAATGGTTGTCATATCAAGAGGTCAAGTGATCAAGAGATCATTTTGACAGGTTATAGGAAGAGAAATGTCTATTGTTTAGACATTATGGTTGAGAACAATAGTTCTCCAGTTTGTCTTGTAGCTGATGAGACAGTCTCTCAATGTGTCAAATGGCACAAGAGGCTTGCCCATGTTAATTACAAGACTATTAGCAAACTCTTTAGCAAAGAGTTAGTGAGGAATGGTCCTCAAGTTAAGTGTGTCAAATATGGCATTTGCTCAGCTTGTCAAAAGGGCAAGCAGACTAAATCCACCTTTAGAAGCTTAGACAACAAAGATGATGTGAGGTGTTTATACCTCTTGCATATGGATCTATTTGGTCCAATGCCAGTTCACAGCTTAGGTAGGAAGGTCTACACCTTTGTAGTTGTTGATGACTACTCAAGGTTTTCCTGGGTGTTCTTCTTAAAGCAGAAATCTGAAACACCTAGTGTCTTCTATAGTTTTGTTAAGCAAATTCAGAATGAATTGAACTGTACAGTGGTCAAAATTAGAAGTGACCATGGTACTGAGTTTCAGTCTGAAAGCATGACAAAGCTGTGTGAAGACTATGGGATATTTCAAGAATTCTCTTCACCTAGAACACCTCAGCAAAATGGCATTGCTGAAAGGAAAAATAGGACCTTGATAGAGGCTGGTAGAACCCTATTAAGTGATTCATCACTGCCAGAATATTTCTGGGCTGAAGCAGTTAACACTGCATGCCATGTGATAAATAGGGCTACCATCACTAAAAGGTTAAACAAGACCCCCTATGAAGTTGTGAAAGGCAGGAAACCAAATCTATCCTATTTCAGGATTTTTGGTTGCAAATGCTTCATACTTAACAATGGAAAGTCTTACCTAACTAAGTTTGCTGCCAAGTCCCAAGAGGGAATGTTTGTTGGGTACAGCAATAATAGTAAGGCTTATAGAGTCTACAACTTGACTACACAAGTTGTAGAGGAGTCTGTGCATGTAGTTTTTGATGAGACACAACTAATTAACAATGAGTTGTCTAGCAATGTATGCAGCCCCACAGGTCTTACTAAGAAGATGGACAAGCTAACCATAGAAGATGTACCTGCTGCAAGACAGCAAGTAGAAGGAGATGGCTTATGTCCAGGGGGAGAACTACATGTACAAGGAGCTGAAGAAGTACAAGGAACTCAGTTTGATGAAGATGCTGAAGAAGTTCAACCAGAAGTAAGGATGCCTCCAGCCAACAGGCATCTAAGAGATCATCCAGTAGAGCTGATAATTGGAGATCCAAGACAAGGTGTTCAGACAAGGAGCAGAAATCAGAATGCTGTAGTATATTCAAGTTTTCTGTCTCAAATAGAACCAAAGAAATTTGAAGAAGCTATACAAGATCCACAGTGGACTGAAGCTATGCAAGAAGAACTTAATCAGTTCAAAAGGTGCAAGGTTTGGGAGCTGGTTCCAAAGCCTAAAGACCACAATGTTATAGGAACTAAGTGGATCTACAGAAATAAGTTAGATGAACAAGGGGTCATCATAAAGAATAAAGCAAGACTGGTTGCAAAAGGATATAGGCAAGAAGAAGGTATTGATTTTGATCAAACCTTTGCCCCAGTAGCCAGACTGGAGGCCATAAGGATGTTCTTGGCCTATGCAACCTATCAAGGATTCAAGGTATACCAAATGGATGTGAAGTCAGCATTCCTAAATGGTAATCTAAAGGAAGAAGTATATGTGGAGCAGCCTTCAGGTTTTGTTGATCCTACTCTTCCACATTATGTCTATAGACTTAGGAAAGCATTGTATGGGTTAAAGCAAGCTCCTAGAGCTTGGTATGAAACCCTATCTAGTTTCCTCATTGAGAACAAGTTCTCAAGGGGGAAAATAGATAAGACTCTATTCCTCAGGGAATCTAGAGGCAAAGTCATACTTGTCCAAATATATGTAGATGACATTATATTTGGGTCTACTGAAAGTAGCCTTTGCAAAAAGTTTGCAAAGCTTATGCAAAGTCAATTTGAGATGAGTAGTATGGGAGAACTAAAGTTTTTCTTGGGTCTCCAAGTTAAACAGGCTGGAAGTGGTCTATCCATATGTCAGTCTAAGTTCACCCTAGAACTCATAAGGAAGTATGGTATGGATTCATCCAGTACCATGAAGACTCCTATGGGGTCAAGTATGTCTCTAAGCAAGGATGATGCAGGGAAACCTGTAGATGAGACCTTGTATAGAGGGATAGTTGGCTCCCTACTATACTTGACTGCAAGTAGGCCTGATATTATGTATGCTACATGTGTTTGTGCCAGGTATCAAGCTTGCCCTAAAGAGTCTCACTTGACTGCAGTCAAGAGAATTTTGAGATATCTAAAGGGAACTCCTTATCTAGGCCTCTGGTACCCTAGGAATGGAGATTTTGATCTAACAGGCTATTCAGATGCAGACTTTGCAGGATGCAAAGAAGATAGAAAGAGAACTACTGGATCCTGTCAATTCCTAGGTGGAAGAATAATTTCATGGAGCAGCAAAAAGCAGACTAGTGTGGCTATCTCCACAGCTGAGTCAGAATATGTAGCTGCAGGAAGTTGCTGTGCTCAACTTCTATGGATTCAACATCAGCTAGTTGACTATGGATTTCAGGTAAGTAGAACTCCACTTTACTGTGATTCTACAAGTGCTATTTCAATAGCTAACAATCCTGTATCACATAGTAGAACTAAACATATTGAGATTAAATATCACTTTCTTAGGGAGCATGTAGAAAGAAATGATATTGCACTTGAATATGTTAAAACTGATAATCAGATAGCTGATATGTTTACTAAGCCCTTAGAAGAAGCTAAGTTCAATAAGTTCAAAATAGAACTAGGTATGATAAACTTAGACTAAGTTTACAGAACCAAAAATTGGCTAAGTAAAAAGGTGTCGACACATAGAC
Organism: Platanthera guangdongensis; assembly: GCA_039583875.1. Taxonomy (NCBI): domain Eukaryota; kingdom Viridiplantae; phylum Streptophyta; class Magnoliopsida; order Asparagales; family Orchidaceae; genus Platanthera; species Platanthera guangdongensis. The sequence continues at coordinate 107,287,058 of CM077153.1, forward strand.
AAGTCTATGTCGACACAGAATAGTAAGTGTCGACACTTCAGGAAAATGGTGTCGACACATCTAGGAAGTTGGTGTCGACACTTCAGAATGTTAGTGTCGACACATGTCGAGTTGGTGTCGACACATTCAATAAGGTGTCGACACTTAAGTTTTACTCAGAATTTTCTAAGTAAAGTCTCGACTACATGTCGAGTAGTGTGGTGTCGACACTTAATCAAGTGTCGACACATAAAATCTGATGACTTAAACTTGTGTCGACACATGAGTGTCGAGACATTATAAGTCAGTGTCGACACTTATTGCCAGTGTCGACACATGTTTAGCTCGCTATCCCGCCTGTTCATCTTCAAAAAACAACAGGTATAAATAGGGTTCTGTCTTTGTTTGTCGACACGCTTTCAAAGTTTCGAGACCAAAACTCTTGTGTCGACATTTCTCTTCTCTAAAGACTAATTCTCCAAACCCTAATGGCTCCCAAGCTGGAAGAGAACGTTAACGAAGGCTATGAACTGGTTCGTGGCGCGTTCGATGATGGCGATCAAGAAATAAAATCGGTGGTAACCCTAGTCACCGATTCAGGATTGGAGTACTTGGTTTCTGAACCAACTAAAATATGGAAGAAGGAAGTTCTTGAATTCCTAACGGGAGCGTCTGTAGATGACTCAGGCTACAGAATCAAATCAAGGGTGCATGGCACCAAGGTCAAGATTACACCCAAATCTCTGAGAAAGGTACTTCAGCTACCTAAAGTTCAGGAAGAAGAGGAAGTGACAACATCAAAGACCAGGGAAGCACTTACCTGGTGTGGACTAGATCCTAAGCTAAAGATAGGATCAGTATTCAACAGGAGAGGAATGAATACTCAAGGAAAATTCTTGTCAGAAATTGTGGGTAAAGTAATACTCAGTAAGACTGGAGGGCATGACAGGGTGTCAGCCTCCATGTTCAGTGTTATGACCAGAATCATTTTCAACCTTAAAACAGACTGGTCAATGGTTGTGTTTGAGAAAGTTAAGGAAAGTCTAAAGAAGCCCAATCTGGGCAGGATACTAAGTCTCTACCTGGCTGGTACAATACCAGAGGTCATGAGCAATGCTGCTGGTACTAAAATCAATCATATGAGAAGAATGGATATGAGGATCCTTTCAAGATGGGAAAGAGTGTTGTCTAAGGAAGTTCCTACTCCAGAGAAGCAGGTTTCTAAGAAGGATTCCCCTCCAAAGAAGAAGAGGAAGATAGCTGCTGTGACTCAGGAGTCCTCCAGCAGCTCAGGTAGTGAAGAACAGGTTGTTTTCACACCTGATAGTCCAATAGATGTGGCTGCAGAGAAGTCACCTGCTCCTCAAGAGCCAGCAGAAATCCAGGGGGAGCTGCCAACAGCTAGCCCCATGAATAAGGATTCAAGACAGGGGGAGCCTCCAGCTGTAGAACAACCCTCTACACTGGAGAGTGAGCAAGCTACTCTCATTATCCAAGAGGTACTTTCTGACCTCAATACTTTAGATTTTTCTGTAATAGATTCTGATTTGTCTGATGTCCATCAGCAAACTCAGCAAGCAAACCAAGAACCAGATGTTGTTCTTCCAGACACATCTGTAGTGATTCCTGATAAAGTGGTTGATGAACCCAGTACATCTCCTACTCAGTCACCTCCAGAATACACAATGGAAGACCTCTTTCTGAATCTAGATCAAGAGGATTTTGACATGGACAAGACTGCTGCTGATGAAGAGAAGGGTGCTGCTGTTGAGGGGGAGAACCTGGAAGTTCAGGAAGAGCCTATAAGGCAGGAAAGTGAGAAAGCACTTGATGTGCAAGCTAACAAACCCTCAAGCCCTAAGGATAGGGTAAATATAGCCAGTACTTCAGAATCTGAGGATGATGAGACTGAACAAGCTAAAAAGAAGAAATTCTTTGTATTCAAAAGAAGGAGCCAGAGCTACAAGAAGGCTCTACAAACTGTTGCTCAACACTCTTTAGTCCAACAAGCTCCATCAACTGATTATAGTGCTCTACTGATTGCACTACAAATCAAGATGGATGAACAAAGGAAGGCTATAGAAACTTATGTTGATGAAGGGCACAAGACCCTACAATCTGATCTGGCTCAGGAAATCAAGTCCATAAGGTTTGAAATGAACCTTAATAAAAAGGAGATGACTGACTGTTTTACAAAAGGTGCTAATGCAGTGGTCTATCTGGCAACCCACCAAGAGAAAATAAAGACTCAAGTAGATGATATAGCACTAAAGCAAGGCTATGTGCTGGAGAATCAACTAAGAATGAATGATAATTTGACTGCATCCCACAATGCAATAGTCACTGAACTGAAGAGTAAGTCTGCTGAACCTTCAACATCATCTGCTGCTGCCAAAGCTGAATTTGATAAAGTATTTCAGGAAGAAATTGCTGCTGTCAAGACTGCCATTAAAGATTCACAGAAGGTCATTTCTGAACAGCTTACTAAGCTTAGACCTTATTTTAAGGAAGGAATCAGGTACTTGGACAGTCAGATTAGATTCCAAAAGGATGATGTAAGAGATCATGTAGAACAAGAAGTCATAAAGGGGGAGAGAGTATTAGTCAAGGCCAGTTCTGAGCATGCAAAGTGGATTTCAAATTCAATCAGGGCTACACTTGGATATCCTCCCCTGTGTGATGACAATGAAGTTGCTGAATCTGGACTGAACCCTGCCTACTTTGGAGGTGAGCCACAAGAAGTAGCTCAAGTCATTTATCCACCTCCAGATTTTGAAATGATTCATGCAGAGGTGAGCACTATGTATAGCCCATCTGGGGGCAAGGACAATGTCCATTTAGAAAAGGTTACTCAACCTATTACAGCAGCTATGCAAGAGGCTATGGACAAAGAAGAAGAGACAAGGCTGTCAAAGAAGAAGTTCAGGGAATGGCTGAGCAAAAACCAGATTTTGAACAGTGGAGCCCTACTTCTAGGAACATCATTCTCACTGCCTGGAAAGCTGCTAAAGACAATACTACTGATAGAAACAAGTGGTTCTCAGAAGCTGAATGGAGGAAGCATGAGAGCAGGCAGGAAGCCATTGTCCAGTATAGAAGGAAGGCTAAGTTAGGAAAGCTACCTCCTACAGCTGTGGAGCCTAGCAAGTACTTTCCTAAGCCCTATCATTACTTTGAGAGGCAGAAAATCAAGGCTGAAGAACAAAAGAAGAAAGATTCAAAAGGCAAGAAGCCTGCTGATGCTGAGCCTGCTGCTGCTGCTGCTGTCAAAGCTCAAGTTAAAGCTGGAAAAGGAATTGTTATCAAAGAACCTGATCAGAAATAGATTAGGAATTAAACTTGAAGCTTGTTGTAATCTTTTAAATGAAAAACATTTTTGTACAACATTGCAAATGTATAAGGAACAATGTTAGAACAATATGTGATAAATATAGTATGATTGTTCTGAAATGTGTTTGTTTCTTATTTGTTCTGAAATGTTGAATGTGTATATGTGTGTAGTTTTACATGTTCATGTTAACCCTGTTGATTATAATCTGATTTTCATCATTTTGTAATTTTTTAATTATGAATGGTGTATATCATTGACTAAGGGTTATGACTTCTCCAAATAGGGGGAGATTGTTGGGTACATTGGTCAAATGTACCTGATTTGAAGAAGCCTCACCTAACTCAATGATATACATCATAATGTATTTGATGTTTGTTTGAGTTACTTGTGCAGGATAGGTATTCACTAGACTGAAGCTAAAAGTTTCTAAGTCCATGTGTCGACACCAAGAGGGAAAGTGTCGACACTTGAGAAAGCTTGTGTCGACACCCAGACAAGCAGTGTCGACACTTGGAGTCATTGTGTCGACACCTGGGATGAAGAGTCGACACCAGACAGAAAGTGTCGACACTTGGAGCTGTGTCGACACTCAGTGAAGAAGTATGCAGAAAAGCTGTGTCGACACTTAGCAGAAGTGTCGACACCTAGAAGAGCTGAGTCTACATCAGAAAGTGTCGACACTTGGAGTTGTGTCGACACTCAGCAAAATTCTGCAGAGACTAAGGACAAGTGTCGACACTCAACACAATGTGTCGACACTCAATCAGCAGAGTCAACATATGAAGAATGTGTCGACACTCAACACAATGTGTCGACACACAAACAGAAGAATCAGTAATTGAAGCAAGTGTCGACACTCAACACAATGTGTCGACACTAGGCAGAAGAGTCAACACTTGAAGAAAGTGTCGACACCCAGCACAATGTGTCGACACTTAGTTAAAGAGTCTACACTTGAAGAAAGTGTCGACACAAGGAGCTGTGTCGACACTTAGCAAAGAACAGAAAAGTTTACAAAATATTCTAAGTACAAGTGTCGACACTAAGGGAATGTGTCGACACTCAGCTGAAGAAATAAAATTGAAGACTTGTGTCGACACCTAGAAGCAGTGTCGACACTTGACAGTTTCAACACATGAAGATGTGTCGACACAAAGGAGATGTGTCGACACTTAGAAGAATACAGTTAAAGAATGAAGATCAAGTACTTGTGTCGACACTTAATTTCAGTGTCGACACTTGAAGAAGTATCTGTGTCGAGACATACAAGGAATTGTGTCGACACCTTGTAGACTTGTGTCGACACTTACACAACATGTGTCGACACTTGGTCTATAAGTGTCGACACTTAAGAACAGAAAGTCTCGACACTATCTGACAGTTAGAGAATTTCAAGAAGTGACTGGTTGACATGACAGCTGCCGATCCAGCCGGTCTACAACAACTGTCAGAGAAATCAGAAGTCTGTTATGAACCGGACCAGCCGGTTACCATGAAGGAAGCCTATAAATAGGCACCCATAGTTTACAGAAACTGGTTGGTTGTTGTTATTACAAGTAGTTGTCAAGAATACTTAAAGTGGTTGATCAGATTCTTCAAGTAATCAGGAAAGTGATACACAGAGGATCAACACAAGAAGATCTGGCAGTCCAACTGCAGATCTAAGAAGTTGGAGAGAGAGAGCTCCAATCAAGAATTCAGTCTTTGGAACTAAGGCTGAGAAGAAGGATTCAGAATCATCTGGATCTCAAGAAGCAGAGGTCAAGGATCAACTGCAGAAGATTCAGACTAATTCAGTTCTAACTCAAGAAGCTTTGAAGGAAGCTAAGTCAGTTTGGATCTAACTGAGTTCTTCCAAGAACTCTTCAAGAAACTCTCAACTTCTCTCTTATTTTCTGAGTTGTAGAGTTAGCTATTGTATTTCTATTTTAACTTGTAGGATCCATTGGATCTGAGAGAATTGTAAGCCTATATTATAAAGGCTGAGGGTAGGGCTTGGTTGCCTGAGTGTAGGAGTTGAAGAACTCTGTGTGTAGGCCTTAATTGGCTGAGTGTAGGCCTGGGTGGCTGAGTGTAGGCCTTGGTGGCTGAGTGTAAGGCTTTGGGCCTGAGGTGTAGGAACCTAGTTGGGTTCTGAGATAGTGGAGAAGATTGGCCGAATCTAGTACACTGCTAGATAGGCGAAGGGGGAAAGTGGATGTACCCAAAGATTGGGGAACCACTATAAATTAGTGTGTCTGCTGTGCTGTGCTGTGGATTAACTGTTTATATTCTGTAATTGCTGTTAGCTGTAGAATTCTGTGGAATAACTGTTGTGCTGCCAACAAAGTTTTAAAAAGGTTTAGGTCACCTATTCACCCCCCCTCTAGGTGTTTAGGTACCATATCTTTCAAATAGCCGGCCAGCCCTAGAAAAATCCGGACTTCCGCTACCGTAACAAGCTCAGGCCACTCCCGTATCGCAACAATCTTCGCCGGATCCACAGCAATACCCTCTCCACTCACTATATGCCCGAGGAACGCCACTGAGGATAGCCAAAACTCGCACTTCGACAACTTGGCATACAACTGATTTCTCCTTAGCGTCTCCAACACCAAATGAAGATGCTTGAAGTGATCTTCCTCACTTTGCGAGTACACCAAAATATCGTCGATGAAGATGATCACGAAATGATCCAAGTACTCCCTGAAAGTCCTGTTCATCAAATCCATGAACACTGACGGCGCATTATTCAGCCCAAACGGCATGACCGTAAACTCATAATGCCCGTATCTCGTACTAAACGCTGTCTTTGGGATATCACTCTCCCTTATTCGCAGCTGATAGTACCCAGCCTTGAGATCCAACTTTGAGTACACCATCGACCCGACTAACTGATCAAAAAGATCATCAATCTGGGGGATCAGGTACTTGTTTTTCTCCGTCAGCTTGTTGAGCTCCCGATAATCAATACATAGCCTCAAGCTTCCGTCCTTCTTCTTAACAAAGAGGACCGGTGCGCTCCAAGGCGAAGAACTCGGGCGCACATACCCTTGCTCCAACAACTCTTGCAGTTGAACTTTCAGCTCCGCCATTTCCTTAGGCGCTAGCCGATAAGGAGATCGTGACACAGGCTTTGCACCTGGCACTAGCTCGATCGTAAAATCTATCTCCCGCTGAGGCGGGGCTCCAGGAAGATCTGCGGGGAACACATCAGGGTATTCCGATACCACTGAAATACAATCCAACGCGGGCTTTGGCTTTGCAACCTCTACTAGTGTAAAGAACAGTTCTGCTCCGGCACGAACCGCCTTCACCACCTGAAGAGCAGACATCAACGTCTTGCTCGACCCCTTTAAGCCCGTAAAAGTCGTCTCACGACTTGCTCCCAACTTGACTTCCTTGCTACCGCAATCTATATGGGCCTGCTGCTCCGAGAGCCCGTCCATGACAAATATGACGTCAAACTCCACCAACGGAAGTAAAGACTCCTGCAGATCGAACTCCTGATTCCCTATACGAAGCTTAACATCGCAGATCCTATCCGCTCGCATCGAACACCCATTGGGCAACAACACATCCAACTTATCCTTCGCCATCGAAGAAGGGACTCCGATGCGTGATATAAATCCTTCGGACAAGAAGGAGTGTGAGGCTCCCGTATCGAAGAGTGCTCGTGCCGGATTTTCACAAATCAATACAAATCCTAAACAAGCAGTGGTAAGGTAACATGTGCATAACAAGTATTTAAAGAAATTGACTTGCTATAAATTAAACCGTACCTGTCACCACATCAGCTTGTTTGATGGCCTCCTGTTGGCCAAGATTGTAGACCCTTGGTTGGGCCGGAGCATAATGGGATGCGGTCGACTCCACCGCCTTTCTGTTCTCTTCATAAGTAGCTCCCGGCCTTCTCTCGGACTTAGGACGTCCGCTCCAACAATCACGGGCAAAATGCCCCGTCTTTCCACATGTAAAACACGCGCCCGGGGTCCGACTCGTAGTCGCCCTAGAAGCACCAGAAGGAGCTGGACTCGAAGTCCTATGCTTCTTGAAAGACCTCCGATTGCTGGACTTTGAAGTAGCCGGCACTTTGAAATCAGATTTCTTCTCACCCAAGATTTTCTTTGCTTGTACATTCTTCATGTCCTTCTCCAAGGACCGGGCAGTATTGACCAAGGTTAAGAAACCCGGCGTCATCGGCCCCGAAAGTAGTAGTCTCAACTCATCCCTCAAGCCTTCATAGAAGCGATTAGTCTTGCGCTCCTCATCCATGATGGTGGAGCTAGCATATCGACTCAAACGAGTGAACTCATGGAGGTATTCATCCACGCTCTTCTCACCCTGAACCAACTTCAGAAATTCATTCTCCAACGAAATCCTCTGAGTAGAAGGGAGGTATCTTGCTAAGAACAATCCCGAGAACTCTTCCATCGGAACGTCTATAAGTTGTCTACCTCTCAAATGATGAAGCTCCAATCCTTCCCACCACATTCTCGCTTCACCGTCCAGAAGGAACGTAGCGATGGTGGTCATTTGCCACTCCTCCGTCTCCGTTGCTGTCATGACTCTCTTCACCCTAGAGAGCCAGTCTTCAGCCTGAGATGGGGTTCCCAACCCCGAGAATAACGGAGGGTTAAAGCTCATTACATTCTTGAGCTGCCTCTCAGTCGCCCTCCTTGGCACTACCGGTTCCACAACCACTTGCTCCACTCTCCTCGGCTCAGCCTCTTGAAGAGGTTCTTGCTCCATCGCAGGAGCGGGCTGCTGCGTTTGCCTTGCAGGCTGCGCATTTATCACGGCCCATAACCCACAGGTCGGAGGATCGAAACCTCCCTCTGATACCAAATTGTAACACCCCATATCCGTCGCAGAGCATATAGCAGTAGGTCCGGCCGGGGCCCGACGCCATATACTACAGACAGACCGGGTGGTTACTTATGGAAACCATCCAACCAATCTCAACATCCTACACAGAGCATTCTAGCGGAAGCAGTTTATAAAAGTTGTAATAAAGAACCCAGCATTAAAGAACGAATGTCCACTAATACAAAATAGGAATGTTATACAAAATACCCAAAATAAGCCTTAAGGCTTTACAAAATGTTTCACTTTAAATTACATGTTTTACAAACCACGGCACGCAGGCCGGTCACACATGAATAAAGCAGTAAACACTTCCAATTAGGCCTTCAAGGGTCGGCTTCGCATTCGGGCTTTAGCCCGCTATTGACCGCTTGGTCCAGCTGCACCTGCAAGCAACAAACCACCGCACGGTGGCAAAACAAGGCAACGGTCAGCAATGCTGACCAAATTATAACGATCCCGCCCCCACCTCGGGGCGGCGATGCTCCTTCCCTGCATTTCATTAGCATAACCGAGCAATATAAACATATAGTCATTTCATCACAGACGTTGGCTCGCACGACCACACGCCCCGTGCTCTCAGGGCACATTCTTGGTGAACCGGTCGATGTCACGTCAATTAAAGCCATAGACATTCCGGACTCACCACCGCCACTTAGACGGCCAAACCTATGAGCAATTTGTCTTCCTGGCCTGGGTCACGTCAATTTAAGCCATTGACCGCCGAAGACCCTAATCTATGCCAACGTCAAGTGCCACGTGCCTTTAGGTCTCTTTAACCGAACGACATAGAACGGGTACGGTTCCATCTAACCCGTGCTCACATCGCAACGACAGTTTAAGCCATTTGCGCGGGTCAAACTTCCACCGAGTCCCATCTATCACAATACACATAACTCGGTTATGTTCAAGTTGGCTCTCAGGCCACCAAGTTGGCAAGATCTCACATCCTCCCAGTTTTTCGGGTGCACCTTTGGGTTAATCCCCAAGGCTCCCTGCTGCAATCTACCGCATAGAAAACCCAAAAAACAACCAATAGCACGGAGTCTTCTCCGACATTTATGCAATGCAACATCACCGATCCAGACCAACATGTCCGGGTAGGCTTCACACATCATGCCTATGTCCGTTCTCGCTTACGGACTCTAAACAACGGGGACTTCACATATCTACCTGAAGGAACGCCTCCAACTCTCCGCAAACTCGCGAGAGCGGGCTTCCTATGCAAAGAAAGAGAGCTACTCATGCTCAAGATGAGGATCGTTACCCTAGCGTTCCTCTTTGGCGCCATTGAAAAGTAAGCGGATGAAAAGCACCGCACTAGCTTTGCCTTCGTGGATCCGGAGTCGGCTCGCGATTCGGAGCTCCGAAGCTCCTCCAATGGTCGGATCTAGCTCCTTCTTCCTTCCTTGGCTCTCTACTTTCTCTAAGGTTTTAGAAAGCTAACCACTCATGAAAAGTGAGGGTTTCTAAGTCCAATCCCGGGTATATCCCTTCAGGAACAACCCCCAGCCGTTGGATCTTAAAATAAGGAAACGAACGGCTTTGATTCGGGACTGAAATGCCCAATCTGGACCGAACACGGCCTGGCACACGCCCGTGTCCCGGGCCGTGTGCCTCATTCGCCGTCAAAATCGGCTCGCCTGGAACCTCACACGGGTATCGAACATGCCCGTGTTCGAGCTGACACGCCCGTGTTCCACCTGACACGGCCGTGTGGCCGGCCGTGTACCCCCATCATTTTCCCCGAAATCAACCCGAGCACTGCACGGGTTCTAGGACACGCCCGTGTCCTTACCCGTGTCACCTCAACATGCCTGGACCCCAGGCCGTGTACACGGTCTCGACACTCGACACTTCGTCGAGCGAAGATCGTCGACCTGATGACACGGCCTTGGACACGCTCGTGTCCTAGGCCGTGTGCCTTGTCTCGACACAATGTCGAGACCAAAGTGTCGACTCCCCGGGACGAGTGTCGACACGAGTTGACACGCCCTGCGACACGCCCGTGTCGCAGGCCGTGTACCATGTCTCGATACTTCGTCGAATGCAAAGGGTCGACTTCGCGGCTAAGTGTCGACACGGGTCGACATGCCCTGCGACACGCCCGTGTCGCAGGCCGTGTGCCCAGTCTCGACACAATGTCGAGACCAAAGTGTCGACTTCCCGTCTCAGTGTCGACACAGGCTTGACATGCCCTGGGACACGCCCGTGTCCCAGGCCGTGTGCCTACAGCCAGAAACCCAAACTGGCCCAAAACGTCCCCCTTCGCTCCTTTGAGTTTCGGGGCGTTAAACGACGCACCCGCCTTCTTTTCATTCTTTGGCGGCACCCGATAATTTCGAGCGATATGCCCCACCCGGCCACAATTAAAGCATGTATGAGTATCCGGCCTTGAGGTAGCCCCCGACGTTGCTCCTGATGCAACTGATGATGGAGCTTGTCCACTTGTCTTGGACTTCTTGCCCCATTTCTCCTTATAAAATGGTTTCCCAGATCAGGGCACCTTGCACTCCGGTTGCATCACAGCCAAAGCCCTCTTCCCCTGCACCCTCTTCATATCTTTTTTCAGCGCGCTCGCAGTGTGGACCAATGCCTTGTAGCCTTGGTTCACAGAACTAGAAACCAGGAACCTCAGCTCGTCCCGCAGTCCTTCATAGAACTTATTTATCTTCCTCTGCTCATCAGCAAAAATAGAACCTGCATACCTCACCAAGCGTGTAAACTCATGCAGGTACGCGTCAACTCTACCATCTCCTTGCGTTAGCCTTTGGAATTCATTCTCCATGGCTATCCATTGAGCCGCAGGAAGGTGCTTCTCTAGGAAGAGTCGGGCGAATTCTTCCACGGATACTTGTGTTAAGGAATGACCCGCCAAGTGATGTATCTCCATCTCGTCCTACCATAATCTAGCTTCTCCTTCAAGCAGGAAGGTAACTAAGGTGACTTTCTGATGCTCCTCTGATCCAATCCCCGTCATGATTCGCTTGACGCGCGATAGCCAATCCTCAGCCTGCGTAGGAGTTCCCGCTCCAGAAAACGCAGGCGGATGGAAACTCATAAACCGCGTCAACTGCTTCTCAGCCGCTCGAGGATCCACATCCACTACAGGTTCAGGCCTTACTGCAACCTATTCTGGCCTCACAGCCCGTTGTTCCTGCCTAATTGTCTGTCCTTGGATCATTGCAAACAAAGCCTCAGCAACTAGGTGCATATATTGCGCAGACGGTGGAGGTGTAGACACCGTGGCTGGTGCCGTACTTTCATCCGAATGCTGGGGCTCTGACTGCCCAGCTCCACTCCGTGTCACCTAAAGGTGTACAAGATACATTAGAGGCCTTACACAAGCAAACAACACAAAATAGGAACACGCAGGTTCCGCAAACACATAAATTTGCATTCTATCATGGACATTCAGGAGTTCAATCATATAATTTGGTTTGTACAGACACGTGCTCGCCACCCCAGAAAAGAAGTCGACCACGACTTCGAGAGGAAAAGACCGAGACAGCTGATACCAAAAATATAACAACCCCATCCGTTCATATGGTATATACTAGAAGGTCTGGCCGGGGCCCCACAACATATATCACAAAACAGGCGGAAAAGTTACGGGATGATACCAGAGTAGCACAGTGCACCTAAACACATTGCATTCTAGCAGAAGCCTATACTCATACTTGAACTCCACACTTGAATGTCCAACATAGAAAACAACTCCACATTGTATATATATAATAGGAATGTATTACAACAACATGAAAGTTGGCCTTATGGCCTTACATGGCTTTCAAACAGTGGCCTAAACATTGGCGCGCAGGCTGGCCACATTAAAATAAAACACAACAGTCATTCCAATAGCCTTCGAGGGCTAGCAGCAGTAGCATCATCAGCAGGGACGTCAACCTTTATGCATCCCGCTTAGCTCTCCAGCACCTGTACAGGAACAATCCACCCAACGGTGGCAAACAGAGGCAACGGTCAGCATTCAGTTGACCAAATTATAACGGCCCTACCACTTTTCCGGGATAGCGGTATTCTTCCCTGCAGGCATAGCATTCACAAGCATGTATATAATTCATACAAATGTGCTCTCACGCACACACATGCCATCACAATCGTCCGCCACCCAGCCCGACGATCCGTGCACTCAGGGCACATTCTTGGTGTACCTGCGAACCAGTTTCCCACCACCGTCTTAGGGCCACAACCCAACGGCAACTCTCTTGAGCATTTACTCCATGGCGTGCAACCGGAGTTCTAGTCTTAAAACAACGGGATGGCCCGTAGCCCCCATTGTGTCATGGCACGTAGGCCTAAGACTCTCGCTATGCGCTCCAACAGACCGTACCTTCTGGTCCACGTCGGACGGACATAACGCAGGTCGGATCGTCCACCACCCGTTGCTCAAATCGCCTTGCCTTCACCGAGTACGGCGTACTCGCGGCTTAATCAAAGGCACGGGTCGGTCTCACCAATCCTGTTCTTGACATTCAAGCCTAGGTGTTTATTACACCCATTCATCTTACAACATCAGCGGGTATTTCCTGGGCACACCAGTACTTCCTGTTACTCAGGTACGACCCCGCCGTATCACAAATGTCAGGGGTCTTTCCTGGGCACACCAGTTCTTCCTGCTACTCTCTTCACAGGTACTACCTACGACATCAAGCATCACAAAGGGCCTTTCCTGGTCACACCAGTACTTCCTGTTACTCATTCACAGGTACGACCCAATAGCACAAGCATAACACGGATATGTTCCTGGACTACCACTCCAATACTTCCTGCGACTACCCGTCACAGGCATAAACCGTTGACTCCTTAAACGACATGTTTATCACAGAGTCTTCTCCGGTATGTAAGCAACATTACCAATCCAGACCAACCTATCCAGATGGGCTTCACACAGCATGCATATTCCGTACTCCAATTCCGGATCTATATGCCAACAAAGGGGATTTCCTGAATCCAGCCAAAGAATCCCAAAATCAGCCACCTCTTGGTGGGGGAATCACAAACATATGCTAAAAAGGAAGCCTTCACATGGCTAGAAAGAAAAATCGTTACCCTTGACGACCGCTTTGGTGCCATGAAGTTCCTAGTTGGCTAGAAAGAGCGTTTCCTCCGCAAAATTGGCCTCGGATCACTACTGGACACTCACAAGCTTCACCAACAAACAGCCCCTCTTCTTCTTCTCCGACTTCCTTTCCCTTTCTCTCTCTAAACGTTTAGAATGATGAAGTCAAAAACAAAATGAGAATACGGTCTCTATTTTCGGCCTTAAGGAAGCAGGAAAGAAGCTCAGACCTTAGATCCAGGTTGAGAAAGATGGACGATAATGAAAAATCGGGAAAATCGATTTTTGCGTCCAACACGCCCTATGACACGCCCATGTCACATGCCGTGACGCTAAACGGCGCTCAACCCGCCTTATCCCCAAAATAGGTCACCGCCACGGGACATGCCCCGTGTCAGCCAAGTCATGCCCGTGACCCAGATCTGCGCTCGACGATCTGCGTTCGACGATTAGGCAGCGATCGTCGAGCTCGGCAGCGAACGTCGAGACCGCCAGCGATCGTTAAACAGCGTGTTCGACGATTTCTGCTCAACGATTTCTTCCGTTCGACGATATCCGTTGGACGATCGGGTAGCGATCGTCGAATTGGCATAGCGCTCGACGATTGTGCCCGCGTTCGACGATCTCCGTTCGACAATCTCGCACGTTCGATGATTTCCCCAGCGTTCGACGATTTCCGTTCGACGATTTGCCAGCCCACGAAGCCTTTGCGAAATCGTCGAGCTCAATTCGTTGAACACAGCATTCGTCGACCTGACGCCGAACCCGAGCGGAACACGCCCTCTGTCACGCCCGTGATCCAGGGCGTGACCACCCAAACACTTTCCGTCTAACGACTTTCGTCGATCTCGGCACAACTCCGCACCGGAGCAGGACACGCCCTGGGATACACCCGTGTCCCAGGCCATGTCACCCGAAATTTTGCCTGCTAAAAAATTGGGTTGTTACACAACCCCTACACATAACCCACCTTTATGATGGTGATTATGCCATTTGAGATATTACCATAGACTCTAGTTATCCCCTTGTCTGAGCCTCCATAAATGACCTTGGGTCCATTCTTTACTTGAGTGTACTCCTTCAATAGCTCCTTTGTTCCAGTCATGTGCATGGAACATCCACTGTCCAAGTACCATTTAGGGGAACTGGTACTTGAACTAACCTGAAATGAACACAAATCACCTTACCTTAGGACCCCAATTTCTGTTGGGTCCTAGGTTCACATTTGTATGAAAATAACCATGCCTTCCTGCAGAATTCCTGACAGGTTGGCAACTTCTGGACAAAGAAGGATTATGCCAGCAATCTACAACATAATGACCCACTTTGCCACAACACCAACACTCATAGATATTATATCTTCTTTTCTATTTGGGACCAGCATTAGGATGTACTACTTCCTGAACAGTGGGGGATGTGTTTCTCTATGCTTCTATATTCTTTCAGTAGCCGTTTGATTGAAAGACAGTCTTTCTGCATGCTGTTCTGGACTTTTCTGAGAACCACCAGCTACATGTCTCTTTTCAGCCAACATGCACCTAATATCATTTGAGATTGCCATTCCAGCCATGCCAGAAGACTCTCCTTGAGTCACTACTTTTGCTGGATGATTTAGATTCACAACAACAGCATTATCTTTGAGTTTTGGGGCTTGGGCACCAAAAACAAATGGTCTAGGATGGGACATTTGAATTTCCTCATGGGTAGCCTTAAAGGCTCTCACATGGCTGTATCTTCCACCTTGGCTAGGGCCTCATTGGTCCATACCTGTGGATCTGCCATTAACCCAGTGACCATAATAACTTTCATGGTCATACCTATTAGAAGGCAAGAATACTCTCTGAAAAAGAATATGAGGCAGTGAGGCTAGAGGCACAACAAGTGTCTTCTCTTTTCCCTTTCCTTTTGGATTGGAAGGTCTAGCAGGTCCCTTAAATCCCAACCCTTTCTTACCAACTTGGGTGATGTGGGTATCAATTAAGGGCAACATAGTTTTCGGCATAAAAAATTTACTCACAAATAATTTCTCATTTAAGTGATTATTTTCAAGTTTATGGATAAGTTTCTCATTTGAGACTCTTACCCCAGACTCACTATCAATAATCTCCTTGAGCTGAGCTGCTTGAGCAGCCATGTCAGTGAGGTCCTTTTCTTGGTCTTCACACTTGCTTTTAAGACTTATAAGCACTTTTGCCTGTCTCTTGGCAAGTAGCTTGCATTTTTTGAATGCTTCAAGAAGTTCTCCATAATTGGCAATTATGGAGTTGACGTCATCGTTAGAGTCTGAATCCCCTTCATCTCTTGATGATTGAGATTCAGAGTCTGAGCCAGCCTCATGACTAGAAATAAAAAATTGTGGTTTAGCATGTACCTGAGTCTGAGCAGGCGGATCCTGGCTGCTGTCTTCATCTGTCATTGCCATTAGTCCAAGACACTGAGCATCTCCTTCTTCATATTCATCCACCTCTGAGTCACTATCTAAGTGTGACAGAGGGGCCCTGATCCCTATTCTAGTAGCAGGGAACTCTTCAGGTTCGTCTTCAGCAATAATAATAAGACCAATGTAGGCTTCATCTTCTTCACTGTTTGACTCAGAGGAAGATTCAGACTAGTTCTTCTCCTTCTTGGCCACAAGAGACTTCTCTTTCTTCTTCCCTTGTGGTGCTTCTTCACTCTTTCTTCTTTCCTCTTCAATGGGCAGTCAACAACTACATAATCAATCTAGAAGACCTTTTAATCCACTTGCTGACTGGGTAATTCCTCACAGAGGATATCATCCCTTAGGATATAAATCTCAACCTGAATTCTCAGTAATATCCAGCTTTTCATATGTAAAGAAACAAGGACCTAAGGTAACCTAGGTCAAGAACAACTAATTGTTTACTTTGTAGGTAAAGGGCTGTCCAGCTATTAATCAAAAATTTTATCTCGATAGTGGATGCTCCAAGCATATGACTAACATCAAGGACAACTTAATTAACTACCAGTCCAAGCTGGGACCAAAGGTGATCTTTGGTGATTCAAATTGGGGCCAGTCAGAGAGCTTAGGAAAAGTAAAGATTGGAGTACTCACTTTCAAAAAGGTGACATATGTAAGTGGACTCAAGCATAACCTCATCTCAATAAGTCAACTATGTGATGAAGGTTATTAGGTACATTTCGACTCAAAATCTTGCATTATTTCTAATAAAGAAAAACAAACTATTTTAATTAGAAATAGACAAGGTAACATATATATTGTAGATTTTCATTCTGCAAATTCAGATATTTGTATACTTAACATTGTCCGCAATCAAAATGATCTTGGTCATAAAAGGCTACGACATGTTAATATAAAAACATTGTTAGGCTATCTAAAGATAACCTTGTGAGAGGTTTGCCTTCTGGTCCCTACAAGAAGGAAGGCCTCTGCATGGCTTGTCAACTAGGCAAGCAAACTAAATCTAGTTTTAAATCAGTTAATAAGAGTGATTCAACTAGGATCTTATACTTCCTACACATGAACCTTTTTGGACCTATTGTTGTACAAAGCCTAGGAGGGAAATCTTATACCCTAGTTATTGTAGATGACTTCTCAAGATTCACTTGAGTGTTCTTTCTAAGATCTAAGTCAGATACATTCAAAGTTCTTACAGATTTTCTCAGGACCATACAGATTGAGTACTGTACTCATGTTGCATTGATCAGAAATGATCATGGTATAGAGTTTGAGTCTCTTCTTATGCATGAGTTCTGTGAGAAGGAAGGTATCAGACATTGCTTCTCAGCTCCTAGAACTCCTCAACAAAATGGGGTAGCTGAAAGGAAGAATAGAACCTTAATTGAAGCTATAGGCACATTACTTGTAGATGCTTACATGCCCCTATCCTTTTGGGCAGAGGCTGTAAGCACAACAAATTATGTACTGAACAAAAGTTTAATATATAAACTTAAGAATAAGACTCCCTATGAATTGCTCAAAGGGAAGAAATCTAAAATCACCTATTTTAAAGTATTTGGTTGCATATGTTATATTCATAATAATAACAAGAAATATATTAGAAAGTTTGAAGCTGAGGCAGAAGAGGGACTTTTCTAGGATATTCCCAAGTCAGAAAAGCTAATAGGGTGTTCAATAAATCTTCTTTAAAAATTGAGGAATCAATACATGTAACTTTTGATGAGACTAACATGTCTTATAAGGAGAATGAAATTTCTACCAATAGCACCTTGCAGGTACCTCACTTCTATGAGAAATTGGGTGAGTTGAACCATCCACAAGAGGTTATACCTCCTCCTCCTCCACAAGATGATGAAGATAGTGAAGAAGAACTTTTGGAAGAGGTTGAAATTCATTCAACAATAAACATTATTTCACAAGAGGAATTAACTCCACATGTTGTTGCTGAACCAACTGCACCCACTGATCTTGTCACACTAAGGGATCACCCTAGATCTCAAATGATTGGAGACATAATAGTAGGTGTACAGACAAGGCATCAACTCAACCAAGATGTGATGCATGCCTGTTTCCTCTCTCAAGTTGAGCCTCAATCCATAAAAGATGCTGAGCAAGATCCCCACTAGATCATTGCAATACAAGAGGAACTCAACCAATTTGAGAGATGTAGAGTTTGAGATTTAGTTCCAAGACCCAAATACTACCCAGTCATTGGAACTAAATGGGTATATAGAAGCAAGCTAGATGCCCAAGGTGTAATTGTGAGAAACAAGGCTAGGCTTGTTGCTCAAGGATATAGGCAAGAAGAAGGAATATACAATGACCAAACTTTTGCACCAGTTGCAAGTTTAGAAGTAATCAGAATATTTCTTGCTTATGCTGCCTACAAAAAGTTCAAAGTCTATCAGATGGATGTCAAGAGTGTCTTTCTAAATGGAGTAATTAAACAAGAGGTTTATGTTGAACAACCTCCAGGTTTTATCTCTCCAACCCATCCTTCATATGTCTTTAGATTGCATAAAGCTTTTTATGGTTTAAAGCAAGCTCCAAGAGCTTGGTATGAGACCCTAGCTAGCTTCCTGATAGAGCATAAATTCACTAGAGGCATTGTAGATAAAACATAATTCACTAGACACCATAAGGATCAAACTTTGTTAGTACAAATTTATGTAGATGACATTATATTTGGGTCTACTAATTCCAAACTATGCAAGAGGTTCTCTGACCTCATGCATTCAAAGTTTGTAATGAGTCGAATGGGTGAGCTCTTCTACTTCCTTGGTCTCCAAGTGAAGCAGCTACCTGATGCAATTTTCATATCCAAGGCTAAGAATGCTAAGGAGCTTATTAAAAAGTTTGGGATGGCTGATGCCTCAACAAAGAAAACACTCATAGCCACCAATGTTGTAATAGATTCTGATGCACATGGGAAACCTGTTGATCAGAAATTATATAGGGGCATTGTTGGGTCCCTACTATACCTTTCAGCAAGTAGACCTGACATAATATTTGCCACATGTCTTTGTGCTAGGTTCCAAGTGAACCCTAAGGAATCTCATCAGTTTTCCTAAAAATAATTTTGAGATATATAAAGAGTTGTCCTATTCTAGGACTCTGGTATCCTACTGAGTCAGAATTTGATTTAACTGGATATTCAGATGCTGACTTTGCTGGATGCAGGGTAGACAGGAAAAGTATCTCAGGGACTTGCCTGTTCCTTGGTATGAGACTAGTGTCTTGGTTCTGCAAGAAACAATCATCTGTGTCTACATCAACTGCTAAAGCAGAATATATAGCAGCTGACAGTTGTTGTTCCTAGATGTTGTGGATTCAAAACCAACTCCTGGACTATGGGTTCAACTTAAATAATTCAACTCTCTTATGTGATAACACAAGTGTTATATCCATAGCACAAAATCCAGTCCATCATAGTAGGACTAAGCATATAGACATTAGGCATCATTTCGTTAGAGAATGTGTAGACAAAAACAAAATTAAACTTGTCTATATCTACGCTGATTTACAAAGAGCAGATATTTTCACCAAACCCCTGGATGAAATAAATCACCTATTCTTTATAAATCAGCTTGGAATGATCAATGGGGAAGCTTTAGTTTAATTTCTGTCTATGCTCGACGAATTTTTCAAAGTTCGTCTAACGGAGTTTGACGAACAGAAGAAAAGTTCTAGAGATATTTGTCGAGCGGAGATCGACGAACTCTTTGTGAGTGAATTCGTTTTCGTCGAACGGAGATTGACGAATCTGCTTCAAAAAAATTTCGTCGAATAGAGCTCGGCGAAATGTTTTCAAATCTTCAGACCCAACTCGATGAATTATTTAACTACAAAATATTTCATCGACCTCAGATCGAAGAATTATTTTATTTTTCATGGAACGGAGTTTGTCGATTTATATTCTGAAAAACCATATATCTAGGTTTTTCTTCGACCTCCGTCCCGCACTTTCAGTTCCATAGCACTTGATCTCTGTTTCACTCTTGTAGGTGGACTATGGAGATTCCAGCGGGCAGTCTTGCAACAATGAAATTTGATACTGGATTTGATGTTGACTTAGAGTCGTTTCAACACTTAGATCCAATCTTCATGGACATCCTGAAACTGCTTGAAGATCAGCAGTTGAAGAATCTGATGTCCACCAGAATCAAGCTAGCTAGCGTCGAGATAAGGGAATGGGTCTACACTTCCTCCACAACAGATGAAGACACCATGACAGGAACAATATCGGGTAATGCAGTCTCTCTTACCCCCGCAGTTTTAACAGAGATTTTTGGATTAGTAAATGGTGAAGAGGAACTGGAAATTGATAGTGATGAATTTAGTGAAATGTTAAATAAGATGGGTTATTCTGGAGAAACCCCGAACAAGCTGCTAAAGAAACATCTATCTACTGAGTATAAGTTTCTAGCAAATATTGTCGGGAAAGTACTGCTGGGCAAGCATACAGCCCATGATTACATCACCAGGCATCAATTCCTGGTGATGTGTGATGTGGTAAATAAGAAGCCTATGAACTGGGCTAAGATTATGTTTGAAATGATCAAGAAAAAGAACACCAAGAATGAGGTGTGTTTTGGAAGAATTCTGGGAATCTTCCTTCAGGAAAAGGATGCTGAATCCCTGGTCACACCGACCATATTCATTAATACATACAAGAGGCTCACCTATGCCCTCTTTGGCAGGTGGGAGAGGACCATCACCAAGCCATCCAAGGCTTCTTCTTCTTCCTCCAGGCCTTCTGAGAGTACAAGGGCTACTCCATCCACTCCCCACCTTGCTGAGGACGTCCCTACTCCACCTCCACCACCCCTAGTCATCCAAAGCCATCCTCAGATGGTACACCAACTCCACTCACCAGTTCATTCCACAGTTCAAACCACAGTCCACACTCCTACACCTCCATCCTCTCCAATACATCCATCACAAACTTATATTCACTTTTATACCTCACCTCCATCACAACATGGTACCCCAATTCCATCCCACACTCATACTCACACTCATACTCCATCCCACCATGGTACACTAACTACATCGCCACCCTCATCTCCCATACCACACCATCTGGACAACATCCCCCTCTTCAATCTGCTTACATCCCCCTTCATACTACTTCTTCCCCAGATGAACCTATGCAAGACTCTATACCTCCTCTTACCCCATCATCTTCCATTCACCATTCTGTCTCCACTGAGACACCTCCTGCATTCCTACCACTGGACCCCTCCATCATTCCACCTCTTCTAGCACTTCTCACTCCCCTCCTCAAAACGCTTATAGCAAAGGCTATTTCCCCTCTTGCTACCTCCATCTCTTCACTTGATGCTCAAATCTCTTCTCTCTCCATCCCTCCTTCTTCAGTTAGGTGCCTGGCTCCAGTAATCACTAAAACTAGGCAAGGGGAGATACTCAGTGAAGAAGTAGTAGCATCAGCAGAAGTAGCAGCTGCAGTAGAAGTAGCAGTAACAGCTGATGCAGTAGCAGTAGAAGCAGCAGCAGAAGCAGAAGTAGAAGCAGAAGCAGATGTAGATGCAGCAATAGCTAATGATTTATTTGATTAAATTAAATTTATTGAATCTGACATGGCTTTGGATGAGCCTATTTTGGCTGAAATAAAATCTGCTGGTGATTACATTATACATCCCACAGTAAATCTTGTAAATTTGTTGAATATGTTTGATACAGTTCATTTGAACTTTCTGCCAGGATACATCATTAAGCCATCTTTGGCTATAGTCCCATATACCTCCCCAATAAGCCCCAAGGTTGCCATGCAACGCAAGGCTAGTTTTGCCATTACAGAGGTCCCTGTTCCTCCATCTCCACCAAAAGCTGCTTCTCTCATTACTTCATCCCCTCCTAGAGTCATTTCTGCTCCAACTTTTGTTATGGATGACTCTCTAATGCCTGATCTTGATGAATTGATCATGGATGATATAGAAGAAGAGAATAAATCAGTTGCTGAAAGCACTACTGTGTATAGTTCTCCAGCTCCAGCTCCTTCCTAGGCAGAAAAACCCTTGATATCTGTAGAGACTCTGAAAGAAATAAATGCATTATATGATACTCCTCAAGATTCTTCAGATGTTGATGATGATGAATAGGATTTAGATGACAGTCCCTCTACTAAGAAAAGGAAACATTCTAAGAAGAGGAAAGCTCCTCTACATCCTGCTCCAAAACCCAACCCAACACATGATACTCCTTACTACATTCTTCAGAACATCACTCCATACAAGGGCATGCTAGCTTGGATGTCGTTGTCCAAGAACCAATAGAAAGAAAGGAAGAAGAGCAGGAAATACTGACCTCCTCCTCAAAGATTCAGAAAAGACCCTCCTCCTCCTCCTCCACATGTTGCTGGTGCTTCAGGTTCTTCATCTCAGAGGACTACCCAATATCAAACATATCAGAGACATCAGGGTAGATCCTCCTCATCTTCTGGAAGCAGCCAGCACATGCATTCATCAGGCAAGCAACAACAACAACAGTAATATCAACATCAACAACAACAAATCACTGAACATCAGAAAGCTAAAACATCAAAAAGACTTGCCTCCCCTCCTGTACCTTTCGAGGACCCAAAAACAACTACGACTGCAAGGATGGCCAGGTTGTAGGAATTGGTTGTCCTATCCATGATGAACAAGGCAAAAGCTGAAGGAAAGGATCCCTCTCAATACTCAACCATGTCCAAATACAGGAAGGAGGAACTCAACAGGTTTGCCAAAGCTAAAAAATTATTTAATGTTGATGATTATATGAACTTGCATCCAAAAGCTATGGTGCTAAGGGATACTTCCCTTAATATTATTGGAGCAGCTGATATGACAATGACAAAGACTCAAGCAGCAAATCCAAATAGGGAAATCAAGTTTACACAACCTGGTGAAAAAGCTAAAGAGGAGAAGCATAAGGAGCAAAAGAAGAAGAAATGAATTTTGAACTGTTTTAGTTTTTCTGTTGCCCTAAAACTGCTTATCTATTTCTTGATACAAAGCTCTCTATACATATATATCTGCTGCATATTTTAAATATTTCCTGCCAGATATATTTTTCTTGTTTTGTAAATATTTTGTGTCTGTATTTAGTGACCTCACCCAAATAGGGGGAGATTGTTGGATCCCTAGTTGGATTTGGGCTAGGCTCACTAAACTAGGATGTTTGATCCAACATGTATGGCCAGGGTCATGTTTGTGTCCTAGAGTATAGGCCATGTCCTTAGAGTCAACATTGCATGGACCAGCCATCAGCAGACTGCAGAAGACTCAAGACTTAGAGAAATTTCAAAGACTCAGGAAATGAGTTCGACGTTCGTCGAACTCAGCTCGACGAAAGTTGTGCTCAGCTCGACGAACTCAGAGACAATTCTTTGAGTTGATCTCGACGAACATAGTTCTCAGGTCGATGATTTCTGGATGCTCTACTGCAACATTCCAAGTCTAGAATCTTTTCTCTGAACTCCAATCGACAAATTCATGTTCTCAGCTCGACGAACTTAGACCACAGTCTTGACAAGTTTTATCAAGTAGCAGGTAGACTTTCTCAGGTCGACGAACTTAGTTCTCATGTCGACAATTTCAGCATACTCTACTTCAATATCAAAAGTCCAAGAATCATTTCTCTGAACACAAGTCGACGAAGTTAGTTTCTCAGCTCGACAATCTTGATGCACAGAATTGGCAAGGTACTAGAGAAAGCAGTTAACTGTTCTTAGGTCGACGATCTTGGATCTCAGGTCGACAAACAATAATTATCTGGTCGACGAACATGACTTCTCAGCTCGACGAACTCTGGACCCAGGTCGACAAATTCTGTTCTTTGCTCGATGATTTCTGTGCAGTTCCAGACATGGACTTTTCCTTTCTTCTGTCCTTATTTTATTGCAGTAATTCCTGAATAATCAATGTTTAATATTCTCTGAACATTACCGTTAGAAACAACATTGATTATTGTCTTCATCAGGATTATTACTTGCCGCTTTTCAATGGTATAGTTGGGGAAATCAATTAATGCAGACATTCTCAAGGCTGTCAGTAATCAATGCAGGAAGGAATTCAAAAATTCAAAAGGAAAATTTCATAGAAAATATAAAAGGGATTTCTTCCTCTTTCTCTCCAGAACACAGAGTACACGGGACTGCAAGAGGCAATGCAGAAAGTAATAATACAGTAACAGAGGCAAAAACCAAGCATCCCAGACCAGAGAAATAACACAAGATATAGAAGAAGAAGAAGAACACACATTCAAATCAAGAGTCTTCTTCATTCTTCACTCAAGGATTCTTCAAGGACAACAAAACTTTATCAGTCAAGAAGTTCCTAGAGATCTTCTGGTCAAAGCTAAAGATTGAAAACCTACTCACCCTGAAGCAAAGCTCAATCTTCCTGAACAACTGTATAACTCAGGGGGAGCTTTGTTAACATCAAAGATCTACTAAGTCTTCTCAGTTGTATTTGAGAAAGAGAAGACACCATCACTCTCTCATCCCCTCATTGTACAAAGGGTTCTTTAAATACCTTCAAAAGTTATTCCTTGGTTGCAAGTCACCTGGTCAAAAGACTTGGGATTGGTTTTTGAGCACCTGATCAAAAGCTCATTGGTGGCAGTCACTTGATCAAAAACCTGAGTGGATTCCTACCAGGGTGGTAGAAGAGTGGATGTACCCAGGTTGGGGAACCACTATAAAATTCTTGTGTTATCTGGTTGCTCTCTTTATTTTGTTCTTGTTGTGCCTGTGCTAATTAGTTTTGTTGTGCATGTTATAGTTAGTTTAATTTCTGCTGTGCCTGCAGTAGATTTATTTATCTTAGGACTGCTTTTTACTCTCAGCCAAGTTCTGGTATCAGATAGCTTCCCAACTCTGTAGTTTTTTATTAATCAGAAAAAAGAATCAAAAGTTTTAAAGATAATCTATTCACCCCCCCTCTAAAGTATTTTAGGTCTAACCCTCACTTTCATAGGGTATAAAAGCCAGCCTGAATATTCTTACATTTCTAGTTTTTCTTATGAAAAGAAACAAGGACCCAAGGTGACCTGGGTCAAGAACATCTAAAATGTTTCCTTGCAGGTGAAGAACTATCCTATCACTCAAAATAAGTAGTATCTGGATAGTGGGTGCTCAAATCACATGACTGGATGCAAGGTTAGCCTAATCAATTTCAAGATAAAGCTGGGTCCAAGAGTGATCTTTGGAGATTCCAGCTTTGGACAATCTGAAGGCTATGGGGACTTCAACAGTGGAGCTGTCACTTTCAAAAAAGTGGCATATGTAAATGGTCTCAAACATTACCATATATCCATAAGTCAGTTATGTGATGCAGGTTATCAGGTTTGCTTTACTAATTCCAAATGTATTATTTACTAAAATAACCAAACTGTTTTAACACGTTGTAGACAAGGGAATAAATACCTAGTAAACTTTAACTCTACTAATTCAGAACTATGCTTGCTCAATCAAGTTAGTAATAACAATATTCTTTGGCATAAGAGACTAGGTCATGTTAACCTTAAAGACATCTCTAAGTTATCTAGGGACAATCTTGTCAGAGGATTGCCTTCTGGCACCTACAAGAAGGAAAGCCTATGCAAGGCTTGTCAAGAAAGAAAGCAAACAAAAAATAGCTTTAAGTCAATTAATAAGAGTGACTCACCTAAGATTCTGTACTTGCTACATATGGATCTCTTTGGACCTATTGATGTACAAAGCTTAGGAGGGAAGTCTTACACTCTAGTTATTGTAGATGACTTCCCTAGATTCTCTTGGGTGTTCTTCTTGAGAAACAAGTCAGATAACTTTAAAGTCCTTACAGACTTTCTTAAGAGCATAAGGATTGAGTATTCTACTCCAGTTGCATTGATCAGAAATGATCATGGTACTGAGTTTGCAAAGATTCTGTGAGGAGGAAGGTATCAGGCATTTTTTCTCTGCTCCTAGAACTTCTCAACAAAATGGGGTAGCAGAAAGCAAAAACAGAACCCTCATTGAATCTATAGGAACATTGCTTGCAGATGCACACATGCCCCTATCCTTTTGGGCAGAGGCTGTGAGAACAGCAAACTATGTGCTGAATAGAAGTTTGATACATAAACTTAAGGGTAAGACCCCTATGAATTACTCAAAGGGAAGAAACCTAAAATTGATTACTTTAGAATTTTTGGGTGTAGATGTTTCATTCATAACAATAATAAGAAACACATTAGAAAATTTAAAGCTAAAGCTACAGAGGGAATTTTTCTTGGATATTCCCAAGTTAGCAAGACTTATAGGGTTTTCAATAAATCATCCATAAAAATGGAAGAATCTGTGCATATTTCTTTTGATGAAGCTAACATGTATTATAAGGAGAATGATTCTTTTACCTCAGATCTTTTGCAGGTAAATCACTTGTGTGAGAAATTGGGTGAGTTAAACCCTACACAAGAGGTCATATCACATCCTCCTCCACAAGTTGATGAAGACAGTGAAGAAGAATTTTTGGAAGTGGAACTTCCTTCAACATCAGAAATTATTCCACAAGAGGAATTAACTCCAAATGATGTTGCTGAACCCACTCCACCCACTGACCTTGTCACACTAATGGATCACCCTAGATCTCAAGTGATTGGGGACATGTCAGTAGGTGTACAAATAAGGCATCAACTCAACCAAGATGTGAGGCATGCCTGTTTCATCTCTCAAGTTGAGCCTCAATCCATAAATGATGCAGAGCAAGATCCCCACTGGATTATTGCAATGCAAGAAGAACCCAATCAATTTGAGAGATACGGAGTTTGGGACTTGATTACAGGCCCAAAAGCTATCCAGTAATTGGAACCAAGTGGGTATTCAGAAACACACTTGATGCCCTTATGTAATTATGAGAAATAAGGCTAGGCTTGTTGCTCAAGGCTATAGGCAAGAAGAAGGCATTGACTATGATCAAACCTTTGCTCCTGTTGCAAGGTTAGAAGCAATCAAGATTTTTTTTGCATATGCTGCCTACAAGAAGTTTAAAGTATATCAAATGGATGTCAAGAGTGCCTTTCTGAATGGAGAACTTAAAGAAGAGGTTTATGTTGAACAACCTCCAGGTTTCATCTCTCCAACTTATCCTTCATATGTATTTAGATTGCATAAAGCTCTTTATGGTTTAAAGCAAGCTCCAAGAGCTTGGTATAAGATCTTAGCTAGCTTCTTGATAGAGCATAAATTTACTATAGGCATTGTAGATAGGACATTATTCACTAAACAACATAAGGATCAATATTGTTAGTACAAATTTATGTAGATGACATTATATTTGGGTCTACAGATTCCAAACTATGCAAAAGGTTCTCTGACCTCATACATTCAAAGTTTGAAATGAGTAGCATGGGTGAGCTCTCCTACTTCCTTGATCTCCAAGTGAAGCAGCTACCTGATGGAATCTTCATATCCCAGGTTAAGTATGTTAAGGAGCTTCTCAAAAAGTTTGGGATGGCTGATGCCTTAGCAAACAAAACACCCATGGCCACTAATGCTGTAATAGACTCTGATGAACATGGGAAACCTGTTGATCAGGAATTATATATGGACATTATTGGATCCCTATTATACCTTACAGCAAACAGACCTGATATAATGTTTGCTACATGTCTTTGTGCTATGTTCCAAGTGAACCCTAAAGAATCTCATCTAGTTTTCTTAAAAAGAATTTTGAGGTATATAAAGAGTTGTCCTAGTCTAGGACTCTAGTATCCTAATGAGTCAGAGTTTGAGTTAACTGGATACTCAGATGCTGACCTTGCTGGATGCAGAGTAGACAAAAAAAAGTACCTCAGGAACATGCCAGTTCCTTGGTATGAGATTAGTCTCACTGTTTAGCAAGAAGCAGTCATTTGGGTCTATATCAACTGTTGAAGCAGAATATATAGCTGTTGGCAGTTGTTGTTCCCAGATGTTGTTGATTCAGAACCAACTCCTGGACTATGGGTTCTACTTAAATAATTCAGCTCTATTATGTGACAACACAAGTGCTATATCCATAGCACAAAATCAAGTCCATCACATTAGCACCAAGCATATAGACATTAGGCATCATTTCATAAGAGAGTGTGTAGACAAAAATAAAATTAATCTTGTCTATATCTACACTGATTTACAAAGGGCAAATATCTTCACCAAACCTTTGGATGAGAGGAATCATCTGTTTTTCATAAATCAGCTTGGTATGATAAATGGAGAAGACTTAATTTGATTTATGTCTATGGTCAACGAATATTTCAAAGTTCGTCGAACGGAGATCGACAAACCGGGAAAAGTTTTAGAGAAATTTTCGAACGGAGTTCTACGAACTCACTGTGAGTGAAGCTATATTTGTCGAATGGAGATCGTCGAATTTGCTTCTGAAAACTTTCGTCGAACGGATCTCGACGAAATGTTTTCACATCTTCTGACAGAGATCGACGAATTCTTTTGACCATCAAATATTTCGTCGACCTCAGCTCGAAGAATTTTTAATTTATCGCCGAACTTAGTTTGTCGATTCATATTCTGTAAAATAAACCTTATATCTAGGTTTTTCTTCAACCTCCGCCTCGCGCTTTCAGTTCCCTTTGCACTTGATCTCTGTTTTTCTCTTGCAGGTGCATTCATGGTGATCCCATCAAGTGCTCTCTCTTCCATGAAATTTGATATGGGTTTTGACATCGACTTCGAGTTGTTCCAACATTCTGATCCCATCTTCCTGGAAATTCTAAAATTATTTGAAGATAAACAGTTGAAGTATCTGATGACCACAAGAATAAAGATAGCTGGAACAGAAATAAGAGAATGGGTTTACACCTCCTCCTCCCCAGATGATAATACCATGACGGGAACCATTTCTGGTATTGAAATATCTCTTTCCCTCGCCATCTTAACAGATATTTTCGGATTAGTTAATGGTGAAGAAGATTTAGAGATTGATAGTGATGAATTTGATGAGATGTTGAATAAGATGGGTTATTCTAGAGCCACACCCAACAAACTACTAAAGAAATATTTGTCTGCTGAATATAAGTTTCTACCAGATGTCGTTGGAAAGGTACTGCTGGGAAAACACACAGCCCACGACTACATTACTAGGCATCAATTCCTTGTGATGTGTGCACTTATAAATAAGAAGCCTGTGAATTGGGCTAGGATCCTGTTTGAGATGATCAGAAAGAAAAAAACCAAGAAAGAGGAGTGTTTTGGAACGATTCTGGGGATCTTCCTTCAAGCCAAGGCTGTTGAATCCCGGGTCACACCGACCATATTCATTAATGCCTCCAAGAGGATTACTTGTGCCCTCTTTGGCAGGTGGGAGAGGAATATCACCAAGCCATCCAAGGCTCCCTCCTCTTCCTCCAGACCTTCTGAAAGTACAAGGGCTGTTCCAGCCAATCCCCACCTTGCTGAAGATGTTCCACCTCCACCTCCTCCAGCCTCCCCAATTCATCTCTCTTCACCAGTTCATACCACAGTCCATACTCCTACACCTCCATCATCTCCAGTGCATCATCCACAAATGCATATTCACTCTCATACACCAACTCCATCACACCATGGTACACCAACTCCATCACACCATGGTACAACAACTCCATCACTACATGGTACACCAACTCCATCACACCATGGTACCCCACCCTCATCTCCTCTACCAACATATATAGACAACATACCCCTTTCCAACCTCCTCTCACTCCCTTCTTTTGCCCTGCTGTCATCCCCCCCTTCATACTCCATCACCTGCAGATGAGCAAATGCCAGATTCTCTACCATCCCCTCTACCATCATCTTCCATCCCTACTTCTGTATCCACTCAGACACCTTCTAAGTTCATGCAATTGGACTCTCCTTCCATTCCACATCTTCTAGCAATTCTCACTCCACTCATCAAAAACCTCATAGCAGAGGCTATTTCACCTCTTGCTTCTCCTATCTCCTCCCTTGTTGCCCAACTCTCTGCCCTCTATGTCCCTCCTTCTCCAGTAAGGGGTCTGGCTCCAGTGCCTATTGAAACCAGGCAGGGAGAGATACTAAAAGAAGAAGTAGCTCCAGCAGAAGCAGCAACAGAAGCAGCAGAAGTGAAAGAAATAGTGCCTAACCAGCTAGATGGGGGGGGGGATGAATAGGTGAACTTTATCTCTTTAAATTTAAGGCAGAAACACTGAACAATTAAATTTGTATTTGCAATTTTCTATAGCAATGCAGCACAGCTAGCTCAGCAATCACAGAAATAAACAACCACAGAGTGCACACAGATGTTTATAGTGGTTCCCCATGGTCTGGGTACATCCACTTCCGCCCTTCGCCTATCTAGTAGTGTACTAGATTTGGCCTAAATTCTGCACTACTCCTCAGATCCTCAGATCCCACAGCTCAGAACCCCAAACAGGTTCCTACAACTCAGAGTGTCCCCACTCCTACAACTCAGGCACAAATCCCTACCACTTAGTCTTCAACAAGACCTACACTCAGGCTAAACAACCATACCTCAGCCTTCAACAAGGCCTACACTCAGAGAATTGATTCTCCTACACTTAGGCTCAAAAGCCCTACCTCAGCCTTTATAGATTTAGGCTTACAACTCAGATCTATACAAGATCCTACAAGAATTTGATAATACAAAGTAATTAACCACAACCCTGACAGAGAGAGATGAGTTGACTGGCTTCTTGATGAGTTCTTGGAAGAACTTGGCAGAGATCAACCTCCCTTAGCTTTCTTCAAAGCTTCTTGAATTAGAACTCAGTAGGGTTGAATCTCCTATGAAGATGATCTTCAATCAACTTCTGTCTTGAGATTCAGATCTCAATCTGAATCTTACTTAGCAGACTGGTTCAGCAGCTGCTCTTCTTAGAAGGAGCTCTCTCTACAACTTCTTAGATCTTCTGTCGAAGGTCTTCTTCTTTTGTGTTGTTAGATCTCTGTGTAGATCTTCAATCTGTTATTGATCTTCAATGAATAATCTGTTGATTGATTGTTGATTTGATTAATTGTGATCAATCCTTGTCTGTTGAAGGAGAAAGGTCTTCATATAGTCTTCCTCCAAGGTAACCGGCTGATTCGGTTTCTAACGAACTTCTGACAACTCTGACAGTTGCAGTTGACCGGTTGGAATGGCAGCTGTCAAGTCATCCAGTCACTTCTTGAAATCACTGTCACTGTCTGAAAGTGTCGAGACAGATAGTCATTATGTGTCGACACAAATAGACCAAGTGTCGACACAAGTGAACTAAGTGTCGACACTAGCCATGATGGTGTCGACACAACTCCTTGTGTTGTTGTAACAGCTTCTCGACACTGCTTCTTCAGAATGTGTCGACACTGATTCTGTGTGTCGACACAAGCCTTCTGTTGAATGTGTCGACACTAATTCTGTGTGTCGACACAAGTACTTCTTCTTTAATACTTAGTTGAATTCTGCTGTGTGTCGACACAACTCCTTTGTGTTGACACATGCCTTCTTGTGTTGAAAACTTGCTAAGTGTCGACACATCTCCTTTGTGTCGACACATGCCTTCATGTGTTGAAACTTGCTGAGTGTCGACACATCTCCTTTGTGTCGACACAAGTACTTTAACTTTGTTGAAGCTTGCTGAGTGTCGACACAGCCTCCTGGTGTCGACACATTTAATGTCGACAAAGTTTCTCTAGGTGTCGACACTGCCTCTAAGTGTCGACACAGATTATGTTGACAATTCTTCACGGTGTGTCGACACTGCCTGTATGTGTCGACACTTTTCTTCTGGTGTCGACTCTGCCTTTCCTGGTGTCGACACAATTACTCCAAGTGTCGACACAGCTTCTCTAGGTGTCGACACAAGACTTCATAAATGTCGACACTTCACCTCTAGGTGTCAACACATGGACTTAGAAACTTTTCTGCATTTCCTGTAATTACTTAACCTGCATATATAAACTCAAAGCACATCAAATACACCTTGATGTATATCATTGAGTAGGGTGATGCTTCTTCAAATCTGGTACACATTTTCCAATGTACCTAACAATCTCCCCCTATTTGGAGAAGTCATAACCCTTAGTCAATGATATACACCATTCATAACAAATACTCAATATGATGTATAACAGTATTATATGACAGGGTAAAAACTAAACATGTATAAACAAAACATGTATAAACAATTATCTCAGAAAAACAATGTAATAGATTGAACATTAAACATTGTTTTGTTACAACTTCCAAAAGTTTTATTAATCAAAAGTTTACATGGAGTTTAATGCAAATGATTACAAAGTTGTAAACTTAAGAAAACTCTATCCTATGGCTGCTCTGGCTCCTTGATAACAATGCCTTTCCTAGATTGAATCTTGGCTTGAACTAGAGCATCATTGTCATCAGCAGGCTTCTTTCCCTTAAGAGCTTTCTTCTTCTGTTCTTTAGCCCTTATCTTCTGTCTCTCAAAATAATGATAAGGCTTAGGGAAATACTTACTAGGCTCCTGTGCATTAGGAGGTAGCTTCCCTAATTTAGCCTTCCTTCTGTATTGTACTATGACTTCTTGCCTAGCTTCATGTTTTCTCCATTCCTGGTCAGAGTACCATTTGCCCCTCCCTAGGAAATTATCCTTTGCAGCCTTCCAAGCAGTCAATATGATATTCCTAGAAGTTGGGCTCCACTGTTCAAAATCAGTTCTTAACTCTGCCTGTTCTCTGAACCTCTTCTTAGATAAGTGATCTTCTTGCTCTTTTAATACTGCCTCTGGCATGGGCTGTACTACTTTCTCACAAATAATATTTTGATTATCCTTAGGAGGGCTATACATAGATTGTACCTCCTGATGTATCATCTCAAAATCAGCTGGAGGGTAGATTACTTGTGCAACTTCAGTTGGCTCACCTCCAAAATATGCAGGATTTGTCCCAGATTCTGCTACATTATCATCATGACACAAGGGTGGATATCCAAGGGTAGCTCTGATGCTGTTTGAAATCCATTTAGCATGGTCAGAGCCTGCTTTGACTAATACCCTCTCCCCCTTTATGACTTCTCTTTCTATATGATCCCTAAGATCATCCTTCTGAAACCTGATCTGAGCATTCAGATAGTTAACACCATCTTTATAAAAAGGTTTTAACCTTTGGAGCTTTTCAGTGATAACCTTTTGAGAATCTTCAATGACAGTTTTAACAGCAGTTAGGCTTTCTTATAAGTGCTTGTCAAACTCAGCCTTGGTAGTAGTCCTTGCTGTAGTTTGAGCAGCTGCAAGATTCTGCATTTCAGTTACTATCACATTATGTGACTCAGTTAAATTGTCATTCATTCTAATCTGGTTTTCCAGGACATATCCTTGTTTCACTGCCATATCATCAACCTATTTCTTTATCTGCTCTTGATGTGTAGCCAGATATACCACTGCATTGCCTCCTTTATGAAAACAGTCAGTCATTTCCTTCTTGTTTTGATTAACTTCAAATCTAATAGATTTTATATCTTGAGCCAAATCAAATTGAAGTGATTTATGTCCTTCATCCATATAAGTTTGTAAAGCCTTCCTTTGCTCATCTAGCTTGATCTGCAAGGCCACCATCAATGAACTATAATCAGCAGTTGGGGCAGGCTGTGGAACAATGGTTTGCAGTGCTTTCTTGTAGGTCTGGCTTCTCCTTTTGAAAACCTGTAGCTTTCTTTTCTTGGCTCTAGCAGCCTCTTCATCCTCAGAAGCAGAAGTACTAGCAATGTCTACTCTATCCTGTGGAGTAGGTGGCAAATCCTTTTCTGCTCTTGGTAGCTCCTCAGTCTCTTTTCTAGCAGTCTCCTCCTGTGATCTTACATGCTCCCCCTCAAGGTTAGCTGACTCCCCCTCAACAGCTGCTCTCTCTCCCTCAAAATCAGTCTGTAGTAAATCAGGGAATAGCTCTTCTAGAGTAAACTCCTGTTGAGTAGGGACTGGAGAATCTCTGATCTCAGGAGCATTATCAATAACTAATGTGTCCTCCATGACAACATCTTGTGGTTGACTATGTAACTGAGTTTGCTGATCAACATCAAGTAATGATTCAGTCAATACTTCATCCTCAATATTGAAAATAGATTGATTAACTTCATTGATTACCTCAAGAATTATTTGGGTTGCCCTTTCACTATCTAAGTGAGTTGGCTCATCCACATGTTGAGGCTCCCCCTGGAGTGGATCCAGGTGAATGAGGCTAGTAGATGGTAGCTTCCCCTGCCTCTGTGCATCTTCAGGTCTTACTGGTGACTGTCCAGCATTTCCAGCCTCTCCATCATCAGAACTAAAAACTACCTACTCTTCTGAGCTACTTGAGGATTCAGGAGCCACAATGGCTTTCTTCTTCATCTTCTGATGAGAAACTTCCTTTTTAGGAGTAGGCATTTCCTTTGTCAACACCCTATCCCACCTTGAGATAATCCTAATATCCATTCTCCTCATATGATTTATCTTAGAACCAGCAGCTTGGTTCATGACTTCAGGGATACTTCCAGCTAAGTATAAACTCATAATCCTACCCAGATTGGGCTTCTTCAGACTTTCCTTTATCTTATCAAACATTACTGCTGACCAATCAGTTTTAAGTTGGAAAATTATCCTTGTCATTAAACTGAACATGTGAGATGATATTCTATCATGCCCACCTGGCTTGCTCAGAATTACTTTGCCTACTATTTCAGACAAGAACTTGCCCTACATGTTCATGTCTTTCCTATTAAAGACTGATCCAATCTTCATGCTTGAATCAATTCCACACCATTGCAGTGCCTCCCTTGTCTTTGATGCAGTACATCTTCCTCTTCTTTAGTTCTATGTAGATGTAGAATCTTTCTTAGATTTTTCTGGGTGATTTTTACTTTTGTCCCATGGACTGTGGACTTAATCTTGAGTCCAGTTTCATGAAGTGTAGCTGCACTAAAAAATTCAAGGACCTCCTTCTTCCAAATCTTGATTGGTTCTGAAACAAGATACTCTAACCCAGTCTCTGCAACTAGGGTTACAATACCTTGGATTTCTGGTTCCGCATCGTCAAAGGCGTGTCGCACGAGCTCATAACCTTCATTGATATTCTCTTCTAGCTTGGGCACCATTAGGGTTTGAAGAAATTTTGAATTTAGAGAAGAGAAATGTTGACACACAAGTTTGGTCTCGAAACTATGGTGAGCATGTCGAAAAACAATGGTGAAGACCTATTTATACCTTTCTAAAATCGAAGGTGAAAAGGCGCGTCAAAATACTTAAAATGTGTCGACACTGTTGAAAAGTGTTGACACTTACATCTAATGTCTCGACAACTATGTGTCGACACAAATATAGTCGACAGAATATATGTGTCGACACTTAGACATCTCAGCTCGACGATTAGTCGAAACTCTACTCGACAAATTCTGTGTAAATCCTAAGTGTCGACAACACCCTGGATGTGTCGACACCTACTCTGGATGTGTCGACACTAATTCTCTGAAGTGTCGACACTGACTGCCTAGATGTGTCGACACCATTTCTCTGAAATGTCGACACCACTTCTATGTGTCGACACAGACAACTCTGTGTGTCGACACTATTTTACTTAGCCAATTTTTTAAACTATTCTAAGTTTAACATTCCTAATTCAATTTTAAAATTATTGAATTTGGTTTCATCTAGTGGCTTAGTAAACATATCAGCTATCTAACTATCTGTCTTAACATATTCTAGTGAAATGTCTCCTTTTTCTACATGTTCTCTAAGAAAATGATATTTAATTTCTATGTGCTTAGTCCTACTATGAGAGACAGGATTATTTGCAATAGAAATGACACTTGTAGAATCACAAAATAAAGGTGTTCTACTTACTTGAATACCATAGTCTTCTAGCTGCTGTTGAATCCACAAAAGTTGTGCACAGCAACTTCCTGCTGCCATATATTCTGACTCAGCTGTGGAGATAGCCACACTGGTCTGCTTCTTACTGCTCCATGACACCAGCCTTCCACCTAGAAATTGACAGGTTCCTGTAGTACTCTTCCTATCTTCCTTGCAGCCTGCAAAATCTGCATCTGAATAACCTGTCAGTACAAAATCTCCATTCCTAGGGTACCAAAGGCCTAGATATGGTGTGTCCTTAAGATATCTCAAAATCCTTTTGACTGCAGTCAGATGAGATTCTTTAGGGCATGCTTGGTACCTAGCACAAACACATGTAGCATACATGATATCAGGTCTACTAGCAGTCAAATACAGTAGGGAGCCAACAATCCCTCTATACAAAGTCTCATCTACAGGTTTCCCTGCATCATCTTTGCTTAGAGACATGCTTGACCCATAGGAGTTTTCATGGTAGTGGATGATTCCATACCATATTTCTTTATCAACTATAGGGTGAACTTAGACTGGCATATGGACAAGCCATCTTCAGTCTGTCTAACTTGGAGACCCAAGAAGAACTTAAGTTCCCCCATACTGCTCATTTCAAATTGTCCTTGCATAAGTTTTGCAAACTTTCTGCAAAGACTACTTTCTGTAGACCCAAATATTATGTCATCTACATATATTTGGACTAAGATAATCTTGCCTTTAGATTCCCTAAGGAATAGAGTCTTGTCTATTTCCCCCTTGAGAATTTGTTCTCAATGAGGAAACTAGACAGAGATTCATACCATGCCCTTGGGGCTTGTTTTAACCCATACAAATCCTTCCTAAGTCTATATACATAATCAGGTTTAAGAGAATCAACAAAACCTGATGGCTGCTCTACATAGACTTCTTCCTTCAGATTTCCATTCAGAAAAGCTGACTTAACATCCATTTGATATACCTTGAACCCTTGATATATTGCATAGGCAAGGAACATCCTGGTTGCTTCCTGTCTTGCTATTGGATCAAAAGTTTGATCAAAATCAATGCCTTCTTCCTGCCTATATCCCTTTGTAACCAGTCTAGCTTTATTCTTTATAATGATTCCATTCTCATCCAATTTGTTCCTAAAGATCCACTTAGTTCCAATGATATTGTGGTCTTTGGGTTTAGGAACAAGCTTCCAGACTTTGCACCTCCTGAACTGGTTCAGCTCCTCTTGCATGGCCTCAATCCAATGAGGGTCTAGAATTGCTTCTTCAAATTTCTTTTGCTCTACTTGGGATAGGAAACTGGAGTAAAGAACTGTACTCAGATTCCTGCTCCTTGTTTGCACTCCTTGTCTAGGATCTCCAATTATTTGATTGGCTGGATGATCCTTTAAGTGCCTATTTGCTGGAGGCATCCTGTCTTCAGGTTGTACACCTTCAGTCTCTTCATTTAGCTGCACCTCTTGGTCTTCTTCAGCATCAGGAGTATCTTGTACTCCCCCTGGACAACAGCCACCATCTTCCACTTGATGACTTGTAGAAGAGCCTTTTGTTATGGTAAGCTTGTCCATCCTCTCAGTTACACCTGTAGAGCTGCAAATACTACTTGGCAAATTCACAGTTAATGAGTCTTGCTTCATCAAAAACTACATGTACAGACTATTCTACAACTTGAGTAATCAAGTTGTAGACCCTATAAGCCTTACTATTGTTGTTGTACCCAACAAAGATCCCCTCTTGGGATTTGGCAGCAAATTTGGTTAGATAAGACTTTCCATTAAGTATATAGCACTTGCAACCAAAGATCCTGAAATAGGACAAATTTGGTTTTCTGCCCTTCATAATCTCATAGGGAGTCTTCTTGTGGCTTTTGGTGATAGTAGTCATATTGATTACATGACATGCAATGTTTACTGCCTCAGCCCAGAAATATTCTGGGAGAGAAGTGTCACTCAATAGGGTTCTACCAGCCTCTATCAATGTTCTATTCTTCCTTTCAGCAATACCATTTTGCTGAGGTGTTCTTGGTGAGGAAAATTCCAGAAAAATCCCAAACTCTTCACACAGTTTTGTCATACTTTCAGACTGAAATTCAGTACTATGGTCACTTCTGATTTTGACCACTGTACTGTCCAATTCATTCTGAATTTGTTTAACAAAACTATATAAGATACTTGAGGTTTCAGATTTTTGTCTTAGGAAGAACACCCAGGAATATCTTGAATAGTCATCTACAACCACAAATGTGTAGACCTTCCTACCTAGGCTGTGAACTGGCATAGGACCAAAAAGATTCATATGCAAGAGGTATAGACACCTCACAGAATCCTTGTTCTCAAGGCTATGAAAGGTGGATTTGGTCTGCTTGCCTTTTTGACAAGCTGAGCATATCCCATCTTTTATACACTTAACTTGAGGACCATTCCTCACTAACTCTTTGCTAAAGAGTTGGCAAATTGTCTTATAGTTAAGATGAGCCAGCATCTTATTCCATTTAACACAATGTGAGTCTTTCTCATCAGCTACAAGACAAATAGGAGAAACATTGTTCTCACATACAAAGTCAAGACAATAGACATTTCTCTTCCTATATCCTGTCAGAATGATCTTTTGATCACTTGACCTTTTGATATGACAATCATTCTTGACAAATGAGATGTCATATCCTAAATCACTCAGCTGACTTATGCTAATGAGGTAATGATTCAAACCCTTTACATAAGCCACTTGAGTAATTGTAATTTGGTTACTAGAAATGTTACCAAAGCCTTTGATGAATCCTTTTTCTGAACCACCAAAGGTAACTTTAGGGCCATCCTTGATAGGTGTATAGTCCTTCAGCAACCCCCTAGTTCCAGTCATGTGCCTGGAACATCCACTGTCCCAGTACCATATAGGGGCATGGCCACTTGGACTCACCTGCAAAACAGATTACTTAACCTTAGAACCCAAATAACTCTTGGGTCCTTGGTGCAGGTTAGTCTGACTTTTAACAAAACTACCTGTAGCTCTTCTAGCAGGCAGTTTGCTACTCTCCTTGACACTTGAATTGTGCCAACAATCTAGGGCAAAGTGGCCTATCTTGCCACACCACCAGCACTCAAACCTGTTGTACCTTTGTCTAGGTACTACCTTGGCTGAAGTATCTACAGCAGGCTTTATGTTTTGTGCTGAGGCTTTGCCCTTAGATTTGGACCTAACAGTCCAGACAGGTTTTTTAAACCCCAATCCAGTATTACCCTTTTTTGGTACAAACTCATCTATCAAGGGTAAAACAGATTTAGGTTTAGAAAAACTTGCAACTATCTCTCTCTCTTTTTGAAGACTAATCTCCAGATTTCTGATCTGATCATTCTTAAATGTAATAGTACCCATCTGAATAACAGTAATGTTCTTCAGTCTGGATATTTCATTTAGTTTCTGATCTAACAACTTGTCTGAATCAGCAGCAGCCAATTTAAGACTAGCAATCTCCTTTGCCTGAGTTTTGGCCAAGGTTTTGCTTTTCTTCAAGGCCTGCAACAGGTCCCTATATTCATCAATTAACTGATGAATATCTCCCTCAGATTTAGACCCACCCACACCACTTGATGCAGATGTATCTGATTCTGACTCAGTACTATAAATTGAACTAGAAGAACAACTTTGTACCTTACTTGGTCCAGGCTGATCCTGGATCTTGTCTCCTTCAGATAAAGCCATCAGCCCCTTGCACTGATTGTCCTCATGCTCATAAATTGAGTTCATTAGTTGCATGAACTCAACTTCTTCCTCTTCAGCAAATAATCCAATGTAGGCTTCAGCTTCTGATTCTGTTTCTGAAGATGACTGATCTGTCAGACTCTTGTCTTTCTTAGCAACAAAGGACTTTTCCTTTTTGCCCTTAAACTGAGTCTTCTTTTTGTCAGCTGACTCCTTCCTCTTTTCAGGACAGTCAGCCACTACATGTCCCTGTCTATTGCAGCAATAGCACACAATGTTCGAAGATGTAGTTTTGCTTGGCTTGGACCTTCTTCTGTCATTCCTTGATGACTTCCTTTTCTAATAGTAATCATCTTTTGGCTGAGAAGTGGAAGGCTTAGACCTCCACTGCTTCTTCTTAAGAAACTTTTGAAAATGCCTAGTAAAAGCAGCAAAGTCTTCATCACTTTCACTGCTATCTGAATTCTTGCTTTCTGAATTATCTGTCACAGCCTCAGCAACTATTTGAGGTGGAGATGGAGACTTGCCTCTATACTTCCTAGTGTCTTCTGTCTTGAAGGCCACAGATCTTTCCTTGTGCTCCACTTTAGTAGTCTTCTCTTCCTCTTTCTATCCATTAACTGCATCTCATAAGATAATAGTTTTCCAAACAAAGTTGGAGGAGGTATGTCAGCTAGTTTGGCCACTTCCCTAATGGCACAAATCTTGGTGTCCCAGTCCTTAGTCAGGGATCTTAAGAACTTGTCATTCAGCTCATAGTTGTTGAATTCTCTTCCATAGGACATCAATTCATTGACTATCCTATAGAAATTCTTGTAACATTCTGTAATGCTATCAGACTTTCCTTGTCTGAAACTTTCATATTCCTGATTTAACAAGGACTTCCTATCTTGTCTTACTTCTTCTGATCCCTCCATATAAACTATTAATGTGTCCCACATTTCTTTAGAGGTTTTACAATGAATTAAGTTCTGAAATGTTGCATCATCAATGACACTAACAATAATATTCTGGGCTCTCTTGTCCATAGTGGCCAGAATGATTTCATCTTTAGTCATTTCAGAAAAGTCCTTGGGAGTTTTCTGATTTGCATCCAGAATGGATATCTTCATTGGCACATATGGGCCTTCTTTAACTGTAATATATATTCTTGGGTCAGAAGCTTCCATAAAAAGTCTAACCCTCTCTTTCCATATGCCAAATATATCTTTTCTACATATTGGCAATTTCATGGACCCCAGCTCTTTGTGATTCTCACTAGAACCCATTTTCTTGATTCTTGTTTGTTCTAAATCTGCCTACAGGATCTTACTCAGACTATTATGTCCCTTTTTGAGTAACCTCGCTCTGATACCACTTGAAAGAAATAGTGCCTAACCACCTAGAGGGGGGGGGGGTGAATAGGCGAACTTTATTTCTTTAAATTTAAGGCAGAAACACTGAACAATTAAATTTGTATTTGCAATTTTCTATAGCAATGCAGCACAGCTAGCTCAGCAATCACAGAAATAAACAACCACAGAGTGCACACAGATTTTTATAGTGGTTCCCCAAGGTCTGGGTACATCCACTTTCCCCCTTCGCCTATCTAGTAGTGTACTAGATTCAGCCTAACTTCTGCACTACTCCTCAGATCCTCAGATCCCACAGCTCAGAACCCCAAACAGGTTCCTACAACTCAGAGTGTCCCCACTCCTACAACTCAGGCATAAAGCGCTACCACATAGTCTTCAACAAGACCTACACTCAGGCTAAACAACCCTACCTCAGCCTTCAACAAGGCCTACACTCAGAGAATTGATTCTCCTACACTCAGGCTCAAAAGCCCTAACTCAGCCTTTATAGATTTAGGCTTACAACTCAGATATATACAAGATCCTACAGGAATTTGATAATATAAAGTAATTAACCACAACCCTGACAGAGAGAGATGAGTTGACTGGCTTCTTGATGATTTCTTGGAAGAACTTGACAGAGATCAACCTCCCTTAGCTTTCTTCAAAGCTTCTTGAATTAGAACTCAGTAGGGTTGAATCTCCTGTGAAGATGATCTTCAATCAACTTCTATCTTGAGATTCAGATCTCAATCTGAATCTTACTTAGCAGCATGGTTCGCAGCTGCACTTCTTAGAAGGAGCTCTCTCTCTCCGACTTCTTAGATCTTCTGTCAAAGGTCTTCTTCTTTTGTGGTGTTAGATCTCTGTGTAGATCTTCAATCTGTTATTGATCTTCAATGAATAATCTATTGATTGATTGTTGATTTGATTAATTGTGATCAATCTTTGTCTGTTGAAGGAGAAAGGTCTTTGTATAGTCTTCCTCCAAGGTAACCGCCTGATCCGGTTTCTAACGAACTTCTGACAACTCTGACAGTTGCAGTTGACCGGTTGAAATGGCAGCTGTCAAGTCATCCAGTCACTTCTTGAAATCACTGTCACTGTCTGAAAGTGTCGAGACAAATAGTCATTATGTTTCGACACAAATAGATCAAGTGTCGACACAAGTGAACTAAGTGTCGACACTAGCCTTGATGGTGTCGACACAACTCCTTGTGTTGTTGTAACAACTTCTCGACAATGCTTCTTCAGAATGTGTCGACACTGATTCTGTGTGTCGACACAAGCCTTCTGTTGAATGTGTCGACACTGATTCTGTGTGTTGACACAAGTACTTCTTCTTTAATACTTAGTTGAATTGTGTTGTGTGTCAACACAACTCCTTTGTGTCGACACATGCCTTCTTGTGTTGAAAACTTGCTGAGTGTCGACACATCTCCTTTGTGTCGACACATGCCTTCATGTGTTGAAACTTGCTGAGTGTCGACACATCTCCTTCGTGTCGACACAAGTACTTTAACTTTGTTGAAGCTTGCTGAGTGTCGACACAGCCTCCTGTTGTCGACACATTTGATGTCGACAAAGTTTCTCTGGGTGTCGACACTGCCTCTAAGTGTCGACACAGATTATGTTGACAATTCTTCACGGTGTGTCGACACTGCCTGTATGTATCAACACTTTTCTTCTGGTGTCGACTCTACCTTTCCTGGTGTCGACACAATTACTCCATGTATCGACACAGTTTCTCTAGGTATCGACACAAGA
Organism: Platanthera guangdongensis; assembly: GCA_039583875.1. Lineage (NCBI taxonomy): Eukaryota > Viridiplantae > Streptophyta > Magnoliopsida > Asparagales > Orchidaceae > Platanthera > Platanthera guangdongensis. The sequence goes on from CM077153.1 coordinate 107,329,347, forward strand.
CTTCATAAGTGTCGACACTTCACCTCTAGGTGTCGACACATGTACTTAGAAACTTTTCTGCATTTCCTGCAATTACTTAACCTGCACATATAAACTCAAAGCACATCAAATACACCTTGATGTATATCATTGAGTAGGGTGAGGCTTCTTCAAATCTGGTACACATTTTCCAATATACCCAATAAGAAGTAGAAGCAGAAGTAGCAGAAGCAGCGGCAGACTCAGCTATTCCTGCTGATTTAAGTACTTTTATTAAATCTGGTAAGGATATGGATGAGACAGTTATAGATGAAATAAACATTATTGGTGATTACATTGTAAATCCCACGGTAAATATTTTGAGTTTGTTAAATGTTTTTGATATAATTTATTAGAACTTCCTTCAAGAAAACAGCCCTAAGCCTTCTATGGCTATAGTTCCTTATACTTCTCTAGTAAGCCCCAAAGTTGTCATGCAACTCAAGGCCAGTTTTGCAAATATAGAGGCTCCAGTTATTCCATCTCTACCAAGAGAAGATTCTTCCTTTGTTTCATCCCCTCCCAAAGCCATCTCTCCTCCAACATTTAAGATGGATGATAGTCCCATGCCTGATCTAGATGAGTTAATTATGGCAGATATAGAACAAGAGAATCTATTACTTGCTGAAAAAGCTAGAGAATCAGTTATTCTACCTCCAGCTCCTCCTCAAGCTGAAAAGTTGTTGATATTTGCAGAATCCCTAAAGGAAATTAATGCATTATATGATAATCCTCAGGGATCTTCAGATGATGATGATGATGAAGACGATTCAGATGACAACCCTTCTCCAAAGCAAAAGAAAATCTCTAAGAAAAGAAAGCCCCTCCAACAGCTGCTCCTAAACCTAATCTCACTCATGATACCCCATACTATATTCTTCAAAAACTTACTCCTTACAAGGGCATGCCAGCTTGGATGTGGCTATCAAAAAATCAATAGAAGGACAGAAAGAAAAGCAGGAGATACTCTCCTCCTCCACCTTCTCAAAGATACAGGAAAGTCCCTCCTCCTCCTCCTCCACCTACTGCTGGTGCTTTAGGTACTTCTTCTCAGATATCTACCCAATTTCAAACCTATCAGAGACAACAGGGTAGATCCTATTCTCATTCTAGAAGCAGCCATCACAGGTACTCCTCAAGCAGGCAACATCAACAACATCAATATCAATAACATCTAGAACAAGATCCAGAATCCCAGAAAGCTGACAGTCCAAAGAAGCCTAAATCTCCTCTTGTTCCATTTGAGGATCCTGAAATAGCTACAACTGCTAGAATGGCTAGGTTTAAAGAACTGGTTTGATTATCTATGATAAATAAGGCTAAAGCTGAAGGAAAGGATCCCTCATAGTACTAAACAATGTCAAAATACAGGAAAGAAGAATTAAATAGGTATGCAAAAGCAAATAAGTTCTTTAATGTAGATGATTATATGCACTTACATCTAGAGGCTGTTGTGCCAAGGGCTACATCTCTCAACATCATTGGAGCTGCTTATATGACCATGACCAAAACTCAAGCAGCAAATCCTAACAGAGAGATCAAACTCACTCAGCCTGCTAACAAGAAAAAGGAGGATGACCAAAAGGAGATAATGAAGAAAAAGAAATGAGAATTTGTTGCTCTATTTCTGTGTGTCTTAAACTTTTTATTCATAAACTGACACAAAGCTACAGTGTATATATATATCTGCTGCATGTTTTAATCTTTCTGCCAGATATATTCCTTTTTTTGCTTTGTGAATGTTTTTTTGTTTTCATTTGCATTAGTGACCTCACTCAAATAGAGGGAGATTGTTGGATCCCTAGTTTGATTTGGGCTAGGTTCACTAACTAGGTTAATTGACCTACCATGTATAGCCAGTGTCATGTCTGTGTCCTAGAGTTTAGGCTATGTACTTAGAGTTAACATTGCATGGACCAGCCAACAAAAGACTGCAGAAGACTACAGACTTAGAGAAAAATCAAGTTTTAGGAAAGTGAGTTCGACGTTCGTCGAACTCAGCTCGACGAAAGTCGTGCTCTGCTCGACGAACTCATAGACAATTCTCTGAGTTGAGCTCGATGATATTCTAGCCCAGGATGACGATTTCTGGAAGTTTAACTTCAACATTCTAAGTCCAGAATCCTTTCTCTGAACTCCAGTCGATGAAGTTTTGTTATCAGCTTGACAAACTTAGAGCACAGAATTGGTAAGTTTTATTAGAAAGCAGTTAGCTATTCTCAGGTCGACGAACTTTGGACTCAGGTCGACGAAATTTGTTCTTTGCTCGACGAATTCTGTGTAGATCTAGACTTGGATTTTTCCTTCTTTTGTCCTTATTCTATTGCAGTAATTCCTGAATAATCATTGCTTAATATTCTCTGAATATAACCGTTAGAAGCAGCATTGATTATGGTATTCATCAGGATTATTACTTGCCACTTTTCAATAGGATAGTTGGGGAAATCCATTAATGCAGATATTATATCCAGTCGTATTTCATTCTCTAGGCCGTCAGCAATTAATGCATAGGAATTCAAAATTCAGAGGAGAAATTCGACTGATCATATAAAAGAGATTTTTCTTTTCTTCTCCACACATAAGTGAACAATAAGTCGAGACCAGAGAAATAACACAAGGCATACAGAGAAGATCAACAACAACTACATTCTAATCCTTCTCTGTACAGAAAACAATCTTGTTTTCTTCTTGACATTACTGAAGAAGAAGAAGAACAACCATTCCAAATCAAGAGTCTTCTTCAACCTTCACTCCAGGATTCTTCAAGGACAACAAACTTCTATCAGTCAAGAAGTTCCTGGATCTTCTCAAATCAAGGCTGAAAATAGAAGACTTACACCCTGAAGCAAAGCTCCAATCTTTTTGAACAATTCAATATCTCAGGGTGAGCTTTGACAACATCAAGATACACTTGTCTTCTCAGTTGTTTTGAGAAAGAGAAGACACCATAAATCTCTCACCCCCTCTCTGTACAAAGGGTTCTTTAACTCCCTTCAAAAGTTATTTCTTGTTTGCAAGTCTCCTGATCAAAAGACTTGAGTTGGTTTTTGAGCACCTGATCAAAAGCTCATTGGTCGCAGTTACCTGATCAAAACCTGCTAGTGGATTCCTACCAGGGTGGTAGAAGAGTGGATGTACTCAAGTTGGGGAACCACTATAAAATTTCTTGTGTTGTCTAGTTGCCCTCTTTCTTTTTGCTCTTTTTATGGCTGTGTTAGTTCAGTTTTGTTGTGGCTGTGTTAAATTAGTTTATCTTAGATTACTCTTTTACTTAGAGTAAATATTAGTATTTATTATTTGCTCTACTCTGAAAATTTTATAAACAACAAAAAGTTTTTAAGATACTTTATTCACCCCCCCCCTCCTCTAGAGTATATCAGGTCTAACCCTCTCTTTCAAGGCTTTATGTTTGTATACGAGGAATGGAAAACAAATCAGTTCTATGAATGGTTGAGGGATGACCTGCGGTTGCTTCTATCAGACCGATGACACAAGGGTTTCTTACCTTGGTCAATATGGCCCGTTCCCTCAAACTGGATATGAAGCGCATTCAACGTAAGAATGACTTGGCAGTGAAGAATACAGAGTTCAAGTTACCTAGTTCTTCAAAGTCTGGATATCGATGGTGGAATAAGAAATCTAAACCTTCTGCACCAGCTCATTCTTCTCTTAGGTCTGGATCAACACCTGGGAGAGATCCTATAAAGTGTTACACATATGGAAAGGTGGGACATATAGCCCGAGAATGTCGGAGTGGCCCTCCTATGACAGAGAAAAAGATGGGTGCGACTTATGCTGAAAAGGGAAAAGCAGTGGTGGAGTCAACTGCATATGAAGCGTAACCCCGAGTCTATAATCTTGTCTAACAGGCCATAAAACAAAGTGACATCGTAACAGGTATGAGTTAAGATATAGTTTTTACTACTTTCCATACTTAATACCTTGTGTGTTGCTTGTGTATGATTTGTTTGAATTAGACTTTGTCTTGATATTGGAATATCCGGTGAGAGCACTATTCGATATAGGAGCTTCTCATACCTTTCTATCTAAGGGCTTCGTGGGGTGTATCAGAGTGTCATCGTTTATACCAATAAATCGAGTGAATGTGCTGTTACCTAATGGGTGCTTGATGCGAGCAGTTCGAGCATGTTGTGTTGAGGTGCAGATAGGAAGTCATGACTTTGGTTTGGAAGCATTTGTGCTGTCGATATCAGAGTTTGATGTAATATTTGGTATGGACAGGATCACGGAGCATCATGCCTATATAGATTGCAACACTAAGTAAGTAACATTGGAATAGAATACCAAACAAGAGACTAAGTTTGCTGGTATACGAGGATCAAGCAAGATATTTATGTCTGCTCTCCAGGTAGTTAAGGCTATTCGGAAGGGCGTGGAGTTGTTCTAAACATTGTTGGAGGGTTTTGAGAAGAAGTCTAGTTTGAGTAACGTTCCTATTGTATCAGAGTACACAGATGTGTTTCCTAAGAATTCCCTGGATTACCACCCCTACGGGAAATTGACTTTGCTATTGAGTTGGTGCCATGTGCGAAATATGTGTCCCGCTCAACGTACCGAGTGGCGCCAAAGGAGATGGTGGAAATAATAGTTCAATTGCAAGAATTGGTAGGGCAAAGCTATATACATCCAAGTATGTCACCTTGGAGTTCATCGGACCTCTTTGTGAAGGAGAAGGACGGAAGCTTGCGTCTATGCATTGACTATCGAGAGCTGGATAAGCTGACGGAGAAGAACACGTATCTGATTCCATGGATTGATGACTTGTTCAATCAGCTGGTGGGATCAACTGTTTACTCGAAGATCGATTTAAAGTCTGGCTATTACCAATTGAGGATTAGGGAATGTGACATTCCCAAGATAGCATTTGGTACACGCTATGGGCATTACGAGTTCACTATAATGTCGTTTGGGCTTACAAATGCTCCATCGGTATTGATGGACTTGATGCATCGAATATTTAGGGAGTACTTGGACCTGTTTGTGATCATCTTCATTTATGACATATTGGTGTACTCTCAGTCTGAAGAAGATCATGCAAATCATTTGCGGATGGGTTTGCAAACCCTGAGGAGAGACTAACTTTATGCCAAGTTCTCTAAGTGCGAGTTTTGGCTATCGTCAGTGGCTTTTAATGGCCATGTGGTTAATGGATAAGGTATTATGGTGGATCTGGTGAAGATAGTTGTGATACGGGAGTGGCCTGTGTTGTCTACTATAGTAGAAGTCAGGAGATTCCTTGTACTTGCTAGGTACTACAGGTGCTTCGTAAAGAACATTTCATAGATAGCCTTCCCTCTCACTACACTGACAAGGAAAGATCAGAAGTTCATTTGGACACCTGAGTGTGTGCGAGCTTTTGAGGAGTTAAAGAGTTGTTTGACCACGTCGCCTATCTTGAGTTCGCCATGTGGTACAGATGACTACGAGATTTATAGTGATGCTTCATCGAGCGGCTTAGGCAGCGGATGGGTCAAAGTCCCAATTCTCCTTGGATGATGGTATTTTGCGAAAAGATAGCGCTTGTGTATCCCGAATATGGAAAATTACGGGAGGAGTTAATGTATGAGGCACACTTCACGAAATACTCAATCCAACCAGGGAGAACCAAGATGTACAAGGATATGAAAGAGAAACTCTGGTGGCCAGGTTTGAAGAAAGACATAGCTCTTTACGTGGCGAAGTGCCAGACTTGTGCCGTGGTAAAAGCGGAATGTCAGAAGCCTGGAAGTTTCCTGAAGTCATTACCAATTTCGGTGTGGAAGTTCGACGATATCTCTATAGATTTCATGCATGTGTTGCAGAAATCGCAGAGCGGGAATGATGACGTGTGGCTGATCGTTGACCTATTGACAAAGGTATCTCAGTTCATACCGAACAAAAAGGACGATTTAGTAGAAAAACCGGCTAAATTGTACGTGGATAATATAATATGATTGTACAATGTGCCCTGTAGCATCGTCAGTGACTGAGATTGGTGCTTTACTTCTGATGACTAGAGGCTAATCCACCAGTTGTTGGGTACTCAACTGAAGTTCAATACGGGCTTTCATCTGCAAACGGATGGTCAAACCAAGAGGACCAACAAAATAATGGACGATGTGTTCCAAATGTGCACCTTGGATTTCGGGAAGAGGTGGGAGGACCATCACTTTATGATCAAATTCACATATAATAATAGACATCAAGCTAGCATTCAGATGGCGCCCTTCGAAGCTTTATATGGTAGGAAGTGTCGTACTTCTTTAGCTTGGGCGAAAATAGGCGATTCGAAGTTATTTAAGCGTAAAGAGGTTGAATGTGCAAATTCGACGATACATACTATACTGGAGCAGCTATTGGTACGCTAGGATAGGCAGGAATAGTATTACATCTTAGACAGAAAAAAATATTCTAAGTACAAAAGTTTTGAGTAGAGTTGAGACCACTCAACGCTGAATTGAGCGGCATTGAGACCACTCAAAGCCGTGTTGAGTGGTGTTGAGTGGTGTTGATACCACTTGACGCCATGTTGAGTGGCATGGAATGGTGTTGAGACCACTCAATGCCGCATTGAGTGGCATTGAGTCCACTCAACGCCGTGTTGAGTGGCATTGAGACCACTCAACGCCGAGTTGAGTTACATTGAGACCACTCAAGGCGGCATTGAGTGGCATTGAGACCACTCAACGCCGCGTTGAGTGGCGTTGAGAGGTGTTGGGACTACTCAATGCTGCATTGAGTGGCGTTGAGACCACTCAATGTCGTGTTGAGTGGTCTTGAGACCACTCAACGCCTAGCATCCTGAATGTTTATAAGTAAACAGCGTTGTGTGGTATTGAGATCACTCAATGCCGCATTGAGTGGTGTTGAGACCACTCAACGCCATGTTGAATGACATCATGTTCACTCGACACCTATTGATTAAAGGGTATCGCGTTGAGTCTACTCAATGCACTCGAAGCTTCGTCGAGCAGCATTGTGTTCACTCGACGCCTATTTATTAAAGAGTATGGCGTTGAGTCTACTCAATGGACTCGACGCTTCATCGAGCGGCATCGTCTTCACTCGACGCCTGTTGAATCCACCCCATCTCCTTTGGTAAAACCTAGCCTAATACCTTTCACTCACCACATGTTCTACCCTAAACAAAGTTAACCACTTTTCGAGCTGGTAGCTAACCACTCAGGCATCAACCATCGTGGCCATACGGGTGATAGTGAAACATGCTTTTCAACTACTAGGCAGGCATACACACTACCAAGCCTAGTCCTCCATACACTTCAATGCTAAGATCACACAGCAAAGCTTACATGCGTACTACGACTCAGAGGGGTCTCAGGTAGATGTGCACCAAGAGTGTATCCCTATGCTGGCCTATCATCATAGCACAGAATGAGCCTAAGGGAATGTATCACCAAAGTACTAAAGCCCAACCATCCACTTGCATAGAAGGAGCCTCTAGAATGAGCATCGAGGACCAAAGCTACTTATCAACACATCATTGTAGTGCTGCAAGAACACACACACTTCGATTATTTATCACATTTCCATAACACACAAGGGTTTATGGTTTGCACAGGTGTCAAGCTACCTTACATAACATACCAATCTCACACTGCTACCCGAAGGGGGCATAACTCCAAGCAGTGCACCACTTTACACCTTCCATTATTTATCACATCTCATGGCCAGGCATTAACCTCTTCCAATTCCATTTAAGGATCAAGCCTTCACCAACAAGTATGCTTCCATTGCGGTAATCACATATGCATAATGAAATTTCACAATTTCCTTAAACATAAATACATTATTATGGGTTACTCATTCAATTATCGAGCATCACATCCTCCTCCAAAACCTATTCCATTCTCCTGATTATAATCATGCACAATCATGTTTCACCAAACAATTTGTTTATCATGATCACATAAGACTAAGTTTACCAAACCTCAGCATTACTTTGCTACAATTTCTCAACCCCAAATCAAACCCAGTTCTACACTAACCCGAGAATAATATGTACAGAAGACTTGACTGTATAGCAACTTCCACTGTACATTACTGAGTCTACAAGACTGGTATGAAGACATGTAACCATCCATTGGAAAGGTCATTCCAAGGGCTACGACTTTCATGTTTAGTTAAAAGCCTAGATCTGGCCGTATATTACCCGAAAAAGGCCTTAAAGTTCTCTACGCACATAAAACACATTTCTGAACGCATCTTAAAGCAAGATGAACGACATCGGTTCATCTTCTTCCTTTAGACATTTATTCAAAATTACACACAAAACTTCCTCCTCCCTTATTCACCCTCAATAGAACATTTCTCTTCACGAAACCAAATCCACTATCATAGCAAGAAGAGAGGAGTGGTTGAAGACAACACATCTCTAGGGCACAAGCCCTAGCATGGTCTCTACCTTGGAGATCTTCACCTCACATGTCAAACTATTTTGAGTCGACATCTCTCCTAGAAATAACTAAATATCTATCACCAAGGGAGACGGTAGGAAGCACACCTCGTTTCCGGCAGTTCCGGCAATAGATCTCGTGACTCTCCTTTGCGGCATGCTTCTTACTTGTTATTATCATCCTTCGCAGAAAGGAAATCGGCTTCGACGATCTGCTTCTCTTCTGATGGTGTCGACACGAGTAATTTCTCAGCAAAATTGGTAAGGCGATGACTAGGGTTTTACGCAAGTCTCTTTTTTATAATGAGAAATTAGGGTTAACTATTTTGCCACTTGTCAGCCTGACATTGGACCGCTTATTATTTCTTTAAATATGTCATATTGAAAGGACACATCCATTTAAGTCGTTTCGTTGTAATTCCCAAAAATTTGGTTCGGATCGGGCATGTGACAGCAAGCAGACTGTGCCAGAAAATCAACTAAGTCAAAGTTGTCGAGTAAGTAACCTTTACTCGTTGAATTGTAGATTGGCGTCGAGTGCACTTAACGCACTCGGCGCTTCCATCCTCAGAATAACACCAAGTAAAAATCCATTGATTTTACTTACCCTTACTAGACGAATCGTTCAGTGGCATTGAGTGCACTCAATGCACTTGATGCCTCATTGAGTCTAAATCTTTCAAGTCAAAAATCGCTGAGTATGGAACCTTCACTCGACGGATCGTCGACTGGCATTGAGTGAACTCAATGCACTCGACGCCTATAGTTCTCAAAATAACTCAAGTCAAAAATCATTGAGTGGCGTTGAGACCACTCAACGCCGCATTGACTCCACTCAACGCTAACTTTCCAGAATAATTTCTAAGACCTAATTCGTCGAGTGGCGTTGAGTCCACTCAACGCCTCAGCATAATCCGTCGAATGGCTTCGAGTGCACTCAATGACTCCACGTTGCGTTGAGTGAACTCGACGCACTCAATTCCCCGAGTCCAAAAAATATTCTAAGTCCAACGGCGTTGAGTGTTATTGAGTCCACTTAACACCACAGCATCAAAACATTTTCTATGTCAAATAGCCTTGAGTGGTGTTGAGTACACTCAACGCTTCAGCATCCAAAATGCTTTTAAGTTATAATTCGTCTAATGGCGTTGAGTGCAGTCAATGCACTCAACACCGCGTTGAGTGAACTCAACATTGCATTGAGTCCACTGAACGTACTCAACGCCCCGAAATCAGAAAACATTCTAAGTCTATATACTCGATGAATTAGTGGGATTTTCGTGACGATATTCGATGAATAGTATTGGTCTCAACTCACAAGACATACATGACGAATTCGTCAGATATCTGTGACGATATCTGATGATTTTTACTTGTCGAGTCTGGCGCACACCGAGCCCGCTTCAACTCCCTTGACTCAAAACACGAGCGAGGGGTCTAGCGCAAAACAGGATGTTACAAATCCTATCAACAAAATAAAAGATTTTGTCCCCGAAATTAGGCTAAGGATATGGGGGAAATAAAGTAAGAAAATATAATAAGCTTGAATCATTAACTTGGGAAAATAACTCCCGGTAGCGCTTTCACATCAAGTCCACCGGCTCCCAAGTATATTCCTCCTTCCCATGGTTAGACCACAGGACCTTCACAAAAGGTACACTTTTCCGACGTAAATTCCTCGTCTCGGTGTCCACTATCCGCACTGGCTCTAATTGAACAGATCTATCAGTTTCCACTACTCCATCTATGGTGGGGACATATTGATCGGGCCGTAGTAGTGCCTTCTGAAGTGACGACACATGGAAGATGGCGTGCGAATTTTCTAGCTCCGGTGGTAGCTCCAGCCAATAGGACAAAGGGCCAATCATTTCCAATATAGCATAGGTCCCTACTTATCTCGGGCCGAGCTTCTTTATACAACGCACTCGCGACACACCATGCATTGGCCGAATCTACAAGAATACTTTGTCACCCACTTGAAATTCCACCATCCGGTGTTTTGCATTATAGTACTTTGCATGTCGACTCTGAGCCTCAATCATGGGGTCTCATATCAATCTAACAAGCGCATTAGTGTCATCAATGTAATTTATCCACAAAACTTTTGGATCTTCATCTTGCACCCATGATAGTGTAGTTCTATACCTTCTTCCATAAAGTGCTTCGTGGGGAGCCATCCCGATGCAAGCTTGGTGGCTATTAGTGTATGAAAATTCTTCTAGTGGTAAGAGCCTTTCCCACGGTTCTCTTCTATCCAATACACACAGTCTCAAAAGGTCCTCCATTGTCCTATTGGTCCGCTTAGATGACCATCCGTTTGAGGATGAAAAGTTATGCTGAAGGTAAGGTGAGATCCTAGATATGCATGTACTGTCTTCCACTCCTTGGATGTAAAGCCGCCATCGCGATCAGATACTATCGTCTTAAGTAAGCCATGGTACCGTACAAATTGCTCAATAAAACGATGCACTAAGACATCCACATGTGCCTCCATCTTCATAGGGTTAAATCTGGTGACCTTCGTCAGACGATCTACAATCACCCAAATAGAATCATTCCCAGAGCGCGAGCGAGGTAACCCGTGAACAAAGTCCATTGAGATATCGTCGAACTTCCACTCAAGGATGGGCAATGGCTGTAAGAATCCTCCAGGGCTCTTGCACTTCGCCTTCTCCTTTTGACAAGCCTCACAGTGTGTAACATAATACTTGACAGCTTTCTTCATTCCTGGCCAAAACATGGTCTTTGCAAGCCACTATACATCTTAGAAATCCAGGGATGCACCGAATACTTGGAGAAATGTGCTTCCCTCAATATATCTTCCTGGATTTCCCCACCCTTGGGAATGTAGAGTCGGCTATGGAAATGAACGAGGACGTCATTTAGCGTATAGTCTTTAGTATATCCATCTTCAATTGACTTAATCACTAGGGCCATAGCAGCATCCTTCCCTTGCTCTGCCCAGATTCGATCTCGAATATCACTAACTATACTCATTCTAGTTAGGTACTCCGCATACTCTTCAGAATGATCTCTATACACTAGAGTGATCTCCATCTCTTCGAGCATTCGTGTTAATTCCATACTCATCAACCAACTCTCAGGGTTCAATTCTGTTACCATTGTGCTCAAATCATCGGCTATGGAGTTTCCTTTTCTAGGGTGGTAGTTATAGGCAAACTCGTAATCACACAAAAATTCTAACCAACTGTTATGCCTCCATTCGTCATATGAAATATAACGGTTGGTCCGGCCGAGGCCCCACGACATATTTCACAAACAAACGGTAGAATCACATATGGATATCAAAATAACGTTCTACTCGCATCTTAACTCAGAGCATTCTAGCGAAAGCATTTTAAGTTGCAAGAACTCAATATAATGAATGTCCACTAAATATATAAACCACGAATATATATATATCACCATGAATGTAAACAAATACACAAACGCTCATGTCCTTAAGGACTTACATGTTTCTTTTTACAAATATGGTTTCATACAGCGGCACGCAGGCCAACCACACATGAAATATATGACTTCGCATGGCCTTCAAGGGCCTTTAAGCAGCAAGGGCTTCAACCTGCTCAATCCAATTAAGCCCGTCAGGACTTGAAGTTGGACATCCACCCCAAGGGTGGTAAACAAAGCAACGGTCAGCATTAGCTGACCAATTATAACGACCCTACCCCTTACCCCGGGGCAGTGATTCCTTCCCTGTATGCATCACAATCACAACATATATCTATATCACAATAAGTGCTCTCAAGCACAATAGCATCACAAGCGCCCACCTCCAACAGAAGCTTCATGCACTCAAGACACATTTAGGGTATACCGAATCATCCTTGGCACGTCCACCGATCAAAGGCTCTTAACTTGTTGGCTATTTGAATAAGTCTACCACAACACGCATACTGGAGACCTCACGCACCCATCACACTCTGAGGTGCAAACCTCACGACAAACTTGAGCATTTAGATCGACGCACCCTTATGGTGCAACAACCCGGGTCTGGCCCGCAGCCCCCCATTTGCATTGCCACCAATCGACCTCTAGAATAAACAGGTGCAGGTCAGCCCTTTCCTGTTGCTCAAATCATCAATAGCGCACATCTTTACGCATATTGGCTTTCCCCTCCTGATCAGCACGCAGCTTCTCCGCTCACACAGAGCAAACAACGCTAACAGCACCCACAACACAAGGAGCTTACATAAAGCTTCCTAGATCAGCATACCGCTCACACAGAGCATACAACAAACGGAGCTTGCATTCACAATACATAGGCATCCATACAACACCCATAGTCTTCTCTGGTTCACAACATAAACATCACCAATCCAGACTAACCATTCGGATGGGCTTCACACAACATGCCTATGTCGTACTACACATTTCCTGCTCTAGATGCAGACTCAACCGGGGATATCAACTATCAATCCACTAGAATCACTTACGCTTTCCACCGCTTTGTGGAGGATTCCATATTCATGCATAAAGGAGGAATTCACTTGTGTAAGAAGGAGATCGTTACCCTTGACGATTGCTTTGGAGCCATGAAAATCTAGCCAGATGTAAATCACTGCCACGGTCTTGCCTCCACAAATGTGAACTCGGCTCTCGATTCGGCACGCTGAAGCTCCTATGGCAACCGAATTCCTTCTCCTCCTTCCTTCCTTGCTCTCCTCTCTCCCTATCTCTTTAAAAAGAGAAAAGCTAAGATGAATGGAAGGTTATCCTTCCACTCTCGGCTTTATAATAGCAGGGAAAGGCCTGGACCACTCCATCTAAGTTGAAGGAAATGGATAGGCACGATTTGCCTAGAAAAGCATTTTCTTGGGCTGACACGTCCTGTGACATGCCCGTGTCACAGGCCGTGTTCCTTAAGCGGCAAAGGAACCGACTTAACCCGACCAGGACACGGCCATGTGACACGCCCGTGTCACAGGAAGTGTGCCCTAACACGGCTTTGGTCAAGAATGTGTCCAGCCCGTGTGCACAACCCTGGACGCAAACAGAGAAGGACACGGCCACTGACATGCCTGTGTCCTAGGCCGTGTGCCTCACTCGAGACACACTCGAGACCCACTCAAGTCGCATTCGAGTACACTGAGCAGGACACGGCTTGGGACACGCTTGTGTCCCACGCCATGTTGCCCAGCCTACACTCAATCGCGAGATTTGGGGTGTTACAACCCTCCCCTCCTTACAAGAAATTTCGTCCTGAAATTTAGCTCAACTGTAGACACCAACATAACCACGCTTTTTTTGCACCTTGATAAAATGATCTGGGTTTAGAGCTCAGAGGCCACGGCTTGTCTCACCAACGGTATCGCACAAACACAAGTCGTTAACAAACATAGTGTCATACATACATACACCATATATTTACATCACGAAAGAAACAAAGTTCACTTATTTCCACTCATGCACATCTCTCATAATCTATTTTATGGCCTCTTGTACTTTCAGACTAAACACTCGAGGCTACTGTACTTCACTGATTGAGATTTGCGGCTCCTGTAATTCGAGATTGTATACTCGCGGTTGCGCCCGAGACGCAGATGGCTCTATCACTGCCTTACCTTTTTCCTCATAGATGCACCCATCTTTTTCTCACACCTTGGAGGGACATTCCAACAAGTTTTGGCTAAATTCCCTTTCTTCCCACAGTTAAAACATGTACGTGTCTCAACATGTTCTTGCCCATATGTTGGTCCCGAAGAAACAGTCGAAGGAGTTTGTTCAGTAGGCCTGAACCTCTTCTTGTCTCGTCTCCTAAATTCTGATTGTTCCGACTGCGGTACGGTGAACTCCGACTTTTCCGCCGCCGCGTTCTTCTTGTCCAACACCCATTTCAAATCCTTCTCTAGCACACAGGCTGTATCTATTAACGCTTGAAAGCCTTGGTTCACCGAACTCGGGAGTACCAACCTCAGCTCATCACGAAGTCCCTCATAGGATCTATACTTCTTTTGAGCCTCCTCAGAGAAAGTAGACCTCGCATAGTTCCCCAGCCTAGTAAACTCATGCAGGTAAGTATCAACACTACTCGTACCCTACACTAGGTGTTGGAACTTATTTTCTATGGCAATTCGCTGCGACACTGGCAAAACCTTTGCTAGAAATATTATTACGAATTCTTCGATCGAGATCTCCTCTAATCCTCGACCTGCCAAGTGGTGCAATTCCACTTTCCACCAAAGCCTCGCATCTCCTTCCAGCAGAAAAGTGGCTAAGGTAACTTTCTGCCCCTCCTCAGTCCTGATTGCTGTCAGGATCCTCTTCACTCTTGCGAGCTAATCTTCAGCCTGCGTTGGGGAAGCCGCCCCTCCAAATGTAGGTGGATGAAACTTCATAAACCATTTTAGTTGCTCGTCAGCTGCTTGCTTGTCAATCAGATCCTCAACATGCTCTTGCCTTGCACTAAGCCGTACTGGCACCACTGCAGGCTTTGCCTGCCCAATAGGCTGTGCATGTAATACTGCGAGCACCGTATCAGTAACCAAACGTATGGTCTTCGCCGAGGGAGGAGGTGTTGTCACTTCAGCTAGTGTCGCACTCTCATCAGAAAATTGGGGCTCAGACTGCCAAGCACCACTCCTCGTCACCTATCAATGTACAAAACACCAGTAACGTCCATTCCATAACGACAAATATACATTGTCTACACGCTTACGTTCCTCAAGTGCATGTATTGTATTCCTAGTGGACATTCGTGAGTTCAAATATGTTCTTCCAACCAAAAACCTCGCTTTGATACCACTTTGTAATGCCTCCATTTGTCATATGGAATATAACAGTGGGTCCGTTTAGGGGCCCCATGCCATATTTCACAAACAAACGGCGGAATCACGTACGGATATCAAAATCACGTTCTACTCAGATCTTAACTCACAGTATTCTAGCGAAAGCGTTTTAAGTTGCAAGAACTCAACATAATGAATGTCCACTAAATATATAAACCATATATATATATATATATATATATATATATATATATATATATTTATATATATATATATATATATATATATATATATATATATATATCACCAGGAATGTATACAAATACACAAACGCTCATGGCCTTAAGCCCTTATAAGTTTCTTTTTACAAATATGGTTTCATACAGCAGCACACAGACTGGCCACAGATGAAATATAAAACTTCGCATGGCCTTCAACGGCCTTTAAGCAGCAAGGGCTTCAACTCGCTCAATCCAATTCAGCCCGTCAGACCTGTAGTTGGACATCCACCCCAAGGGTGGTAAACAAAGCAACATTCAACATTAGATGACCAATTATAACAACCCAACCCCTTACCCGGGGCAGTGGTTCCTTCCCTGTATGCATCACAATCACAATATATATATATCTATATCACAACAAGTGCTCTCAAGCACAACATCATCACAAGCGCCCACCTCTGATAGACGCTCTGTGCACTCAGGGCACATTTATGGTGTACCGAATCATCCTTGGCACCACCACCAATCAGAGGCTTTCAACTTGTTGGCTTTGGGTATAAGTCTACCACAACACGCATGCTGGATACCTCACGCACTCATCCCACTCAGAGGTGCTAACCTCGCGACAAACTTGAGCATTTAGATTGACCCACCCTTATGGTGCAGCAACCCGGGTCTGGCCCGCAGCCCCCCATTTTCATTGCCACCAATCTACCTCTCGAATAACCAGGTGCAGGTCAGCCCTTTCCCGTTGCTCAAATCGTGAATAGGGAAGATCTTGACGCTGGTCGGCTTTCCCCTCCTGATCAGCACGCAGCTTTTCCACTCACACAGAGCAAATAGCGCTCACAGTGCCCACAACACAAGAAGCTTATGCAAAGCTTCCTAGATCAGCATACCGCTCACGCAGAGCATACAATAATTGGAGCTTGCATTCACAATCCATAGACATCCATACAATACACGGAGTCTTCTCCGGTTCACAACATAAACATTACCAATCCAGACTAACCGTCCTGATGGGCTTCACACAACATGCCTATGACGTACAACATATTTCCGACTCTAGATGCAGACTCAACCGAGGATAACAACTATCAACCCACTGGAATCACTTACGCTTTCCACCGCTTGGTGGAGGTTTCCTTTCTCATGCATAAAGGAGGACTTCACTTGTCCAAGAAGGAGATAGTTACCCTTGAAGATTGCTTTGGAGCCATGAAAATCTAGCCGGATGGAAATCACCTCCATAGCCTTGCCTCCACAAATCTGAACACAACTCTCAATTCGGCACGCTGAAGCTTGAAAGTCCACCTAGTGTCGGCTATGTGCACCTATGGGGGGGGGGGAATAGGTGACGTGTGGTTCTTTTGCGGAATTTACAGATGTACCTGCACAATAAAAACAACAAACACAGCACACAGAAAACACAGCAAATTTATAGTGGTTCCCCGACTTGGGTACATCCACTTTCCCCCTTCGACCTATCTCCCCAACAAGGGACGACTCGGTCACTTCACCAACGGGATTGAAATCCAATCCCTTCACTAACGGAAGGAGCCCTTCCACACGTGAGAGTCAACACTCCCACAAAGCGGGTTGCACCCAACCCTTACAACTTGGAACAAAAGTTCCTTTACAACGAAATGAAAATGTAGAATGTACACGTGATACAAACTTCTCTTGGAGACTCCGGTGTTCCTCTTGGTTCGACGACGTGTTCTTGAAGTCGATGAAGAGTCTACGACCTTGGTCTCTCTTGGAGAGGATTTCCCCGGAACCGGCGGCGGCACACGAGCGGCGGCTAGCTTCGGGATCGGCGGCTGCGATGAAGAGCAGCTGCTGAACTTGGAGATCCAAACTTCGTTGCTAAGCAAGCTCGGTCTACCAACGGTCACACGAGGATCGGTCGTCTCGATCGATTCGGATGGGAAGTGTTTCCGATCGACAAATCGAGAGACGAAGGATCTCTGGATAGACGCGTGAGACTCTAGCCTTGCTAAGCTACTGTCGCCGGAGATCGGGAAGAAGATCTATCGGTGGCGGCGACGGACTTGCGCGAGCGACGACGGAGGCGGCGGAAGGATTTCGCGATTTTAGGGTTTCCGTAGGCTCGGCTTCTTTCTGTGTGTCTTTCCGTTCAAAAATACCCGAGTATAAATACTGTAGCTACCCCCAATAAGACCGTTTGTGGGACCCACAGAAGTAGCCCCAAAACCCGGTCCAGATATTAAACAGCGGCAGACTCTGGTTCAGGAAACTAGCTGAGACAGAAACCAGTTCAGGAATTTAACTGAGAAAACGCCAAGGAAAAATCGGCGAGAATCGCAGACGATTCTCGACGAATCGGCGAGAATCACCAAGTGATTCTCGACGATTCGTCGAGAATCGTTTGTGATTCTCGTCGAATCACTTGTAGATTCTCAGCGAATTGGACTTTGTATACATGGGCTGCTTGACCATAGGTTCGGCGGGAATTACAAGTGATTCTCGCCGAATCTTACTTGGCACCATTTTGAGAAGGCCAGAAGGAGTCGGCGAGAATCACTGATGATTCTCGTCGATTCGGCGAGAATCACTAGTGATTCTCGCCGATTCAGCGAGAATCACTTGGTGATTCTCGTCGAATTTGCCTTGGACGATTTTTCGCCTTCCACCTAGGAGCTGCCCCTTGATCCTCCATGCTCCTTGTCTTCTCTTGCATATGAGCGGCCCTGTGCTTGAAAATAAGTGCACTCCAATAGAGAGAGTACACGTAGGCCAACACACTGATCTGCTCAACGAGGGATTACGTCGTGCAGACCCGTGTATATTGACCTACTGCACCCTGACATTGGTGTGCACTTAGCGTGGAAAAACTACAAGCACAACTAGA
This sequence comes from Platanthera guangdongensis, assembly GCA_039583875.1. NCBI lineage: Eukaryota > Viridiplantae > Streptophyta > Magnoliopsida > Asparagales > Orchidaceae > Platanthera > Platanthera guangdongensis. The sequence goes on from CM077153.1 coordinate 107,347,623, forward strand.
AAAAGTTTATCAAATACATAGTCTATTCACCTTAGCTTGTCCAGGGGCTTCTTCAAATCAGGTACATTGTGGATACAATACCCAACAATCTCCCCCTATTTGAAGAGGCCTAAACCCTACAAGCTAAGGTGAATGGAGCGAATGAAAATGAAAGCAATTGAAATTCATAAACTTAACATTGGGTGGAGTTATCCCTTACCAATACCGCTTTCTTGGGAGCAAGCTGGAGCTACACCTTAGCCTTGACCTCGAGAGGGTAATCTCCCCTTTTCGGCTTCTACAAATCGGGGTCTGTAGCGATTGACTTTTTGCTCCCCCTCAGTTCGTGCAGCTGTACGCCCGCTGGAGTTCCTTGCTCCCCCTCGATTCTTGCACTAGCCTGGATCTTCTGTAGTCTTCACTCCTCAGAGTTGAGCATTCCCAATTCAGTCTTGAAAAGATTGAATTTGGCCTCGTCTAGGGGCTTTGTGAATATATCAGCAATCTGCTTGTCCGTGGGGACATAACAGAGAGAGATATCCTTGTTCTCCACGTGCTCCCGAATGAAGTGGTAGCGTACTTCAATATGCTTCGTTCGGCTGTGCGACACCGGATTGTTGGCAATGGCAATTGCACTGGAGGAGTCGCAGTACATTGGAACTTCCTTGAACTGAAGGTTGTAGTCGGCCAACTGATTTCTGATCCAAAGGAGTTGTGCGCAACAGCTTCCTGCCGAGATATACTCTGACTCTGCTGTGGAGGTTGCAACACAATTCTGTTTCTTGCTGTTCCATGAGATAAGCCTCCTGCCGAGGAATTGACACGTCCCGGAGGTGCTTTTCCTGTCATCCCTGCTCCCTGCAAAATCAGCATCTGAAAAGCCTATTAGCTCGACATCATTGTTCCTCGGGTACCACAAGCCAAGATTAGGAGTACCTTTAAGGTATCTTAGAATTCGCTTTGCAGCGACATAGTGAGATTCCTTAGTGTTCACCTGATATCGGGCACATACACATGTGGAGAACATAATATCCGGTCTACTGGCAGTAAGGTAGAGCAGGGATCCAATGATGCTTCTGTATTTGGTTTCATCGAAAGGTTTACCTTTCTCATCCTTATCCAGAGACATGGTGGATCCCATTGGAGTCCTCATAGAGGTTGCACTCTCCATACCGAATTTCTTAAGGAGTTCATTTGTGAACTTCGTCTGAGAGATGAAGATTCCATCCTCAGACTGTTTCACTTGAAGGCCTAAGAAATACTTGAGCTCTCCCATACTGCTCATTTCAAACTTTCCTTGCATAAGTTTGGAAAACTTTTTGCAAAGATTGTTGTCCGTTGAGCCGAATATTATGTCATCGACATAGATTTGCACCAGCAAAATCTTGCCTTTGACTTCCCGGAGAAACAATGTTTTATCTATTTTACCTCTGGAGAACTTGTTCTCAAGAAGAAAACTAGATAAAGTCTCATACCAAGCTCGTGGAGCTTGTTTCAACCCATATAAGGCCTTATTAAGAAAATAAACGTGATTGGGATAAGTAGGGTCGACAAAACCTGGGGGTTGAGCGACGTATACTTCCTCTTTCAGGTCTCCGTTCAGGAATGCCGATTTCACATCCATTTGGTAGACAGTGAATCCTTTGTGTGAAGCATATGCCAGGAACAACCGGATTGCCTCGAGCCTTGCGACTGGTGCGAAGGTTTGGTCGAAGTCAATCCCTTCCTCCTGTCTGTAACCTTGAGCCACCAGCCTGGCCTTGTTCTTTATGATGACACCATGTTCATCCAGCTTGTTTCTGAAAATCCACTTCGTGCCAATGACATTCTGCTTGTATGGTCTGGGAACCAGCGTCCAAACCTTGCAACGTTCGAATTGATGTAGTTCCTCTTGCATGGCCAGAATCCATGCCGCATCCTTGTTCGCCTCATCGAACTTCTTTGGCTCTACCTGTGAAAGGAAGCTGAGATGCAATACTTCGTTAGTTGTACCTCTTCGAGTTCTGACGCCTACATGAGGATCTCCGATGATCTGTTCTCTAGGATGATCCCGCACGTGACGGAGCTCTAGAAGTCTGGCGTCTGGAGCTTCAGCTACTTCTTGTGCTTCTCTTTCGTCTAAAAGATTTGTTCCATCTTGATCTTCAACATCTTCAGATGACGTGGAGGTGGAAACTTTGATGTACTTGGGTGCGTCATCTTTAGGGGTCTCGTCCAGATTCAGCTGGTCAAGTCTGGCACCTGCATCTTCAAGAATACCACTGGAAGAGTTGCTGTGAAGCAAACTTCCTTCATCAAATACAACATTTATTGATTCTTCTACCACTAGGGTTTTCTTATTGAAGACCCTATATGCCCGACTATGGGAACTATATCCCATGAATATGCCTTCGAAGCATTTTTCACCGAATTTAGTACGCGGGTACTTCCCATTATTTAGTACATAGCATCTGCAACCAAAAACCCTAAAGTAGGACAAGGTTGGTTTCCTGCCTTTCAGGAGCTCGTAGGGCGTCTTACGATGATGTTTGTTGATCAAAGCTCGGTTTTGTACATGACATGCCGTATTGACACCCTCTGCCCAGAAGTATTCCGGGAGAGAAGCATCTTTCAACATAGTCGTGCAGGCTTCAATGAGTGTTCTATTTCTCCTCTCCGCAACTCCATTTTGCTGAGGAGTGCGCGGGGAGGAAAACTCATGAAAGATACCTTGTTCTTCACAAAATTCTGTCATAGCACCAGATTCGAATTCTGTTCCATGGTCACTTCGGATTTTGACCACGGAGCAGTTAAATTCGTTCTGAACTTGCTTGACAAAATTAGTGAAGATGTCAAAAGTATCTGACTTTCGTTTCAAAAAGAACACCCATGTAAACCGTGAGTGATCATCAACTATCACTAGCGTATATGACTTGCCTCCCAAGCTATGAACTTGCATTGGGCCAAACAAGTCCATATGTAGCAGGTAAAGACATCGGGAAGAGTCTTTGTCAGCAATGCTCTTAAAGGTAGCCCGTGTCTGTTTGCCCATCTGGCATGCATGACAGGGGCTATCCTTGATGCACTTGATACTGGGAGCATCTCTTACTAAATTCTTAGAAAATAGCATACTAATTGTCTTATAATTAATATGTGCCAATCTCTTGTGCCATTGTTCACAAAGAGAAGCACTGCCTGTTGCCACAAGGCATACGGGGTAGATGAATCTATGCTAAGAAAATCTAAGCAGAAGATATTTCTGCTCCTAATGCCTGATAATACCGTCTCAGAGGAGGTACGTGAAATTATCAGACATTTATCCTTGCAGAACTTAACGTCATAACCTTTATCACATAACTGACTTACACTGATCAGGTTATGGTTTAACCCTTCAACATAAGCCACGTCGGTGATAGAGATTATACCGTTGGAAATCATACCATAACCTCTGGTGACTCCTCGATCTGACCCTCCAAAGATGACTTTGGGTCCATTCTCGACTGGAGTGTAATCACGCAGCAGGCTTCTTGTCCCGGTCATATGCCGGGAGCATCCACTGTCCAAATACCAGATTGGCGTTTTGGTGGCCTTTGGACATTCCTGCAAAACAAAATTAATTTGCCTTAGGAACCCAATCGAACTTGGGTCCTAGATTCCTGGTTAGCACACTCCCCCTCGGTCGGTTAACCCTACGAGTGGTCGGTCTCGCATTGTTAACATGGGGAGTCTCGTAGTTCCTTGGATTAAACCAACAATCCACGGCAAAGTGACCGACTTTGCCACAGCACCAACAGTCGAACCTGTTGTATCTCTTCCGAGGCTCCTGCCTTACCCTGGGAACAACGGGTACAGCTGGGGCCTTGGATCTGGAGGTGGAGGCCTCATGGTGACGGCAGTCACATGACTTTGTCACCTTCTGAATAACAGGCTTGACTTTTGGCGCCTGCTTTCCATTATGGCCGCTAGAGAACGGACCATAATTTCCTATGTGGATCTCCTCATAAGGTGCCTTGAAGGCACTCTCACCAAAGTTCCGGGGGAAGTTCCAACCGTCATACCGGCTCTTAGGCTTTGCAACCGAGGGCCGGAAATGATGCCCAAATGTTGACTCAAAGTCATGTTGGTTGCAAGGAAAGCCAGGCTTTCTGAACGCAACAGGACTAATAGGAGCCTTCCCCTTTTCATCAGCAGAGGCCTTCTTGGCGGCCTTATTCTTCCTCTGGTTCTTGTTCCTCCTAGATGAAGAACCAGATGTCCCAATATGCCCCAAGCCAGCTCCTTTGGCCTGAGCAGAGAAGGTGTCAACGACTGGAAGCACTGTTTTTGGCATAGAGAAGCTCTGTACGATCTTCCTTTCTGCCGCAAGTAGTTCTTCCAATTTGTTGACTTCCTCCTGCTTGAGATCAAGGAGCTGCAAAGACTCTGAGTGCTTTGAAGTCAGGTCAAGGTGTTCCTGCCGGAGAGAAATCAAACTAGTGACCTCTTCCCTTAGGGATACACACTCACCCTTAAGGAATTTTACTTCCTTCTTCTCAGCCCTCAGTCTCTTACGGCACTCGTCGAAAGTGTTGAGCAGAAGCTCATACTTCTCGAGGAGTTCAGCTTCGCGGGCCGAAGGGCCATCCTCAGGTTCATCATCCTGAGACTCAGGATCAGAGTCGGAGTCGGAGAGAGGGGTGTGAGCTTTTACCTTCCCAGTAAATGGGGGACATTCTCCTTCTGAGTCTGAGCGACCCACCAGCCCGAAGTAGGCTTCCTCATCATCACTGGAGTCTGAGGAATCAGACTCGCTTAGTGTCTTTGGTCTTCTTGCGATGTAGCTCCGCTCCTTATCTCTGGAGGATTTGAGCTCCTCTCCTTTCCCTTTATCTCTTTTGCTTTGATGGCAGTCGGCCACGACGTGACCTGGCTTATTGCATCCAAAGCAAATAATATCAGACGAACGATGTTTGTTAGGTTTAGATGCATACCTATCAGAAGAGTAGTTTTTCTTCTGATGTCTGGATGAGGAGCCGTCTCTCTTCCTTTGATTCCTCATCTTGAGGAATTTCTTGAACTCTCGAGTGATGAGGGAGAAATCCTCTTCCGACAGATCTGAGCTGGAGGAGCATGGATCGGAGTCCTCCTCTTCTTCCTTATTCCTGGCATGGTACGACACCGCACCCTTCCCTTTTCTGGAGTGACTGGCTTTTAGGGCCACAGTCTTTTCTTTTGCAGCAGCCTTCTCTGCTTCTTCCTCTGCCTTCCTGGTGTTCAGCTGAAGTTCATAGGACATCAGCTTCCCGAACAGGATTTGTGGATCGGTTTCTGCTAGTCTGCCAAATTCTCTGATGGCGCAGATCTTTGTGTCCCATTCCTTAGTAAGGGACCTAAGGAATTTGTCATTGAGTTCACCATTGGTGAACACTCTTCCATAGCCCTTGAGGGCGTTGACAATCTTCAGGAAGTTCTCGTATGTGACTCCGATCTCTTCCTTAGGCCCTTGCCGGAAGGCCTCATACTTCTGGTTCAGGAGGGATCTCCGATCATCCCTCACTTCATCCGTGCCCTCCATTAGGATGATTAGGCACTGCCAAATCTCCTGAGCTGTCCTGCAGTTGCTGAAGTTTTGCATCATAGAGTCGTCAACCGCGCTGACCAGGATGTTTCTTGCCTTCATGTCAAGGCCCACTAGGACCATCTCATCCTTGTCCATTTCAGAGAGTGTCTTTGGCACTTTCTTGGTGGGATCAATGGTGGAGGCCTTAGTGGGTACATAAGGTCCCTCCAGCACGATCATGAACAGTCGAGGGTCCACTGCTTCCATATAGAACCTGATCCTTTCCTTCCAGATAGGAAAGTTGAGTCTGTTGCACACTGGGATCTTGCCGGAGTACTTGAGCCCGTCCATGGTAGCTGTATGTCTCCTTGTTGACACTAGTGGCAGGATTCACCTCAAGGTGTTAGCCTTTTTGTTGAGGAACCTCGCTTTGATACCACTTGAAAGTCCACCTAGTGTCGGCTATGTGCACCTATGGGGGGGGGGGGGAATAGGTGACGTGTGGTTCTTTTGCGGAATTTACAGATGTACCTGCACAATAAAAACAACAAACACAAGCACACAGAAAACACAGCAAATTTATAGTGGTTCCCCGACTTGGGTACATCCACTTTCCCCCTTCGACCTATCTCCCCAACAAGGGACGACTCGGTCACTTCACCAACGGGATTGAAATCCAATCCCTTCACTAACGGAAGGAGCCCTTCCACACGTGAGAGTCAACACTCCCACAAAGCGGGTTGCACCCAACCCTTACAACTTGGAACAAAAGTTCCTTTACAACGAAATGAAAATGTAGAATGTACACGTGATACAAACTTCTCTTGGAGACTCCGGTGTTCCTCTTGGTTCGACGACGTGTTCTTGAAGTCGATGAAGAGTCTACGACCTTGGTCTCTCTTGGAGAGGATTTCCCCGGAACCGGCGGCGGCACACGAGCGGCGGCTAGCTTCGGGATCGGCGGCTACGATGAAGAGCAGCTGCTGAACTTGGAGATCCAAACTTCGTTGCTAAGCAAGCTCGGTCTACCAACGGTCACACGAGGATCGGTCGTCTCGATCGATTCGGATGGGAAGTGTTTCCGATCGACAAATCGAGAGACGAAGGATCTCTGGATAGACGCGTGAGACTCTAGCCTTGCTAAGCTACTGTCGCCGGAGATCGGGAAGAAGATCTATCGGTGGCGGCGACGGACTTGCGCGAGCGACGACGGAGGCGGCGGAAGGATTTCGCGATTTTAGGGTTTCCGTAGGCTCGGCTTCTTTCTGTGTGTCTTTCCGTTCAAAAATACCCGAGTATAAATACTGTAGCTACCCCCAATAAGACCGTTTGTGGGACCCACAGAAGTAGCCCCCAAAACCCGGTCCAGATATTAAACAGCGGCAGACTCTGGTTCAGGAAACTAGCTGAGACAGAAACCGGTTCAGGAATTTAACTGAGAAAACGCCAAGGAAAAATCGGCGAGAATCGCAGACGATTCTCGACGAATCGGCGAGAATCACCAAGTGATTCTCGACGATTCGTCGAGAATCGTTTGTGATTCTCGTCGAATCACTTGTAGATTCTCAGCGAATTGGACTTTGTATACATGGGCTGCTTGACCATAGGTTCGGCGGGAATTACAAGTGATTCTCGCCGAATCTTACTTGGCACCATTTTGAGAAGGCCAGAAGGAGTCGGCGAGAATCACTGATGATTCTCGTCGATTCGGCGAGAATCACTAGTGATTCTCGCCGATTCGGCGAGAATCACTTGGTGATTCTCGTCGAATTTGCCTTGGACGATTTTTCGCCTTCCACCTAGGAGCTGCCCCTTGATCCTCCATGCTCCTTGTCTTCTCTTGCATATGAGCGGCCCTGTGCTTGAAAATAAGTGCACTCCAATAGAGAGAGTACACGTAGGCCAACACACTGATCTGCTCAACGAGGGATTACGTCGTGCAGACCCGTGTATATTGACCTACTGCACCCTGACATTGGTGTGCACTTAGCGTGGAAAAACTACAAGCACAACTAGAAAAAGTTTATCAAATACATAGTCTATTCACCTTAGCTTGTCCAGGGGCTTCTTCAAATCAGGTACATTGTGGATACAATACCCAACAAAGCTCATCCGGGAGTCAGATTCCTTCTCCTCCTTACTTCCTTGCTCTCCTCTCTCCCTATCTCTTTAGAAATATAAAAGCCAAGATGAATGGAAGGTTATCCTTCCACTCTTGGCTTTATAACAATAGGGAAAGACCTGGACCACTAGATCCAAGTTGAAGAAAATGAACGACAACAATTTGCCCAAAAAAGCATTTTCTTGGGCTGATACGGCGTGTGACACGCCCGTGTCACAGGCCGTGTTCCTTAATCAGCAAACGAACTGACTTAACCTGACCAGGACACGACCATGTGACACACCCGTGTCACAGGTCGTATGCCCTGACATGGCTTTGGACACGCCTGTGTCCAGCCCGTGTTCACAGCCCTGGCCACAAATAGAGAAGGACATGGCATCTGACATGCCCGTGTCCTAGGCCATGTTCCTCACTTGAGACACACACGAGACCCACTCGAGACCCACTCAAGTCCCACTAGAGTGCACTGAGCAGGACATGGCTTGAGGCACGCCTGTATCCCATGTCGTGTTGCCCAGCATGGACTCAATCACGAGATATGGGGTGTTACACCAACGACATTTCCTTAGATTCAACTCATTTTGAGTATGAACATATTTTAAATTCTTATGATCCAAAAATATCTCATTGTGGATGCCATATAGATAGTGCCTCCAAACATTCAAGGCGAACACCACTGCACCCAATTCCAAATCATGAACTGGGTAATTGGATTCATGCTTCTTCAGTTGCCTCGAGGCATAAGCAATAACATGACAATGATGCCTCTCAGTACTGCCCCATCCCTTATAATGACGCATCAGTGTAGACTTTGTTGGAACACCCTATTACTCATTTGGGTCAGGATCACTATGTCTCTAGGAACCTTTGCTTGACCTTCTGTATAGCTTAATAGGTCAATTAGAATTGAGTCTAAGGGTTAGTAGTCTAGGTTTGGAAGCTGCCCTGAAGACCAAGATTTTATGTCTGGAGACTAAGTCTGATCGTCGAGCTCAGCACGACGATTCGTCGAACTCCGATCGACGATCGTCTAGCTCAACTTCGACAAGATCGTCGAACTCCATTCGACGATCGCTGAGCTCAACTTCATTATGTCGTCGAACTCCATTCGACGATCGGTGAGCTCAGTTCGACGATTTTGACTCTGCTTTGGAACTTTATCTCTGAGCTCAGTTCGACGATCTTTGAGCTCAGATCGACGATATTTGGCTGCTGTGTGTTTCCAGATCACTGAGCTCAGCTCGACGATAGCAGAGCTCAGTTCGATGATTTCAGATAACTTCCAGGATATTTCTTAATTCAAATTCAAATCAGTTAGGAGTTATTTTGCAAATAATTCAGAGATTTGCTAGCCGTTTTCATTTATTTCTGGACCAAGTTTCAAGGGATTTTTCAAGGAATAATTCTGTGGACTTTCCTCCAGAATAGATTATGCAATTAAGGATGCAATTAATGCAGGCCAACGGCTATACTTGACAGAGAATGATATTCTATTCTGGACCAGAGAATAAAAGATAGAATGTTTTTTGAATCTATAAGAACAACAAGAAGAACACACACAATACAGATTACAGTGACACATTCAAAAATCTTCTGTCACAAAGAATTCTGAAGAACACTCATCCAAGGAGATCAAGCTTTCTCAAATCTTCAGATCTCTGTAGTTTTCAAAGTGTTCAAGGCCAACATATTTCAGACTCCAGACACTCAACATTTCAGCTATTGCTGAAATCATCTATTGCTGGAGTTCAACCTTTGAAGGCCTATCACCCTCAGCAAAGCTTTTCTTCCTGAAGATCTCAAGGATTCAGGGGGAGCTTTGACATCAATCCACATAGTCTTCTCAGTTGTTTGAGAAAGAGAAGACTTCCATCACTCTCTCACCCCCTCTCTGTAAAGGGTTTCTCAAACTCCCTTCAAAAGTTTGAACTTGGTTTTTGAGCACCTTGTCAAAAGCTCATTGGTGGCAAGACACCTGATCAAAAAATCTGCTTTGGTTTTTGAGCACCTTATCAAAAGCTCATTGGTGCCCAGGACACCTGATCAACTCATCCTGCAGTGGATTCCTACCTAGGGTGGTAGTAGAGTGGATGTACCCAAGTTTGGGGAACCACTATATTTCCTTGTGTCTTCTGGTTTTGCTTGCTTTCATTTTTGTTTCTGGCCTTGATTTTTCTGTGCTTAGTTTTTGGTTAACTTAGTACTGTGATTAGATTTATTTTTGCTTCCCTGCTCACACATATTACAACAATTGTTGTAAAAACGTTTAAAGCACCATATACTCTATTCACCCCCCTCTAGAGTATATCAGATCTAGTTGCACTTTCAATTGGTATCAAAGCCAGGTTGGTTAAACATACCATACCTGATTGGTTGTACAGGCTAACACCTGAACCCAAAGATCCCAAACTAGATCTGTTCTTCTTTTGTAGTGTATTATTAGATTTTGTTTGCACAAATCATGGCCCAAAACAAAGATTATGCTAGCACCAGACCTCCAGTGTGCAATCTTTCCAAGTTTGCACTTTGGAAAGCAAGGATTAGGCTTTACATGGACTCTATTGACGAAGATATCTTTAACTCTGTTTTGACAGTGTGTCCAAGACCCCCAGAGAACACAAGCACAAATGATGTGCCACCTCCATCAGGAACAGATGCTGACATCAAGAGATGGAAGGTAGCTGATGCTAAGGCTATGAACATTCTAGCTCAGACAATGTCAGATGATATATTTCAAAAGGTAGCTGAATGTAATTCAACCAAGGAAATTTGGGACAAGCTCTCAGAAATAGTCTCAGGCTCAGCTGATGAGAGAAAGGATAGAAGATCCCATCTCATCTCTCAATATGAGAACTTCAAGAAGGGAGAGACTGAGTCAGTGGGACATATGTACAACAGACTAAGTCTAATTGTCAGTGAACTTAGGACATTGGACAAAGAGATCTCTCTAACAGAACTCAATGACAAGATCCTAATGTGCTTCCCTAGCACTTGGGATTCAAGAATCTGGCCAATTAAGGATGCCAGAAGTCTAAATGAGATTACCACTGAAGCTCTATTGGGTAAGCTCAAATCTTATGAGCTACTCATCAAGAATAGAGAGGAAGAACAGAAGGCTGCCTCACCGGCCACAAGAAAAGAGAAGACCATAGCATTCAAGGCAACTGAGGATCTGCCTGAAGATAAAGCTACAGGCAATGATGAACTACTCAGTCTGCTAGCCAAAATATTCTACAAGATGGCCAGAAAGGACTTCAGAAGAAGATCATACAAGGAGCAGGATAAGCCAAGGTATGACAAGTCCATTAGCAATAATACAGACATTATTTGCTTTGGTTGCAGGAAATCAGGGTACATAGTTCCTGACTGTCCAGAGAACAAGAACAAGGACAGAAGGGACAGAAAAGAAAAAAGAAAGGAGAAAGACTCCGAAAGGAATGGCAATGGCAAACCTTCCTCAAGCAAAAATAAGCATACAAGAAAAGGGTTTGTTGCTGAATCCTGGAGTGAGACAGAAGAGGAGTCAGAAGCCTCATCCAGCTCTAGTGATGATGAGGATGATGCAGAACAAAAGGAGTTCTGCATGATGGCAATTAATGCCTCACAGCACAATTCAGAGGAAGAAGAGTCAGAGTCAGACTCAGAGACTCAACCTGAAGAAGATCAGGTAATTAGCACTTTTGATTTTAGTTCAGAAGATTTTAAATCTGAATTTAAAGCACTGTGTTTAGACCTGCTAAAGTCTGAGAAAGAGATTATCTCTCTCAGAAATCAATTATCTGAACACAATACTCTAAAGTCAGAAAACCTCAAACTCTCTCAGGAGTTGGAGTGCTATAGGGAACAGATAGCTTCACTGAAAAGTGAGCTCTCTGAGGCCAAGAAGCTTGAAGAATCCCTTAATGGGAGAAGCATCAAGCTGATGGACATCACAAGCACAGTGAACTCTAGATTTAACAGTACACTGGGCTTGGGTGCTTCATCCAGCCAACCTATAGTCCTAACAACTCCCATCAAATTCATTTCTGACAAGGGAAAGGGAGTTGTAGAGGTTGCTAGGAAAAATTCTGATCTGCCTCAGAAAACTAAGTCCCAACAGAAATCATCGAACGCAGATCGACGATCGCCGAATCAAGATCGACGATCGCCGAACGCAGCTCGATGATCTCAGGCACAATCGTCGAACGCAGATCGACGATCTCAGCCAAAGTCGTCGAACGCAGGTCGACGATCTCATATACCTGACCTCACCCATAGTCGAACGTCGAACGGAGCTCGACGATCTGACCCAAGATTGTCGAACGAAGCTCACAGATCGTCGAACAGAGGTCAGAGCTCTAGAAAATTTTTCAAAGGCAAATCAAAATTGAATCCTAAGGGTACTACATCCTAAATCTTTAACCCTTATACTGAATGGATTATATCTCCAAGGAGATATCATCCTGAAGGATATAAGAGTCAACCTGGGATGTCTTTCATTTCTGAATTTAAAGGTTATCAACCTAGGCCCAAGGTAAACTGGGTCAAAAATAAATGAATTATCTTATGTGCAGGTGAATACCTATCCAACATCTAACCAGCAATGATATTTGGATAGTGGGTGCTCTAAGCACATGACAGGGAACAAGGACAACCTCACATCCTTCAGAGCCAAGCTTGGACCCAAAGTTATCTTTGGTGATTCAAAATTTGGACAGACTAAAGGATATGGTGCAGTGCAGATTGGATCAATAACTTTCAAGAAGGTAGCATATGTAGAAGGACTGAAGCACAACCTAATTAGCATCAGTCAGTTGTGTGATGAAGGCTACCAGGTGACCTTCAGCAAAGCCTTATGCAAAATCAAGTCAGAGGACAACACAACTATGTTGACAGGTAAAAGGAAAGGTAACATCTATCTAGTAGATTTTCTTTCAACTGATGTAGATATTTGCTTGTTTAACTCTGTCTGTAGACCAAATGTTTTATGGCATAAGAGATTAGGACACCTAAATCTTAGAACTATTACTAGGCTATCCAAGGACAACCTTGTTAGAGAACTACCTTCTGGCCCCTACAAGAAGGAAGGACTCTTCAGGGCTTGTCAATTAGGCAAGCAAACTAAAAATAGTTTTAAGTCACTTAATAAGAGTGATTCACCTAGGATATTGTATCTATTACACATGGATCTTTTTGGACCCATCACAGTACAAAGCCTAGGAGGGAAATCCTACACTTTAGTAGTTGTAGATGACTTCTCTAGATTCACTTGGGTGTTCTTTCTAAGGAAGAAGTCTGATAACTTTAAGTGTCTGACAGAGTTTCTCAAATGTATACAGATTAAGTTCAATACTCATATTGCCCTGATCAGAAGTGATCATGGGACAGAGTTTGATTCTCTTCTTATGCAAGAGTTCTGTCAGAGTGAAGGGATCAGGCATACTTTCTCAGCTCCTAGAACTCCTCAACAAAATGGGATAGCTGAAAGGAAAAATAGAACCCTTATTGAATCTGCCACTACATTGTTGTCAGATGCTCATCTACCTCTATCCTTCTAGGCAGAGGCAGTGAACACCTCCAACTATGTACTGAACAGAAGTCTGATACATAAACTAAAGGGAATGACTCCCTATGAATTACTCAAAGGGAAGAAACCTAAAGTTGACTATTTTAGAGTCTTTGGTTGTATTTGCTACATTCACAATAATGACAAGAAATATTTAGCAAAATTTCAAGCCAAAGCTGATGAAGGAGTGTTTCTGGGATACTCCATGATCAGCAAGGCCTATAGGGTCTATAATAAATCATCTTTGAAAATTGAGGAATCTGTTCACATTTCTTTTGATGAATCTAACATGTCTTTCAAGGAGAAGATTTCTTCTACCATAGAACCTTTGCAGGAACATTCTCTAGTTGAAGACTTGAACAAGTTACAGGTTACTCAAGAGGATGAAAGAAGTGAAGATGAAGGGAATGCTCAACATATTGAAGCTCAACTTGAAAAGCCAGTTGTTGTACCACAAGAGAAAACAACAACACAGGCTGTTGAACAATCAACACCCCCTGTTGATTTAGTAACATCAAGATACCATCCAATTTCCCAAATAATTGGAGAAATCTCAGCTGGTGTGCAAACCAGAAATCAGGTCAACCAAAACCTGTTGCACACCTGCTTCCTATCTCAAATTGAACCTCAGTCCATTCAAGATGCAGAGCAAGATCCACACTGGATCATTACAATGCAAGAGGAGTTGCATCAATTTGAGAGGAACAAAGTATGGGAACTAGTGCCAAAGCCTAAGGATCATTTCATTGTTGGAACAAAATGGGTATTCAGAAACAAACTGGATGATCAAGGAGTAATTATAAGGAACAAGGCAAGGCTAGTTGCTCAGGGATACTCTCAAGAAGAAGGAATCGACTACGACCAGACTTTTGCACCTGTTGCAAGATTAGAAGCCATCAGGATATTTCTAGCTTATGCAGCTCACAAAGGCTTCAAAGTATATCAGATGGATGTCAAAAGTGCTTTCTTAAATGGAGACATCAAAGAGGAAGTTTATGTCAGACAACCTCCAGGTTTTATCTCTCCAACTTATCCTGATTGTGTTTTTAGACTGAACAAAGCATTATATGGTCTCAAGCAAGCTCCTAGAGCATGGTATGAGACCCTAGCATGCTTCCTTTTGGAAAATGGATTTATAAGGGGTAGAGTAGACCAAACTCTTTTCATTAGAACCCATAAGTCTCATACCATACTAGTACAGATTTATGTATATGATATTATTTTTGGTTCTACTGATTCAAAATTGTGCAGAAGGTTTTCCAACCTAATGCATTCTAAATTTGAAATGAGTAGCATGGGTGAGCTATCCTTCTTTCTAGGATTGCAAGTCAAACAGCATGCTGAAGTCATCTTTATTTCTCAAACCAAGTATGCAAATGAATTGGTTAAGAAATTTGGCATGTCTGAGGCATCTTGTATGAAAACACCCATGCCTACCAATGCTGTATTGGATGCTGATGAACATGGGAAACCTGTTGATCAGACCACATATAGAGCAATGATTGGCTCTTTACTGTATCTTACAGCTAGTAGACCAGATATAATGTTTGTTACATGTATATGTGCTAGGTTCCAAGTAAGCCCTAGAGAGTCACACCTAACTTTAGTAAAGAGGATTCTCAGGTATGTTAAAAGTTGTCCAAATCTTGGTCTCTGGTATCCAAAAGATTCAGCATTTGAGTTAACTGGATTCTCTGATGCTGATTATGCTGGATGCAGAATTGACAGGAAAAGCACCAGTGGAACTTGTCAGTTCCTTGGTGACAGACTTGTCTCTTGGTTTTGTAAGAAACAAACATCTGTATCAACTTCAACTGCTGAAGCTGAATATATGGCTGCAGGTAGTTGTTGTTCACAAATCTTGTGGATCCAATACCAACTCCTAGACTATGGCTACAACTTAGAGAAGTCTAAAATCTTTTGTGACAATACTAGTGCTATTTCCATAGCTCAAAATCCAGTCCTCCATAGTAGGACAAAACACATAGAGATTAGGCATCATTTCTTAAGGGATAATTTTGAAAAGAATAAAATTGAATTACATTATATCCCAACTGATTTACAAAGGGGAGATATTTTCACCAAGCCCTTGGATGAAAAGAAACACACCTTCTTCCTAAATCAGTTAGGAATGTTAGATGGAGGAAGCCTTAAATAATATCCAAGATTTTGAAAGCTTAAAAATTGACCAAGACTAGGCAAACATTCTGATTTTTCTTAGTGTCTAGCATTTCTCTGATCTCTGAACTACGCTCGACGATTTTCCCCAAGATCGTCGAACGGAGATCGACGATTTCCAAAAATCGTCGACCAGAGTTCAGCGGCTATCAGATAGTATGAACTATCTCTTCCGGTCAACGATTGTCGAACGGCGCTCGACGATTATGTTCTCTGAACGATCGTCGAACGGAGCTCGACGCTCTCCAATATCGTCGAACGGAGATTGACGATATTGAAGACTCTTCAGATTCCTTTAGGAGCCTCGATCGTCGAACTGAGTTCAACGATCTTTCCAATTCTGCTTCGAACCCTAATATAAAACTTATTTTTCGCCGTCGTTCTCATTTGTGCTTTCGATTTCTCTGCAAGGATTTTCTTTCCCTCCAAACAGTTCTACGCTTGGTCGTTTTGTTTGTTGAGTTTTTGCAGGTACCAATGGCTGTGTCAGTTGCTGTTCTTGCTGCAATGAAGTTTGATGCTGGGTTTGATATTGATATAGAATACTTCAGCATGACTGATCAGATTTTTCAAGATATACTGGGTTTGTTCAAGGATCAGAATCTGACTGCCATAATGACCACCAGGATCAAGCTGGCTTCTGATGAGATCAAGGAGTGGGTTTATACTGCCCATAATCAAGATAACAGCACCATAGTTGGGTCAATAGTTGGAACTCAGGTACCCTTGACCCCCACAATTTTTACAGAAGTTTTTGGATTGAGAAATGGAGAAGGCTCTGCTGAATTATCTGGAGATGAGTTTTCTGAACTGCTTGCCAGAATGGGTCATCCAGAGGGAAACCCTAGCAAGCTCTTCAAGAGGAATCTGTCTGTTGAATATAGGTTCCTGACAGATGTGCTTGGGAAAGTGCTCCTGGCAAAGCACTCTGCCCATGATACAATATCAAGATATCAGCTCTGCCTCATGGGAGCTCTTGTGGATAGAAAAAATCTGAATTGGGGAGAGGTCTTCTTTGACCTCATCAAAAAGAAAATAAACAAAAGTTTTGTTAATTTTGGAAGAATTATTGGAGTATTTCTGCAGCATAGGTGTCCTGCCTTGCTAATCTCCTCTGGAGTTCATATCAATGCCTCCAAGAGACTGACCTGTGCCCTCTTTGGAAAGTGGGACAGGCAAATAAGCAAGCCTAGCAAGCCCTCCTCCAGTGCTCCTTCAGGCACAAGGACTCAAAGAGTCACTCCTCCACAGGTCTCTACCCCTGCAGAAGACCTGGCTGCTGTTGCTGCTTCTCCTCCTCCTCCTCCAATTCCATCCATTCTAGCTCCATCCACCATTATCATCTCCAGCCCATCTCCAACATCAACACCATCCCCAGAACTCATTCTACCTCCACCAGCAGAACAATTCCACCCACTGTTCTCTTACCCTCCACCAGATGTGACCTCTTCCCCCTCTATTCCATCCTTCACCCTACTGGATGATTCCTTTATGGATGATTCCCCATCATCTCCTCCTGAATTACCCACCTCCTCTACTTCATTCCAAGATCTCCTACACCACATCATAGACCAACCAACATTCACCCCATCCATATCCATTCCCCTATCCTCCATATCCACCCTACCAACACCTGAGCCATCCCTTCCACCATTCTCCAGCTCTCCACTTCCAGAAACCTCAGCTGCTTCCATACCTTCTACCTCTGCTCCAGCTCTTGAGCAAGTAAACCTCTCAGCCCTAGTTGACAGGCTGTATGAGTTACTTGCCCCCAGGCTAACTCTGCTGTTGGAGACCTCTTTGGCTCCACTCCACCTGTCAGTGGCAGCCCTTTCTGCCAGGCTCTCTTCCCTCTTCCCTCAGGCAGCACCCACAGCAGTGTGCCTTGATCCAGATGTATCTGCATCTAGGCAGGGGGAGATGCCATATGAAGAGAATCTTCATGATGCTGCTGCTGCTGTTTCTGCAAGCCCTTTGTCTGCTGTTGCTGTTAGTTTTGCTTCTCTTGCTGCTGCTGCTGTGCCTCCTTCTGCAGTTCTTGCAATAGACCTCAGGTCTTTGCTATCTGCTTTTGATTCTGCCTACTTTAGCTGTCTGCCAGAGGTCCATGCTGTCCTGCCTCCAGAAGACTTATCCAAGGCACTTGTTTCTCTTTCTTGCTGTGACCCTAGCATGATCTCCTCTTTTGTAAATTCAGTCATTGCTGCTGCTGCTTCTCCTGAAGAAAGGATTGTTGATACTGCTGCTCCTGAGAATGTTGTTACTGCTGATGCTGAAGTTTCTGCTGCTTCTGCTGAACCATCTTCCAAGGACATTCTTATGACAGAGGCCACTGAATTTGAGCCTTCTGCAGATTTTGATGATGTTTCTGTTTTTGCTGATGTCAGTAAAGTTGTTGCTGCTATCACCTCTCAAGTTCCTGTTGTTAGTGAATCTGCTGTTTCTGCTGTGGCTAGTGAAATTGCTGCTGTTGTTGCTTCTGCTTCACCCTCTCCATCTGCTGCTGTCCCTGCTGTTACCATCTCAACACCTACTACTGCTGCTGTTTCAGCTTCTGCCTCATCTGCCTCTGTTCAGCTAAAGAAAGATTTGATGAAGAAAATAGATGCTCTCTATGATGACCAGAGTTCTGAATCTGATGAATTTAAAACAGACTCTGATGACTCATCTGCTACCATTGCCAGGAAAAGGAAGGCAAGGAGCAAAGCAATGAAAAGGGTTCCTCCTGCTAAAGTCAAAGATAACAATGATATCCCTTATTACATTCTGCATAACTGCCCAATCACTGAACACTGGATGCAATATTCTAAAAATCAGCTGAAAGCAATGAAGAAAAAGAGGAAATATGAGAAGGGTTCATCCCAATTCCAGCACTCTCATCCTCCTCCACCACCTCCTCCTGATGCAGGTGCAGGTGGAAGCTCTGCAAGTCAACCCCCAGCCAGAAGCCAGGCTCCCTATCAACCTCATGCCAGATCTTACCACAGGGAAAGCCAATCCAGGGGCTCTCATTCTAGGA
This sequence comes from Platanthera guangdongensis, assembly GCA_039583875.1. Lineage (NCBI taxonomy): Eukaryota > Viridiplantae > Streptophyta > Magnoliopsida > Asparagales > Orchidaceae > Platanthera > Platanthera guangdongensis. The sequence continues at coordinate 107,365,984 of CM077153.1, forward strand.
GAGGAGGATATAGAGGCAATCAGAGAGATATTCAAGTATATTCTAAAGGGTACTCCAGGCAGCACCCATATTCTAGGGGAGGACATGGTTCTTCTGATACAACTTCTGGTCCTTTCCCCTACAAGCTAAAAGATACTGTGTCTGCCAGGCCTCCTCAAGACAATCCTTCCAACAGGTATGAGCCACCTGTACCTTTTGAGGACCCTGAAAATAATCCAGCTGCTTGGACTGCAAGGTTAAAGGAATTAGCTGCACTGGACCAAATTAAAAAGGCCAGAGAACAAGGATTAGATTCTTCCAACATTTCAATAATGTCTGAGCAAAGACAAAAAGAATTAGAGAGATATGCTTCCAGTAAATTATTTGATGCTGACAGATACATGGAATTACATCCTGAAGCAGTGGTCCCCAGGCCTAAAAAGCAAACTTATTTGAGTGCAGCAGATGACACCAGATCCAAAAAAGAATCCCTCAACCCAAACAGAGAAATTAAACTTGTTAAAGGCAAAGAGAAGAAATGATATTTTTCTCCAAAGTCTGTAAATACTAATCCTAACCCAAATAGGGGGAGATTGTTGGAACACCCTATTACTCATTTGGGTCAGGATCACTATGTCTCTAGGAACCTTTGCTTGACCTTCTGTATAGCTTAATAGGTCAATTAGAATTGAGTCTAAGGGTTAGTAGTCTAGGTTTGGAAGCTGCCCTGAAGGCCAAGATTTTC